>JARFXV010001128.1:0-660000 GCA_031761425.1 Cosmopolites sordidus | reverse complement strand
ATATATATATATATATATATATATATATATATATATATATATATATATATGTTTGTGTATAACAGTCAGTCACGAACCTCGCGACAGTAAGCAGCGAAGATGCCAAATGAGATTTTGGCGAAACGTCTGCAAGGGACCAACTCGACAACCGGATGTACTCCCGGAAAAAACCCGGTACATAGTACATGTTGTCAATTCCGGATACATAAATCGCAACCCTATTAAAATATTTAACATTCTCATTTTATAAAATACAACTATAGTGAAAAAATATTATATTTTTCAAATGATATTATATTGTTACATACATATTTATATATATATATATATATATATATATATATATATATATATATATATATATATATATATATATATACAAACGAAAGTGTGTGACATCATTGGAAGAGTTAAGCAATTGAAATGGAGATGGTAGGGCCATATAATAAGTATATAGGACCCGAGTGGCGGAGGAAAGCACAGGACCGTAAAAGTTGGAAGCATGCTGAAGAGGCCTTCATTCTGCAGTGGATCGACACGGACTGATGATATCGTCCGGCTTCATAAAATTACAGTTTATCATTTATTGAAACAATTTGAAGAATAAGGAATATTTGAAAATAGCCTCTGCATCAGAAGTCTAAGAACCGTGCATAGCGCTAAGAATATTGCATGTGTCTCGAGAAACGTCGAGTCTTCGACGTGGTACAATTGAGAATTTATCCACGCAGTTTACACCGAATTTTGAGAAGTCACTTGCACATGTTTCCTTATAAGGTTTAAATTGTTCAAGACCTGTTGCCTACAGAAAATAATAAGCGATCAGAATACTGTAAAGCCATCATAAACTAATTCCATTAAATTGACAATTTTCATAAAAAAAATTATAATGAGTAATGAAGCTCATTTTCATCCAAATAGTTAAGTGAATAAACAAAACAACCATTTCTGAGCAAGAGGGAATCCCCGCCATATTTATCAAATGTCATAATCCAGTTAAAGTTACACTATGTGGTTACACTACATGCTCAAAACATCATTGGAAAATATTGTTTGTAGACCATATGTATATGTAGTGTATGTATATACATAGATATATGTATATGTAGTGGATATGCAGTTACAGTCAACGGTGAGCGCTATAGACACATGACTGAAAACTTCTTGATGCCTAAATTGGAATAGCAAGGACTGAAGAACCTGAGACTTTGGCAAAAGGGTGCCATAGCACACATCTCATACGAAACAACCAATATTTTGAAGAACACTTTCTCTAGTCATTTAATTTCGTGATTTATTGTAGCCGCCTAGATCTCCTGATTTGACGGCTCCGGATTATTTTTATAAGGATTTATTAAAAAAAAGGGTTTCCACAAATAAACCTCAAACCATACAGCTATTCAAGAATTCATACTGAAATCGCTGCATTAACACCAGATATGTTATTTTAATATAGATTTTTTAATCACCTCTTTACAAAAGTTTACAGAGATTTTACACTGATATGTTAAAAATGACAAAGTAAATCGATAAACCATACTCTGAATTCATGGTAATACGAAGTAAATTAATTTATGGTTCTGGCTACCTTTAGGAGAAATTTCCTACCTACCTCCTAGTTCCGGAGAAAAAATCAATTAATATAAGTAAGGACTCAAGGGTCAACTTACAAAATCTAATGCAAGATAAAGAAAATTTTAGCAGAGGGCTAAAATTAAATAAGAACGGAACATTTAAGTAATAATATTTATAAAAATAAATAAAACTAATCAACACTCAAAGTATAAAAAAAATCTTATTAAAGTAAAAGTATTGGTCTTATTGAGTCTAGGTTATTAATTAATTATGTGTAGCACAAAATAATTACAAATTGTCAGTGATTATGGGTCATTATTGGTGGAAGCAATCATTCAAAGTAATGAAAATTAAAAGAAAATAAAAGATATAAATTGAAAGGTTTAGAGGCAATATTTAATTAGATATTGTCCCTAATCTAATCTGTTCGATACTCTCTATGGATTCAACCACTTCTCTGAAGGATTGATATATACCAAATTTTCATTGCAATTCACATCAGATGTCCTGCTTCTCTTCCAAAGAAGAAACCAACAGCGTTGGCAGATCGACCGCCACGCCACCGGTTTCATTACATTATTTACATACTCGTACATCACCTGAAACTTTTACAATAGCACAAAAATATTATTCCACACCTGAATCAATTCTTCTTTTGGAACCTTCGGTGTGAAACACTAAACTCGAAGAGACTTACCACTAATACTAAATTCATTATTATTTAGCATTATTATGATGTAATCTAAGAGAAGCTCAGCTGTACGTTCAAATCAGAGAATCTATAGGGTAATTTTTTTAGTGTGTCCAAATTTTAAATAATATTAGAACCAAACTAGAGGCTTTAAAACTATTTATTTTATATGAAATAACATTCAATGGGATTAATGTTTGAAAACAATTTCGGATAAATGTCCACCGCGGCTACTTCTGAGAAAGTGCATTCTGTCAATCCAATTTTCAAGCACTTGGGGTCTTATGTATGGAATTGTTCAAGTTACGTTGGCTTCCAAGGCATCAATAGTTGCTGGTTAAACTAATGATTTAACACAACTTCAAAGAAAATAATCTAAAGGCTGTAAATTACATCACTTTAGTGGCCAACTAACAGGTCCGTTCTTCGAAATAATTTTCTCACCGAATTGTTCCCTTAATAAATCGATTGTTGCGTTGGCTGTATGTCCATCTCCTTCAGATCAGTAACATTTAAATTCAGAATTAAGTAACCCACGGACTCGAATAACAAAGCCTAATTTCTTGCGAATGGCGACAAATTAATAAATTTTGAAATTTATCAACACTGCTAACAGCGGCGCTATTTTCTTTAGAATGCACAATTTTTGCCTTGTATTTATTTTTATATCGAGCAGCGTGAAATAAGCACGGTATTTTTCTATAATTTGGCGAATACATCATATTTTATTTGATAATTGAGAATAAATATTTTATTTTATTTGATAGTAAATTTTGAATTTTGATATATTTTGTTAGTTGCTTAATCGGGAGGGAGCCCCACCCATCTCTTATATTGGAGGGCACATTTTTCGCCTGTTGGTGGTTAGACTCACCAGGGTACTGACATATGCTCTCTCGTCAAGATTAGGGAAACCCTATTCACAATCAATCAACCCATAACTTTACCGACATCTCGTCGAATGGCTTATACATGCAGTTTTTTTTATTTTTTCGAACTGCGTTCAAGGAGACAACAGTAGTCGGGAGTTATACACCCTCAACCGCTGGGTTCCACAATCTCATATATATATATATATATATATATATATATATATATATATATATATATATATATATATATATATATATATATATATACTATCTCGCATTTAAGATGAAGGCAGCCCCATATTTTTGCTATTTGAAGGAATACAGATTTGAATTTTTGTATAGTCACACAGATTAATGGGCCACATTTTTTAAGATACGTAATTGAAATCTGAATTTTTAATAGCTTACTGCGAGTTCACAAACGACCAATTCGTGATATTTTACTTCGCGTTAGAGATATCGAAAAAAGTTATTAGAAAAAGTTGTTCAGAATGTTACAATAATTTTCATAATACAAATAATTAACTATCAAATGTGATCTCTCTCAGCTAGTCCTCCGTCTATTCGAATACATTTTTCGATTCTTTTACGATTATGTTTAGCTACTCCTCTATGTTCTGGGATGCTGATGTCTTGACAGGCTTGCATTATTCGGCTACAAATTTCATCTCGATTTCTGGGCTTTGTTTTATTAACTTTATTTTTGACCATTCTCCAAAAACAAAAATCGAGGGGTATAATATCGGGAGACCACGGAGGCCACAATTCAAAAGGACTGTTTCTTCCCATCCAGCGCATAGGAAATTTTTGGTTCAAATATTGAAGAACAATCCTTGAATTGTGCATGGATGCACCATATAGCTGCAAATACATATCCTGTCGCACATTAAGAAGAAGATTTTCAATTGCATCCCAAAATTCCCCACCAAAGATGTTAACTAAACGACCAGAATTCGATGATTTATTAAAGAAAAATGAACCAGTTATTCGGTTTCCTAAGATTCCACACCAGGCATTGACTTTTCCTGAATATTGGCCTTCACAATTTAGTACCCAGTGAGGATTACCTGTAGCCCAGTATCTATAGTTTTGAGACGATATAATCCTATAAGAGGTGAATGATAGTGTCATTTAAAAAATTATCTTGGGCCCAATAATAATCTTTTATTATCATCACCTTCTTTTAATGGATGTAAGAATTTCGATTTATACGGTTTGATTTTGTAATGAACGAAACATTTTCTGATTTTATCCTTGCTAATATATTATTTATGCATAGATTTGCCCGATTTGCTGTCAATATATCGTTATCCTCCGGGTGCGGCTGTATTCGGCGATGCTAACATTTTAGATGGATATTAATTAACACCGCCAGTTTCATTGAAAAGAACATTTACAGTGACTGTTTTTCCATTAGTAATGGGAGCACGTTGGGATGTCTCATTTTAAACTCTGTAATAACTTCTCTGCTACTACGAGCAAAATCACCAAACAACCGGATTATTTCGATTTTTTCTCTTAAAGTCAATGCATTTTAATTATGTGATCCCTGACTAGAACTTAACAGAATAAACTCCAAGTTTTAATCTGACTGACATTTAACACTAGTATCAAATTATGACTTTCCATACACACTAATTATCAAATTTAAAAGTAAAATTGTAACAGCTTTTTTTTTGTGTAGATCAAAGTAATAAAAAGAAATGCGAATTTTGTCATGAAACTCGGTATGTGAAGTTAAAATAATATTCTGAACAACTTTTTCTAATAACATAACTTTTTTTCGATATCTCTAACGCGAAGCAAAATATCGAGAATTGACCCTGTTTGTGAATTTGTAGTAGGTTGAGTAGTTAAAGTTCAAATTTCAGTACCGTAAAATATATGACCCATCAACTTATATGACTGTGCAAAAATTCAAATCTGTATTTCTTCAAATTGCAAAAATATACGGGTGTCTTCATCTTAAATATGAATCATTCTATATATTTGTACGATTTTGTGAAATATATAAACTATTTCAGTGCATTTCTTTTTTTTCTTCACTTACCATACAAACGTAAGGTGCCTTCTGCTTTTCCTAAGGAGTTAGTCGATACACAGTTGTAGGTTCCGACGTCTTTGGCTGAAAATGACTTTATTATAAGCCACATAAAAACAGTGTATCCAATTCTTTCTTCTTTTACGATATATTTACTCCTGAAACACAACAAAAAATGAAAACATAATAGAATGAGACACAAACGATACTGACGAAAAGGTCAGAAAATCTAATATTAATGATGTGAATCCAAATTCCATCATCACATTGGACAATTTATACCCGAAAAAAGAAAATAATGGTAGTTTATAAATATATAATGAAACGAATATTGTTAAGGGCTTTTATGGATTTATCAATATTAATTTTGTTGAATTCTATCTATTATTCAAATGTAAAAAATTACCGGAGAACAAACATATTCAGAAATCGTCGATTATTTTCGTTATTACTTGACTAAAATTCATTATACCAGGTGATTTCTAAGTTGATTTTTTTTGTGTAGAACTACTGAAAACAAATATTTTTCTCAAATTGCATTTTTTAAATATCTCTTAAGTTAGCCCGCTACAGCCTTTAATAAATATAAAAAATTCAAGCCCGATCTTAAAATAATTTAAACAAATTTAATATATCGCCCCCAAATTCAAAACGAATAGAAAACATAAACTAATATTTATCTTTTTTTTGTGAATCATGCATTCTTTTCATTTTCATATTTTGTATTTGATCGTCAGTTTTAACATGGATTTTTATCGTGATTTTTGGAAAAATTAAATGGCCCACGTGTTTCAAAATAGTGAATTAGTTGAAATTCTGTTAAATTATGCTGAAAATGTTCACCGATTGCCGAAATCATATTATTTAGGTTGTACAAAGGGCCAGACATCGGTCATGAAACCTACCGGTACCTGAAAACATGCAACGGGAGGAACAAATTTTGAATCTTGTCGAGGAAAACTCAATAACAAGTACTCGAGAAATAGCACGGCAAATTAAACTCAACCAAAAAAGCATTTACAACATTGCGAAAAAATCAGGGGGGTTCAAGCCTTAGGTCCTCAGGCCGCCCTAACAAAGTTCAATTCTGCGAATGCTCTTACACGAACATGAGACGAATCGAAACTTTACCAGAAACATTTTGTTGAAATTCTGTCGAAATGGAATTCACAATTCCCACAATACTCATTTTTGAACAGTTGATAATCCTCGTGCTTCTGGGCAAACACATTTTCAACATAAACTTTTGCCTGATGTGTGGGCGACAATTTTCAACGGTATTCTTGTTGGGCCTTTTATTTTACCGGATCGTTTAACACGCGAAATCTCGAATTTTTTACAAAATCATCTTCCCGATCTTCTAGAAAATGTGTCTTTTTACAACAGGCAGAATATGGTTCTTAGACATAACTTTTCCTAATAAGTGGCTAGGTCGTGGAGGGCCAGTGGCGGCCGGCTAGGTTAGCAGATCTTAACACTTACTTGGAAAAAGTAAGTAACTTGGAGAAATATTAGGTGTCGTTATTGTACCGGTTGACCGAAGAAATCATCCATCAAGTCTATGCATGGGTGCACACATCGAACGAGGAGGTGATCGTTCAAACAGATGCCTATTTTGAAACGGCTTAAAAAAGTTGGAGAAGCGCTTCGAAAAGTGTATAAAGCTAAAAGAAAATTATGTTGAAAAATTAAGAAAATTACTTAAAACAATGTGTTTTTCTATCTTTTTCTAAGAACTTATTGAACGACCGTCGTATATTATTTTTCAACTTCACTATATTTGAAATTAGTTACCGGTTCGATTTGGTCATCGATTTAAAGAATCATTTTAAGCAGATAACTTTTTTCTTTAATGTCATATAAACAATATCATTTAATGTAATAAGGAGCAAATCTTCAGTGTTATCAGTCTGAATATATGAAAATTAAATAGATATTCAAATATATTTTAGACATTTCCTGTCTTACTTATAATTGCAATTTAAATTTCAAATTTGCTCTCGGTTTTTGTCATTGTCGTAACACAAGGGTCTTTTGAAAAGTTCTCGATCTGCCACATTTATTGATTCGTTAGATAGCGTTCTGCGAAGTTTTAAATTCGTGCATTAAATTCCTTGTTTATGACGATATAGTAAAGCAAACATGTTTTAACATTTTCACATAAAGGTGTTACCTTCGACATATATACAAAAACAGATTCAACTTTAAAGATCCTTCTCCTTCATTTTCAGTAATAAAAAAGTTAAGTAGGTTGTTGAATTTCCTAGTTAACTACCATCACTTAGTCCATTTTAATAGTCCTACAATTGAAGATGTTGAATACTCGTAACGTCCAAAAAATCCTATAACTGACAAAATCGTCACAAAAATTTACAATGTTTTATTAAAAAATCGCCCACTAAAGGCACATGAGCTGGCTGACATTCTAGACATCTTAGTAGACCATGCCTACTACATTTTATTATCCTAAAGGTTGACAAAAGTTGACAAAAGACGCAGATACATTTTACAAGAGTGTTTGGACTTATTTAAACGTAAAATTGCTGAGTATTTCAAACGTTTCAAACAGTAGATAAAACAGTTATTTACCTTTACATCCCAGATATAAATCAGTAGTCCTAACAGTAGGCGAAAGTAGATGAAATTACGTAAAAAAAAATTGAAAAACATTTTATCTGCAGGAAAAGTCATGGTTATGATTCATAATCTGCGATTATCCTGGTGTAGTACTCTGGTGTAGTACTTTCCTAACAAAAGGTAGAACCATTACCGGGAAACATTACTCTTCATTACTGGAATAACTGAAAACTATTACCAGTAATGGTAATAATATTACTATTACTGGTAATATTCAGACTAAACGTCCACATCATCTGGGCTCATCTTCTAATATATATATATTATATATATATATATATATATATATATATATATATATATATATATATATATATATATATATATATATATATATATATATATATATAATTCGCGGAGCGACACCTATAGAGGAGCAAAAGAACTATATAATCAACTATATTTTGAAGTTTCATCCTTCATATGAACATATGTGAAGTTTCGAGTCGATCTGTCAATTCATTCGTACAAAAACGGCAGCTTAAAGTAAACGTATCAGTGTTACTTTTTAAAAAGAAAAATATTGAAAATGGTGCAGTGATTAAATTCTTTGTTAAAAAAAGTTTAAAGGCAATGGAAATTCATAGTGAAATGCTCTTGCAAAAACAATGGTTTGTAAGTGGGCAGGTAAATTTCAAACTTGGTCGTACAAGCCTGGATGATGATCCTCGTTCTGGACCACCATTAAGTGCAACTATGAACAAATAATTAATTCTATACATGACATGGTTATAGATTACAGACAATTGATTTTGAATGAAATTGTTAAGGCCATGGACATCTCAACTGAACGAGTGCTCCATATTTTGAAAAAGGAATTGGGCTTAAGAAAGCTATTTGCAAGATGGGTGCCGCATTTGTTTAACTCTGATCAATAACGACTTCGAGTAAAAGTTTCTAACCAACTTGGATATTTTTCGATAGAATAAAAGCGATTTTAAATGTCTTTTTAGAAATATGGATGAGACTTGGATTTATCACTATGACCCTGAACTGTGACAACAAACCGCAGGTTATGTCATCAATTTTTTAGGATGCTTAAGGAAGAATATAGGAAGGAATAAAGTACTTTTTTCGACTATAAACTTGTTTTATCATTTCCGCTCCGGAAACTTTTCAATTAACCTAGTACTTCTCAAGGAGTTCCTACAAAACACCAAGTCCTAGGCTTCAAAATGCTTCTACATGCATCGTATTCGCAGAACTTGGCTTTGATCGATGTTTCTTCCCAAACCAAAAGAAACCTCTAGTCTAAAAGTATTGAATTGCAAGGTAACTACATTAAAAAGAATAACCTCGAAAATATTGTGCTTTCTCTGTCAAGGCGAGAACTTTTGGAAGGAGTTTGTTTAATAAGTGTTACATACAAAATGAAAATTCTAATACATAATTCAAAAATTACATAACGAGAGGGAAAAAATTTATTCCATTACGGAATAAGTCTTGAAAATGTATGTTCTTTTATTTGCTTCATTTTGGAGATGAAATTGTCTCGAAAAAGAATCGCTGGTGCAACTGTTTAAATGACTAGTTAAAGGTGATGAGTAAAAGCATGAACATTTCGGTACATGAAAATGCGCGTGTTAGAGTCGAAAAAATGTTTTAAGCAACTTGATGTCACACAAATGTTGGTAACTATTTATTCAAATAATAGAACTTGCACTAAAGAATTTTTTAAATCTAATTGAATCAAAATAACTTACCCCAACGAACGTCAAACGAACTGTGAGTTTATGTGCAACTCTGTAAATAGTCTACTTCTTCAAATTATCATGAAACGTTTAATACCGGAGCAACGCTTGCAAATTGTAGATATTTATGATCAAACTTAGTGTTCTGTGCGCAAAACTTATAGAGCACTTCGTGAATTGTACTTCGTGATGTATCCACCGAATTATCGACAAATTCTGAACGTATTTCACGCTGCTCGATATTAAAATAAAAACAAGACAAGAAACTGTGAGTTCCGAAGAAAATATCGGCACCATTGCTGGCAGTCGTTCGCTGTTCGCAGGAAGTTGGGCATTGTTATTTGACTACGTGGATTATTTAATTCCGAATTTGAAGGTATTGATCTGGAGGAGATGTGGATCCAACAGGACGGCTCCACATGCCATACAGTCAACAACAACAATCCATTTATTGAGGGAATTATATCGAGGAGGGTGAGAAAATTATTTCGAGGAACAGACCTATTAATTGGCCACCCAGGTCCTATGATTTAACGCCTTTAGATTATTTTCTTTATTGCTATGTAAAATTTTTACCTATGCGGATAAAACAGCAACTATTGATGCCTTGGAAGCCAACATAACTCGAACAATTGCGGACATAAGACCCCAATTGCTTGAAAAAGTAGTCAGAAATTACATTGATAGAATGCGCTTTGATGGAAGTAGGCGCGGCAAACATTTGTCCGAAATTGTTTTCAAACATTAATGTCATTGAATATTATTTCACGGGTTTATTTGAATTTAAAGTTCGGGCGCACTAAAAAATCCTGTATAAGGATAAGCGAATAGAAACAATGAAATACATGAGAGGAGAATATCAAAGTGGGTTATAGGCCCTATATTTGCTTTGAAAAAAAATCCAAGTAGCAAGCCACGAATATAGTAAGAATACGGTTGCAGCTTTTATAGAATTTAAACGCGCATACAATAGAGTGAGTAGATCTCAGTAGTATAAAGTATTAAAGGAGTTAAATGGCAATAAAAGATTAATTAATATGATACATCTTGCCATAGAAAGACCAGAAAATTGTGTTCGAATAAGAGAAAGGTTATCGGAAAAATCTGAAGTCAGAGGTAGTCTTAGACAAGGAGATTCACTTTCACATGTACTATTCAACCTTGTATTAGAGAAAGTTATAAGAGAAGTGGATACCAAAGGTCAAGACTAATATACTGCAATGAGAATTAATGTTTAGCCTTTGCAAATGACATTGCAGGTATAATGAAAGTGAGATAGAGTTACAAAAAATATGTGCAAGGTTCGATAAAATAGCATATCAACATGTATTATTAATAAACTACCAAAAAACAATTGAGTATGGGCAATGAGTGGTGTCAGCAATGCGTGGTATGGACGTTGGGTGCCGCAGAGGAGAGAATGTTAGAAGTAGTGAAAAGAAAGGTACTAAAAATAATGGTATAAAAAAATTGTAGGAAAATAGGACAAAAGAATAATGCAGGGTTGTTGGCTGTGGATAGAGTCTCCATGTTCTTGACGAGAGAGCATATGTCGGTACGCTTATGACTTTAAATAACAAGAGACGAAACATTTACCCTCTAATGAAGAGGCTCGTAACCAAACTGGGTAAAACCAGATGCCTTATAAGGACTTATATATTGATTACTGGTCAGTCTGTAAGCTTTTCGAGAAATTGAAGAATAAACACAAACCAAAAGTTGACGGTAATAAAAAAATATCCAGATTTAATCCATATATTAATCCAACATTAACTTTTGTATATCTTATCACCAAACTAAAAATAATTAGCAACTATGCGAATGTCAACATTAATATGGTTTACAGAAAGGGAAATTTAAAAAGGCATAAAATATATAACATAGTAATAAATCATTAAGTATTTTAACCTGAATTGGAAGCAGAAGACTTGGAAAGGCGTGCTAACAAAATTCTACATAGTACTTTAAATGAATATAAATGTTAGTAATGAAATAAATGCACGCCTAAACTCGTAACAATATAATACGTTTCACATTATGTACAATTTACGCTTACGCAAAGCTCCATTTCCTGTATTCAAACCGCAAAAAAGCCGCCTAATGGACCAGACCGCCTCATTTGTCGCCATTCATCCCCACCACCAGCCACACCACCCATCGCCTCATTTATCCCCGTCGATCCCCTCTTTCCTCTGACAACTATTAAAACATTAAATTTCGGCAAACGAGCTCGAGTCCAGAACACCTCTTCGCACTCATTAAAAATTATTTCATTGCAAGACAATCGATATTTCCATTAGGGATTGCAGCGCGGGGGCTTTTTACCATGATGAAGGGCGAGCTTGCTATTAGGGACGAACAATTTTTATTGTAATATGGCCTTCAGAGGCCGTAAACAAGAATATTAGCTTTCGCTTGAGAATTGAAAAAAATTAGGTTAAATACCGGGTAATATCAAATAAAAATTGGGTTATGAGCTGTGAATTTTGAATTTACCATTAATCATCGAGTTATTATATTGCTCTTCTGTTAATAACCGATGATAGTTCTTTATTCAGTTATAAATAAGGTTGTCCAGTAGAAAGGATTTGTCCAATAGGGAGTGGTTATCCAATAAAAAAAAAATGAGGACCGGTCTGAATGGTCAGATGGGCTAGTTACTCATCGGACAATTAACAATGGTCCTCGGTTCGAATCTTGGTTCGGAAATGGAAATTTGTACAGTCTAGAAAATACTGCGAAAAATAGACCTCTAATGGCGAAATTGTCAGTTTTTGTATTCCTGATTGAAGATTTTTTTATCCGCGGATCCAAACTCGAAGGATTTAGATTTTTAGATTAAATCATATCCTGATGATGCTAACATGGCTAGCGAAACGTGCGTCGAGAAGTTTAAAAAAACTGATTTGGTATTACGTGGTAAATCTTTTCGAGTTTAGTGTTTCACACCGAAGGTTCCAATGGAAAAATTGATCGCGGATCCAAAATGAATGATGCATATTATATTTTTAGAATACTATGTATTTATTTACCAGCTACCTTTCAAAACAAACAAGATTTATTGCCGCTTGGCCCAAAGTTTTGTGACAAATAAGTCGCTGCCGCCATACAAGCAGCCGTGTTACGCATGGCACTATGGTTTTTCATAAAAGACACCTTCGCACGATCGGTACCGAATTTTTTGTTTTATGGCTTCAACTTGTCATTCGTTGCAATAATTTCGAGTTAATGTATTTATTTACCAGTTACCTTTAAAAACAAACAAGTAAAAATTTGCTTTTAATATATATGTTTCTTTTTTATTTTGTAACCTGGGAACATATCACCTTAATCCCGTATTCCCGTAAATAGGAAATTGCCATTTCCTATTTACAGTTTCTATATTCGCAGCATATTTAAGGAATGTAACCCAAGCGAATATTAGGAACTTTGACTGTAATAAAAAAACGCTAGAATCGTAACCAAAAAAAAAAAAAAAAAGAAGCGCCACAACTGAAAGTCATAATAATTTTTAAAATAATTTTTATTTTATTTTGAAGAAAAAATAATGATAAAAAAATAATGTCGTTCAAGTGCATTGTGGTGAACCAAATTTCTATTATGGTTTCACACATATCGCGTGATCCGTATTTTCACACAACTTGCATCGTCTTGTTAGAAAACATTGTTTATATTCACATTTATCAATTCAGGTCACAGATATTCCATTAACATATTTCTATAGCATTCCATACAGAACCCATTCCACCTGACGAAGCCGAGGGGAAGATTTAAACGACATTATTTTCAGGATATAATGCCATTATTTGCTTTTTAAGATAAAATAAAAATTACCAGATTACCACTTCCAATTATCATTGTACCTCATTTTAAAGTTCTGACTCTATTATTGGAAATCCTTATAATTTTATGATTCCATTCCATAAATTGAAATTTTTCGAATTTAATATAATTATCGTTATGTTATGATTTGCTTGGTAGGTTTTTAATCAGTTTATAATATTTTAGACACGTAACGAGCAGTGAGTTTTGTAAGCCTTATTTCATCGTGTAAGATTTTTGAGACACATTTTTCTGCTATAACCAAAATTTTCTTTAATCGAAACTGTTTTCGGTGCACCTGGGTATGTTTCACACTTACCAGACCCTCTTCGGAATGTATAATACCGATAACGGTTTATAATATAAAATAAATACATTACACTTTTATGATGGGCTATAACCACCTTATATATTCGTCATTTCATTATAAATTCCTTGTTTTGAAAATATGGTGAAGATGTATCTTGTGATAAATCTCATTTAATATTTTTCCAGTTTTTGATATATGCAAATTCCAGTTTGGATTAATTAAAATTAACAAATCTGCAGCAATACAAGAACGGCTTGTTTTATGAACTAATAAGTATCATGATCAAGACAGCTGTATTAGGGATTATAATTCTGAAAAACACTGGTATATACACAATATTTAATAAATACGTATATACATAATATAACTAAACTCAATATTTTAAACAATGCGATTTTAGAACGTACGAGGGTCGTCTGAAAAGTTTTGAACCTGTATATACATATATATATATATATATATATATATATATATATATATATATATATATATATATATATATATATATATATATATATAGCGCAAATATGATAAAATTATTATGATATTTGTTAAGCATGATTCGTTAGATGGCTTGCTGCTGAGTTTTAGACGCCAACGCTCTGGCCGCTCAAACGGCTAGAGCGTTGGCTAACAAAACGATTAACAAAATCGTCGTAAAAAGCTTAAATGTCAAATCTATAACCGGAGGTATTTGTACGTGCTGACATTCCGATTGACCATATCCATTATATTTTACACGTTATGGATATTAAAAAACTATTACAGTGAGTGTTTATCTAAGCCCCTCTCGAATTAACACTTCTCACAATAATTCAGACTTAATTATACGCGATTCTGCTAAGTTTTTTTGACTGTTCATAACAGCAGATAAAAAAGTGATTCACAATTACATGCCAGAGGCGACGTAGTAAAAGCGAGTATGTAAAGATGCGTCAAAGAAATGTTAAGTTCCTGGGATTCTCATGGTGTAGCATCTATAGTCTAACTGGTAAAAGGCTTATGTTTCACTACTGGACCAATTGAAGGTAACTACTCAGGCTGTACATCAACATTTGGTCAATAAGAAAGTGCTTTTCCATCGCGATATTAACTCTACATACATGTGACTCCATGACCTACGCTTGAAGTGCTTCCGCATGCGATTTACTTTACGTGTCAGTAATTATTTTTCCTTCCCAAACCTGATAAATGGCTCGCGGGACCACTTCAAATGATGAGGCCAAATCACTTCAAATGATGAGGCCAAAGCTGAGACAACCATTTTTTTCGCAGAATTGCATAAATCGAATCATATTGAGGGTTTTAAAAAGTCGGAACATCGTTGCCCTAAATGTATTAAATTGCTAGGTGACTACGTTAAAAGATCAAAAATTCACAAATATATTGATCTTTCTTAAAACTCGCAAATCGAGGCATTTCTTTCATAGCAGCTGAGGGACTCTTCATAAGACACGGCATAACCATGGCACGCTAAACGTCGAAAGAGCTTTCGACAAAGTCTGGCACGAAGTGCTAATATACAAAATGGACCAACTAGGATTTCTGGCAGGTTCACCTATAATAATTGATAGTTATATAACAGGGAGAATCTTCCAAGTCAAAGTGGGAAACCGGATCTTTCAAAGAAGATACCTTCAGGCTGGGTTCCCGCAAGAAGCGGGTAGTAGCCCCACACTTGTATAATATGTACACTGATATTCACACAAGCAACAGCACTAAAATAGCCATCTACGTGAACGACACGGTCATCATAGACAGATCCACTCAATCAAGCTTTACGACACACCACGTATTGGAACACCCGAATGATCTGGTGGAATGGATTATAGCTGGAAAGTCAAATTAAACCCTGATAAGAGCAAAGCGCTGTCATTATAAGAAGGAAAAGATAACCTCGAAAAACTTCAATAGATGACTAACAAATAGAATGGACCCAAAACCTAAAATACTGAGGAGAGCCTATTGACAACAAGCTCACATGGAAAAATAATGAGGAAGCAGTCTTTAAGAAGACTGCTACTGCTAATCAAAGCAGTAACAAGACCGATGATCACATATAGCTCAATAGCTTGGGGACAATCTGCAAAAAGCCATATAAAAATAATAATTAGCTGTGAAAATAGGCTAATAAGAATCACTATGAATGCACCATGGTTCATAAGTAACTGCTAGATACACAGAGAGAACCGATGGACACCTCTTGGGGACTTCTTAAAAGCAAAAGCCGAGAAAGATTTTGCAGCAATACATCCACATACCAACGACGAACTTCGAAGGATCGTGGACTACAACTCAAAGGACTTCGCGGGAAGAAGAAGTTGTACGACACTGCATATACCAAACCCTGACAAGTAAAATAAATAAAAAATAACAGTTATTCCTTGGTAGCCAACGTGGTAACGTATATATGCAGGTAACCTCATATTGGACGCATATATCATATTTAATTATCCCAACTTTTGTTGCAAGCAATTCCTCCCTTTGTTTATCCAAAGCGTATAGACCTATCCGTCGCGGAAATTCCTAATGTAAGAATAATAAAGATTAAAAAGGAAAAAAAGACCGATAATCTTTACCATACGACAGCTGAGGCGGGATTCTTGGGGGTATGAATCACAGGTGGATGATGGGACCTCTATCTTTTCTCGTGTTTATTTCGCATATTTGCCCTATTTTGATTAACATCCACTAAATAAGTTCTAGTGTTCCATTACAAAATAATTCCTGGCAGTATACAACAATATCATAAAATAAATTAAAAAATGAGAAACCTATTAATAAATGTATAACTCATAATGAATTAATACATATTGTCAGTTAATAATGGAATATAGAGTAGAATCGATAATAAATTGATTCGTTCCACATTATGTACTATGTAGGCTTACACAAAGCTCTATTTCCTGCTTCCCGGTCATAAGTAAGCCGATTAATGGACCTAAGTTGCCTCGTTTGATGCCATTCATCCTGACCATACGTTATACTACCCCCTCACTCAACTTTCCAGCGTTTATCCCCGTGTGTTTCTGGCAACTATTAAAACATTAAAATTCCGGAAACTGGCAAGGTGCCAGGACACCTCTCGGCACAGCTGAAAAACTATTCTATAGAGACCCAATAAATGTGTTCATTAGGCGTTACAGTGTCATCAATTTTTTCGCTGATGAACTTAACATTAGAGCTGTTCCAGTTCAGACTGTGTTATCATCGTCGATAGTCATAAATAAATATATTAGTCATACATTGGAAATAATAAGAACAAGTGGTGATTTCAAAGATGAATTGAGGTGTGAGTGATATATTTTGAAATTATTGAGAATATAAAAACAGTTTAAGAAGTGGTACGCTATTTTAATTGAAAAAATCGTTATCGTTTTTTTTTAATGTGATGGTTTCGAACCAGAGGAACAATATATCACATTTTAATGTTTATGGGATTTATAAAAACAACCAGATATATAATTGATATAGTATGGCATGCCCGCACTTAAACATTATGCCAATGTTTAATTGTTCTTTTTTAGACTTAGGATAGGACATTGTGTATCAGTAACTAAATAATACAATTATTTCCTTGTGAATATTAAATAATTAAAAGATTTTACTTTACTCATATAAATGGTCTTTCAAATTGAGCTGTATTTTTTTAATTTTTGAATAAAATACAGATTTGCGTGAGCAAAGGAAGGGTAACTCAGAATACATATTATTTGATATACATTATTTGGAATACATATTATCCTGTGGTGTTACAGACCGTCAATGAGCCTTGACCTCCTTCAATTTTCACCTCCAACTTGAATAATCTGCAGCATCCCTCTTTTAGTTTATGATGTGAAAGAGTTCTTCAGTATCTCTTACATTGTCCTACGATTGTGTCTTGCATCTACCTCCTTTTCTGTTATCCCTCCATGATTTTCCTTGGCATTCGGTTTTCTAGCATTCTGGCTGCATGTTCCGCCCATCTGAGTGGCTGAACCATCACGTAATCTTCAGTATATATATCCTGATCTTTGTATAATTGCTTGCATTCGAAATTATACCTGCAAGCATTTTTTCTGTTTTCTTTATGAGGGTCCACTTCTCACAGTCATAAGTGACTACTGACCGAATGAATTTTTTATAGATCCTAACTTTAATATTTATTTCAATAAGTTTGGATTTTAGAACACAATGCAGGGAGTAACTTTGTAAGCCTTCATACGAGGGTTGCTATTTATGTATCCGGAATAATAAATAAAAACTAATCTTTAGTATTGAAAATTATTTTATTGTTTTTCACAATATTCTCCACTGCTGATGGATATAGAATAATAATATATACTAGGGTTGATCAATAAGTACCCGTGTTTGAAACATGGACGTTATTTTTTTCATAAATTTATTTTTATTTTTTAATGTAGTCTCTTTTTAGATCTATACACTTTTCCAAGCATCTCCAACTTTTTTAAACCTTTAAAAAAAACGATTTTTTAAACTCTCCAAAGTACGCTTCTGTCTCTCTTTTTCCATTTTATCGAGAAATACAAAACACGAATGATATAACTCTTTGTCAAAAAAAAACTAACCTATGAATTATTCTGAAATTCAGAATGAGGTCGTTTAACAGTCTACAGGACACGATGGTAATGTCAATTTCACTCGTCATCGCCATCTGTTATCAAATACGGGTACTTATTAATCAACCCTCGGATATATAATTTTCATTGCACTTTTTCGAATCCGTTTGATGTATCCACAATAGAGATATTGTGAGTTTTAAACCCATCGCCATTGGGGACTACCCCTTCCCAATTTGATGTTTTAACTGATCAAATACTGAGTTATTGATTGATTTGTCCGTTACTTTGTGATAGTTCATTTTTTAAAAAGGAATAAAACAATTTTTTACTTTGTTATCTATCACTTTTATTGAGTTGTATAAATATTGAGTTGCTCGGTTCGATGTGTAAGAGCTCGCGTTGACATTGTGAAGAATGATTCTGCGTCGCTGGTTGTTTTTTCTTATTCATTAAAATACTTCTGGCAAACAAATGGTTGTGTACCATTCAGAATTCACATTTTTACAATTTTTTAGTGGCATTGTAACCACATGCCTATTTTTCCCAAAAAAACAGGCGACCATTTGTTTGGAAGGGCTTCTTGCTCGAACAACTTTTGTTGTGGATCTTTTTGAAAGGCCCATACAGTCGGGCTCATATGCATATATGCAATATTCGGCACCTGTGTAGATATATTATGTTAAACAGAACTTGTGCCAATGGCATGGCCTCGTTACAAACTTTCTTCGATCTCAAATTTTACCGTAATCTTGTTCAATTTTTACTACTACCTCGGGATTAAGCATCATCATACACTGGTATTCCCATTTTCTCCATGGTATAGTATACTATTGGTGAAATATATAAAAATCTGAAATAAAGAACTAATAAATTCGGTAGATTTCTTTATTATTTAACGGACTATATACGACTAATCTTTCTTTGAGCGTCCCCTTCTAGTTGAGTGATTATAGCCAATTTATACTTCGATATATGGCACTATTATCTACCTTACTTTCCCCTATCTTATGGCATTGTCCTCTACTTACTTCTTCCTTACAATGATATGCTACAATAGTTCGCGCATTTCAGTTTATCTTTTTTCTTATGAATGGGTCATATTAGGTCCTGCTACCAATCTGCAGGCACCTGCTAATTATTCTAGATACTGACTATTAATTGATAAATGCCGTGAGATCATTTTTTGCTTTCCAGCTGCAGTAGTTTTGAAGGTATGTCATCTATCCTGGGAGTTTTAATGTTTTTAAATGTTATTAAACCTTCCTCCACCTCCTGCAATGCCTGTACTTATACCAATGATTGGGCTGTATTCATAAATTGTAACCTCATTATGATCTTCTCTGGTGGTTGGGCTTAACAGGATTTCAAAATATTACCATTTCACTAGTATGCACTACATGTTTGTTAAAATTTCGCTATCTGCGCCCTTGATTAACATCTCTCTATGCTGAAAAATTTATTGCTTTTGGCTTAGGCCGCACTACGGTTTTTTTTCTAGTGAGCGGTTAACCGCTATAACCGCGAAACTGCTCGAGACGCACACACTGAGATTAAAAAACCGCGAAACTGCATTTCACAGTTTGAAGATGGATTTCAAGAGAGCAGTGTGTATTGTTGGTCCAATACTAAGAAATAACCCGTAGTGTGTGCGCGCTAATTAAGTTCTATTGGTTACAAATTGTGGCGTGGTTTTTACCCGCGAGCCATTTTGTAACATTTCAAGTGTGGCCGCTTGTATTAGTTTTCTTGACTCACAAAATCATGCGGTTAAAAATCACAGCAGTTTAGCCGTAGTACGGCCTAATGCTTAATGTTCTAGTAGAATTTTTTACCACCTGTTTCATGTTTACTCTATACAAGAGGCTGAAAGATTTTCATTGCTTTAGGTTTAGGCGGTACTACGGTTTTTTTTTTCAGTGAGCGGTTAACCGCTATAACACGAAACCTCTCGAGACGCACACACTGAGATTAAAAAACCGCAAAACTGCCCACGATTTTCACAGTTTGAAGATAGATTTCAAGAGAGCAGTATGTATTGTTGCTCTAATACTAAGAAATAACCCGTAGTGTGTGCGCGCTAAGTATTTCCTCTAATTACATTTTTAGAAACGTCCGTTTTTTTTTCTTGCATACAAGTTTGGAGCGCCTTCTGAGACTCTCGTATTCTTCTCTTTGTAATATTGTGGGTTTTGGTATGCATTTCAGTTGGGCAGAATTTCTATTCTCCACCGCAGTTTTTCTATTCAAACGCATAATACATATTAAAATGAAATTTAGTCATTGTACTGTATACTTTAAACACAAAAACGATATACTTTCTGTTTATTTATTACTATGCTTACCTGTGAGATTTTAGAATTTGTAGTAAACTAAACGGTTTACAAAATTTTGTTTTATTTTGTTATGAGCTATTTTGTTATCAGTATCTGATAGCAGTATTCTTTTAAGCTAAGCGGTATACTTATATTTCTACTAAAAGTAATAAAATGTTATGAAATCTTCCACCATGTCCTTTCAAACAATTATCCGAACTTCAAAAGGAATGGACTATTAATGTGGACAAAGAAGGCTTAAGTTTTCCTGACAAAACGAGAGGATTAAATTCGCGTCTACTTTTATAAGGACATGGATAAGGTAGGATCACAACTGTGCACGAGTACGACGTTCTGATCGTCCTAAATAGATCCATGAATGTGACGATGAACATCTTAGACTTCTTGCTATATATCGAAATAAAAATATTAGATAAGCGCTTGACTTATGGTACATTTGTTACACGCTTATTGGGCTTTTTCTTGCAGTGTTTTTCAAATTGCATCTTTTAGAATGGTGCCGAGCTAGAATTGAATGAGAACTGGTATGGAGAACAATTAGCTTTAATGGCAAGTCTAGATTTTACGTAGGTTATCATAATGAAGGTCTAAGATTTAGAAGCTTTCGAGGTTAAGGGTAAAATCACACGAATGTATTACTGCAAAATGTATGGCATGGCGACCTTTATATTTGGGATACAGGTGAGTGACAGGTCTAAATACAGACCGTTGTGTAACCGAAATATGGCACCCTATCGTTAGGCCGTATCTGCAAAATCGTCCACAATCTGATCTTTCAGACAAACCGACAGAAGCCAAACGGAATACATTTCCCATCATTAAATCATTACCTTATAAAATCAATAATGGATTTAATGGCTTGTCATTGACGTCATATCGATTAATATCTATTTTTATCTATAAGAATAACTAACATATTTCATAACTGCATTTAACACTATTGGGGAGTGGGGATTGGAGTTCTAAATTAAAATTAAATTTCCGTACTAATCGAATTTCTTTACACTCTACACCGATAGCATCTGGCTAATGGTCTTCTTTGCTATTTTTGGCTGTAGTACTATAAAACCTGGCTGTAAAGTCTGCTGTTTCAACTTAAAATAGAAATATCGATTGCGTGCCAATGGAATCATTTTTAATCGGTGCCGAAAAATATACGGGCCTTCTGCCAGTAATCTGAGATGAAATGTTTTAATTGTTGCCAAGACGCTGTATTCGACAGAGTAGAATGTTTTAAAGAGTCGAACGGTTAATGCTAGGGATGAGTAACAAGAAATAACAGTGTGGTCTATTACAGAACTTTTTTGCAGTTAGAATGTAGGAAATGGAGCTTTGCTATAGTGTGAAAAATATTTGTTTCTATATGATAACATTACAATTTAGTAGGACTTTTTCAAACACGTCATCTATTTTAGTTATAATTAGTCGTTTCATTATATAGACTGATTTTTTAAGTACGTCCGAACAATACATTCAAATATGTATAAAAACCAACTTAGATGCCTTGAAACTACAATAATTAATGGCATTAATGTTTGAATACAATTCCGAAAAAATGTTCGTCGTGGCTATTTCTGACAAAGCGCATTCTGTCAATCCAATTTCCAACCACTTTTTTAAGCAATTGGGCTTTTATGTTCGCAATTATCTGAGTTATGTTCGTTTCCAAGGCATCAATAGTTGCTGGTTTATCGGCATAGACTAAAGATTTAACATAACCCCAAAGAAACGAATCTAAAGATATTATTGGCGGCCAATTAACAGGTCCGTTACACCTGTGTGTATACACCGTTACACATCAAAATAACATTCTGATCGAATTGTTCCCGATAAATCGATTGTTGTGTTGACTGTATGACATGTGGAGCTATCCTAAAA
The DNA here is from genome assembly GCA_031761425.1 of Cosmopolites sordidus. Lineage (NCBI taxonomy): Eukaryota > Metazoa > Arthropoda > Insecta > Coleoptera > Curculionidae > Cosmopolites > Cosmopolites sordidus. The sequence continues at coordinate 637,585 of JARFXV010001128.1, read as the reverse complement.
CTACTAAAAACTACATCTCCTCCAAATCAATACCATTCAAATTCGGAATTAAATAGCTATTGATCATCACTATGTAACGATAAAAAATGAGCTTTGACGCTGAATAAAAAATTGTTGTTAAATTCTGGATCAAGTTGTAATTGATTTTGAACCCATTCACCGAATGTACGAGGCAAACGATGGTCTTGCAGCTTGGCAAACGATGGTCTAGATCTTCATCAACACTGCCAGTAACAGTGGCGATATTTTCTTCAGAACGAATAATGTTTCCCATTGTTATTGTTCTAATATTGAATAGCTTAAAATGCGTTAGGAATTTGTCAATAATTCGGTGAAGACATGGTTCGGTTAGGTGATTATGCGCGCAATAAAATTCACGAAGTTTGTCGCACAGAATACTGTTCTTGGTAATAAATTTCAACAATATGCAAGCGTTGCTCTAATCTAATGCTCTAAACGTTCCATGATGATTTGCCAGACTATACTAAATAATGTTGACACTAGAGGTGAGACCCCTATCAGTAGATCGGACGATCTAAAATAATCCTTTATATATCAATCATGAGAATGTGGGATATATATAAGAATAATTCCGGTCCAATATAATGTCGGTACATAATAATATAAAAATGCTAACATAACACAGGTTTACAGTGGATTTAGTATCGGAAAGACTAAAACTGTTTTTGAATATGCTCATTATCGAAAACATACGATTATTTCATATATTTTATCTTTTGTTACATCATTGAACATGGAGAAAGCTTCTTTTTTTGTGATTTCTTCGAGTCAGTTTCTTCCAGGTACTCATGCATGATACTCCAGTAGTAATCAGCCATCATGTGTTCATCCAATCGACCCTAATACCTTCCTTCCATATTTATTAGGTCCTGGTGAAATCACTCTCCTTGTTCCTCACTGTAAGAGTCAAGGATGTCTGAAAATGCATCCAAATGATTGTGGAGGTAATGAACTTTGATGCTCATGTTACATCCAAGCTTTCGAAAATTTTCCAGCATGTGTTGCACCAATTCGCGATGATTTTCGGACTTATATTTCCCTAGGACATTTTTTTCAACCTTAAGGAAAGAAAACAAGGCTAATGATTCTAAATGATTCATTGAATGCAAGAAATTATTATCTTTCATCAAAAGCTTAATTTGCGGTCCATCGAAAGTGTCAGCCTTGACAGCCCTTGTGTCAGCCAGAAAGTTTCTCCTCGCTCAATATATAATTAAAAGAGGAACCATTTTCATCGAGTGCATTAACATACAGTTTCATTAGTTCCAGTTTTATGTGCAATGGAGGCTAAATTATTTTCTCTCTAGTAACTAAAGCTGTATTTATGGTATTTTATTTTCCAACTGTCAAGTATTTTCTTTCCGGCCAGTTTGTTTCAATCCAATGCTTGCTTTTAGCTCTGTTATCGCGCAAACAGAGAAAATATGGAAATTTCGTGTTGCCGCTTTGTTGACCCAATAAGTTTACCATTTTTAAATCAATGCATTTAAATCACTTATGATCATAGAACTTGAGTTTTGCCACTACAAGATATATGGTTTCATAATCCTCCTTTAATTTAGGGGAATAAGCATTGGGAACAACACCATGTTTATTGACATTATGTAGCAAATCATATTTCAAACTCCGCTTGAAACTGTATATAAAAAGTCTCCATTCATTTGGCTGGTAGTTCAAGAAACCCATTTTCTCAGTAAATAAAACGGAAGCAATTTTTTTCGCAGGTACGATAAGTAATTTTAGTGCCTGGAGAAAGTAAATTCCTCCCTTTGAGTCTGGATGTCTGTCTCTGATAAGATTAAAATGCAGAAACATTTAAAGCGTCTTGAATAAAAAGTAGAAGTTTTGACAACATAGCTTCAAAATTGTCACTTTCTTCGGTAGTATAAGCTTGCCTATCTTCAGATGTACTACATTCTGTATCTGAAAGATCAGGCAGTCCATGAAAAGTGGGAAAGGAGGTCTTTCAGAGAAAAATAGGTCTTTTAGCAAATACCATATCGAGGTAGGTCCTTTTTCGGTTAATACCATGTCCCTTGACTAAGCAAAAATAACATTCATCGTAGTGATTTTTTGGTTCCTTTCAAATCATAGGCACACGAAATTTGAATTGATTTCTTTTATCATTCCGTTATTGCCTTAAATCTTCATTACACATTATTTGAGATATCCATTGTTTATCAATGTCTTTGTTTTTCAAGTTAAAGTAAGGGAAGTAGGCATTTGGCACAAGTTCAGATATAGGTTTTCGAAACTTTTTCACTGTATGCTCGCCACAAACGTAACAACAGGTTTTCGGGTTAGTTTAAACACGATTTTTTTGACGATGATATTTTCCAGGTTTTATTTAGTAACTTTTTTAATTGAAGAAATAACAAAAATAAACAAGTTAAATGATTACTGAGAAGAAAATATTATCAATGTGAGTTTAACAACTATACGTACTTTTGAATTAATGTTACTGAGAGTGTTGCTAGACTACTTTAAAATTACGTTTAAGTCTCGTCGGCAGCAATATTTTTCTTTCTTTTGTAATGATAGGTTGTCCGGAAAGTTCTTACGGATCTTTTAACGAAAAAGTAAAGTAAAAGAAAAAATTGTGTTGGCTTGTTATATATTAAAAACTGCCCCAACAAAAAAAAAAAAAGAAAATAACTCTGTCCAAACAAAAAACAAGATTTGTGCGGTTGACGAAATCTTGCTGGCTTCTGTTGAAGAGACCATGATGCGGTTTAATCGGTTCAAGGATTTTAACTAGGAAGACCAGCATCGCTCTGTCCGTATTTCAAACACTGTCGTCAGAGAAATAAAGGCCATTATAGTCGAATATCACGTCCGTGAAAAAGCAGATAAATCAAATATTGTTAAATTGACCATTTTTTATAGATTTCGACCACTTGAAAAATATGGGTATGTCCATATGATGTGTATATCATTCCCAAACTTAGTGAACGAAATCTGTTCGGCCGAATCTTGAAGTGGATGGTAATTAGTAATAAAAAGTGGATGTTGTACAATAACTAGCAGTAAAAATAATCATGGGAATTGTCAGAGTAGGCGGTTTTAAGTAAGACGAAAGACAGCCTTCATCCGAAAAAAAATGTTTTGTATTTGATGGGATTGGAAGGGACCCACATACTTTGAGCTTCTTTTGCGTAACCAAATCGTCAACATTAGCCTCTACTGTTCACATTTACAGGCTGAGGTAAAAAACGGGCCAGAATTAGTAAACAGGAAATGCGCTGTATTTCATTATTGATAATTGGCAAAAATTGTTGACCTTCAATTGGAATCTTTTGCACCGAACATCGCAACCTCCGACTACCATCAATTTCGCTCTCTCCAAAGTTGTTTAAATGAGAAATCTTTTAAAATGGAAGAAGGGGTAAAAATAACATATTGATTGTTTTTGGCGCCAGAGTTGCTAAAATACGATTTTACATAAAGTGTTCGGTTATCAGGTTAATATATATCAGGTTAATAATTTTTTAATAAATTTTTTGCATTTTGTTAAAATAAGTTTCAAAGTTTCAATTTATTCCGAATAAGAATACACCGAATTATGTGAAGAAATACTCTAACATCAAAGTCTGCTTGAAAATTTTCCTTTTCGATAGTCGGGAGTGGAAATTAAAGGCTAATCGAATAATTAAATTGTATACGTGCAAGGGCAGAAGCAGATAACTTAGTTTTAATTCTTGCTGAGCTGAAGGGTAACATATCTCGTTTTGACAGGCCTGGAAACCGAACGAATCTGCTTTTGGACGCGTAAGCGGAAAAAGAATCGTAGGGCGAGTCATTTTCACTTAGTCTCTTTCAGATAAATCACGTGCAAGAACAATTCTTCATCTGTTATTTAGCCCCTATCCTGCGTGCAATATAATATCTTAATTTGTTATTTATTAGATTGATAAAGAAAGGTCTGCGGCCTATTCATTTTAATTTTGTTTTCTTTTAGTTTCTGTTTCTTTCAGTTAATAATTAATTTGATAATTATAACCGTTGAAATAATGTTAATTATTTATTTAAATGTGTACTTTTTCTCTTGAAAAAATAGGTCTTTAGAAATTATTTATATAAACGTAGGATTTAAGATTTTTTTTTGGGTTTTTGGTCCCGATCTAAAACTCAAAAAATATCAAGAATATCTATTGTTATGTAAATAAAAGAATCACTGGATAAAAACCGAACAAACGAGAGACTTATTTCTCAGTGATTCTTTTTCCTTAATAAATTACTGTTGGCTGTAATAAATTGCTGTGTGACTGTTGGCAGTGTTGATGAGTAAGTGTGGTTCTAATAGGACGGTTCCATATGGCATACAACCAACGCAACAATCGATTTATTGAAGAAATAATTCGGTGAGAAAATTAGAGGAGCACACCTGTTAATTGTCCATCAAAATAATATGGTTTAACGCTTTTAGATTCTTTTCTTTGGGATTATGTAAAATCTTTGGTCTATTTCGATAAACGAGCATCTACTGACGCATTGGAAGCCAACACAACTCGGACAATTGCAGACAAAATACCTCATTGCTTGAAAAGGTGGTGGGAAATTGGATTGACATAATCCGTTTTGTCAGAAGTAGCCGCGGCGGACATTTATTCGCCATTGAACTTTTCAGCTCATTATTTTTATGGTATGGTTTCCGAAACCCTTGTAGAATGTATTCTTATCTGTGACACACTGTATATGAAAAATGACATTAATAACAGCAATTCAAACTTAATTTTATACTACAATGTACAGTTATTATATACTACAAAGTATAAAGTAGTTTTAAAATCAAGTAAGAAAGGTAAAGCGGCTATTGTCTTAACAAACAAATAGAAAATTCATTAACATCATTAATTAACATCTCTCTACAACAATAAAAATATTTATAAGCTTTATAAGGTTTTTTTTTTATTCGGCAGAGAAACTCATGAATTACCATCAAAATTAATCATCCGTTGAATCGTAAAAGCTGGTTGCGATAGGAGCGCTATTGTTATAAATTGACTGAAAAGTCCGTCTGTCTCGTTGTGTTTGTCGACAACGTTTGAACCTGTCAGTTAATTAGAAAAGGGACCCGAATGACATCTGGAGGTGGGAATTATCTTGTTTTACGGTTGTGTAATTATTTGTAGCTGCGCTTCTTGCTTGTCGAACAAAACAACATTTCACGTTTTTTATAGTGAAATGGCGGAGATGAAAAACTGAATAGGATTTATGTGAAAATAAAATATAATTTATAATTGGAGATTAAAATATTTAATTAGTAAGAATGTGAAACTAAAATAGAAACATTCGGTGATATTTACATTATATTACCTCGAAAGTTCAGTAATTGTAAAATGTGAATATATTCTCTCGATAATTCCCGTTAACCGTGGCTCTGTTCATGAATTATTTTAGATTATTCCGATCTATACAGAGCCTTCGTTTAATATCGAGACCCAAGTGACCTTAAATATGGACAACCAATACAACAAGTTGGTAATGTTTAACACGAAATCACTAACTTCCTTAAACTACGAAGTACGTTTATAGTTTTTTTACAGTTTTTATAAATAACACAACAACAGCAACTATTTGGAGTTTGTTTGTATCTGACTAAATGTTTTTTCAGGTAACGGGTAAAGCGGCATCATCGACAAACGTTGCCATCACTAATCCACCGCTCTGTGAGATATCACTGTTGTACAGTAAGAAAAGGTCCGAGAACGTTGTCCTGTAGCACTCCAGCAAATATTTTTCTTAGATCTGAGTATTCCTCACCACGCTTGACTTTAAAGTGACGGTGAGTGATGTATCATTAAAGAATTCGGATCATTTGTTATGGTAGATATTTTTCTAACTTCTAGTTCTTCTAACTATTCTAGGCCCTGGTGCCACATTCGATCGAATGCTTGGGCACATCGAGAAATATCGTTGTACAGATATTTTTCTTCTCTAGAACTCTATTTATTACATCAGTGATTTGCTATACTTGATCTGTTGTCGAGGGCTTATTGCGGAATCCAAACCTATGCGTTGGAATAAGATGTTTCTTCTCAATGATGGATTTGAGGCATTGTAGGAGCAGCTTTTAAAGCAACTTGGATATAATCGGCAATAAGTATATTGGGCGGTATGATATTTTGTCATCAGGTGGTTTGCCAGATTTCGAGATTTTAATAGCTTCAGCGAGCTTCTTTAGGGTAATATTTTGAAATCCATCCCAATCAGTTTTCCAGTTAGTAAACTAAGGAGGGTGTTGCTTGGTGATTATGTGCTTACTTAGTGAGCGCACAACTGCTGAGTCGACAGATACCAAGTCAAAGCTTTCTTCAATGCTGATATATGAAGATGTAATATTGCGCAGCATAAATAAGTCGTCTGTTGATTGGAAGTGGCAGGCTATTATCTTTGTAGCATCATGCAGTTGTCTTCTTTTCGGCGTGAAGTTAGTAAAAATAACAAAAGTAAAATAACATTTGAACCTAAAGCAGAAAAATAAAAAAAACTCCATCAGAGCGGATACTATGGAAGATAAACCGAAGAGAAGCGCATGTAGTACTTTTTGTATGGAAAATATTGTTCATGAAGCAAACAACTAAAATTATTTGTTTTAAACCGTCAAATGTGTTTACGAGGTGCTTTTAAAATATCTTTTGTTGCCTATGAAGCACAGAAACTAATAAAAATCTTTCACGTTGTTTTATTACAGCATATTATAACCTTAAAAAATATTGAAAACGAATCTCGATAATCCCCAACCTAGGAGAAATCCGCAACCTCAATATACCTGAGGTATGGAAGTTTTGCTCACTACTTTCTCCCTCCCGCCATATTTTTTGATGATCACAAACTTACGGCTCATGTGATGAAGCAATGGTTAGAGAGGAAACATATTAAAATGTTAGAGTGTCCTTCACAGTCGCCTGATCTAAATTGGATTGAGAGTAAACGATTTCACGACAAAAATATGTCAATCAGTAATTAAGAATAAGAGGCATGCTATAAAAAAGCTCTGGTAATTATATAGACGAAACAGTTTTAGAATTAATAAAAATTACTCTTATTTTGTTTGACCACGTCATTTTCTGAAAATCTCCCGTCATATTTTTTCCATCAATCCAAGTTTCGTCATTTCTTCAAGCACTCTACCTTCACGTTACTCCTTTTTTTTTGCATGCCTTTAGTTCTGTTAGTAATAGGTTTTGTTAGCCATGCTTTTTTGGTTTCCTCATATCTTAACTACGTGATCAAACCATTTTAGTTGCTGAGTTTCACTACTCTTATTTACTGATTCTCTTTTCTCGGTACTTCGTTTCGTATCCTGTCCATTCTTCTTATACCTTTGATACCCCTTCAATAATTAATTTCAAGCGCTTTTAGTTTATTTATGTTGGTTATTTAATATCAAATATTAAATAACATTGAAAGTTCTTTTGATATTTTTGTTGCGGTAGATCACCGAGCATTACCTCTAGAGTGTGCTGTGTGTCTTCCCCTTGTCTAAAATTCTTCTCAATTGCTTTGTGCTAGTTATTTTCGAAGTCCACACTGGTAATTCGATTACTGGTAATACTTTCCTGTTGTTTCCTGTGGATATATTCGTTCCAAGTAATTCTCTGTGCCTTTATGTAAGGTATTATATTTTCTTCATTAGGTAACTCTCTGATTATGTGATTCATTAAGCTTCTGTACTATTCTCCTTTTAGTAGTCCTCCTAGTACATTTTTCTTATTATTTTCCTTTTGAAGACTCTTAGTTTTTCTTCCTCTTTTAGTGATAAGGGTTGTCATTTCTTACAATGGATCTAATGATTGATTATATATATATATATATATATATATATATATATATATATATATATATATATATATATATATATATATATATATATATATATATATATATATATATATATATATATATATATATATATATATATATATATATATATATATATATGTATATATATATATATATATATATATATATATATATATATATATATATATATATACATATATATATATATATATATATATATATATATATATATATATATATATATATATATATATATATATATATATATATATATATGTGCCGTATCCAATCCTTCTGTCTTTTAATAACGTTTTGTATTTTTGTATCTCTGACTGTAATGGTGGGTGGAGTCGTTTGCGTAGCCCATTTTTTGAACCGGTATGTTCTACATAGTTCCCTTTATGCCTACTATAACTTTTGATCATTCCATCTATTGTTATATTAAAAATTGTTGAAAAAGCATCCCAGATCTACTCCTGTGTTAATTACGATGTTTATTAGTCTTTTAATATTTGCTTGTATTTTCATGTTTTCTGCGTCTTTCAGTATCATGTCTCTTCAGAAGCTGTCAAATGCTTGTATTTGCACCTAAATATTTAAATGTATTTGTCTTCTATTATTCTGAAACTTCTCTTATTCGGACTGATTACTTTATATACCCTCCTTCATCTCGTTTAACTCTAATGCATATTCATTTCTATGGGTGTTATTTGAAGTTACTCGCTAAATGTTTAGTTCGGTATTCTCTATTACCTCGTTTTACCATATATTCCTTTCAGAAACCTAATTTCTATATTATTTGATTCGTTTCTTGTCATGTGTTTAAAGTCCATTATATAGAAAAGCAACTCAATGTTGGCTTAACTACTTTTAATTTTTTTTCGCCAGGAACCGTGTTTTTATAATGTTGAATAATTCCAGTTACGGCGACGCTGTCGATGATTTTGTCGTTTTTATACTGTTTATCGTTATTCCAAAGTATTATTCTGTTATGATACAATAAATATAGGAAATCACGTTGTTATACTATAAGAAGTGATTTAGCTACAATAGTCCAATTTAATATATTTTGAAATCAATATAGGATTTCAGATATCCAAGCTGAAATAAATTGAAACATTTGAATATTTAGTGAAATTAAAGGATGCTATTAGGGATAGGTATGTATAAAATAATACTATTTTGTTTAAATCCTCCCTTGCTTTAGCACAGAACAATGGAGCAATCGGAGAGTTTTTTTTAAATCAATAAAATGTCAATTAGTTGCTTGCAAATCTTTCTTTCAGATCCAACACAATGCAATTAACAATGAAATCATTATTATTACAAGTTTTACCTTCGATATTTCCTTCAATATAAAAACTATGTAACATTTTTTAGAATTTATTAGTAACTGAAACCTCAACGATGATAACAACGGCAGCGCCATTATAATAAATCAACATTTTCAATTGAAATAAAGCCTGTATGATTGTTTTGTTCTGTCAACGATGTTTCTAACGGCTGGCTGATATGAAAAGGACCTTCAGTGACATGTTAAGGCTGAAATTAGTTTCTTTAGGGAGCCACCTAATTAATTGACGATGTATATATATATATATATATATATATATATATATATATATATATATATATATATATATATATATATATATATATATATATATCAGCCATTGTCGATCCACTGCAAGATGAAGGCCTCCCCAGCATGTTTCCAACTTGCGCTGTCCTGAACTTTCTTCTGCTATTCGGGTCCAATATATATATTTGATGATGTCATCCATCCTTCATGTTTTCGGTCTTCTTAGTGGACGTTTACGATCAACGGTATCCATTTCAGGATTGCTTTCGTTCATCTGTCGTCGCATCGCCTCGCTATATGGCCTGCCCACTTCCATTTCAATTCTTTCACCCTTCCAATGAGACAAATAAGGTATGTGACAACATACCTTCGTTTGCTCTCTGATCCATATGCTGTCTGTTCCGCTTTCTTATACCAAGCACATACCTTTCCATTCCCCTCTCTGCTATCCGAAGCTTTTGAACTGATTGCGATGTGAGAGTCCACGTTTCACTTCCGTACGTCAAAACAGGCAGCAAGCACTGGTTATAAATCTTTCTCTACAGACAAAGTAGGAGTTTGTTCTTAAACACTATATTGAGCCTGCCAGTCACACTAACGCGCCGTTCCATTTTTCTGGCAATATCACCCTCCATCGAAAGCCTTTGCCCAAGAGATAGGTTGTAGTGGTCCACAACCTCTAAATCGTTTCCTAAAATAGAAATTCTTCTGTTGCTAGCAAATTTGTTGAACATAACCAGACCCTTTTCAAGGTTTATTTTCAAGCTAAATGCTTCTCTCACCCTTTGCAGCTCTTATATGTATTTTTGTAGCTCATCTGGGTCTTGTGAGAGGAGAACAATATCATCTGCTAATCTAAGATGGTTTAGGTATGCACTATTGGTTTTTATTCCTTCCTATTCCCAATCCAGATTACGGAATTCTTCTTTAAGGCAGACTGAGAAATGAACAGGCGATATTGAATCGCCCTGCCTTACACCCCATTCTACGTTGATTTTAACTTCAAGATCATCCATGTGAACGATAGCTGTAGCTTCCTCATACATGGATCCCAGTGGATTCACATAGGCTCTGTCTATCTTCTGGTTAAGCAATGCATCCATTATGACTTGCATTGATATTCAATCAAATGCCTTTTCATGGTCAGTAAAAGTCAAGCACGGTGGCATGATATACTTATTGTGCTCTTCTATGGCAGGTTGGACAATCTGGATATGATCCATGATACTGAATCCACTTGTAAATCCTGTCTGCTCTCTTGGTTGTGCGTCATTCAGTGATTTTAACATTCTTTTAGATATTATCTTGATGAAAACTTTGTACATTTCTGATAGGAAGCTTATTGGGTGGTAGTTTTTCAAATCTTCCTGTGCTCCTTTCTTATGAAGAAGCAACATAGTCCAAACAAAGTCCAAACAATGGGTGGAAGTATATGACAGTAAGCTAAAGAAAGCGCAGAAACTATTACTAAGTATACAAAAACATATAAATGAACTGAAATTTACACTTACGAGATAAGGTGGGATTTCACGAGATAAGGTAGGACTGAACGACAATCGTGTAACTCATATTCGCGTCAGTCAGGGTACAATTTCTTATATAAATGCATATAAATTTTATTTGAGTGGTATCTAGGGATAAAGAAAACAATAATTTAGAAAAAAATTGTGTATACAAATCTCAAAATTAAACAAATTGTAATATTACTTTAATGTAAAACATAAGCCGAAGTTACTGAGGGCGTAATTTTTTGCTCTTTAGATTGAACTGGGTCAAAGGAATCAGGTTCTTCAAGGTTTTACTCACACATTTCTATGAGCTCATCAGCTATCAGCTCTTCATCAAGCAACTCTAAATTTAATTGTCTATTGAGATCGACAATGTCCTCAATAACATGATCAATTTGATCAAACTCTGGCGCTGATTCCGCCGGAGCTTCACTAGTGAAAAAAAAAAACGGATACAGTTTTTCCAGAGGCAATTTAAAGTTTTGTTTGTAAAATTTCATCCCTATGAAATAAGATTAACTAAGATTTTCCTATGATGTTCACGGCACAATAAATTATTAAAACAAAAACATTAAATTGTTTCCAAAAATATATAATAGAGAGCTCATTGTTTTGCCTCATGGCTTCATGGAGATGTGCAAATGATGGTCTCGGGTAATAAGCTTTAAATATTTTGATGACACCCAGGTCCATCGATTGAAGCAAGCTGGTTGTATTTGGTAACAAAAATTCAACGTTCGTACCAGGAAATTCACCTGGTGCATTGTCGATTAATAGCATCACCTTAAATGGGATTTGTTTTGACAAAAACGTTTGACTTCTGGTATAAAGTGATGACCAAACCAATCTTCAGAAAGGAAGGCCGTCACCCAACCTTTAGGATTTGACTTCTAACTCACGGGAAAACCAGTTTTAGATTTATTTTTTAAAGCTCTTGGATTTTCCGAGCGATAAAGAAAGAGAGGTTTTTACTTACAGTCACCAGCTGCATTCCCACCAACCATCACCGTCAATTGATCTTTGGAGGCCTTAAAACCTGAAAAGGTTTTTTCTTCACGCGCAATAAAAGTTCTTTTAAGCATCTTCTTCAAACAATCTAGTCTCATCCACTTTGAATACGATTTTGCTGCTACAGCCAGCTTCTTCTATCATAGTCTTGAGTTTCAGTGGATAGAGAGACGTGGCCTCTTTATCAGTAATAACAGTATTAAAAATAGAAGATAAAAGAGAAACAATCATAAAAAGGATACTAGAAAATTAAATCAAGAAAAAATTAAACGTCAAGATATCAGCAAACTGAAAATGAAAGAGAAAAAAATAATATATCTGTTGGAATTATATTGTAAATGATTTTCTAACTAAAGCTGAACAAATTATGCATGCTGTTCCATAGTGTACAACACCACTTATATAAATAGCAACGACAAGTTCGCAAATACTAAAAAACAGTACAGAGCTCAAATCTATTACATTCATAGATTATTTATTAATATCTAGAAAGTCTCTTTCGGAAGTTTATTTCACGACACTAGACAATGAATAATAAGAAATATATATTATAAGTTCCGCCACGTTTTTTTTATTTGAGAAAGGAACTTCAAAATTACCATTAGAATTAATCATTCGCCGAAACGTAAAAGTTGATAGGGCTAGCTGCGCCATCATTATAAATTGACGGGCTGCGACTAAAATAAAGCCCGTCTCTGTCGTTGTGTTTGCCGACAACTTCTGAACCCCCTGCTTAATTACAAAAGGGACCCGAATGACATGTGGAAGAGGGAAATAGCTTGTTTAAGGACCGCCTAATTATTTGGTGCTATGTTTCTTTCTTGTGGAACAAACGAAAGTTCGGTGTTTTTAATTGTCGGTTGAAAGGGGAGGAAAACACCAAAAGTGGATTTTATTTGAAACGTTGAATAAACTTAAATATATAGAATGTTTAATTAGAACAAATATTAAAGGAAATATCTGATGTACTAAAATTTTTAAGCCAATTATTTTAGAAACTTATGGTTTCATTTGCGCCAATGCCTTGTATATTTTCGAAAAACAGTTTTTTGTTCGAGAAAAACAATAATTTAAAATGAAAATATTGCGTTGTTCGGAAAGTTCATAAGGATTTTTCATTTGTTGCTGTTTTAACGCTTCTAAACCAAAATATGCGCGAGATTGGTAATGTTTTTACAGATTATTAATTTCTGTGGTATTTACAATATATACGTTCAAATTTACATTGATTTCTTTTTAGTCAGTCGGATTAATTTAAATTGAAAATATTTTGACGATAACTTGCCTTTACGTTATGCTTTTTTAATTTCAAATAGACAAGAACGCTGTCCAAACAAAAATCAAGATTTGTGTCATTTCAAGTAATGGTTCTGTTGGGGAGACCACGGTACAAAAGTGGTTTGGTCGGTTCAGGCGAGGAAATTTTGACCTGGAAGACCTGCATTACCCTAGTCGTCCTTCAAGAATTGATATCTACGAAATAAAACCATAATGGCCGCAATTTACGCGTTAGGGTCCGTAATATAGCAGATAAAGGTTATAAAGTTATATAGATAACATCGACTGAAGGCAACAATTGAAGAAAAACTGGCGGAAGTAGCACTTGGAAAATCGTCATGTTTCATTATTACTATGCAAAACCACACGTTTCAATCAGATAAAAATTGTTGAGCTTCAACTTTGATGTTGGGATAGGAACCCCATCCATCTTGTTCACCAAGCATAGATAGTCGGACTACCATCTATTCGGCTCCTTTCAAAATTGATTTAAAATGATTTTTTTAACTGAAAAATATATGAACAACTGTTGACATTGTTTGGTAGTAAAAATGCTTATTTTTGGACAAAAGGACATTGTGGACCTATCACTATGTTGATAAAATGTTATAAATAACTATAACGCAAATAACTACTTACGTTTCCCTTTTTCTTAAAAAAATCCCTACGCACTTTCCGGACAACCCAATATAATGAAATAGTCCTCAGTTAAAAATCTGTATAAACGGTAACTTTGCTTGACTTACATCAATCGTTTAAACGTATTTTTTGCAGTAGTTAAAAAGCGCCAATTGTGACCAATAACACTATGAAAAATATGTTTTCTTGAAATAATTTTCTATCGATTATTAATTTATAGATATTGCTGGCATATTAAGTGTCCCTATAGCAGACTTTTCTAAGAACGAGAGAGGAGATTGAACGAATTTGTAGAGATTATGATTACAAGGGGTGATCTGCTCCTGAAACGTAGTCATCTATACTATAATTTCTGTAATGGTAGCTCTTATCTTTCAATGTAATGTTAGCTTTCATCCTTTTGTACACTGACTACCGAAAATATCGAGACTTATCGCTAAAGTGAATAGATTCGACAAGTCGTACCATCTTGTTGAAAGAAAACATTGTTTATATGCACATTTATCAATTCAGGCTAAAAATATTTTGTTAGCATATTCTTGTACCGTTCACCATTAGCAGCAATACAGTTTTCATCATCGTCTTCATACAAATAAGGTCTTATCACTCCTTCAACCTAATAACCACACCAAACAGTGACTTTCTCTAGATGAAACAGTAACTCTTGAATCACTTGAGAATTTTCGTCGGCCCAGATGTTGCTGCTATATTTGTTCATAAACCTATTATGCAAGAAGTAAGCTTCGTAGGAGAAGATTTTTTTTCCACATAAAAAGTCATATCACTCCTTCAGGTTATAAAACAACATCTAGTAAATATAAATATAGCTAGTCCACAAAGTCTGTCTTGGTAATGAACTTCGTGTTGATCATCAAATTGCATGTTTTAAAAAACGAGAGAAACATACAATATTGTATGAATATTTAGTTATAAGAAATTTTAAACTTGAAGAAATTTACTATTAAATACCAAACGTTTTTTAAACTTATCTATGCACGTTTCACTAACTAGGTTAGCATCATCAGGAGATGATTTAATCTAATTTTAAAACTAAACTATGTTCTATTTATATGAAAACCTTACCTAATGAAGCGTGTAAAAATCATGAACCGTGAAGTGTACTAAGCCTTATATTAGTAATTGAAAAAGTTGACTAAACGGAATAGGTCCTTTATCTCGGATTATCATTTTCGTACATTTTTCTATTTTAATGCTTTCATATGCATCCAACGCCTTATTATTATTAACACTTTTAGTTAGTCTTAAATTACTAATATCTATACTGTGGACATGTTCGATTGCATGTTTGGTAAGACATGATTTTCCATTTCTCCCATATCTAAGTTGGGCAATATGTTCTTTATATCTGGTCAATATGGATCTTTTTGTTTGCCCAATATACCTTCGATGACAGTCTTGACAACTAATTTCGTAAATCCCCGACTTTTCATGTTCATCTACTTTATCCTTTGGATTACCAAGAACTTCTCTTAATTTATTATATGGTTTGTACACAACCTTAATGTCTACTTTTTAAAAAATTTTGTCTAGCCCTCTTTTTAATTGGGCATCAAATGGTAGGTATTACAATGAATTCAGAACACAAATAAAAAAGCCGAATTAAGTTGAGGACTTTATATAAAGACATTTGTACTTACGGTTAATAATAAGTACTTACGGTTAATAATGTCGATTTCGCTAAGAGATGGCGTTGCTAATACATTTGTTAGTATATACTAATGATTTGAAGCGTTTTGGAGGATAAACATACACCATCATCAGCAAGTTCGTTATATTTCATAGCTCAAAACATGTCGAATTATGTATCAGAAGTTTAATAACCTTCTTTCATTTAAAGAAAACGGCTACTAAAAGTTATCGATTGTTGGTTGAAGCTTATGATGAACATGCTCTAACCCAAAAAAAAACTTGTGAACGATGGTTTAAATGCTTTAACAGTGGTGATTTTTATATAAGCCAATGAGACAATAAAACAATGATTATTTAGGACAGCTGAAAAAGTTTGAAAATGCAGATTTGTTAACATTATTGGATGAAAACTCAACTCATATGTAAACAATTGGAACAGAAACATCAAATAATGTCCAATCTACCATTTTTGAATATACACACGATTTGGGAAAGATCCAGAACGGAGAAAAATACGTTGCATATGAATTGAAAGAAAGAGGCATTGAAAGGCGAAAAACCATTTGTAAAATTTTACTTGCCAGGTAGAAAAGAAAAGGGTTTTTGCATCGAGTTGTGACAGGTGATAACAAGTGAATCTATTTTGACAACCCAAAGCCCAGAAAATCATTGGTAGACCCAGGCCAGTGGCAATATACAAGGAAAGAAGGTTTTGAGGTGTATTTGGTAGGATAGCATGGTTGCTGTGTATTACGAACTGCTGAAACCTGGTGAAGTGATTACTGGCGAATGACAACAATTAATAAAATCGAACCGAGCATTGGGGAAAAAATGACCATAATACGCCCAAAGACACGATAAGATAATTTTTCAACATGACAATGCCCACCCTATGTTGCAAAATGTGTAAACAACTATTTGGAAAATATTAGATGGGACGTGCTGCCCCACGCGCCTTATTAGTCGGATGTAACCCCATAGGACTACCACTTATTTCGATCGATGCATCACGGACTTTCAGAAAAAATCATTTACATCTTAATCATTTACATCATAATAATATTAAATAAAATCATTTACATTACAATCTTCTGAAGAAGTGAAAATTTGGCTTGATGAATGGTTGGACTAAAAAACCAATAGTTGTTTTTGCGCGTAATACATTCGTTGATAGAAAGATGGGAAAAAGTAATAGCTAACGATGGCCAATACTCGGAAATAAAAGTTCCAATTTTGCGAAAAAATAATCATTATTATCCGAAACACCTATTAGAAAAAGACAAAGACTTTTATATGTAAATAAAATAAATTACCGACTAACTTGTGAATTTGAATATTTAGAACGTTTGCTCTTAATTAATTTGTAGTATTAATTATTAATTATACAAGCATATAATATGCACGCCTAGAATTTAAAGGTGTAGGATGAAAAAACACTTAATAAATACTTCAATAAACCACTCTCTATATAGGGTTTTTCAATAAGGGCGGGTCGATATTGAAATGGAATAAAACAAGTTGTGTGTGAGGTATTAATATTTTTTTTTATTTATAAGGCCCATGTATGCCATTACGTGTGGAATATAACATTGTTCAAATGTCCGCCCCGGCTTCCCCGGCAGCACAGAGCCCAGTAGTCTAATTTTCAATGACTCTGCCGCATAGATCCGGCTGAATTTGAGCTATGGCTTGGGTTATCTTGCTTTTAAGGGCATCAGTCGATTGTGGCTTATTGCTATAGACCTATCCACTTCAGAAAAGCCGACAACCTCTGCGAGAGATAACCATACCCTCAAATCGTTCATGCAGAATGTCCATCATGGCGTCTGCTATGTGGCAGGTAGCGCCGTCCTGCTGGAACCACATGTCGTCCACGTCCATAGAGTTCAATTTGGTCTAAATGAAATCAGTTATCATCGTTCTGTAGCGCTCGCCATCGACGGTGATGTCTTCACCAAGGTCGTTTTCTAAAAAGTACGGACCAATGACGCCGCCGGCCCAAAATCAGCATCAAACAGTAACTGTGGATGTGGATGCATTTGATACCTGGCGAACCTCGTGTGGGTTGGCAGTGTCCCATATATGGCAAGTATGCTTGTTACCATAGTCATTCATCTAAAAATGCGCCTCGTCGCTAAAGATGATGTTTTAACCAAAATTGGGGTGGAGTCCTCTTCCAAACGCTCCGAAGCCCAATTAGCAAACAAACGGCATTGTCTATGGTCATTAACTTTGAGCTCCTGGATCAGTTGGATCTCATACGAGTGCAGGCCCAAGTCCCAACGCAAAAAGTTAAAGTCTGCGAAAGGCGGAGTTTTTGTGCACGGCGAGGAATTGACTGCCTCAGGTTCTCTTGCACACTTTCACGGACAGCGGCGATGTTCTCGGCCGATCTGGCGTTCCGTTAACGTACCAGTGTTGGTTGATTGTTTACCGAACCGGTCGTCTAGAATTTGAGCAACAACGCGCGCAAGGTTTGTACTAATCATTTGGACGTGCGGCTCAACCATGTAACTTGTCATGGTAATTTGGCATCAGTGACTGAATAATAAACAAAAGGTTAGACAGACGCCGCCAATACACAGCCATAGGCTGTCAACGTCTATCCGTCCCAATTGAAAAACCTTATATTATCTTAAAATATTAAACCAACGTAATTCTACATTGAAATAGTGGCAAAATCTATAAATCGATATACATATGTATGTAAATATAGTAATGTATTTAGTTTAAATTACAGAAAAATAATTATTGTAATTTATAACATTCATATTTGTCAGCAGTATCATTTATCAACAAATATTTCAGTTAACATTTTTTAAAAATGTTTTTCTTGGGGTTTCAGTCAATTGTAATAATTACATCTTTTTTTCTTAACGTTTCGTTTTTTTTATTAAACCAACATCAGAACAGATACAATTTTATTATATATATTATTCCTATGGCATAACTTTATATTTTAATACAAACCTTTTTATAAGATCTTAATATACTATATTTACGTTATAGTATTAAGTATACATTTTTAGATGACATTTTTGTAAATATGTTATTTTTATTTAGTTTTTAGTTGACTTTTTTTTTGACTGAGGTGTTTCATAAATTTTTCACCTTTAGTTTTTTTTATTCTAAGTTTTAAGTTTTTCAATTTTAATGGTATTAGATGCAAAAAAATAAAAAGTTAATTTATTATTTAATTATGTCATTATATTTGAATATAAAAGTAACAGGAAGCAGCTTTGCCTTAATGCACGTATAAATGAAGACGGAAATGGCCATATTGAAACACCACAGATGACTCATTGTTTTGGAATTTTAGTAGTTGGTGTCAACAACTTCGAAGTTTATTAGTAGATTTGTGTAATTTTAGTGTATTTTAATCAATAATAGGTGCCGAATAAGTATACAGCAATAGTCTTTTTATATGTTCTAGTGTAAAGACATATTAATATTTATTATATTGACAATAAAACCAATAATATCGGAAGTAAGGTAAACACATAAAGTATGGTTAGTTGTGCGTCTTGTGGTTGTTCCCACATGTGAAAAAAAATCAGGACTAACATTACATCGGTAAGTGCTTTTAATTGTAAATTTGTCAATTATTTAGAATTAAAAACATATTTTGTTTCAATGACATTTTAAGGTTATGAAGTAAACTATTGCATGGTATGCATAGGCGTAGTCAAATTGTTTTAGGTAAAATAATATAATTATAATGTTATTCAAGATAGTGATTATTTTTTTAGAACTTAATTTTTTAACGTATGTTCTAATATGTTAAGTATTCTGAGATACTAGGCCTAAAATTCAGATAATTTTTTAGTTTTCGATTAATACATATAGAAATCAACATGTATATCATTCATCAGCGGGCTTCTTAAAATATAAGAATACATGTACTAAACTCATGTAAATATAGTTTACTGCCCTGTTCTCCAGTAACCTCCTGAATTTAAATTCTTCAATAAGCATAAAATTCCACATTCCATTTGGTTCAATTCCCCATGTGAATTCTGCTATAAATGATGTTAAGAAATTCATGTTTGGCTTCTTCGTTTTCTATTTCTCCACTTCACATTCTTATTCTAGGATAAAATTAAATAGAAAACTGTTGAATTAATTTTCTGCATCAGAATCACTGCTAGAGCCGGCATCTTCATCATTAATGGTAATAATTAAGGGTGTCACTTCTGTAATTATTGTTTTTTTGTAGCAATCTAGTATGATTCTATTTGTATGGTCTATACACTTCTTCAGTTTTCCTGGAGTAATTTGGTTTAAGGCTTCTTGCCACAAAGCTCAAATATTGTTATCACTATGCCCATCCCTTCCAATTTGTTTGTCATAATATTGTTTTGCATTGGCCCATATTAACTCTATGGCATTAAATTCGCATTGGTAAGGTGGTGTACGAAGCACTTCATGCTCATGTAACCGAATTTCCTCATCTACTATATATCTTCTTTCAGTTCTATACTTTTTTGCAATTTGCAACATTTCTAACTTTGTTAGGTTTCTTTGAAAATCGATATTATTTTTTTCCAACCATTCCATAATGTCCTGTTTTCTGAAACTTAGGTCTGGCATTTTTTCACTTAATGCACTATGATATGGGGCATTTTCCATTATTGTAAGACATGGTTGATCTAAATTACACAAAAGCTTATTATTCGTTATTCATTTCCTCATGATAATCACTATAAGAAAATCTCTGAAGAATTGAGCTAATCTTTGAAGAAATTACCAGGCCTGCATTTGGAATAAAACCATTCTCAAAACCTGCATCTACTACAATAAATATTTTTCTTTCAAAGCCTAATGGACGTTTTACACTTTTTACGGAAGTGTCTTGCCAAGATATTCTAGGATTTCCTTTTGAAAATATCCAAGTTTCATCTAGAAAAACGACTACGATATTTTTTTCTACATTTGCTACATAAATTCATAAAAATGTTGTACGTTGTGCAGCAATAGTGGCTTTTTCAATAAAATATCTCCTGCTGTTATCATTTTTGTATTTGAAAACAATAGATGGTAGAACCCTTTGCAAAGAACTATTGCTTGTGGACATGACTGATTTTTCTGCAAGATCATGACTTACACTTGATACGTGATGTGCTTTTCTAAAAGAGGAAAAATAATAAATAAATAATAATACTAATAATTGAAATAAAAGCTCCTTAAAATAGTGTTATCAATTTTGTAAATACTTACTCTCAGAATACATGCGATAAATAACATATCGTATTTCACACTTGCTGCTATCAGACAAATCAAATGTTTTTGCTTTTTTCGGGGCCGTGTCTTTTGTGGAGATTTTACTACATTATTATTTTGAAGTAAATGCTTTGGGATTCTGGTCACAGAATACTTATGGATATATCTAATGCTTGAGCTGCACGCTGCAGCAAATAAAAGAAAAACAAATAAAACAGATGTCCTAATATATAAAAATAAAATATTTAAACAATAAAAACTGCAACCTATCAGTAAAAAATTAAAAATGCTATCAGACCCAATGCACATAACAGAATTACAAGAATTTCTTTGACACATTTTAACCCATGTTCCTGGTATAACTTGCAATTTTAACATTTTATTTCGATTTCTGCAGTTACTTTATACTTACTGAATTGCTGACAGCGGTATTAGGGGGACCCCCATTAGATTTCTCTTTTTCAAAATAGTTCAACAAATTAATCACTAGCTGTTGAGACAGAGAACTAAGTGGTTTGCCCATCATGGCGATAAAATTATAAACTATACAATATATAATGAAAATATCCTTATTTTATCACTTAAATTGTGGTGTAAATGTTGAAAATCACTAATACGATACAACTTTTATAACCAAACAAACGACAGAAAACGTCAACAATCTTAGATTATATATATTTAATCTATGATATGAAATGGCCAAAGGGGAACTATACACGAAATTACACGATATAGCTAGGATAACCGGTTTTGTTGCTCTCTCTTTCTAACTTGTGTTAAATGCATTGATTATGTTTTTGAACTTACAGTAATACTTCTTTGTCTAACACGTAGCAAATTTGAAATAAGAATTTCCTAGCTTTCAGCTGACTGTTCTGACGTAATCGTAAAGTTTCGTGAATCGGACTGTATATATATATATATATATATATATATATATATATATATATATATATATATATATATATATATATATATATATATATATATATATATATATATATATATCAGATAATATTGCCAGTGTTATGAACACGTGCTTAGCCAAAGGCCATTTTCCAGATATATGGAAGGAAGCAAAGCTGGTACTAATTGAGAAGCCAAAAAAGGAACTGCTAAATCCTACATCATATAGACCCATATGCCTACTGGATGCTGCCGGACCGTACAATCTTACACGACAACCAATTTGGATTTAGGAAATGGAAATCAACTTTAAATGCGCTATCGAAGATTATGGAAACTCCTGAAGAAATAAAAACAAATGCCTACAATAACCGAGAATTCTGCGCAATGGTCACGTTAGACATAGAAAATGCCTTTAACTCAGCCCCCTGGGAAAAGATAGTAAATGCCTTATATCGGGCAAAAATCAGCCCGTACCTAATTAAAATGATTCAATCATACCTCTCAGACAGATATATATTAACCCAGTGGGGGGACAAAATATCAATAACCTGCGGAGTACCGCAAGGATCGATCATCGGACCTTTACTACGGAATATTTTCTATGATCAAATCCTGAGAATCAGCACAGAGAAAGGAGTTACCATGGTGGCGTACGCTGATGACTTGGCTGTGGTGGTAAGAGCAAGGACCAGGTCTGTTCTGGAAGAAATGGCACAGCATATTGTTAACAAAATAGCCCTGGGGATGGATCAAATGGGCATTATAATATCACCAAAAAAACTGAAATGGTAATATTGGAGGGGAGAAGGAAACTCACAAACCTCCAAATCAATATTCAGGGTGCCACAATAAACAGTACAAGAGCAACTAAATATATGGGGATTCTCATAGACAAAGATGCTAAAATGACCACTCACGTCAAACTGACATGTGAAAAAGCAAATAAAACATTGATGATACTAAATAAAATAACCTCAAAAACAGGAGGACCAAGGGCCTGGAAGAGGCGTATATTGGTGGAGGCCACTATATCAACCATTTTGTATGGGGCGCCTATTTGTGCAAAGGTATTAAGGTACAAGCACTAAGAGGCAATGCTCGAAAGAGTAAACAGAAAAAAGGCAATACGCATTACAAGTGCATATAGAACCGTGCCCACAATGGCCATCCTAGCCGTTGCTGGTCTACCACCAATAAGACTCCGAATCATGGAAAGCATATCAATATTCGAAAGGGGAAAGGAATCAAAAACCCAAGCAAGACAGAAATTACTGGAAGCCTGGCACAAAGAATGGAACGACTATGAGGGAAAGGCAAAAACATTTATCCGAGACGCGAGAGAGTGGCACAACAGAAAATTAGGGGAGACAAATTTCTACACAACACAAGCAATAACGGGCCATGGATCCTTCAGATATTATTTACACAGAATGGGAAAGTCAGAGGACAAGGATTGTCGCTATTGTGGGATGGTGGATACAAGGGACCACACAATCTTCCACTGTCCGAGATGGGAACCGCTCCGGATTGCTACCGCTGCCGAATGCAACTTAGAAGTGACGGAACACAACATCGGCGTTCTGCTGTTGGAAGGAAAAAGACAGTGGGCAAGAATAATGGGCATGGTGGAGAAAATAATGAGGATAAAAATAGAGGACGAGAGAAGACGTAAGGCAAATTTGGACTGACAATCTGTTGTGTCCTGAAGTAATGCCTAACGACGGTTTCCAGGCCACGAGCAGATATCCTTGAGGGGGAAGGGTTTTAGTCGGTAGGCATGACTCCAACAAGGGCATGAATCCGACGACATTCCCATGTCACTGAACATCCGAACACATGGATGTCTTTAGAAGATTTCCTAATCCCCTCAAAAAAATATATATATATATATATATATATATATATATATATATATATATATATATATATATATATATATATATATATATATTTATATATATACCTAATTTAAATATGAATATTAACTCGGTGCAAGATGCAACTGATTACCTAACCAATTTTTTAAATTGATATGATTTTATGACAGAAGATTTCAATTTCTTAATACATTTTTGTCGTATTGGCCACATAAAGGACCCTTTACTCTTTGAAAATGCTCACTTCTGTTTTTCCGTCAAATGTCATCTACACTGATGGATTCAAAATTCTTACGGGGTTGGTAGTGCCTTTGTACTCCGCAAATTAATACATCGATGTAAACTATATTCAAGCGGTTCCATACTATTAGCAGAGCTTCTTGCTATTAGCGAGGCGTTGAAATACATCGTTTCCAACCAACTTTCTGGTCTCTTATTTTGAACAGTCATTCAATCAATCAATTCAGAACAATCTCATTTCAACAACTATATAAGTCAATTTTATGTAGATCCCAGCGGCACACGGACCGCTATAAGTCAAACCAAATGAATACCAAAAACTACTAATACCGTCCAAAATAACGTTCAATTTTAATCGAATAGTCCCATCAGGACATTTGGACTTTTACAGACTACTAGCTTAATGGCCTCGAGATACTTTAGTATTTCCTTTAAGACAAGTTGTAACGCGACCCGTGACAATTATTAAATGGTGCCAGGTGCTTTTAATGGAGCCTCCGGAATACGTCCCGTCATTCCGGGGTAATAAGGCTACCGCGGTACCGAACACTGTCACAGTAGAACTCCCTTACTCATGGGACTTTTATGACTAATAATAGTCCCAAAACGTTCCACCGTTAGGGCTTCAGCGAACCAGGATTATGTCTCCGCAAGTAAGTCTGCCGATATCACGTTCGTGATCATTCATATTATATTATTATTAGTATTATTATTACACAAATTACTTACAAAGTTCTGTCCCAGATCCAGTGACCTGGAATTCAGCAGTAAGAGGATCTTGAGGATTGAAGGGAAAACGATTCCATGAGAGAGGCCCGAAGGTCATTTAGACGAGTGGTGAATAAATATTCTGACTGCTTGCTTGATGCAGTTAGAGAAGGGAAGCATCAACTGATGCCGTAATCTATATATATATATATATATATATATATATATATATATATATATATATATATATATATATATATATAAATAATCATTTGATTTAGGTCTGAATGCTCACTGTTCAGCGGCATTCTATTTAACAGTGCCCTCAACAACATTTTTTTGATATGACGATATCATCTTTTATAATCCTTCCCCAGGTTGTTTCCCGAGTTTGTTCTAGAAATATTGAGAATTGTTTAACCTCCCTGTCTATATGGTCCCTAAGTTCAGGCTTCAAATTCTCTCATGCGGAGTTGGGATGCGAGATTTTTCTCTCATCTTTAACTTCTGTCGGAACCGAAACTTACAATTTGAATTCACCCTATTCTACCACCAAATTCCTTAGCGTTATTTTCGATAGCAGACTTGCTTGAAAGGACCATCTTCAATACCTAAAAACAAAATGCTTCTGGGATCATCAAGATGCTCTGCTACACTTCATGGGGTGCTATTCCAGTTACTCTCCTCTTTCTACACAAATCTATTATTAGATCAAAAATCGATTATGGTAACATAAGTCACAAATCAGATCACAAAACCTTTTTTCAGTATATTGATAGAATTATAAACGCCGCTCTTATATCACTATTGGGTGCCTTCTAGAGTGCCCTATTTACAGTTTACACTGTTCAGCTGAAATCGAACCTCTGAAATTTAGAGGAGTATCTATACTCTCTGTTCTGGAAGAAATGGCAATCAAGTATGCCATCAGCCTTAAATTTCGACCTTTATTCTAGAACACGAATCCTTCAATCTTCCCGTTAATTCATATTAAATTAATTTAGTTTTCTTTTACAAGACTGAATTCCTTACTCCTGTTCTTCAAATTCACTATTTTGGCTCCAGCCTTCTGCAATATAATAGTCCTGACAATCTTCTGACGGAGTCCTGGTAGTCTTCTCCTGACTTCTGACTCCTCCTGACTTCTCCTGACTCCTGACTAATCCAAACCCTCTTTCATCTTTATGTCAACAAATAATCCCCTTCAAATATAATTTTCGCAGATACAATGCGATGCTCTCTACTATATCTCACCCAGATAACAATATCCTTTCTCTTCATTTTCCCGAAAGAATTGAATTTGTACTTCGAACTTATGTCTTATACGAACTCAATTTTTTTTAACACTGTTAAATTTTATTTATTCAGTCAACTATTATACTGTATATCCGAAGCTAACTGGCTAATAATTTAGCGGAAGCTGTGAAATATCCTTGTCTGATAAAAACCTGCATTTGACAGAGTCAAGTCTAATTTGATTTGATAACACCCCAGTTTATGTTCGTGTGTGAGAATTAGAACACCTTATATTCAGTGAATATAACAATTATAAAATATTTTGAAACACATATCCAAATAATTCGTTACAAAAAATACGAAGCACGAACAATAATTCAGCTTGTTGATAAAGTTTATTAAATCGATTTCAAACTTCTGTTAGATACCTGATTATGGTTAAAACAGTTTCCATTAACTTTGTTATATTAAATTTACTTTTAGCAACATAACAGAACATTTTCATCAGACTGGAATTAATTAGAATCTCAGTTTTGTAATAAGTTTTATATTAGTTCAATCTTCTATTCATGATCATAGAATATACTTGAAGCATTTAACCTTAAAATAAGCTTGAACCTTTTGTTATACATAACCTTCATTTAATACCGAAACATATGTGATCTATTAATGTGGAGAGCCAACATGGCTAATTAGTAATGATTAACACGAAGTCCTTAATTTTTCTAAACTACGATACGTTTATTGTTTTCTTTTTAGTATTTATAAATAACATCTTTCTTTGAATTATATAGACTTATATATTATATAGGTTTAGCACTAATAACGAAAATGAACATAACATTTGAGCAGTCCTACATTTTTTTTGAATCTAAAGTAAAAAAAATGTTAAAATAACTTAATCGGAATAGTTGCCATGGAAGGAAAAAAGAAGAGAAACGGTTGAAGGAATGAGTAATTATTATGTGGAGCATAGATGAATTTTCTTTGCTTTTTGAATTTATATTTTTTGTTTATTTTTAGATAACCTGTTAACTTTAGTTAACGTTTAATTATAACATTACTTATTAAATAATAAAATAAATTACATTATATACATATATATATATATTTTCCTGGTCGTTTATTTTTTTTCTTGGGATTTCGGTCAATTGTAATAATAACCATTATTTCTTATTTTTTTAACGTTTTGTTATTTTTTATTAAACCATCCTCAGAACAGCTACAATAATATATGTATATATATATATATATATATATATATATATATATATATATATATATATATATATATATATATATATATATATAATTCTAATGGAATAACTTTATATTTTAATACATACCTTTTTATAATATCTTAATATATTTACGCTATAATATTAAGTAGAAATTTTTAGTTGATTTTTTTTTTAAATATGTTATTTTTTGTTTAATTTTTAGTTGACATATTTGTTGCCTTATATATTTTAAAAAAATTTCACCATTAGTTTTTTATGTCCAAGGTCATATATTGGCCAAACTAAACAATATTTTAAAAACAGAATTAATTAACACAAAAAAATCATTAGCAGCATAAAAAAAAAACCTAACTGCCCTATAAAAATACGCCATTGATACGCCATTCAAATATACAATAAACGATTGACATAAAAAGAACAAAGAGTGCCATTAATTTCAGAACTGATACTGATAATTTAATTAGCATATATAATGATGACCCTGTAAGTGCGACCAGAATGGTAGCTGCATATGGCTGACTACTATTTCCGGTTTGGCAGTGGCGTAGGGCAGTATGAATAAAAATAAGAAACTGATAAAAGTTTACAGTTGTTTAAAACAATACATTATTTTATAATTATCGTTACTGTATTAAATTAATACTAGATACAGCAGAGAAATGTAAACATTTAAATTAAGTAAAAAAGTCTATTTTTTCAAAGAATGTATTAAAATATAAAGAATATAAAGTTATTCCGTTAGAATACTATATATATATATATATATATATATATATATATATATATATATATATATATATATATATATATATATATATATATATATATATATATATATATGACCAGTTGACTTGGTCTTGCTCTGTTCGTTTCGTTTCAGCTGTCTCACTGCTTTGAGGTCGAGCCTAGCTGATGACGGCTGTGAGGCTAGAAACCGGTCCTGGGAGGTACTTGTCTCGGCATGGTGACGGCGACTGATTTGAGACGAGCAGAGGTACGTGGAAGTACGGATGAAAAAATTTCTGTTTTTCATATATATATATATATATATATATATATATATATATATATATATATATATATATATATATATATATATATGTATATTATAAAATTGTATATATATATATATATAATGTAATTTATTTTATTATTTAATAACTAATGTTATAATTAACCTTTAACTAAAGTTAACAGGTTATCTAAAAATAAACAAAAAATATAAATTCAAAAAGCAAAGAAAATTCATCTATGCTCCACATAATAATTACTCATTTCTTCAACCGTTTCTCTTCGTTTTTCCTTCCATGTCAACTATTCCGATTAAGTTATTTTAACATTTTTTTTTTACTTTCGGGCCTCTCTCATGGAATCGTTTTCCCTTCAATCCTCAAGATCCTCTTACTTCTGGAATCCAGGTCACTGGATCTGGGACAGAACTTTGTAAGTAATTTGTGTAATAATAATACCGATGAATGATCACGAACGTGATATCGGCAGACTTTCTTGCGGAGACATAATCCTGGGTCGCTGAAGCCCTAAGGGTGGAACGTTTTGGGACTATTATTAGTCATAAAAGTCCCATGAGTAAGGGAGTTCTACTGTGACAGTATTCGGTACCGCGGTACCCTTATTACTCCGGAATGACGGGAGGTATTCCGAAGGCTCCATTAAAAGCACCTGGCACCATTTAATAATTGTCACGGGTCCCGTTACAATTTGCCTCAAAGGAAAGACTAAAGTATCTCGAGGCCATTAAGCTAGTAGTCTGTAAAAGTCTAAATGTCCTGATGGGATTATTCGATTAAAATTGAACGTTAATCTGGACGGTATCGCTAGTCAGTTTTTGGCATTCATTTGGTTTGAATTATAGCGGTCCGTGTGCCGCTGGGAATCTACATAAAATTGGCTTATACAGTTGTTGAAATGAGATCGTGTAGTATGGCTAGGCAATTAAGAAGTAATAGCAGCTGAACATTAACCTGTTCAAAATAAGAGACCAGAGAGTTGGTTGGAAACGATGTATTTCAACGCCTCGCTAATAGCAAGAAGCTCTGCTAATAGTATGGAACCGCTTGAATATAGTTTGCATCGATGTATTTTGCGGAGTACAAAGGCACTACCAATCCCGCAAGAATTTTGAATCCATCAATGTAGATGACATTTGACGGAAAAACAGGAGTTGTAAAAATGCTGACAGGTTCCTAAACTCAAACTAGCACTCCTTAGAAGACATTTTGAATCCACTGAAGATATAAGCACAATTTGCATAAGGAACTAAATGCAGAACAGAGAGTTTGTAACAGTATTTCGACGACTTTATTATTCGTTGACTTAAGTGTATCACTTCAAATGAGGCCTATTTTGAAAGCGTCATAATAAATTTAGATTATTAACCCAACCTTTATTTGTATATTTTCCGGTATACAGGGTATAAAGGAAAGTACTTTCATAAATTTAACCAACGATTCTTTACATCATTTTCTTCTTCTTCTTCTTTTTCTTCTTCCTGTTGTTCTTGCTACTTGTAAGCGTCCATTTTTAAACCCTTGTTGCTCTTCTCCCAATTGTATTTTTTCGTTAGTTTTTGTTGTTGTCATATTTGTTGTTAATTTCAATGTACAGTTCAACAGATTTATGTCTCTACAGTTATTAGGATCTTCCTTATCTCCCTTCTTGTGCATTAGTATTACTCAGTGGCGGCTCGTGGGTTTTTGAAGTGGGAAAGCGTAAAAGAAAATAGTGCTGCTAAAGAGTTTTTTTCTTTTGCCTTCCTCCTTTTTACTTTTCGTTCTATTGAAACCCTATACAGGATGTGAACCAGGAAAATGAGTTAAAGGAAATAAATTAAATGCAAATAAAATACGGTGTTTTGCTTTGAAAACTTGCTTATTGTATTTATCTCCCTCTCGAGCCGCCGCTGGTATATCTACCGCCGTTTTCCGTTCGTCCGAGGTTCTAGTCGATCTTATGATTCTTTGTATGAGTGTTTGAAGCTGCTCAACCAGAGAGTATCCCCCATATTTCAATAGCTCATCCACTATCTCATCTTCACCGGGGGATTTACGTTTTTTAAGTTTTCCTAGAGCTTCTATCAGATTTTCTGTTATAGTTGTTTCTTCATTAGTTGTTATCGTGGCTTTGTCTACCCTGTTCTCTTTTATATAATTGCATAGGATACTGTAGGCATGTTTATTTATTTACATGTATTTACTCTATCAGTTCTTTTCACTCACTTCTTTGCTATCTTATGAATCTCCACAACTGTTTTTGCTGATCATAGAAGTCTGATTCTAAGTTTTTTGTGTATCCTTCCCAATAATATGTTTTTGTTTTACTATTTCATGGGTTTCTATTCTAATTCTCTTATGTTCTTGATAATCAACATCTGTCCTGATTGACCTATACTGAAGATGTACATTTTTATTATTTTCTCCGTGATACTGTCTGTGCTATCATTGTCGTTTATTCCGCTAATCCTAATTTTGTCTGGCAGCCTTCTCTAGCATAGGTCTCTCGTTGTATCTTCCTCTATACTATCTATTCTTAGTTTTGTTTCGATTTACTTCTTCTGATATTGCTTGGTGTGTCCTATCATGAAAAAATGCCCTTACCAGGGTCGAAAATCTTCTTGAGAAGTAAAATTGCAAAGTTATTAAATCACCAATCGAAAAGCTATGATAAGAATTAAAATTTTAAACAAACATGTGAAAAGGCACATTTGGCAAGTATTGATTGGCTATTATTTAACGAATAAAGTACAAATAAACTAATGATTATTGTTAAAACATTTTTTTGTAATTTATAATCAAGCCCTAAATCAGCTTTCAAGGATGTGGCAACATCGCAGTATGGCCACGACAAGAATTAGTATTTCAAAATTGAGACAAATATTATTTTAGTGTTTCAGTGGGTGTAAGTTCGATTACAACCAAAAATATATCCGAATATCAGAATAAGTTTCTGACTTACGAGCCACAGTACCCCGAAGGACACTTCCAGCTCGGCAAGCTTTATCAAAGTTTCTCAAAGGCTTTTGGATATGAGAAATGTGATTCGAAAATTCCAAGAATGGCAACCAAAAATCGGTCCTGAAGTCAAAGAATAAATTTTACTTACATCTTGTTGAAGAGGATTCTACCAGAAGTACTCGAACTGTTGCCCGACAAGTTGGAGTTTCCCATTGGATTGTACATAGAACACTAAGAGAACAATTACTCTACTCTGTACAAAGCGTACAAGCACTCTTACTCACTAATTCTTCACATGGGCAAAAATATTATGAATGATTGATTGGCCAAAACCAAAGGAATCCAAATATTTTGTTCGCTACTTACTAATCGACGAATCTTCTTTCACGGGGAATGGGATGGTGCATTTTTTGAATAGTTAGTTTAATAAAACAATTAATAAATTGCTTCCTAATGTGGCGTGAATCGTTTAAAACGCGTTAAGAGTGTGAAAAATTGCCGTAATCTCAACTTTAACATTAAACAACAATAATGTGTAAGATTTCCTTTTTTTTATTAGAAAACATACTAAATTTATATGGAAATGTATAGAATAAACGACCAGCTTTCGGTTTTCCCCGAAAATGGTCGTATTTTGGATACATGTTTTAATGAAACTTTTTGTTCAAAAAACTGTAAAGAATTGTACTTTCCCTTATACCTCGTATATTTGATAGAATGTATAAAAAAATAATGTAATGTTTTTTACTTCTGGTTAGATACTTTTTCCTTTTGACAGATTTACCATAGGAATTTTAAAAATAACTTAAAACGGCAACTTTAAAATAGGCACAGCAAATGTAAAAATCTTTTCAGTATAGTTGTATTTTAACATTGAATGCTTATGGAAAGATGAAAATGTTTATTACTAAGTCATTAAATGAAATATTACAAACTTTATGATTTTATGAAATTCCATTCATTCCATCGATAATTTGCTTATCGCCGTGACATTGAATAATATCGTCACAATCTTAACGACAAAAAATGAAATATAAAAACGAACAATGAATCTATAAATCCTTCTTAAGTTTACGTAAAGGATTGCTATTATTTCTGCTAAGTTTATTCATGAAATTTGACAAAGTTTGAATAGACCATAAAAAATTTTCTTTCACGACATCTACAATAATTCAAGCACCTCGAAACAATATGCAGCGAACAATAAAAGTGTTTGTATCATTCAGCAAGTCACCATTATCTACATTGTTCTCCATCATCTTTTCGTTCCTTCGCTTAGAAAAGAGTTGATAAATTGTCGGCCCATTAATCACTTTAACAGTTGATGTCTGTTACCCTTTGCTGTCGATAGCAGCGCCATCATAATAAATTCAGGGCCTGCGACTGAAATAAAACGTATCTCTGTCTTTGTGTATACGAAAACCGTTGGAGCATGATGGATAATTGGATGAGGAGTGGCTCCTGCGTGAGGTGGTGGAGAGGAATTAGCGTATTTGAGGGTCGACTAATGAGTTGAGTCTTTGTTTCTTGGTATGTTGGATAAAAGAATAAAGAAGACTTGATGGAAATTAGCGATTAAAAGAGGTGTAACGTAATTACTTTCAAATTATATTTTAGAAATTTTATAAATCTAGTTTCGGCACAAAGAATTAAATGAATGCTCTATGTAACAATAAAAATATTACTACGCTTTTTTATAAAGAGTTTTTCATTAAGGGAGTCAGAACTTTGAAACGCAACACTATTTAAAAGCGGGAACACTATTTAAAATGTAAATGTCACCCATGTCATGGACTGCTGTGTCCAGTACATTATGTCGATTCATCATAGAAAGACACATATTCATGAATTAGGCTCTAGAGCTGTTAGAAGGCAACCACTTTGGGGAAAAATTATCTGTTCCAACGAATTGCACTTCTGGCTTAATGGATTTGTGAACAAACATAAGTGTAGGATTCAGATCGATGCAAATCCTCAAGACCTATTTTTTTTAGAAAGATGATGGAAATCATATCACTATTAGAACGCTATAGGAATATGCTCCATTAAAAATGAGTCATATTCAGAATATAACGTAAATAATTATACATCACAATAAGAATAAGTTAAACCAAATCACTTTTTGTTTTATTTCATTTTAACATGTTATTCTTGCTACTGGTAATCGATTTATTTCATGTATATATACAAAATCTAACATTAATTCCATTTACTGTCTCTTCCGCTAGAGAAGTGGACCTAATCGAATATGCATTGAGTTTTATTGAAAATCAGGTAAACTTTCTACGTGTCCCCTTTTCGTCAGTTTATTCATGAAAAGAGATCTTACCCGTTTAAGAGCATTTCACCTCTATTCTTCACCCAATAATTGATTGTGTTAGGAAAGGCTTCAACGTAACATTCCAATTGAACGTCTGTGTGTAACGGCGCACCAAGCAGTTGATTTGGGACCTTAATAGTTGGAGAAACTGAAAATAAAAATGTTAATATTTAATATTAAAACATATATATATATATATATATATATATATATATATATATATATATATATATATATATATATTCGAATTTAATTCGAAAATGTCATTTAAAAAATAATGTGGTCAGAAAATAAGAGTGTTAAGGTATTTTTTAAGATTTGTTTCACATTTTATCAGAAATTGGTTTTTGTTTGATTGGCGTTGATTGTGTTAGTTGTCTGTGTATACAAACATTTTAAAAACAATAGGTCATACTAAACATTGTACTGACGAAGAACGCCGGCTAACTTTGCAAGTGAAGAAACGAAGATCGAGAAGATGTTCGTTTAATTCGCGAAGTGTGTAAAAAAACTTTTTTTGACCTCGACGTTTGCCAAACGGGAAATAACGGTATCAATAAGTACGAGAAGTATTAGAAGACGTTTGCAAGAATTTGGTTGTAATTGCAGAATCGGAAGGAAAGTTCCCCATTTGAATAAAAAACACTTAAAACAACGTAAGGAGTATGCACGAAATAATTTAAAAAGAGGACATTGGAAAATTTTTCTTTTCTCCGACGAATCTAAAATAAATGTAGTTGGTAATGATAGAAGAGTGCGTGTTCGGCGTCAAGTGCAATGAACATTTGAATCCAAAAAATTCTATTGGTTGCATTAAACATGGTGGTGGCAATATTAGGTTGGTGGCAGTTAAGTTGGTGCAATTCATTCAATAAAACTAAATGACCCACAAAATTTACTCAAATATCTTATAGATTATGGCAGGTGTGCATATTCTCCACATGTATGGTTTTCCGCATGTGGAGTTCTCCGCAGTCTCCGTTACCAGCTCATATAATACAGACCTGAAGACTTCCTGCTGGCGACCCCAGAATCGATAGATTACATAGACTAAATGCTTTATATATATATATATATATATATATATATATATATATATATATATATATATATATATATATATATATATATATATATATATATATATATATATATATATATATATATATTTATATAAATATATCTACATATTTATGAATGAATGAATGAATGAATGAATGAATGAATTAAAGAATGAACGAATAAATGAATGAACGAATGAACGAATGAACGAATGAACGAATGAACGAATGAACGAATGAACGAATGAACGAATGAACGAATGAACGAATGAACGAATGAACGAATGAACGAATGAACGAATGAACGAATGAACGGATGAACGAATGAACGAATGAACGAATGAACGAATGAACGAATGAACGAATGAACGAATGAACGAATGAACGAATGAACGAATGAACGAATGAACGAATGAACGAATGAATGAATGAATGAATGAATGAATGAATGAATGAATGAATGAATGAATGAATGAATGAATTAATAAATGAATGAATGAATGAATGAATGAACCTCACTACGGCCAAAAACAACTAGAATGAGCCAAGGTTAAAAGTTCTAAAACAAAATCTGATAGAGCCAATTTGTTCGAAATTGTTGTCACTCATTTTCAGAACATAAAAGAAAACTTCTGTTCACGAAAAGAATTTCTACCGAGCACCACCAAGTGACTCTAGGGAGTTGAAACTCGCACTAGAGACCATAATATAATTTTCTGATTCCTATCAATTTCCTATGTTGCTGAACTTACTGCACGAATTGCTACTTGAATGTTATTGAATTGTTACTTAATTGCGGCATGTTGGCATAAACTAGACTTTCAAGAAATCTTCAATTTTAACAGAAACAAAATTTCAGATAGCAAACAGTGAATGCTTTCCTAGATATGTAACATATATCACTGTGTCCACAGGATCCACAGTGCTGATGACAGGTATTTCCACCATCATTTTCGAACAAGTCATTTGTACAAAAGCCACTGTTACTTTTCTAAGTGTAAATATATTTTATGAATGACCACGAAGCTTTTATCTCCTCGGATATGACAGTTTTTTTCTTTATGAACCATCCTATTTATTGTGAAATGAATTTAATCTCTAACCAAAATTTACTTGAAAATTATTCGTTGTTGAATAATCCAAGTAACGAAATTTCTACGTTGCAAATGGTCGCTCTCCTTTAATATATAGGTTAATTGAATTTTGTGCTCGTGTAAAATGCAAATCTTTATGTAAAATCATAACAGGGGCAATAAGATATGCCTAACCTTTTGCAAACGATATAAAACTGTTGTTATCGGTTTATTTTCAATATTTTCAATGTTTAACATTTGACTTTTTGGTTTATCAAAACCACATTCAGTGTATTTACATTTAATTTTTAATATTTGAATCAAAGCTTGATTTTTTACTCTTTGGCAAATTATTTACACTCAGAATGTCACGAATTTTCCATGGAAATTTTTCAGAGAACGAACAATTCATAATAACTTTGAATGTCCATGTCAATGGTTAAACTGTACCACATTCTACATAAACAAAATGGTTTATCAATTCTTCTGTAGGAACCTTCGGTGTGAAACACTAAACTCGAAAAAATTTACAATTAAACACTGAATTACTTCATTTAAAATTCCAACGTGCGTTTCGCTAACCATGTTAGCATCATCAGGGGATGATTCAATCTCATGAAACATCTTGGTTTTTATTGGTAAGTCTATTCAAGTTTAAAATGGTTTATGTTATTTGAAAATTTATTCTTTCAAATAAATACCGAATTTTGATCAATAAAATATAAAATGTTGGTATTGTCATTTAACCAAAGTTATTGTCGCCTTCAAAATAAATCCCTTTTGTTGCGATAACGATACATAACTTCATGTGTTACCTTGTTCCTGCAGCAAATTTTGGTTTATAATTTCGATAGATTGAGAACGTCTTCCTCGAACAGATAATTTGATTCTGGCGAACAATAAAAAGCCACGTGTGGCCACACAATCGCCTGAATTCCTGAAAGGATCAATGTTAATGTGCCGTGGTTTTTTCGGTTTTGACCTTTTATCGCGATTCCAAAACTTGTTGGCTGGTTTTTATATCAATTAATAAATCCATGCCATTCGTTATAACACACTTCACAAATGGATCCAAATTGGTTTGTTCAAGTCATATCCGAAACGTTAACCAAAATGATACCAGTGGATTTGTGAGACCGGAACTTCTTTTAATCTTGAATGACAATTTTTCCGCACCACTTACTTCACTTTGCCTATGCTTCCGTCCGTCGTAAACGAAATTCAGCAATATAAATTTCGTAAGCAACCAAAAATCTGAGAGCAATATTTTATTCAAAATTTCTATCCACTTTACAAATTTTAGAGCACGCTTGAGATCGACTAACTTAATCAACAGTTATTAGCACTAAACAAGCAAACTGGTCGACAGTTGGCCTAACAGTCTACGTGACCATTACAAACATTGATATCAACATACATAAAATCATAAAATCATTAAGTCATATCTTTTACGCGGGCTTTTTAAATATATAATCCGCGACATTTGTTTACAGGGTTGTACATTAGATTAAAACATATATAGAGCTGATTTGATTTGGGCATAACATTTGGATGAACCTAACCTAACCTAACTTGCCTCTGCAAATATTAAAACAAGTACTTTCCAGATATTGAAGTTACGTATTAAGCATAAAAATATTTAAGGCGTCTTTGTACTGTATATTTTAGTTTCATCTAAACATTTGAAAGTCGAAGGCGCGGCTTCAACGGCTGAAAAATTGATAATTAATAATTTCAATTCAGAAAGAAACTTCTCCAAGCTTCAACTTGTTTAATGTTAAGATGCGAAATAGAAAACGTTTTCAATTTTATTTCTTAAACGTTTTATTTGAAATCAATTTATGATAATAAAGCTATCCTGAAGATATTGTATTCGCCAGCAGGCAAAATTATGTGAAAATGATCTACACAATATTTTAGGCTAAAACTACATTATCCTTAATTAAATCTTGTTGATAAGTCGGTAGATTTAAATTGATTCAACCGTCTCGGTTCCATGAATTTTTAAATGATTAACTTTCTGAGAAATTACGATGCACTTTAATGCTTTCACTATATTTTTGATTATTCTCTTATATTTCACTTTTCAATGTCGTTCTTGAGCATTGCGTCATAAGAAGGCTTTCCTGAAAATACTGTATGGGAAATTGTTAGAGAGCAAGCACTCTATCCATATCATTTGCAATCCAGAATCCAGTTTTGCCAATGGTTAAGGGAGCAATTGTGTTTAAACGAAAATTTTCTACACAACATTCTCTTTACAGACGAAGCTATATTTACACGCAATGGAATCTTTAATTTTCACAATATTCATGTGTGGGCGGAAAAAAATCCATATGAATTTTTCGAATCGAGGCATCAGGACAAGTTTTCTATCAATATCTGGACAGGGATACTAAGGAATTTCTTGATTGGACCGTTTGTGCTTTCCAAGCTTTTAAACCTAGATTGACATGTCCAGATTTAAATCACAACCAGATTTAAATTCCCAACATTCCCCAGATTTAAATCCTCTCGATTTAACTCGATTTATTTCGAGATCCTTTAACGCATTGGCCTATGCTATCCCGATTGGCAGTGTAGAGGAAGTGCAGCAACCTGTATTTACTGCTTGTGATTATATCAAAAATAAGCCTGGTATTTTCGGCAGGGTAAGATCTTCTATAAAGAAAAGAATTAGAAGGTACATTGAAATAAATGGAGGTAATTTTCAACGTCTATTGTGAATAAGTGCTAAATCCGTAACAGTAATTTGTTTATTTAGCTACTAAATAAATATTTACAAAAAAATAAAGGGTGATTACTTAATTATTAAGGTGCATATCCATGTAATCGTGCATCGATTTAGAAAAAGTCAGTTTTCTGGAAAACGGTCATGAATGAGATGAAATAAGACGACCTTTTTTAGTTAAAAATCTTTGCAATTTAATAATTTGATTTAAAAAATATTACAAAAATTACAAAATACACCAAAAAATTATGGCAGCCTTTACCAAGGACACGCCCTTGACTAAAATATTCAATTATTAACACAAACTTCGTTTTTCCATTCCAACTTATTGAAGTATACCGAATTTCACGGCTTTAGCATGAACCGTTTCGAAAATATTAAAAAAAAAACCATCTTTAGAGTTCCCCTATTAAGAGGTTCTAGCCCCCTTAAGAAGCAATTTGTGGGGTATGTTTATAGATTTTTTTACGTTTGAATCCCTAGAGTCACCTCGCAATATATTTCGACGTTATTTCCGAACACCCTGTATACAAATTTTGTCAAATCAATACCGGGATTTGTTTAATAAAATAGAAACTATTAGTTTCACCATCTAAGTCACCTATAAAAATAGGTCCAATCTGAAGCAATCTATAAATATGCCAGCAAATAATCCACTCTTCCCAACACTTCTTATAGGCGCTTCCCTGTATAACCCTCAGTTCCCTCTGCGAATTTTGTTTTATGTTTGGAATTATTGCTAAGGTTAAATAAACTAATATTAACATAAACTATTTTATTGTTAATACAATCCGGGAGCTTTCAGAGCAAAGTGTGTAAATGAAATTTTGAATTTACAAGTAAACGTTTTCTCTGAAACTCTTTAATCGTTTAAATCAATCGTTAAAACCAATCTTCAACAGGTCGTCAAAATTGTTTTCTTGCTTCTTACTCAAGCAATAAACAAATAGAAGTCTGTTGCAATCTCATCCTGAATTTAAATCATTTGTTCTTAACTTTCGACGGCTTCCAACATTCTGGGCAAAACAAATAACTCTATTACGGCAAAATGAAGCTAAAACGTTATTTTTCGTGTCTGTTAATTGCAACTCCAACTTTGGAACAGGCCAACGGGGGTTTAAATCTTTAAAAGCAGTAATTGAAAACGACATTGGAAACATTCAGCGTTGTACTATTGATTTACCTGGAAACGATATTTAACATGTGATTGTATACTGATTGATAAAAGTACAAATAGAATGGACGGGGCAAATGGTACATTACATTAATCACAAAAACGTGAAAAATAACATTAATCTGTATAGTAGAAGCTTGGCGT
Organism: Cosmopolites sordidus; assembly: GCA_031761425.1. Lineage (NCBI taxonomy): Eukaryota > Metazoa > Arthropoda > Insecta > Coleoptera > Curculionidae > Cosmopolites > Cosmopolites sordidus. The sequence goes on along the minus strand of JARFXV010001128.1, from coordinate 598,188 downwards.
GTTAGAACTTATTGGAAATAATTCTGAAGAATAAAGCAGAAGTAAAAGGGCACTAAAAAACAAAATATTTATATCAACTGTATGGTGATAAAAATTATTAAACTACTACAAAGTAGTCACATTCAATAATTCATGAGATAATAGCTAAACGAAGGCTATCGCCCCAGAGACATGAATATAGCAGTTACATTTGCTTTTACTAAATAAGATTTTTATATGCAAAGAACAAATTTCTGCGATTGATTCTTTATGTATTGATAAGCAGACCATGTTTCTTTTCCCGCATTCCAGTTAGTACATGTATTAGCTTATAACATACTAAAGTTTGTAACATACTGAAGTTTATACAGTAGTTTATATATCCTTAGTTATACATCCATTATCAATCAAACTGAAAATGAACTCGCAGTATAACATATTTTGGACATAAAAAATTATACGATACTGCTGCTTCTAACATTATGAGGACGTAGATAAGATGGTTTCAGGATTAAAGTTTTTCGAATACGAGGTTTTGGGCGCCCTAGAAGTATCCAAGGACATGATAACCGTTATTGTTGGCTTCTTGCCGTATAAAATCGATATATAAATATATGGCAAGTGTATGATGCTACTGTTGAAGCTAGAGGACTGTTTTGAGGATAACTGCATATCGACATTTAGTTATAATGTGTTTTCTTACGTCGCATCACAAGAGGTGTGCGAATATGCCTTGCCAAAATTTAATGTCGATCGGAAAGGAAAAATATTTAATTTTGTTAACAAAGTTCTATATATGGGAAGGAAATTACACCTAGTAATCATCAGAATATATTATAATGCAGCCCTTTACGAGGTGCATAAATAGAATAATGAGACTGGTGGCATAGCGATCGATTATGCAACACTTTTCTTTAGTAGTGTGAACTCTGCCAGATCTAATTGGGGACCCAAAGATTTTCTCGCGAGTAGTTGAATTTAACCCACACAACCATTCATCAGATGTTAACCAATGAATTGAAGATGAAGAAAATCTCTTCAAATGGTTAAGAAAAATATTTTGCAGGAATAAATTACTCTCATTTCTCAAGCGCGCATCGTTGCTCGAAATTGTTGTCACTCATTTTCAAACCGCATTAGAAGTTCTACGAAATCTAGTTCAATGAAAATAAGTGCTACGGACCACCAAGTGACTCTGGGGAGTTCAAACTCGTACTGAGGACGTATCAGATATTGACATGCCTTCCTTCCAATGGAGAAGCCAAAATGTTACTTGATCGAATGCTACGCCATCAATCTCATTACTTTATTTATATATATTATACTTCATCGAAATATCTCAGCCTGCCATGAAGTTATATATGGAAGCTCTAGGAAGTATAATCTTTCATTAAGATAATGCGAGGCCGCTTCATTAATTTATACTGTAATGGTATATGCCAGAGGTACCTAACTTTTTCTAGACAATCGCCCCATTTACAAAAAAAAAATCATTTTAAAAACACCCATTCTTCCATAATTGTTAATTATATCAATTATTCTAATACTGTTGCACATTATCCGTACCTATTTTATTTGTCTATTTAAGTATTAGAATCACAACGTATAAATTAATTAAAAATACCACCAAATGTAGTAAAAAATATTTAAAAATTATAAAATAAACACAGAATCAATAAGAAATAAATATATTAATGAGATGGTTGAGGCTGGTGGAGTTTAACAATTTACTCAAAGAGATTTACCACTAAGTAGTACATTTAGTACTGATTGTTTCAAATGCGCTATGAAAACCCTTATCGCAGCAATGACGCCCCGTCATTACCGGAGCACCATCAGTAGCAGCTGACGAAATATTACGAATAGGAATTTCTTTCTCTTGAATTTCTTTCTCTTGAATTTCTTCTCCCTTTGTATTAGTTTCCAAATGTTATTTTCTTTTATGAATCGAATGTATGATAAGAGTAGTGCTTTCGTTATTTGGGGTTGATACATCGAGCTGAATGGAAAATTTGCAAGTCTTTAAACAATTGCATAATGATACTTCAACGTCTTTAGCCAGTTTATCTATTCTTCTCTGCACTGAATTATTGCCCAGAGGAATTTTCGAAAAATTTTTTTTTTTACGAAAAACAGTTTTTATTATCTCTTTGACTGCCGTCACGAATATTTCCTCACCAATTGTGTGTGATTTTCCCGCTTTTGCGATTAACAATGAAATATAATATGAAACTCGTACTACATCATTTTCTTGTAAAAAAACCGACGCAAAAAGGTTCGATAGAGTTGGCTGATTTAAATATTTCTTTTCCGGCCCTGGAAAATACTATAAGGATTAATATTTGTCCTTTTTATCAGAATGCTTTTTACTCGAATGCTTTTGTAGCCTAGAAGACTTCACGGCTTCATTAAAAAAAACTTTTTGGGAAATTAAATATATGGGTAATGGAGAGTGCGTATTCAAATACTCAATACTGTACTGCCGGTGTTTGTTCTTATATTCAGCTATATTAAAATACAAAATTTGCCACGGTTTCAATAAATTAACTTTTCAACAGATTTATAGATAGTTATAAAAATAATCACTTATCACTTATGAATATGAATTATTGACGAAGCACACAAAAATAATAAGATATATCTAGAGCTATCCCTGTCTTTTATAGATTTGATTTCATGCCCGCATCAACTTGTATGCTTTTGCTTGTTTGCTATGCCCGTGCACTTGCTCTGTAAACAAGTCATTACAAGGTCTCATATTTTCCTCAAAAAATGCTTCATTGCATGAATTGCGTTTTTGTTTACCAATTTACATAGACTTGTCACCGACAATATTAAACCCAATTTGGTATACGTATACCGAATGCTGACTTAAATTTTTGAATGCATATTTACGCTATAACAATAAGATATAATTAGATATAATTAATACATAATAATATAGAATTAATAAATTTTAGATAGCTAAATAAAATATTTATTAAATATAAAAGTAGGTATTTTCAAAGTATTTTATTATATTAATTTATTTAATAGATAAGGACGCCACTGCCGCCTCCTTGTACTGTCTTAATGCTTCCCATTTACCTTTGGACGCACTACCGCCCCCACGGAAGGTTCCAGCCCCAACTGGGGAGGGGTGGTGCCGCTACCGTTGGTAGCCTATGGTATACAGGAATATTATAAAATTAATCCATTAAAATACATGTTTCATAATGTTGCTTTTTGTTTTATGACCCAGTATATATTGTTGCTCCGCTTGGTATCAAAACTTTACCAGTATGAATTGTCGGTCAATTCTTGCATGGAAAGCTTTATTTAAAAACAATTGTTTTTAATTTTTATCACATGTATTTTCCTAACCGTTTAATATTATTATTCTTTTGTTTTTTTTTGGGAAGTTCGGTCAATTGTATGAATAAAATAATATTTTTATTACTATTATATTAACGTTTCGGTCCATTTTACAAATTCATCCTCAGAACAATTACAACGTTACAATATATATAATTTTTACAAAATGTAAATTGTTTTTATGTTAGCATCATCAGAATATAAACCGTTCCCTAATGATGCTAATATGGTTAGCGAAACACGCATCTAGAAATTGAAAATAAGTGTTTTGGTGTTGAATGGTAAATCGCTTTGAATTTAATATGTATTATTAAACAACTTGAAAAAAATAAATATAAGCATTGTTTTAAAACAATGCAGATCTTATGTAAAATGTAACCCCAATCAATGAATTTTTAGATGATATAAAATATAATGAATTATTGTCACATTGTGACTTTTTATTACTTAACTACATCGTTTATTTGTAAAAAATGTAAAGGCAATGAAATAAAATGACCATAAAAAATTGAGTAGAAATATTTTGGGATGAATAAACAATTCATTTGAAAAAAAAACAAATACGAACTAATACATGGGTGGTTCAATAAGTTCTTAGAAAAAGATAAAAAGACAAATTATTTTGAGTAGATTTTTTTTATTTCTCAATTTAATCTCCTTTTAGCTCTATACGCTTTTCCAAGCATTTCTTCAACTTTTTAAACTGTCAAAAGTTAAGATTTCCGAAGGTCCTCAACATAGGCATCTCTTTGGGCGACGACTTCCTCGTTCAATGTGAACCGTTCTCCGCTGGGTCATTTTTTTTAAGTTCGGAAATAAAAAAAAGTCACTGGTGACCAAATCTGGTGGATGTTGTAATAATTCGCATTTTAATTCCATAATTTTGGCCCTTGAAAGTGAATAGGTGCACATACACCTGAGCATTGTCTTGATGGAAGAGGATCTTTTTCTTTTTGAAATAAGGACGATTTTTCTCGATTTCTTCGCTTAATCGGTGCAATAACGACGTATAATACTCTCCACTTATTATATTTATTTTTTCCATGTAATAGGTGTAAATTACTCTGCGTTCATTCCAAAAAACTGTGGCTGTGGCTTGCTGGAAGATTTCATCGTATTCGCCTTGTTCGGAGCCTGTTTGCTTTCACAAGTCCACTATTTTGATTGTTCCTTTACCTTTGGAGTGTAGTAGTGTATCCATGTTCAGTTCAAAGTTATGTATCGATGCAGAAACTCATCAGAATTACGACGAAAAAGTGCCAAAACAGCCTCAGAGTCGACCACACGATTGCGTTTATTCTCTACTGACGCAAACGACATTTTTTCACAACCAATTTTTCGGGAAAAATTGAAAACACTGTACCTTACGATAAGTATGTGGCCTCAATTATTTCGCGCATTTTGATTCGTCGATCACTTGAAAGAATGTCGTGAATTTTGTCAATCATTTCGGGAATAGTCCACTTCCACTGGACGTCCCAAACGTTGTTCATCTTTTGTGCATGTACGGATAAATGTAACTCATTTATCCAATTATAAACAGTTGCAAACACAGGAGCAAACGTGCCCTGTGATCATGCGATCTTACTCCCTTGATTTATTTTTGTGAGATTATGTTAAATCTTGGGTTTACAGAAATAAACTCCGAACAATTTCTGCCTGTACATGAAACATTCAGGTCACCATTGAAAATATACTACCCAATATGTGTGAAAGAGTAATCGAAAATTGGGTTTCCAAAATGCATTCCACCAAATCCAGCCGAAGGTTGATTTGAACGACGTTATTTTCCATACATAGTGCCATTGATTTGCTCTCCAAGATAAAATATAAATTATTAGATGATAATAAAGCACAAAGTTATCTAGTAGTATACATTCTGATAGCTTTTCTCAAAATTTCGAGATATCAAGTCAGATATGGTATTGGACGATAACAGCCCAGGAGGATTTGTGTGAATGAGTTTTCTTATCCATCAGATATTAGTAAATAAAGGGATATGTCTAATCACTTCATTGTTCCAGAAATTGAACGTTTTTCTAATTTACAGGAGCTGGCATTTTCGAGATTCCCTTAATTTCAGTAATCCTTCTATTAGTGAGTATCATGCCAGAGGCCATATCAACATTATCTTCAATCACAACAATTTCCAGTGCTGCCGGAGCATTCCGATTTTAATTTTATTTTTGAATAAATGTTATATCCCTATAGTTTAAACGTAATTAAGTTATGGAAGTAAAATAATATGCACTTGGAATTCTCTATGGAGTAACATCAATAACTGTCAACTTAATAATTACTTTTATTTGTTGCTTAAAGATTACTCTGTTATGGAAAATAATTCATGAACCAAGCTCGTAAGTGCAGAATATGGGTTAATGTGATTCATTAAGCATTAAATGCCAGCTGAATTATTTAATACCACTTCTGTGCCATTTATTCATTCATAAATTATGCTTGAACGACACTAAATTCATGTCAGATTTCAAAAGGTGAAATATAACAATAACAAAATGATAATAGTCGCATATTAGTGCAATATGATATCCATAAATATTTCGGCCTTATAGCTTCTATTGGCTATTGAAGTTGAAAATAAATCAGTGTTGGTAATATATTAAATTATAAGACCTGTAATAGCATTATCTTTCGGTGCAAATTAAGTTATAAATGGCTTTTTCTTCCAATTTATTTTTCACTTTAATATTAATGATTATTACCCAAAAACGCACACAAAACGACACCACTAATGGACGACAAAGTGACCCTCCGATCCTTTCTCTTTTGTTCCCGTTGTAAAATTACATTCTCAGCTCTACTTTTAGAATATGTAACGTAATGACGTATTAAGGTTTGGTAATCTATATCGATCTGTCATAATTTGTCACGATACAAAAGTCTTTGTTTTGTGTCGGGGCTGGCGCGGTCTAAAGCCGACGAATAAAGCCTTTATGACAGCTTTACAATGAGCCTGTCAATGGTACAACGAATCTGTATGTTAAACTTAAAATTTTCATTCGTACCTTTGACCTATATTGAAGTCTCCTTCTTTTAAAAATAAACTGCTTATTGATTTCAAGCAAGCGAGTAAAAATTATGCTGCTCGATATAGAAAGGTGAAAACAAAGAAGTAGTTACTAAAGTTTATTCATTTAATTATTCAAATGAGGTGTAAAGTAAAGTAATTAGTTTGGTGGCGCAGCATTCGATCTGGCAACACTGTTGGCTTCCACTTTAGAGGCGAGACAGGTCAACATCTGCCGCGTCTTTAGTGTGAGTTTGAACTCCCGTTTGGTCCGTAGCAATTATTTTTGTTAACCGGATTTTTCTAATGTTTTTTGCAGCAAATCAACATGGTTTGGATCTTTGATTTGTTCATTATTCCTTTTTTTTGGCTGTGGTGAGGTTGGCGTATGCCATTCCTGACTCTAACCTTTCCGGGTCATATTTATAAACTGAAATTCGTCACCAATAATGACAATCCGCCCCAAGAAGCCAAGACATGCTTCCCTCCTGTTGTCGTTGGTATCCTGCAAAAGGTTTTTCTGGACCATTTTCGTGCAGATTTTCTTCATGAGGGGGGGAAATTCAATTCAATTAAATTAAATTTGAATTCTCTTTTCCTCCAATCATTCTGACCATCAATCAATGATCAGAACGTATAAGATCTCAGATTCTCTAAACATTTTCATCACTTCTTGCAGTGACGCTCATCTTCAATAGAGTCTGGGCTTCTGAAAATGTTTTGAACCACCTGAAAACCTGAGCCATTGACAAAACAATGATCCTATACACCTGTTAGAGTTTTACAAAAGATTCCATCACATTATACTCAAGTGTGAAACGAACCTTCCTCGAAATTGTTGTCACTAGTTTTCGCACTAGAAAAATCCGGTTCACGAAAATAATTGCTACGGACCACCAGGTGACTCTAGGAAGATTAAATTGTTACTAAAGGTTCATGTTGTATTGACCTGCCTCGCCTCCACAGGGGAAGCAAACAGTGTTGCCAGATCGAACGCTACACCACCAATTTCATAACTTTATTTACACACCTCGCATAACGGTCTACCAATAAAAATAATGAAACTTCAAAATTAAATAAAACGCACATTTTTGGCTCAAAATCGGTTCCGATTGCTTTATTTAAGAGATTCAGACATGCAATATATGATTTGAACAAGATTTCCGCCAAATAGCCACCACGGCTCTTTTTACAGACACGGATCAGCTCGCGCCAATTTTCGATGTCGCTGGCGCACATTTTTGGCTGTATAGCGACTATGGCTTGACGAATGTTAGTTTCCAAGTCGCCAATAGTTCAGGGTTTATTGCTATAAATCTATGTTTTCATAGGTCCTCAGAGAAAATAACACTAGTTTATAAATTTTAACTTTTTTTATATACCCCGCAGAAATATTCTATCACGTCAGATTTTTTTCTACTGACCTAAGCTTAATATATATTCATTAGATTCAAACAACAAATATCTTGTATCAAATTGAATTAAAATGTCGAATAGAAAGTGTACACAAAGATCTAATCGTTTTTACTACGTTTATATTTTCAAAAAAAAAGAAGACCGATTATAGATTTGTTAAAAAGTGTATATCTTCATTATTTAGGATATCCTGTTGTGAACCAAAATAAAAAGTGACACACATGACGCACCCATGTGTTTTGTGAATGCTGTAGAATCGTTTTACTCCAGTGGTCATCAGGAGATAACTTATACCTTCCATTTGGCTTACCAATGTTATGGAGACAACCTAGAAATCATGAAAATGACTGTTACTTTTGTGTTACGAAGACAGTGGGAATATAAGGGATAATAGATATAATACAAATAATAAGGCGAGTATTGTATTAAGTCAATTTTACATTCGAAGGATCTTCCCTATCCAATTTGAGTAAGTCGAGTCAAAATATACTAGAGGATGACAATGAAAATGATATTGAAGTTAAATTGATTTCTAGTGATTCTGACGATAATTATCATTATCAACTAACTAAAGATCCTCAGTTTGAAAGTCTTTTATTTGTTAATGAAAAAACTGGCTGGAAGTCATTAAAAATGGTTGTGGAAAAATTTCTGGGAAATAAAAAAAGTGAAAATTATGAAGTTATTGTTGCTGATTTATTGAAACATTTTCAACAGACAGGGAGTGAACGTGTCATTGAAGATTCATTTCCTGCATTCGTATTTGAGTTATTTCCCTGAAAACTTAGGAAGTATGAATGACGAACAGAGGGAACGTTTTCACGAAGATTTAAAGATTTTCGAAGGACGACATCAAGGATTTTGGAAGGAAAATATGTTAGGAGATTACTGTTACTGTGATCTAAAAAAATTATAGTAGAAAATTAGTCACTTTAATTTTGTATTATTCATACTTAGATTTTTTTCCATTTTTAAGTAAATAAATACTTCTAAAAGCAAACGTGACATATTTTTGTATCATTTTTTTGGATAACTCTTATATAAATAAACAATAATTAACAATTTTTAGCTGGGGTATAAAAACCGTGTAAACTAGTGTAATCTAAAGGAGTTAAATAGTATCATCTCAGCGGCCAAGCAGGGTCATTTTATGAAATTAACGAGTTGCTGAACTTGGCTCGCAATAAGCCCATGTTTACTCAGAAAATATGCAGTGATACTGCCTTGCAGTGCAGTGCTTAGTATTGATGGAAACGATGGCTCCTTGCTTATTAAAAAAAAAAAAAAGGACCGATGACTCCTCCATGCGAAATTCCACCAATCCAATTCAAGGGCCCATTTGGCAAATTCACGATGAGTACGACGGTTGGCTTCAATTCTTCAATTAAAGTAAGCAAACCTCAAAATTCGCCTGGTTGTCATTGAGGACAGGTCTAACTCTTGCGAGCGGCGGCCAACCTTGGCGTCTTTTTTGGCTATACTTGCTTGAACGGCGGCAATATTCGTAATACTTCTGTTTTTTTGTCATACAGGCACCACACTATCGTTGAGAGTAAACTCACTTTCAAATTTTCTAATAACACGATCAATAGCCTATTTAGAAGGACCACCACGGCGAATACCACGAAGGATCTGAATATCTCGTTGAGTATCACGAGGGGACTGCGAATTTGTGTAATAAAACTGGACAATTTCCAAACGTACTTAAAACGTGAAATGAACCATGATTTAATTGGAAACGTTTTGAAATAACTGACATGTTAAAAATCGGTAAACAAATATGGCCGCCATAAGCTGTCAAAGTTCCCTCATCGCTAATGGTAGACCCTTTATATCAATAAACACAAGCAATCAACATTTCAGTAATTCAATCGGTGGATTAGATAGTAATGAGGTTCTAATGGGAGTAGTGATACGTTTCAAATTGCTTTCCCTACCCAAACGCCAACCTGATCTTCACGCTGGCTGGTATCTTCACACATTAGGTACACCAGAAAACAAAATGAAATTGAATGAAAAAGAATGGAAGAGAAGAAAAAATCCCAACTGATTTAGATTGAATCAGCGGAACAAAAACAGCACGTTTCTGAAGACAAAATAATAAAAGGAAAAGGTGAACCAGAAGGGATAGGTATATTTAAGGAAGGGTATTTAGGTATACTGATATAATCACCTGTTTTTCTTCTCATCGTTAATTCAATTTTAGTAAAAAGTTACTAGCATCTATATTGGATAAGAAAAGCGCTAGATAAACTAAAAAAGAAACCTGCTACAAAATTCGGTTTTCTGAAGTTGCTTGCTGGCTGTTACAATGTTTACAATTTCAAGAGCCGATTTTTTTAATGCAAAATATATCTTGGTCAATGGTTAGAATACAACTGCGAAAAAATATGCGTTCTTTTTGCGTATTCATTATTTAACATTACCAACATTATATTTTTAATGATAATTTAAAATGATAAACATAGAACATTTCATAAAATATGAAGAATTGGACATCTAAAAAAAACATCATTATTCTCTCCAACTTACTAATTATCTCTAATTATAAGCTGCCTGTTACCTAATAAGAATTAATGGAGAATAATATAGCAAGAAAATCACTGACAATGGAAACAAACATGAAATAAATGTGAGAAATATTCTCTATATAATTGATTTTTTTGATTACATAGTTACAGGTTATTATATACAGAGTGATTCATTAGACGTTTACGGAGGACTACTTAGGGTAATGATTTTAAATTTTGGATACTTATGTAAATGAACATGAACTCTCTATTTGATATATTTTTGCTTTGTAGTGTTGTCAGATCCACTCGAAGCTGATTCCGACTTCGTTTATTTAATTGGAATACCCTATATTTTATGACAGTTCTACGACAGTTTTATGACAGATTCTATGAAGTATTTTGAAACTTTTTTTGCTATATATAGCTCGAGCCGTTTTGGAAATAAAAAATATTTTTTAAGAAATTTGGTAACAAACTTCCCTGAATAAAAAAATATTTTTTTTTAACAAGTATAGCTAGATATCGGAATTTTTGAATGTGACATATCACATTTATGAATGTGATATGACATGAGAATTAATTTATCGCATACAGGGAGTTCCTATATGCGGAGCTTTCGAAAACCCAAAATTTATAAAATTTGTTGAATATATCAAAATTTTCTTTTATCTATTCGTGCTAAATTAAGATACATTGCGTTAACTGTCTGCAGGTGCGGTCGATAATTTTGTCCCAATGGCAGTTTAAAATAACTAAATTCATGATCCCTGCATTCAAATAGTTAATTCATTCCATTCTTTACTGAGACAATTACTTACTTAAATACGTAAATAATAAATTACCAAAATGATAATGTCAAATACATACATTTTCATAATATTTGCTTGTAAGGTTACCCTAACCGGCCGTGGCCCCCTATTAAAATAAACCATTATCTTAGCATTAATTGCATTATTTTGTTTCTTTGCTTATAAATCAAAAACCGCTAAAATAGATATATCATCACCGAACACTTTTAGATACAGAATTTATTGTTTTTTATGCTCCACTATAAAATACAGTGAGTTCCATTTAAAATTCCTACACAACATGAATTTTTAAGTTCTATCAAAAGCGCACTATTATCATTACTATAAGGCAACCTATTAAAGAACCATATTACAAAATTTAGGTATTATGCTGGTTGTAAAAAAAAATTATATTCAAGGATGTTTCTTTAAAAAATTTCTTAAAAAATATTTTTTATTTCTGAAACGGCTGAAGATAGTATATGTCATAGCATATGTTACATAAAAAAGTTTTAAGATGCCTCACAGAATCTAAAAATGTAATATTATATATGATATTCCATTAAAAAAAACAAATTTGTTATTAGCTACGAGTAGATTTGGCAATACCGCGGCGCAAAAAACATTTTAAATGGAAATTAAATATTTTAATTAGAGAAATATCTAAAATTTCAAATCTTTACTCTAAGTAGTTCATCGTAAATGTCTAATGTACCACTCACCGTGAATCACCCTGTATACAAGGTGTTTCACGGGAAATGGACGTGTTTTTGAGAGAAATATCGTTTCATTATTCTTTGGTAAAAAGATGTTTGTTAACATAGAAATAACGATTGTAATATGGCATTTTCGATATTCAAATGCGGAAAATAATGTCATTCAAGTAATGGTAATTATCACGAACACAAGTCTTGAGTCATTCTCGTTTGTCTTCACTCTTTCCAATGTTTGTTAATGGATTTCTTCAATTCGATACCGTTGAGCGGTCTTAAACACTTCCAGTGTGCCTACATGCTTATATTTATACATGCTTACATTTATACGTGCTTATATTTATACATGCATGATTTTAAATACTCCCAAAGATAAAAACCACAAATGGAAATGTCTGGTGATCGAGGAGGTCACGGTACATCATTAAAGCGAGAAATGGCTAGATAAGGGAATTCTGCTCGACCAATATTCATGTAAGATGGTCTAATGAACAGTGTTAGCATCTTGTTGAAACCAAACCACACATTCCTCCATTTGATTCCTCGTCTCTGAAATACTGATTCGAAAAAGTTGTCAATCATGTTTATGCAGCGAGCTGAATTAACAGCTACTGTAGCTCCGTCTTCTTCGACAATAATATGACTGGGAAATTTTACACTTTTCAATATCACGTCACACACCATATACATTGTTTGTATGTGGTGTTCTGTGGTATAATACGCAGGGGCTATCTAAAACCTAAAATCAGCAGTTTTATTTATTGATTGCCTCCTTAAAATGGAAGCTTCACCGCTCATCATGATAATAAAATTTTCGTTTTCTTCAAACCTGTCAAGTATAGTTTCAGTAACGTAAGGCATCGCTCATAGTTCCTTTTATTCGGCTCTTGATTAATCTTCAATTTATATGCAAGACACAAATTCTTAAGCCAAACATGCTCTACAGCGCTCTTACTCATTCCCAGTTCAGGAACGTTTTGCCTAGCAGAGAAAGTGGGACTTCGCTGAATTGCCTCTCTCATTCTATCGGTTGTGTGCGCACCGATCGAAATGGACCAGATGGCTTTGTTTTTATTAAAGAATCCGCTCCGCATCCGAAGTGCTGCTACCCATATGAGAATGGCGTTGCGGCTGAGAATATCACCATGACATCCAAAATTGAAATGATACCTGAAGAGCTATCACTAACAACCACGCACCACTCACCATTTTCACAACTATACACGTGGTGCTCTCGAGTCCACAGCGGCGTGAACTATACATCATCGAAAGAAGACTCGATAAACACCCGCCATAAGCCCTCTCAGCCTCTACTATACTGGTCAATAAATTTAATCAATTACTGCATTACATTTATTATAACGGGAATAAAACGTGTTTTATTTTATAATTTAATTATAATTATACAGTAAACAACAAATAAAAACATTTACAATATTAACTGAAATATTTAGGAAAATAATGAATTCTTAAATCCACTTTCGACTCTGTCTCTGTGGTCAATTATTTATAGCGATGTTTGCAGTTTTATGAAATTAATTTTTAAGCCTGTGTTCTGACAAATTCCAAAGGGGATTTCTTTAATTTATTGGTAATGGAGTATACAAAACAGCAATGTTAGTGTTTTATTGGGGATTGTCTCTTAAATTTTTTTCAGAAATAATATTCAAAATATCGAGGTGCATTGCAACCTTAAAAAAATGAAATAGAAAACATAAATGAAATTTGTGTGACAGATAAAAATCACCATTAGCGAATATACTAGATTTTGTTGTGATCAATTTTACGGATCCACAGTTATATACCAAAATCGAAACCGTAGTTAAATCTAGAGATCGTACGTTTTCGGTTGTTTTTTTTTTGGAAATCTGAAATGAATATTGATGCTCCTCCCTTCTCTTAGGTGCTATGTCTGTCGAGATTATATATACAACTATTATAGCATATCAGATTTTATTGTGGGCTTTACATATTAAAATGTTTCTGTCTTTCTGTATCCATTCTTTTATATTTACCTAGGTACAAGTTGTTACTCATCTTTATCACATTGACAAGTTGTAGATGAGTTTTCATCATTAGAATGGTGTTGTTAGTAATTTTGCGCGTACAGCTTACACGAAACATCTTCCGGTAGGTCCGCATTTCAAATGCATGTGTTTCAGAGATATCATCTTTTTAAGGGTCCATGGCTCACACCTATATACATCAGCAATGACCAGATTGCACCTCTAAGCTAGATACGAGTAATAATTGTCAACATTACCAGTGGCTCAGTTCAGAACTGTGTCGCAGTTTGTGGACTGGGTTTTCTACTGAACACCAAGGTTCTACTGAACACCAAGGTTTTTGTTTATTGATGTTTATAGATAGATCCATGGTTTCACTTGCTCCATTGAGTATTCGCATTAGAGTTTGTATTTCTTCTAGACCCCAGCAATTAGCAACCGCGTAGTGTGCATCGTCCGTCGTGCATATGCGTAGTGTATATGGTATTACATAGATTGACATTACGTTTGTAACGTTAATGATAATATTTTTTTGCGGTTTATTTAGATAGCTTTGCGGTTTATTTAGATAGTTATAGTGATAGTTACTGTTAACCTTGTCACAGAAATGGCTTAGCATGTCCCATTTTCTCGTACATCCTTCTCCTTTATATCATGGAATCATTGATATTATTTTACGTTACTTTAGACTGGACAATGTAGGAATTACCAAAACCTTTGAAGGGATATTTCCACAGTATTATATGAACCTTTAAGGACATTTTTATTGTTTTCTATAGTTTAGTTTGTTTCTCCCTCGTTTACAGTACAGTCAAGTGTTTAAGTCGATTTTGTATAAAATGGTCGATTTTATATAAAGTTCTATTTTTTCGTCGATTTTGCAAAAATCTATCGGATACATTTTGTTTATATATGCGAATGATTTATTTTAAAGTTACAAGCTAGATCTATATCCGAGGGAGTAAAAAAAGCATATCTTTTATATTTTAAGTGCCAAATTGGAGATCAAGATAAATGGTGCTTCTTCCACCTCTCCATATTAAGCTTGGACTATAAAAAAACTTTGTCAAAGACAAAGAAGGTAATGGTTTCAAGAATCTAAAATAAATATTTCTTCCATTAAATCCATTAATTAAACTAAAATAAACGAATTAAATCAAACTATAAGAAAAAAAGGAATAAAACAATTTTTTACTGTGTTATCTATCAGTTTTATATAAAAGTGATAGATAACAAAGTAAAAAATTGTTTTATTCCTTTTTAAAAAATGAACTATCACAAAGTAACGGACAAATCAACCAATAAAACTAAAAGAAGGCATATTTATTGGACCTACAATAAGAAAGCTTTTACATCATTTCCGTTTTCAAGAAAATTTAAATGAAAAGGAATTGGCAGTTGGAAAGTGTTTTGTAACTGTAGTGAAATAATTTCTGGGCAACAAGAAAGATGAAAACTATTAAAACCTCATAGATGAACTCTTGAAAGCCAGTGAAATACTAGGGTGTCCCATGTCGTTAAAAATGTATTTTTAACACTTCCATTTGGATTTTTTTCCCGACTTTGCTCCCGGCTTTGGAAGCCCGACTGATGACGGTTTGAGGCCAAAAACCGGTTTCAGAAGACACTTGCCGACGTTTCATGGCGCTTGAAGGATTGGGCAATTTTTACGTGGAACACTTTTCTTGTTTTTCTTTTTAATGTTTTAAAATAATGTTACTTCGGTTTGACGAAATATTTTAACTCTGATTTATAGTGATTTATCTTCAGAGCAGCCGGTCGCGTTGGTGCGGCGGTAAGAGCGTCTGCTTTGCCGAATCCGCGCTGGAGCGGTAGCTGGTTCGATTCCAGCGCTCGGATGGTTATTTTTCTTTCTTCTGTTCGTTTATCTTTCCTAAATGTTTGTGATTGTTTCTAGGCAAGAGTGTAGAATCCGACTACGAATTACCCCTCAGTCACGCCAGTTAAAGGCTGGGTAAGGCCGGATACCTTCTGAGAAGTGTTCTACGTTGGTCACTCGCCAGTCGGTAGGTTTCCTGATAGACTTATGGGTAGGCACATAACCGAGGGTTTATAGCCCGAAGGGGGTGCTGGCCTGGGTTTGTCGGAAGCTGATGACCGTGGTTCGGAACCCACGTTAAGCTGTAGGTCCAGTCGCCAAATAGCCTAGTTGCTGATGCGCCTCTAACCCAAACACTTTACTTTACTTTCTTCAGAGCATTGCCTTTTCAGTTTTTTTAAGGATCATTATGAGTGGCAAAATTCCACTCCTAATGCATGAAAATTTTCGTTTAAAATTATCAGTATCATAAAAAAAATCAAAGATGTCTTTAGATAACATATCAACTTCTAACTTATGTGGATACTTTCCTGCTGTTTTACATTTACCATTTCAATATAATAATTTATACTTTAACTCAAAGTAATTCTGAATAAAATGTATTATTTAAAACTAAATGACGAAAGGTTTTTATGAATTGAACATACTCAAACAAAGGCAATTCATCATAAAAGTATAGAGTGATTTATTAAGGAAACATACAATTCTGTATTGGGGTTGGTGCACAAGTCGCATTTTTTTTTGAGAAAAAATGAAGAATATTTTTTTATTAAAAATAACATTTAAGCAATATAGTGTGTCAAGTTTTTACCATTTAAGCTGTTTTGAAACGATCTAAATAAATGGTGGTCGGTAAGCACTAGATCGGGAGAATATAGTGAATAGACCGAAAGATCCAAGTCATGTAGTAAACGTTTTTGTTGGGTGATCAAAGATAAGTGTGGACTAGCATTCCCTTTACCAAATACATCGGTCTTTCTCTTGGCCAATATAGGTCTCTTCTGGTCTATACTTGCTTTAATTAACTCAGTTTTGAACAGTGTTAATCGGAAGTAATGATCTGGTTTTCAGGTAACAGCGCATAATAAACGATTCCCTTTCTCTCCCATCAAATGCATGGAACAATTTTTTTCGGATGTAAACTGGCTTTTGCAACAGTGCAAAGGGGCATCTATATATTTTACCCTCAACATTATTTTTCACAATTAATTTTTTATCACCTGTAATCATCCGCTTTAAAAATAGAACGATTTTGTTGTGCTTCAATAGAAAATCGCAAGCAGAAATTCGGCCTATCAAATTGTTCTCCATTAAATCATGTGGAATCCATTTATCGGCCTTACTAACATTCCAAATTAACACAATGCTTTGACACTTTTGACTGGTTGATTTCAATAATTCAATGCTGATCGCTTTTAATTAGTGCCAATATTTCGTTGTCATCTCCCTCGGCTGGACATCTAGAACCTGGTGCATCGCTAAGAATAAAATTGTTTTCACAAAGCTTTCTGAACCACTTACGGCAGCTGTTCTTATCACAGCACATATATACTTTTGCGTGTGCGAAATACTCTTGTCTTTTCGAAAACAAAAAATGCATAATATGTTGAAAATGTTCCCTATTTTTTTTTAAGATAACTAAATAACACCATTAATTTTCCAAATAATCGCTGAAGTTTTTTTTGTCAAACAAGATTAAAATTTTATACTTGTGAAGTAGATAACACTTCGGTTTAAAGAACTTTTGCATAAATCCAAAATAAAAAAAGGGAATTTATAAGGGACGTTATACTGATTAATAAGCTAATTTTATCCCTAGTTATAAGTTAGTCATTGCCCAATAATCCTCACGTCAACTAGACAGAGAATAATAAGGGTGTAAAATCCTGACAATGGAAACAGACATAAAATAAAGGAGAGACAACCTAAGAAATTTGCTCTATGTAATCGATTTCCTGGAGCTATAATTAGAATCCATTCATCCTGGAAAATAATTTATTAAAAGTACATAAAATCACATTATATTATTTTATAAACAACAGCAACAAATATTTGTTAAATAATTGGAAAATGTAGGTAATTAATTTTTAAACCACTTTCGTCCCTTTCTCCGATCCATTATTTATTTCTAGGGTTTACAGTTTTATAAAATTCGCTTTTAAGCCTCTGTCCTGGCAAATTTCAAAGGGAATTTATTGGTAATGGGGTAGCAAAATACCAATATTAATGAATTTTTAAAATTTATTGCGTACTAAGATAACATTTTTAACGAAATTTTTGTTGGACGAAGCATTTAAAAGAAACTAGATATAGATTTAAAAGTCGATTGTGAGAAGAAAATAAAACACAGTTTAAAGAACGATTATTTTCGATAAAGGGTTTCCTTTTAATTAATTATGGTTTTTTATTGTCAACTTTACATGTTAGGAATGTTACTTCTTCCTTCTTGTTGTTTGTTGATTGGAGATCTTACAACTTACTACTTCCTCATTCCATTTCTTTCTTGAACTTTCTCCCCCTCATCCTGCTACGTATCTCTAAAGCCTCTAGCTCTCTCATTTTCATATCAGAATTTCTGGTATGAAAATGGAAAAGGGGTATTCATGTAAATATTACCATGTGCCCTAACTATATTATTCGTTAAGTCCTTTGTATTGATATTAGCGTCGAACAATCATATAAATCTTTCAATTTTTGATTTGTTCTTTGTCAGTATCAACAACTTTTTTTCTTCATAAATTTGAATTATAATAACAATACTGTATACAGTAAACAAAATATTTGGAAAAAGAGTGAAAATTCGTACAAGACCGCATATTGACAATAAAGGAAATAACGAAAAATAAAAAAGAGAAAACACACATATATAGCTTTTATAAACCTGGAAAAAAACATTTAATTGCATTCCAAGAAAAGTAATGTAAAACAGTCTAAAAATAAATGGAACAGGGTTAAAAAGAATACTGAGAAAGAATACTGAGTCAAAAAAATATTTACCAAATATTTACTCAGATTTATTTAAAACCAAAGATAGTTTAAAATAGGCCGTAGTACTGTTGAAAGTAACAAAGGAAAAGTAGCAGAACTGCCGATGGGATGCAGAAATATAGAAGTAACTACAATAAATGAGTGCGCTTTTGTAGATAATTAGATTAATTATTATATATTCATCATATTCAAGATTATTATTGATAATATTCGAAAAATCAAAACTATGATAATCGGAGAACAGAATCAATTCTAACAAGGAGTGAGATTTAACCTCCTGGGAGTAAATATTCATAAGGACGACAGAAATGATAAAGAAATATATGAAAACATATAGAAAACAAATTGTATGTATTCAGTAATAGATTAACAAAGAAGAAAACGATATCAGCAAAAGCAACAATAACTGTATACAAAACAATCTTTAAACTAGTACGTACATACGATAGTGTCAACTTTCACTAACGCGTTTTACTACCAGCACACCAAAAAGTAAAGGATAAAGCCGGTGTCACATTAGCCCACATGGCTTGGCTAATATTTGATCCAACGTTGGCTGTCGTTTCACACATGCATCGTCACATTGACTTTACTTTCCATATCATCGGTTTACAAGAAACTGAGCCAAGAGCAAGATCATTGAAAACATACTGATGAAACAACCAAAACTGTCTCGATGAGTGGATGGGGACTTGACAGCGTGCACCAGTTCCTTTAGTATGGGACACTAAACCGACAACCCATTGGCAAGTGGCCAACGCCAAGGCCAACCTCCGCCAGCGCCTTCATAAGCGCTAACTTTGCCATCCATACATTGGCCAAGTGACGCTTGTTGTATCGTATGGCCAATGTATAACGCCAGCTTAAGCGACAGAAATGTAATAAGAACCAATAAAGATGCAACGACAACACCAAGAAATAAATGCGGATTGATGAAGAAAAACTTAAAGGTAAAATTAATTATTGGGAGTATAGAAATACATCTAAATGGTTTCGTTATATCGTAAGAATGGGAGACAACTACAACTAAAGACAAACAATATACAACAAAAATCAAGAGAAAGGGCGCAAAAGATATAGAACAGTGTAGTGGCGGAATGTTTAGTTTGCGGAATGTTCAATTTCTTAGTGTTCTTTTTTAATATCTTTATGTGGAAAGTCAAACTGAATCATTTTGTATTTTTCCTTTCCATATTTTGCTCTCCCGTTTTTCCTTTACCTTTCTCTCATAATAGTGAATCGTATAATTGACACAATTAGTGTTATGTAATCGGGTAAATTATCTTTTCTGTTCTTATTGATAATTACTTTGACTCATTATATTTTATAATGTAATTCTATTTGTTTCCCTTTCACTATTTTTATTCTAACTTCTTCTTTTTCTTCATTTTGGTTTGTTGATGTTTGCTTGGAAGTATTGTTGGCATTTTTTAATGCAGTAGTCTACTATCTGAGTAGAATGTGGATGAAGTGTGAGCAGAAATGGAACTGTACTAGACCATGGACGACTTTGCATCTACCAGAAAACTTATAAGTCTGACAAAAATGATGATGTAAGCAGTTATCAACGTCGTTAGGGTTCAAAATACTCTGTTAAGTGGTTTTAAGATATACACTGGTTCAGCTGAGTGATGGATTGTCCTGTCCTCTCTTTAAAACCGCACTGGATTCAGTAGCAAGGAAATCCCATATAAACACACCGGGCATCATATTTTATAAATAGGTGCAATTATTTGCATATACCAATGATGTGAATATAGTTTCCCGGTCAGCAGACTCATCTAGGAAAACGATCTTTTTCTTCTGCGAAGCTACGAAAACTATAGGTCTCAACATCCATGAAAACAAAACGAAATTAATAGTATCCTCAAGAAGACAATCCATTCAAAATATTGGCTTAAACTTTTCAGTGGGCGACTACAACTTCGAAGACTCTCGATAGTTCACCTACCTCGGATCTACAATCAACTCCGAAAACGAGTGTGATAGAATCAAATGATGTATCTTACTGGCATACAGATGTTATTTTGTCTTGCCTAAACACTTGAGCAGTCGCAACTTAACCCGCAGTACACAACTGCTGCAACGACAATTCAGAAACATTGGTGCTAACTAAGATCGAAGCAAATCTACTCTTAATCTTCGAGAGAAAACTATTAAGATCAATATTTGGAGGTGTTGGCAAAGATGGAGTGTGGAGACGCCGATACTACCACGAAGTACACGACCTCTATGCCCGCTTTCTAGGAGGAGATGTTGTGTCCAACATCAAACTCAAACGGATCAGATGGACGGGGCATCAGAATTGATGCTAATAGAATACCTAAAAAAATAATGTATATGAAGCCCGTTGATAGAAGAAAACAGGGAAAACTTAGGCTTAGATGAAAGGACAGAGTCAAGTGCGATACAACAAGCATCGGTCTACTAAATTGGAAGACCATAGCAGCTGCCGAGACCCAGAGAAGGTTGTTGAGCTAAAAATTAGAGTCTTTACTATGTAAAGTGCTTCGGAAACTTAGGTATTTATTTATTTGTTCTTTTCATGTGCTCGTTAATTTAAATAGTCGTTTAATATGAAAATTCGTTTTATTCTCGGATATTTTTCTATTATTTCTATTAAAAAACGTAGTGTAATAACGAATAACGAATCATTTTTATTTGTAATTCGTTATTCATTCACATTGCTTTATTCGTTATTCGAGTCATTCGTTATTCGAATCATTCGTTATTCTTGTTCCAGGTTAGCCGACCGCGGTAGTCTATTGGCTTAGTCGCCCGCCTGGCAATCCAAAGGTAGCTGGTTCATCTCTGTTCATCTTACTTCCTACCCCAGACGCACACACATATACACTTACACACACACACACACACACACACACACACACACACACACACACACACACACACACACACACACACACACACACACACACACACACACACACACACACACACACACACACACACACACACACACACACACACACACACACACACACACACACACACACACACACACACACACACACACACACACACACACACACACACACACACACACACACACACACACACACACACACACACACACACACACACACACACACACACACACACACACACACACACACACACACACACACACACACACACACACACACACACACACACACACACACACACACACACACACACACACACACACACACACACACACACACACACACACACACACACACACACACACACACACACACACACACACACACACACACACACACACACACACACACACACACACACACACACACACACACACACACACACACACACACACACACACACACACACACACACACACACACACACACACACACACACACACACACACACACACACACACACACACACACACACACACACACACACACACACACACACACACACACACACACACACACACACACACACACACACACACACACACACACACACACACACACACACACACACACACACACACACACACACACACACACACACACACACACACACACACACACACACACACACACACACACACACACACACACACACACACACACACACACACACACACACACACACACACACACACACACACACACACACACACACACACACACACACACACACACACACACACACACACACACACACACACACACACACACACACACACACACACACACACACACACACACACACACACACACACACACACACACACACACACACACACACACACACACACACACACACACACACACACACACACACACACACACACACACACACACACACACACACACACACACACACACACACACACACACACACACACACACACACACACACACACACACACACACACACACACACACACACACACACACACACACACACACACACACACACACACACACACACACACACACACACACACACACACACACACACACACACACACACACACACACACACACACACACACACACACACACACACACACACACACACACACACACACACACACACACACACACACACACACACACACACACACACACACACACACACACACACACACACACACACACACACACACACACACACACACACACACACACACACACACACACACACACACACACACACACACACACACACACACACACACACACACACACACACACACACACACACACACACACACACACACACACACACACACACACACACACACACACACACACACACACACACACACACACACACACACACACACACACACACACACACACACACACACACACACACACACACACACACACACACACACACACACACACACACACACACACACACACACACACACACACACACACACACACACACACACACACACACACACACACACACACACACACACACACACACACACACACACACACACACACACACACACACACACACACACACACACACACACACACACACACACACACACACACACACACACACACACACACACACACACACACACACACACACACACACACACACCTCAGATAAACCGGCCGCGATGGTCTGGTGGGTTAATCGCCTGCCTGGCAATCCAAAGGTAGCTGGTTCGATTCCAGCGCTCGGATGGGTGTTTTTCTTTAATTCTTCTAACCGTCTTACTTCCTACCCTACCCACACTTATACACACACACACGCCCACACATATTCACACCTAAATGTCTGTAATTGTTTCTAGGTAAGAAAGTAAAATCCGACAACGAATTACCCTTCAATCACGCCAGTTAAAGGCTGGGTAAGGCCGGATATCTTCTGGGAAGTGGTCACTCGCCAGTTAGTAGGCTTTCTGATAGACTTATAGGTAAACACATAACCAAGTGTTGATAGCCTGAGGGGGGTGCTGGCCTGGGTTTGTCGGTAGTTGCTGACTGCGTTTCAGAACCCACGTTAAGCTGTAATTCCAGTCGCTAAATAACCTTAGATGCTGATGCGTCTCTAACCATAAATCCTTTACTTTTTTTTTCACGTTAATTATTCGTAATTGTTATTTGAAACCTATTTCGAATAATATTTTTCAAAATCATGCAAATCATTTTTGCACTATTAAATGATAAAGATGATCAATTTTTCAAAATACTACTTAGAAAATTTAGCCTACCAATTACCAACAAAAACTGAAGCCAAAAAAACTGAAGCCAAATTCGCTAGAGGAATAGGGTAGGTCTGATTCGGTGGGTTGAGCTCACCGTTATCAGTACCCATCGTGAGTTAGGCAGATAAAAATCGAAGCTCTGTTATTCAAGCATTTTATGAGGGCAGCCGTTGGAAACATCAGAGCCACCAAAAGTGATACAACAGTCACCCAGTCTAACTAAATAAATCATCATTATTTTTTTTCCGTTTTGATGTTGCGGTCTAGTTATATATTTGGTATTGTTTTCACCATTCATTATAATGGTTTTTTATCTTTTGTGTTACCAATATTTTTGTTTTTATTACATTTATAGTACGCCTGACTTTCTTTGATTCTTCATTTAATGGTAATACAGGGTGACCCAAAGAGTGGTTAATGTTTGGTTGCGCTATAGAAAATTTGACAGGAAGGGTAGAAAGATGGGGTCGGTCTTAAATGATAGTTCGGCTCAAGGAAATTTAGTCATTATTCAGCGCTACACAAGAGAGGAGCGTTCGTGTTGGGTACGCGAAAATTACCGCAACAACAATTCTGCCACTATTCGAAGGTCAGCGAGAATTGATAAAACACTGAAAGAGCGAGAGCGATCGTGCGGTAACAACCAAACTGATCGACTCGAAAACGCGCAGCTGCGAGATAGTCGGTGCTTCGCATATTTCACAAAAATTTACGTATGCACCGGTACAAGATTCAGTTAGTGCAATATTTGAAGCTGATGAACCTCGCTGATGGGCTTTTATTCGCTAACAAAATGATCAACCGATTTCCAGCAGTCGTCAACATCTTACTATCCGATGAGGTTCATTTTGCACCTTAATGACCATATAAATAATCAAAATTGTTGCTACTAGTGTGGAGAAAACCCTAAAAAGAAACATGAAACGCCTCTGCATAATCCGAAGCTCACAGTTTGGGCTGCAATGTAGGCATCCGGAATAATCGCCCAGTTTATTTTTCGAAGATCACTTAAGCTGCGCAGTAACGGTGAATTCTCAGCGTTATGTCGACATGCTTCAAACTTTTTTCACTCTTGCTCTTCAAGAATTCAAAGGATACACTCAGGACACTTGGTTCAAACAGAGTGGAGCCACCAGTCACACTTCCAATCTCTCATTGCCTGGCGTTCAGACACTCTTTCCGGCAAAATTGATTTCTCGAAGAGGAGACATCCCCTCCCCCAAAGCCCCTTACTTTACTCCAAATAAGGAAATGACTGGGGCTCATCAAGAGATATTTGATATATATCAGGATGATAACGAATCGAAATCATAGTCAACAGTTCATTATAAATAAGTTATTATACCACACACTATTCACAATAAGTAAAAAAAGACCAATTTTGAAAGTTGAATGCAATTAAATACAAGTGATTTAGAACAGAGGTTAATCCAGGAAATCAAAACTAAGCAAATACAGAATCACCAAACATCAAGACAACTCTTAAATTCCTGACGAAACCATTTCTAGCGAACGCTGCATTAAAAGTTTCCACTCTCGGTGGGACGAGGATAACAATCCTGGAAGTTTAGGTGAATTGTGTGACTGTTGAATGGGATTGTTTAGTCTGTGTAGTGAACTGATATTTAATATTACAGAAATAGTTACGTGTTATATACATTACTGAAATGTATATACATTATATACAAAAATGAAATTAGTACTCAACGTAACCGACCTTACATCAATATTACTAAAATTCCATAAATGTTCAGTGCCTTAAAATCTTTTACAAAAAAATCATTATACGATAATGAAGAACAAACTTCCTTTGTTAGTTTAAATCCTGACAAAATCACACTTCATTCTAATATATGGTTGTGTGGGAATAATTTGTGTAAAGAATATTAAACTTAGTCATCTACTGATTAACATTCCTACCAACAAGCATACATATTCATTACTGTGGAGAGCCACCATATCGTACAATAACATATTTCTCAAAAATATCAAGCTTCAAAATTGTTTTACAATTCAATAATTAAACTCCATGGGATTTACCACTAAATACCAAATCAACATTTTTAAACTTCTCGAAGCACATTTGGCTAACCATGTTAGCATCATCAGGAGATGATTTACTCTAATTCGAAAACAAAACTATGATATACTTATATGACAAGCGTACCTAATGTGACGTGTAAAAAAGTCTTAAATTACTATTATCTATCCTATATTATGGCCATGCTCGAGTGCATGTTGGACGACACAAGATTTGTTAATTTTCTCGTATCTAATGTGGGCAATGTGTGCTTTATATGTGATTAATATGGATCTTTTAGTTTATTTGATGATGATGAGATGATTTTTACACGCTTTATACTGTTCGGTTGTGATATAAATAGAACATATCTTCTGATGATGATCTCATGATTAGCGAAACGTACGTCGATAACTTAAAAAAAGTGATTTGGTGTTTAGCGGTAAATCTCATTGAATTTAGTGTTTCACACGGAAGGTTCCCTTAGAAGAATTTAATTTAAGAAGTGTAGATGAATAGAATTTAGTGTTTCACACGGAAGGTTCCCTTAGAAGAATTTAATTTAAGAAGTGTAGATGAATATAATTGTTTAAACCTTCCAAATTTCTAACTGCTGTAACCTGTATCTATTGTTTGGTCGATGTTTTGATTTTATTATGCAGTCATAGAGCTAAGTGTACACGAGAGAGCCATAGAACGTAAATTACAGAAGCATTTCATTAAGAGACCATAAGATCAAGGAATTGATAAAACAGACGACACATGTGGCAAATATAATAGTAAAGATCAGTTCTTTAAATTCGCAATACTTGGATATTACGTAGCGAAACATATGAAGAACAAGAGTGAACACATTACTAGGTGGAGGCCATAGGGTGAGAGACGAAGCGTAAGTTTACCTCAACAAGATGGTAAGATGAAGTGAAAAAATTCCCAGGAGTTAACTATTTCTAATTAATACACACTTCTTTAATTATACAAATAAGACACTTTTTCAACGTTAAACAAAGGTCGAGTTTAGTTAGATTATGCATAAAAAAGTTTCTTCGATAAGGAACTAAATTCCGACAGAATATTATTCTGTCCAAAAGATAAATCACTCTTTTTAAATACGTTACGCATCAAGTTCAAATGTATTTTCAATATTAGAGACTGTTTTAACACATAAACATTTTTGCCGTTTAAACGGCATAGTTGTTTATAATTATTAACAACTTGCGAGATGTACAGGAAATCAAAACCGTTGAGGTATAGAAGCATCAGAGGTTCGCGAAAATCTGATTACGATTTTATTTCCGGCAAAGTTGCGGGAATATTCAACTGGCAAGTCCTAATTTGATAACAAAGCCATTTCTAATAATAGGTGGATCAGCAGTTGCTAATCTGCTGAATCTAATGGGATAAAGTTTACATTATAGTTTATATAAAGTTTATTATATATATATATATATATATATATATATATATATATATATATATATATATATATATATATATATATATATATATATATATATATATATATATATATATATATATATATATATATATATATATATATATATATATATATATATATATATATTATATATATATATATATATATATATATATATATATATATATATATATATATATATATATATATATATATATATATATTATATATATTATATATATATATATATATATATATATATATATATATATATATATATATATATTATTTATGTATGTATATTATGTATTATTTTCTATATGTGATCTAACATAATAGTGATTAATTCTTGATAATTCGGTTTTCTTCTATATCTAATCTATAAAAAAAATTTTGTTATGTTACCAGAAATAGTACTTTCATGAAAAGTTGTATAGTGGGCTCGTGAAGAGTATTAAAAATATTCAAAAAACCGGTACTCCAAGCATATATTGTCCTTCCTTCAACCGGCCCCAAAACTTTAACAACTGTCTCCTGAGACCGGTTTTTGGCCTTAAGCCGTCATTAGTCAGGTCCTCCCTTTTGGCGTTTGGGTGGTGGCTGAAGAAATGGGCAACCTTTGCAACGAATACGGATAAATTTACTTTTTTTTAACATATTTAATATTCTCCACGAGACCTCTATAAAACTTTTCATGCATACCTGGGACCTAAACAGGACCTGGGCAGGTCACAGACGGTTTCGCGCAGTCTGTCTGTTGCAAACGTTCACTGCAGGATGGTGTGAGCTATATAGTATGACAGCCTATATCCGACATGACCGATTTATAAGGTCGTACCTTGGTTATTCTTTCATCTGTTTTCGAACGTTCAGCTCGAGCCCGACTAATGACGGCCTAAGGCCAGAAAATATCCTCAAAATGCAGTTGCTAACGTCTTCGACGCAGCTAAATGATTCGGCAATATTTGCATAGAGCACGGATGAATTTTCCGCTGTTTGAATATTTTTAATAGCCTCCACGAGACGACCATACAACCATATATTTCATGCATACCTGGTACCTAAACTGGTAAGGTGGGTCAAGGCGGGTCAAGGATTGTTTAGTGCAGCCTGATTGTCACGGGCGTTCAACACAGGATTGTGTGAGTTGCATTGTATGACAGCCAACATCCAACATAGCTGACATATATGGTCATACTTTTGGTGTTTCCTTCAGCTGCTTGCAAATGTTCAGCTTGAGCCCTACTGATGATAGCTTAAGTCCAGAAAAAGGGTCTCAGGAGACACTTGCTTGGAGCACGGGTAAATTTTCCGTTATTTAAATATTTTTATGGATGATGCTGAAACGCAACAACAACTCGCGGATCAATTAAATGTGACTCGAATTATGTGTGGCGAAGCCGTCTATATAAGTTTGAAAGCTATGGGAAAGATCTTAAAGGAAAATGGATTCCACATAAATTGACTAAATGACAGCAGGAAAACCGAAAAACTACTTGCGAAATGCTTCTCGCACGGTACAAAAGAAAGTAATTTTATCATCAAATTGTGACTGGCTATGAAAAATGGATATAATTTGAGAATCTTTAGGGTAAAAGATTATGGGTAACTCCAGGTGAAACATCGACATTGACTGCAAGGCCAAATCGCTATGGACGAAAGACAATGCTCCGTGTTGAGTGGGATCAAAAGGGTGTGGTCTGCTCAAACCTAACGAAATCATTAATACTGAACGGTACCAACAAGAAATGGCCAATTTGAATCAAGCTTTGCGTGAAAAATTACCAGAATATCAAAAAGGCAACACAAAGTGATTTTGCATCATGATAATGCACCATCGCACGGAGCAAAACTGGTCAAGGAAACGATTGAGGCGTTTAGTTGGGAAATACCTTCGCATGCCGCTTACTCACTAGATTTGGCTTCATGCGATTACTACTTATTTGCGTCGATGGAACACGCACTTCTTACTAAAATGTACGAAATGTACTCGATGACTTATTTGCGTCAAAACAGCAACAGTTGTTTTGGCGTGGCATCCACAAATTTTCAGATGTGGGAAAAATATTTTATAACGTGTATTTTCTATTGAAACATTCCGGTTTCATCTTTACGTACATGATATTCAGACTCGTCCATTAATTAATCACTTTTAGATGCTAGTTCTGAAATAATATCTTAAGCACTATTGTTCAAATTATATATTAATAAATCTATAGTAATAAAGGTAGCAATAAATGAAGCATACAATGTAGCTATACATTTCTTCGCATTAAAATTTGTGAAAATAGTATAAGAGTTAAAAGCTAATAGGGATGTAATTCTTCAGAAAACGAGCAATGCAATCCTACGTATGAATAGTATGATATTCATTGTCATCAAATAAAATACAAATATAATCTGTCAATCATTTTTTAATTTTCAATCAATAACCAATTTTTACCACATATTTCGCAACCATATAAATCAACCTTAAGAATGCACCTTTTACAAGAAAAAAATTCCAAACACTGTTATTTTTTTATTATGACGTATATTTTCTGTACAGCCATTTATTGTAAAACCTCAAATATTTTGTTTCCAAATCAACAACGAACAAGATGCTCAAAAGAAGGCCAGTCTTCACTTTAATACCTCTAACTGAGGCAACAGAAAAAGTACAGAACAGAAAAAGTACAAAACTGCTGTTTCCTGTTATAGTAATGGTAAAATTCCCAGTTAAAATGTACTTTTGTTAGATAATTCCAGAACAGGAATAATTAAAATCGGACCACTTTGGGGTATGAATAGATGAATATACAGAAATCTAAATACCTCTCGCATCAGCAGAAACGTCTAAAAACGGAGGAAATAAACTTCTTGCAATGAATACACGTATATATGAATTCAATAATGAGTTCGATAATACAGGAAAAGATGACAGTAAAATCACAAAAAAAAATATAATGCAAACTAAAATAGCCATATGTCAACTAAATTCTCGAGTTGAAATATTGGGAAACAACGTGAATACAACATATATGAAACCTTGTCAAAAACAACTTGATCTATGGTTAAAAAACGTGGACAATTACAGAAAATTGCAGAAGAAAACTACAAGAAAAACAGATGACAAAATTCGAAATAACGACATCAAACAACGGATGGGAGTCGATAATTATCTGACATCAGATATTGAGGACAAGACATTTAATACGGTATGGTCATGTTCAAAGGATGGATAAAACTGAACTACCTAAAAAGACAATGTAATGGATCTCTCTAAACCGAAAAAAAACGGAAATTCCTAAAAAATTATGAAAAGAAGAGATAGTTAAATAATATCGTTAATATATTGATTTAAACATCCGAAGTCAATTTTATGGTACGACAAATTTTAAATACTAATTTGATGATATTATTTTCACAATTATCCTTCGTGATTCTCAGATTAGGAATGGTAATTGGAATAAAGTTGAAATTATCCAGTATATTGTAGGACTCAGATCAATTTTTTATGGTACGACAATTTTAAGCTTTCTACAACTGGCTGAGTTAGTGCGATGACAAAGGGCGGTGGCCCGACGGCACATTAGTTAGCGTGGTAGCTGGTTTGATTCTCGCTCTCGGTGTGTATGTTTGTAAATATTATATGTTTGTGAATATTATATGTTTGTGAATGTTAAAGCAAAATTAAAGCAAAGCCTAAGCAAAATTAAAACCTGACAAGGAATCACCCATCAGTCACGCCAGTTCGTTGCACTCGAGAGACTCATGGCTAAGCAAAAAACTAAAGGTTGATAGCTCGAGGAATGTGCTGACCGGTTTATCGGTAGTTGATGACCGTGGTTCAAAACCCACGTTAAGCTGTAAGGGTCCAGTCGCTAAATATCCTTAGTTGTTAATCGGCCTCTCTAATCCAATATCCTTAACTTACATTAAGTTTTTACTTTGTCATTGACTCTATCTTTGTGTAATAACACATGTAAATTACACGTAACCTAAGCTTTTTTTTTCACTTCTTGGTTTAGAAAAAAATTCATAAATTAATTTATGTTAAGGTAAACGATTTGAAAAACGCAGTATAGTGAAAGGCTCCCTATAATTAAATTCGCAAAAATTGTTATTATGTTAAATGGAGAAAATAGAATAATATGACAACAAAATAAAATAATAACCAAATAGCAATAATTATTTAACTGAATGATTTTTCTTAAATTGCCTTTCATGAGCTTTTAGACCGTAATATTAATTCACGTAGTGTTTTCCACTAACTGATAATTTTCTACTCTACTAAAGTTTTTCTATTCTACAAAAAAAACACTGTGTCCTACTGTGTAGAAGAGACTCAAATATATTTCATTTTAAAGCAAAATTAAATTTTTTTAGTCAAGTCTAAATTAAAGCAAAAATACAGTGTGTAAAGGAGAAAAGAAAAAAATGTGAAGTAATAAAAGATGTCACTCGGTTGGGAGTGACTTCAGATATTTGCAACTGCAAAACATTTAGTTAACAAAATGGTACAAAGCAAAGCTAATTATTGTGAAGTTTCATGCACTTTTTGTCAAAGTAAATAAATAGAACACCAAATATTGAATATGTAAAATGTAATATAGCAAACTCAATTAAGCATAATGGAATACAATTGAATTGGAAAAAAATTAAAGTGTTTGTCTGCTTCTTTTATCTAAAATGCCACAGTCATTTACCAGAAGAAATATATTTTTGTGAGATGGTCAAGAAATCAAAAATACAGAAACAGAGAAATGTTGAACACCGAATAGATTTCGATAAAAACATTATGGTTGGACAAGCTGTCGGAGCACCCGGCTCGTAACTTTTAATTTGCTGACGAAACCGTTTCTAACGATCGCTGGATTAGGAGCTGCTAATCTGTGGGGGATAAAGTTAATAATCCTCAAGGAAGTCTTTGGCTGGTTTTTAAGGTTTTTGCTTCTTTACGGTTTTCAAGTTCACTTTTCTAAAATATGTTATATGAATTCAACGTATTAGAGGTTTTATTGATATACAGAGAGTAAAGTTAATTAAGCGTTACATTAATATCACAGGTTGGCAAATTTAAACTTTTTTGAGGTAACATTGATGAAATATGCGTATATGAAGTATTTTGTAGTCGTAAACCCGAAAATGAAAAGATATTTACTGTAACATGTCCAGTGTTTTTCTTACAGGGGTTCGGTGGTGGAAAAAAAGGGGACGACATATTTTTACAATCTAATATTTATTTAATATTAACAGGTAAAATGTCTTAAATTTATGCAAAGACATTACTGAGGAGGAGGAAAAAAATCGAAATGGGAGTGTAAAAATGCATTTTAAGGACATGCGACACCCTAGTATTTCATAGGCTTCCAAGAGTTCATTTATGAGAATTTTTATCTATGAGTTTTCATCTTTCTTGTGGCCTAAAAATGCTTTCATTAAACTTACAAAACACCTTCAAGCTGCCAATTCCTTTTAAATTAATTTTTATCGAAAACGGAAATCAACTAGTAGCTTCTTTTTTTGAGGTCCAATAAATATGCTTTCTTTTAGTTTTGCATCATTTAGTCCAGCTGGATTTAATGATGCTATCGATATAGCATCACTTAGTCCAGCTGGACTAAATGATGCTATAGATACTCGATACTCAATACTCGATACTCGACACTCGGTTCTCGATAATCTATAATCGACACTCGATACATGATACTCGATACTCGATACTTGATACTCGATACTCGATAGATACTCGATACTCGATGCTTGATACTCGAGCCAACCACGCAATCGATCGACACTATTTTGATTGTAGTTATGATTTCAACATAAAAGATAATAATTTCAAGTATTTTTCACAAAACTGTCCGTGTCGGGCAAAATTACATTGAAACAACTTTTAAACAATACAATTTATCTTTTGTTATATAACAACTTATAGTTAAATTAAAATTATACCTAACTTTAATTAACCAATACCATTACACCAACGATAAAGAGTGGATGATCGGGGTATATTTCCTATGGCGCACAATCTTGGACCCTTTCGCGACAGAGTACCTCAAACAGTTGCGAAAAGAATGATACTGTATGAATCCCTTTGCGATAGGAAAATAAACAAGTACATCATGATTAAAACCCAAATAACAGGCATAATAGATTGAGCAAAATAGCTTAAATGGAACTACGTAGAACACATCGCCCGAATAAAAGATAATAGGTGGGAATGTATAACATGAATAAACTAAATATAAGACTTGTATACGCGAAAATTAGAAAATCCTAAAACAATACGTACGTCTAACTTTCAGTATGACTTTTCCTTGAACGTTAGAGATGGTTTAATCGATGATTTTCTACTTGGTCGTTACATTCTTCCTATAAGCTTAAATGCAGAAAATTACCTACAGTTCTTTATTGGAGAATTGCCAACTCTTTAAGAGAATGTTCTCCTGGATATAAGGACATGTGATTTTAAATGGATGGTGCATGAACACAATTGCTGTTTTGTATGTTTTGTATGTACTATCACTAAACACTGCTGAATACTTAGATGAAAACTGCATTATAATAGCTTTAGTAGTTCCTCAGAAAATGGGACCAAAATATGAAAAAACCTAACTTTTCAGGACGGTCGATTTACTATCACGGTTTGAATTCATCGGTTTTTCGTGGTGATAATGAATCGATATTTTCTCGAAACCCCCAGAGTATCGTTGCTCTATGATTTTTCATTTCAATGAAATAAATTTTCCTAGCAATGAATAACCCCCAGTTTACCTGGTTTACATTACATTATAGGCCTAATACACGTACGTCGTTAGTTTAGTCTCGACTTGATATTTATTTTTCTCCACGATGGGTCGTAGTAAGAAAGTTTTTCGTAAGCGGAGTTACGTTCCTACATCGGAAAGAGGTGGAAAAGCCAGAAACCGGAATCTTCAACACCTTCTGCGTCTACCCAGCAGACTTCTGGGAGTTTTTTGTCGTCGATGGGTAAAATCAGTCAAAATATTGAAAAATACCACTTCTACTAATCTCATTTTACATATGATACTGAAAATAAAAAAAAACGTAATCACAATTGGCTAGTTTTGCCAATTCTGCAAAATATGCTAAATTGAAATTGAAATTTGGCTTGACTTGGCTTGCCAAATCCTTGTCTTGCGCCGATTGCAAAACGGAAAAATGTTTTACTAATTCTTCCCGCTTAAAACGACCCAGCCCTAAAGGTAATGTTGCATGTACTTTATAGTAAAAACAAATAAATTACTTATACATTTGTGAAAAAATCATTTAAAAATCAACATGCCCTTATCAAATACCGAGAAAATCAATGAGATTTACGAGATAAACTTAAGGGCCGTTTACGCATTCAGGACAATCGAAAAAAGTTTTTCCTCTATGAGCAAAGCATTTAGGATCCTAAATTTAACATGCCCTTCAAGTTTTTGCTTTGCATCATATGAGCAAATCATTTTACCTGCACCTACAAAGGAAGGTTCTTTACATTATAAAATTAGCCTATAATGTTATGAAATTTTTCCTTTAATGTATCTACTTTGTTTAGGCTGCGAAGAAGTCGATGGACAATGCCATCCAGGAAACAATAGTGAAAAATATGAATATTTGATGAATAGGTATATATATATATATGTAATTATATTCTTATTACTCAGTTATTTTTTTTTAACGAAAATAAAACGTCTTTCCTAGATATTAGTAAATTTCTCGTCCTATATGAAAATGCAATATTGAAATAATTATAATGTGAAATATACATAAATACATGTACAAAGACATAATACATGTACACCTGAAAATTCGACATGGCTAATTTAAATGGTCATGACTTTAGTCGTTCGTTCATCCGCTGTTCAGGTGTCCAGCTTGAGCTTCCTTAGGTTTTTATAATATATATATATATATATATATATATATATATATATATATATATATATATATATATATATATATATATATATATATATATATATATATGTAATTTATTTTCAGTTCAATCTCAGTTATTTTTATTAACGAAAATAAAACGTCTTTCCTAGATATTAGTAAATTTCTCATCCTATATGAAAATGCAATATTGAAATAATTATAATGTGAAATATACATAAATACATGTACAAATATACAGCAAATAAATAACTCTTTTATTGAATATAAACCTATTTAATTATTATTAGCAATAGAAAAAACGAAAAAGATGCTGCCGAAAGCAACTTTTTTGTAATTTTTTTATGCATTTTGCCATTTTCAAACACTCATGATATCTATATACAATTAACCAGAATTGAATATAGATTTTTTCATTTTCCGACCATCGGGTTTCCTTAAAGCTGTTGTCCTATGGATTTTTAGTGTGAATACGCCATTAGATTAAACTTAACTAAAAGTAATAGATCACTATACTAAATAAAATTGATAGATAACAAAGCAATAAAGCAATAAATAAAAAATTAGCTAAAAGTGACATCGATTTGTTAAAAATAGTATTCATAGAAAAATAATTAATTTCCCTCAAATACCTTTCTTTGTTGTATAATAGAAAAACATAATGGGAAATAGAAAATATAAATACAACACTTCAAATTAAAACCGTGATTACACAATAGGACAGGACAGAAAAAAGCCTTTGTGATGTTTCAAGGATTTCAGTTAATTAAACCTAATGGAAAAAGAGCCGAAAAGAAAACAGCAAAACGGAAATTGGGATCATTCAAGAAAATTACTGTTTCCTGTTCTCTCAAACGAAAAAGTTATTTACCAGAAGGATTATCTTACTGTGAGACATGTCGGAAATCAAAACTCGCGGTGTACAGGAGTGTTGAGGATCTGTGAAAATCCGATTCAAACTTTATAACCGGTTAAGTTGTGGAGGCATCTGACTGGAAACTGATAATTTGCTGATGAAACCGTTCTAAACAATCGTTGGATTAGCTATAACTAATCTAAATAGGGCGAAGTTAATAATACCCAGGGTGTTTAGGTGAATTGTGTGGCGCTGATTGAGATTGTTTAATCTTTGTGGTTAGCCGATGTCTAGATTTACGGACAGTTACGTACATGTATCATATACAGTTGAACATTATTTTATAAAAAGCCACAAGAGAAGAAAAGGACAACAAATTAGGATTCTATGGGTTTGAAATAAATTTTAGTAATTTATTGAAAACAAATTTACCAAAAAAAATGTTCACTCTCCTCAGAACTATCATATCAGAACCTAACCTAACCTAACCTAACCTACAAATACTACTTTAGTCCTTTAATCAAACAGCAAGGCTTTCAAATATGGTTTTAACACTGACAAAACCAAATGTTTAGTAATATTCAAAAAGCCGACAAGATATAAACTGTGGATCGACCAGAAGATAATAATGCAAATAAACCACTTTAAATATCAGGAAGCTAAAATAACATGTTTTGGAAATTTAGAGAATAAAATCAGAGGACAAACAATGCAAGCGTCGTGAATCTGAGGATGCTTAAGGATATGGTATGCAGGAACAAATATTTCAACACAAACATACGTCGCTAAAACAAGACCAAACAAAGCAAATGATGCAAACGGTTGAATGGAAATAAAAATAATAAGAAGCATCCCCGTGAAAACATTATACGACAGAATTGGAAGCGATTATTTTTGACAAAAAAATAGGCTACAAAACATAGGATGATGGATGAGACAGAGAAGGAAATACTGGAATAAACACAGATGGACATACATGGAATAAACATAAATAGACGATTGGCAAAAAACAGAGAATTGAATAATCCAGTCGGAAAAAAACCTCAGGGTAGGCTCAATTCTTCTATTGAAACCTTTGGTGTGAAACACGAAGAGATTTACCACAAAACACCAAATCGTTTTTTTTTAACTTCTCGGCGTACGTTTCGCTAACCATGTTAGCATCATTAGGAGATAATTTAATCTTGGTTAATTAATTATCTCTAGTTAATTATCTCCTGAAACGTGCGTGAAGAAGTTCAAAAAAAGTGATTTGGCGTTTAGTGATAAATCTCTTCGAGTTCAGCGTAGGCTACCGAAAAGTTAAAGAGAATGTTGTGCACATAAGTCTAAACAGGCATAAGAACGTTAAATCTAGCAACAGCCTACTTATTTATGGCCATCTATATTAGAAAGAAAGAAGAATATCAAAAACAACTTAGGGTCTTATATTCACCGAATTATTGACGCATTTCACGCTGTTCGATATTAAAACAAAAATAAGATAAAACTCGTTCCAAAGAAAATATCCGCGCTTTTTCTGGCAGTGTTGATAAAGATCCAAATGAATCAATTCGTCGCCATTCGGACGAAGTTGGTCTTTATTATTTGATTACGTGCGTTATTTAATTCCGATTTTGAATGGTATTGATTTGGAATCAGTGTGGGTCCAATAGGACGGCTCCACATGTCTTGACCAATGAGGTTTCTGAAGTTGTCACTTGGAAATTTGCTAAAATCGAATTTAAAGGGAAAAGCGAAATTTTTAAAAGAAATAAATTTACTTATGTGTATTAACTGGTTTTTTAACATTAACTGGTATTAACACATACTTTTGCGGTACTAACGTTAACGACGTCTATGCTAAACTTGTCGCAATAGATAATATGCATAATCTAATTCATCTGTTAGTTTTAATGAAGATTTTCTCGATTTTTAACCTTGCAAAATGGACGGCCAAAAATGAGTTTTTAGATTTTTTCAAAGAAGAAATAGCGACGATCAGTTTTTTTAAAAAAAGTCAAATCCAGAATAGCGAAATATATA
Source organism: Cosmopolites sordidus (assembly GCA_031761425.1). Lineage (NCBI taxonomy): Eukaryota > Metazoa > Arthropoda > Insecta > Coleoptera > Curculionidae > Cosmopolites > Cosmopolites sordidus. The sequence goes on along the minus strand of JARFXV010001128.1, from coordinate 560,119 downwards.
ATGAGGTGACAAATAAGTTTTTGTTCATTAGTTGCCATTTAAATTAAAACTAGATTTGTTAAAGTTAACAAATAATATATGTAGAGTTTTCTTAAAAGAGTGTCAGAACTTTCAAACGTAATAACGGCAAAACTCTTTAAAATGTAAATGTCACTCATAAACTGCTTTATTCAGTACATTGTGTTAATTCATTACGTAAAAATATCATCAAAATACGTGTCCAGTTCATCAAACTTTTCGAACGTTGCGTGAAATTTATCATTAACATAATTGATTAATTAAAATTTGAACGAATTGACTCAGTTGCAGATGAGTAAATAGCTGTGTGTCGTTGAATCGTTCGATCATTAGAGAACATCGCTGTAGTAAGACAGAGTGTAAGAGAAGATTCGAACTTATCTATTCCACATCGTTCTTAAGAACTCAATCTTTCTCAGACCACTACATGGAGAATTTGGAATCATGGTCTTCGTTGGAAGGTTTATAAAGTTTAATTAACTCAACAATTACTGTCAGCTCATCATCATTTGCATCGAATATTTGCGAACTGAGCTCTAGACTAGCTGGAAGGCGACTCCTGAAAATAATCTTTTCAACATAATCGCTAGTCAACTTGTGGGAGCGTCCAAATGGCAACTCTTAATTCTTTGCGATTTTCTGCGATAAGCGATTCTTAAGCGATTTTCTGATAAGGAGTGCTTAGATTGGATAGAACGAGACCTATTAATATGCTGGTGTATATATATATATATATATATATATATATATATATATATATATATATATATATATATATATATATGCGCATAGTATTTTTGTTTTAATGGGTTTGTGGGCAAACATAACTGTAAGATTTGGAATGATGAAAATCCTCAACTGATTCAGAAATTGCATTGCACATCTACATCCTCAGAAAGGATCATCTCTGGATCACAAAAATAAACTCCGAACAATTTTTAACATTAAAAGAAACATTCGGGTGAATTGATTCATAATCATTGATTGCAATCGCATTGGCAATCGCAATAGGAATATGCTTACAGAATATCTTTGGCATGAACTGATAAGTATTTTTACTTTTAATTTATTAAAACTTATTATTTACTTATTTTATACTTATATAAAATATTATAATTTACTTATTATTTACTTTTATTTTAATTAAATATTTTTTTTTCAACAAAATGCTTTGACTTGTCACACGAGACTTGTCGCGAGAAAATCGATTTATTGGAAGAAAAGTTTGGTAATGCCAATTGGCCACCAAGATCAAGCATCTCTGGTTTACAAAAATAAACCCCGAAGAATCTTTTACCTTAAAGGAATCATACAGGCCACCATTGAATATATACCACGCTATATGTGGAAAAGAGTAATCGAACATTTGATCTCCAGAATATCCAATAGGTAGTAAATCATTTTTATGGGTATTAATACGAGATTTATATATTTATATTAGTAAAATAAACTTAACCAATTTTTTCATTAAAACTGCAAAACTGTTTATAAATTAAAAACAATATTTTATATTATGGTTCATTAATAAAAAGAACGTTTTAATTATTTTCGTAAAGACTGTACGCATGTGCTATACCAATACAGTTATAAATATTCCTCGATAACCCTAATCAGTTTATATATTCAAACCAAAAATACAAAGTTACCCCCTAAATATATAGTAAAGTACAAACTTATAAATTACCTGATATCATTATTCTCCAGGCTAACATTATTTCTACTTATAAATTACCTATGCTTAGGATTCAATTTTCAGTTTCTAACAAGACTAACAGAGCAACAAGTTTATGAAACACAGCCAAGTAACAGCTCAAATATAATTTAAAAATCCATAAAAGAAATATCCTTTTATAATAATTTAGTCTTCTAAAATTAAATAATAATATATCTTCTTCTATCTATCGCCTATCGACCTTAATATTTTGGAGACGGTGATGCAAATCGTGTTACTGTAAATGGCGATCGCAATAGGAATATGCTTACAGAATATCTTTGGCCCAAACTGATGTGTGTGGACATAAACAATATTTTCTTTCAACAAGATGATGTGACGTGTCATACATTTCGCGAGAAAATCGAATTATTGCAAGAAAGGTTTCCTGGACACGTTACTTCGCGAAATGGTAACGTCAATGAGCCACCATGATCAAGCAATATTATGCTCTTGGATTATGTTTTATAGGGATATGTTAAATCTTTGGTTTAGAGAAAGAATATTGAATATATACCATGCTATATGGGTGAAAGAGTAATCAAAAATTGGGTAAATTAAAAACAATATTTTATGTTTATGTTACGATTAATAAAAATAACGTTTCAATTCTTTTCGTAAAGGCTGCATGCATGTGCTAATAGAATATAAATATAAATATTCCTCGATAAACCTAATCAGCTTATATATTCAACCCAAAAATACAAAATTACCCCTAAATACACGGTAAGCTATAAACCTATAAATTACCTGATAGCATTATTCTCTAGGCTAACATTATTTCTAATTATAAATTGCTTGTGCTTTGGTTTCAATTTTCATTTTCTAATAGAGACTAATAGAGCAACAAGTTTATCAGAGATAACCAAGTAACAATTCAGCTATAATTTAAAATACATAATAGAAATATTCTTTTATAATAATGTATTCTTGTAAAATTAAATAATAATATACACATATGTCCAAAATTCATATTTCAATCATTTCATTGTTTTATTGATATTAACTTTTTCTTTCACTCGTTTACCTAATCATCATTTTATTACAACTCTTTTTGGTGCCAAATAAAACTCGACACCATATGACCAATGTGCCTAAAATTGATTTATTATTTTGGAGTCAAAAAATTACAATGTACCAATTACCTTCAAAGATAATTTATGAAAAAAACAACTTTCAGTCAGACTAATAAGCAGTATTTCCACCTTGGGTCTGTATGAATGCCTGTAGGCGATTTGGCATGCTGTCGATTAAATGATTACTTTGGGCTTGTGAAATTCTCTTCCATTCTTCACGAACAACATCTTTTAGTTCTTGCAGGCTAAGAGGAGGATTGTTTCATTTCTTGATGCAGGTTTTCAGAATATCCCATTTGCCATTGGTATCCCATACCCCCATTTGCTGACCACCTTTACTTGGTTATTCCCTCCTCTTCAAGAAACTTTTGTACTACTGCTGTGCGATGAGGAGGTGCGTTGTCATCCATGAAAACTAATCCATTGCCCACTGTGCATCGGAATAGATGCACGACAGGATTTAGAACTACCTCGATGTTCACAGCACCAATTACTCTTCTCTGCAGGACCAGTAGAGGTGTCCGTGAACCCCTCATAATACCACCTCAAAACATCACGCTCCCCCTTCAAATGGAATACGTGGTTGAGCTGTTTCTAGTCGAGCTTGTTAACCTGGGCCTCTGTAAACTAATGTTCTTCGTGAATCAGAAACCAAGCCAATTCTCATCTCATCGGAGAACATCGCGTTATTTCATATAGAGGTCTGATCAACCATTTCTCGAGCCTATTGCAATCTTACATTTTGTGTTGATTTTTTACCGCTTTCAGTCTGTGTATTATCGTTTGCCCTGAAAAATTTACTCTTTCAAGCCTAACAAGCTCCCTTGATATGCCACTTACAGATTCCAGACGATGTCTTCGAGCAATCATTGATATGTGCTGGTCTTGTGCAGCTGTTGTACATCGTGTTCTACCACTTCTGGAGCGATCCTTTACGATCCTTTTTTAATTTTCGATACAGTACTTTGAGAAGCACCTATAATTTCCGCGATATCACTTTGATTAAAGCCCTGTTGTAACAAAGTAATTACTCTTGATCTTGATCAGATGTTATGTTTCTAGAAGTTTTGAAACGGTTTAATCGAAAATGGAAAATAAACTGAAATAATGTATAAATACCCGTATCAGCAGAATGTGCAAAATTCGAAAAAAGTTTGTTATCAACGAAACAACGCTTTTGTTATTTTAATTTAAAAACGGTCTTAAATAAGTATCCATCACAATTTTTAGAGTACTATTAGTATAAATATCCTATATGTAAATATTCCAAACATTTGGTGAAATGTGTATCTTCTTCTATCTATCGTTATATTTTCATACCATATTTATGCCATATTTATATGGCATATCGACCATATTTTTTTTTAAGGCGATGATGTAAATGTAAATCATGTTACTGTAAAGGACGACCGTAATAGGAATATACTTAAATAATATCTTTAGCCCAAACTGATAAATGTGGATATAAACAACATTTTCTTTCAACAAGACGGTATGACACATTTCGTGAGAAAATCGGTTTATTGCAAGAAAGTTTTCTTGGACACGTTCCTTCGCGAAGTGGTAATGTCAATTGGCCACCAAGATTAAGCGATCTCATGCTTCTGGATTATTCTTTATGGAACCTTATATAAAAAATTGAGGCCACCATTCAATACATATCACGCTATACGGGTGAAAGAGTAATGGATAATTAAGTCTGCCGAATATTCTCTAGGTAATAAATCTTATTAGTGTGTATTTATATGAGTAAAATAAAGTCAACAAATTATTGCATTAAACATTGATTGTGAAATGACAGCATTATTCTCCAGGCTAACCTTATTTCTAATTGTAAATGTGCTTTGGTTTAAATTTTCATTTTCTAACGAGACTAATAGAGCAACAAGTATATCAGAAATAGCCTAGTAACAATTCAGATATATTATATTTTAAAAATATACAATAGAAATATCCTTTTATAATAATTTGTTCTTCTAAAATTATATAATAATATATATTCCTCTGTCTATCGCCTATCGACTTTATTTTTTTAAAGGCTATGATGCAAATTATGTTACTGTAAATGACTACCGCAATAGGAAAATGCTTGCAGAATATCATTGGCTCCAACTGATAAATGTCAATATGAACAATATTTTCTTTCAGCAAGACGGTATAACTTGTCACAATCGATTTATTGCAAGAAAAGTTTATTGGAGACGTTTCTTCGCGAAAGGGTAATGTCTACTGGCCACCAAGATCAAGCGATCTCATGCTCTTGGATTATTCTTTTTAGGAAAATGTAAAATTTTTGGTTTACATAAATAAACCCCAAAAAATGCTTGACCATAAAGAAAACATTCAGGCCACCATTGAATATATACCAGGCTATGTGTGAAAGAGTAATCGAAAATTGGGTCTCTAGAATATCCTCTAGATAATAAATAATTTTTATATGATATTGAGATGAGCAAAATAAACTCAATCAATTTTTGCAATAAAACTGCAAAACATTTTATAAATTAAAAACAATATTTTAATAAAATTATAGTTAATGAAAAGCATATTTCAATTCTTTTATAAATATTGTTCGCATGTGTGAAACCAATATAATTATAAATATTCCCCAATAAACCTAATCAGGTTATATATTGAAACCAAAAATACAAAATTACCCCTAAATATATGGTAAACAACAAATCTATAAATTACCCGATAGCATTATTCTCCAGGCTAACATTATTTCTAACTATAAATTGGATGTGTTTTGATTTCAATTTTTATTTGTTAATGAGGTTAATAGAGAAACAAGTTTAGCAAACAGCCAAGTAACAATTCTGATATAATTTAAAAAATACGTAAAGAAATACGTAAAGAAATATCCTTTTATGATAATTTATTCCTCTAAAATTAAGTAATAATATATCTTCTTTTAGTTTAGATTGATGCCGCGGTTAGTTCTTGGTGAAACATAGTAACAATGATAATAATTAAAATACTTAATATTTGTTTCACAATATATTCAAGATATTCTCTGACATGTTTCGTCCTCGCGATCATTCTTATAGAAATATGTTATTCATAACTCTCTTTGTGAATGGTCGCGAGGCCGGAATATCTTGTATGTATTGTGAAACAAATACCAAGTGTTTAAATTATTATCATTATCTTCTTCTATCTATCGCCTATTGACTTTTTTTTTGAAAACGATGATGCAAGTCATGTTACTGTAAATGGTGACTGCAATAAGAATATATTTCCAGAATATCTTTGGCCTGAACTGATAAATGTAGATATACACAATATATATTTTCTTGTAACAAGACTATGTGACTTGTCAAGCATCTAGCGCGAAAATCGATTTATTGCAAAAATAAATTCTGCGACACGTTACTTAGTAAAAGGATAATGTCAATTCGCTACCAAGATCAAGAGATCCCATGTTGTTTTTTTTGGGGGGATATGTTATATTGGATATGTATTTTTTGTGGGGATATGTTAAATCTTTAGTTTACAGGAATAAATCCCAAACACTTCTTGATGTTAAATAAAACATTCAGGCTACCATTGAAAATGCAACATAGGATATGTGTAAAAGATATATTGAGTCTAAAGACAAAAATTACCGTATTATAATTTAATTATTATTGTCCTTCATTTAAAAATTCTGTCACTCTTATTGAACAACTCTTTTTAACAACTTTCCTTAAAGCGTAGGATCAAAATTGACCTACTGATTGTCTTGAATTATTGACCCTAATATAAGAACAAAGATCTAGAACGCTAAAGACTATTTTATTTTTCGAAATACTCTCCTAAAAGATTAATATATTATGTGAACTGATGACGAAAGGCATCGGTGCTCTTAAAGTGATTCCCTTCTTTATCCATTTCACAAACAACAGCCATTACTTTAACTTACGGAATTACACATAACTACTGAGACCACATCTGAAGAACCACACCATTTTACTTTCAATGAATTTAAATATCCGTGAAAGCTACAAAAAAATATCGCAATGATCTTTCTAGTAGAATAATATATTCGACATTTTCGAAGCTTTTTTGCACTTGCATTCTTTGTATTCTTGGCTCTAAATCAAAGTGATAGATTCAATTTTCATTCACGTTCCAAATGTTCTATTCTTGATCAAGCATTCACATGGTATGCTCAAGTATCTAAATAATGCAGAAGTTCTCACGTCTACGCTATGCGTGCGCTGAATTCTACGCAGGACATCCCGAAAAGTCTGTTCCAAATCCGGAGTTTTTAAAAAATAACTTAGTAAAACTAAAAACAACATGTAGGTTGTGCCCAAGGATCTGCAAAAGGCGCAAAAATGTTGTTACTGAAGAAAATATTATTCTTTGTAATGTGGAGAATCCCCACAAGTCAACCCTCAAAATTGCCCAAGAGGTACGTTGTTATCAGTCAAAGGCGTAGGCTACTTTATATGCACGCAGGTTGCTGTGTGTTCCACATGAGAACCACATGGAACCCAGCGGTTGGGTGTATGTGACACTCAGCTACTGTTGACTCATTGGACGCTATCCAAAGAAATCTAACATTTAATACATGCGCCATCCGACGGGAAGTCGGCGAAAGAATCGGCGAAAAAGTCGGCGACAGTTGACTGTGGATGGAGTCCCCCTATTCTTGACGTGAGATGTGTCGGTACCCTGGCGAACCTGAACATCAAGAAGCGAAACATATGCCCTCCAATTGAAAAGGAGAGATATTGATAGTTTCGATAAAATTGATAGTTTCGTCGAAAAATTAAAAAAAAAGTAAACATTTATTATGCATTCAGCTTTGGCCCCGAATAACCCGAAAATGCAAATTTATCGAAAATTTATAAGAGACCTTTTTTGAAGAACGTTAAATTTCGTATAAAGATATGTAATAGGTTTCCACAGTAATGTTCTACTGAAGAGCTATAAAATTCCAAAGATTAAAAATGTTTCCTGTTATTAAATGGGAAATTGAATTGTATCTATACTGACTCAGAATCACCACCACCAACACAGGAAGAAATCCACAGGTACATACGCAAACTAAATAATAACAGGACTTCCGGTGGAGATAGTATCACAGCGGAACTATTGAAAAACCTCGGACCAAATTCACTGCAGGATCTTATGCAAATTATCACGAACATCTGGTAAACAGAAAAATTACCAGATAAATGGAAATGTGCTCTTATCCACCCGCTGCATAAGAAGGGAGACAAAACAGATATGAACAACTACAGAGGAATCTCCTTACTATAAATCACTTACAAAATCCTCCCAGTATGCCTTCTCCAGAGAACACAAGAACAATTACAACACAAAATTTGCGCGAACCAGTTTTTTTCGCCCTGGTCGCTCATGCACTGAACAAATATTTAACCTAAAAACAATACTGAAATATAAAGTTATCAGGAACGTCCCAATAATCTGCAAGTTCGTGGACTTCAAGAAAGGATACTATTGCAACCGAAAATCTCTGTTCAACATCCTAGAAGAACAAGGACTCGACACCAAAACACTACGATTGTTCAAGCAGACACTGACCGACCCAGCCTCAAAAGTGAAATTTATGGGAGAAATTTCGATTTCGATTCCGATTCGATTCCGATTTTCGATTCCGATTTTAATCAGGGAACTATTCCTGATTAAAATCGGAGTACGCCAAGGAGATGGGTTATCCCCACTCCTCTTTAACCTGGTTCTGGACATAATGATAAGGGAATGGGAAAAAGAACTGAAAAATCAAGGACACAGGAAACCAATACGACTCGGCCGACCCAAAAACAACATAGAAATATCATGCCTAGCCTTCGCGAATGACCTAGCCATACTCTCAGACAATGAAAAAAGGGCAACCAAACAGATAGAAGTCCTCAAGGAATGCGCAGAGAAAGTCGGCCTACAAATCTCCTTTCAAAAAACCGAATTCTTCTGCTCAAAATTAGAAGTCCAAAATTTGAACACCAAATACGCCAAAATAAATAGGGTCACTCACTTCAAATACCTGGACGAGATCATCGAACCCACAGGAGGATAAAAGATAGCACAGAAGGCTTGATTACACATACCGACATATGCTCTCCTGTTAAGAAGATAAGGGAGACCTTATCTACAGCCAACCACCCATACTTTCGCCGACTTCCCGTCCAATGGCGTATATATGTAATGTAAGACTATTTTGGACAACGTCCAAGGAGACAACAGTAGCTAAGTGTCACATACACCCAACTGCTGGATTCGGGAAGTAGACGAAAGTATGTGTGGTTGATTGCGGACAGGGTCTCCCTATTCTTGATAGGAGAGCATATGTCGGTACACTGAAGAGCCTAAACATCGAGAGGTGAAACTTATGCTCTCGAATTGAAGGGAAGCTCGTCCCCAGTCAGGCACCTAACAAAATGTTCATTTGGGAGTAGACGCAGGTTGTTGGGTATTCCACATGAGATTGTGGAACCTAGCAGTTGGGTGTATCTGACAGTCAGCTACTGTTGTCTCCTTACTTTATACAATGTATTCTTCCGTCCGCGAACCACTACGAACTATATGTATATATATATATATATATATATATATATATATATATATATATATATATATATATATATATATATATATATATATATATATATATATATATATATATATATATATATACTTACGTAATAAGTATATATATATATATATATATATATATATATATATATATATATATATATATATATATATATACTTACGTAACAAGTATATATATATATATATATATACTTACACAAAAAAATAATCGAGGGTTAACGAAAGGTACATTTTCAAAAACATTATAAGAATTGCTTAATCGAACTAAGCAGTAATGCTGATAAAAAAATAAACTAATTAGTGTGAATCTATGAATACAATTAAATAACGAAAAAAATAAATAACAAAAAGAAACTTTGCTCAAAATTACCTTCTAAGAAAACGACCGTTTCCTATTTTCTTAAACGCCGAACTTATTTATCAGGTTTATTGTCTTCTTACCAATCCAGGAAATCAAAACGGAAGTATGGGAGTGTCAGGAACCGGAGAGAATCCAATTCGAACTTTATGGCCGGTGAAGTTTTGGGAGCGTCCGACTGGCAACTCTTAATTTTCTGAAGAAACTGTTTCTAACGATCGTCAGTTAGGAGCTGCTAATTTGAGGCAAGTTAATAATTAGCCAGAGAATTTAGACCAATTGTGTAATTCTGATTGGGATTATTTATATTCCGTGTTTAACCAGTGATAAGTTTTATGCAAAGACGTATCCACCATATGTTATTTGCTTTGTATTTTTGTGATAAAATCAAATGGAATATATCTTATGATTTAATGTCATAATTAGAAATACAGCAATCTCTCCATACAAACATTGTCCATATGAAACTAATAGGTTCAACATCGCCATTTCTTGTAAAAACTCGTTCAGGATTTTTTTCTCCATAAATCTATTGTTTCATCAGCAGACTAAGATGTTGCACCTTCCTATTGGAACCACATATCCCCTAGATCAATATTATTCACCAGCTTCACCAGCAGTTACACCTCCTGACCATAATGTACACCAACCACTGACTCGTTTATGATGTGAAGGTTTGTCATGAATCAAATATGGATTTTCTTCACCCCAAATGTGGCAAATTTTGTTTATAACATAGCCATCAATTTTAAAATATGCTTCAACTTAAAAGATGATGTTTTGAGAAAAATCATCTATTGAGCCATTGACCTGAGCCATTTATTTGAGCCAATTGACAAATGCACGACATTATGAAAGATCCAGTGGCTTCTGTTCCTGTGTTATTTAAACCTTATATGCCTTCAGAGCTAAATTCTTTCGTAAAATATGCCATGTTGTGGATTTACTGCGTCCAAACTGTTGTGAACGTCGAATAATGGAAATTTCAGCATCTTCAGTAATACTTTCACGTACCAAATCAATACGCTCTTGTAGACGACCACAACGACTATATTAATATTAATATTTTATTTTCCAAAGAACCAGTTTCTTGAATAATGTTTTGAACAATTCGATTAATAGTGGTTTCAGATGGATGATTGTGTAAACTGTATATATCACGTAATTTTCTAAAACCACTTTTAAAACCACATTACACTTCTGAAATAAGACGTGAGGTGTGGTCTTATTTCAGAAGTGTAATGTAATGACATCATCCCATGACTCATCTGTACTCAATTGAAACCGCTCAATTTGGAAGACTCGTTACAATAAAAGACTAACGGTGCATCTTAATACATCAGCTAACTAATTAGTGCTACGTAATGGGATAAAACTCAAAAGGTTTCAAACTTCACATCTTCTGTGAAGGTTTGACTAGAAGTTCAGAACTAAAATAGATGCAAAAGTATCTTAGGTTATAATTATATATGCAGCTCGATTACTGAATCGATCTGCACATATCATTTTGGGCATTGTCAAATTGTAAGCTTATTAATTAAATTTATGGATTCCGCAGTTGGTTGCTTGTGAAACGTTTCGTAAATATTAGGTTTTTAAGGAATAAACTTGTAACTTTTTAATGTTGCAAATGTTTATTACAAATTTTACTATACATATGTTTCGCCTTATTCTATGAATTGCCTAAAATTCATAAAGAAAATAAACCAATAAGACCGGTAGTCTCGTATGTTAATGCATTAATCATTTTCAGACACGACATGCAATTAAACATTCATTAGAATTTATACAAAAAACTATAAACGTTAACAAAAAACGCAAAATTAGTTTCGCTTGATGTAAAAAAGCCCCTTTACTTCTATATCAGTAAATGATTTAATTATAATTTCAAAAAGCCTTATAAACATTGCAGATATAGAAGATAAATTAAAAACTGAACTAAAAAATGCAATATTAGTTTGCCTAGAACAGTAATCCTTCAAGCTACTCTTAAGAAAACCCTAATAAGGCAAAACATATGTAGAGTAAAATCTGTAATAATCATTTGAAACATTAAAAGCTAAAAGTTTATTCTTTAAAAAACTAATATTTACAAAATGTTTTACAAAGAACCAACTGCGGAATGCATACATTCTATTAATAAACTTACAGTTTGACACTGTCTATTTAATTTTAATTTCAAAAAGACTTACAAACATTGCAGACATAGAAGACAAATTAAAAACTGAAATAAAAACAGCAATATTAGTTTGCCTAGAACAAAATTATTTTCAATATAACAATGAAACTTATCATCAAAAACACGGTTTTTCAATGGGCTCTCCTACCTCAGCTTTGTCATCTGAAATTTTTATGGCTGATTTCAAAAATGTTATTTTTAATTCAAAAAATCAACAATGCATCACACTGGTACAGATATGTAGACGATGTTTTTTGAATTTGGAATGGTACGAAAAGAAATTTATACAAATAATTTTTTAGGACATGTGAATTCCATAAAAAAAATATTCAATTCACTATGAGATTGGATTTAATATTGAAATTAATTTCTTAGACATAAACATAAAGAAAATATCCTATAAATTAGAATTTGTTATTCACAGAACACCGACTACAACCGATGCGCCTATACACTTTGTTGAACTGCTGTTGCTACTTTTGAATCAACTTTCGTTTTAAACAATCTTGGCAAGTCAAATTATCTCCTTTTTACAGTTTAATACATAGGGTAGTTAGTTTTCCTCTAAACAAAGATAATTTGAATAAAGAGCGCAGTACCACTAAACAGATAACGAAAAGCAACGGTTATAAAGAGGGATTAATTGACCAATTTTTAAAAAATGAACAAAGTCAAATTTACAAGAATTCTACAGTATTAAAAACTGAGTAATATTGAGAGAGATATAAGTCTGAAATATAAGTCTATTTGGGTAGTAAACAAACAAAATGGAGGCAAAATGTTAGTCAATAATAAGGTATAAAAAATTAACTGTAACAATATATATATAGTTATATATATATATATATATATATATATATATATATATATATATATATATATATATATATATATATATATATATGGATATCAGGCTTCAGGCTAAATCTAGGATTTAGAATAGCCTAGATTTAGCCAGAATTAGCCTGGCTGAATATTGAATTATTAATGAAATACTACTATCTCGTTTTCCTGCATAAACTAATAATATGTTCTGAGCCGGCGTACTTGAGGGACAAATTGGTTTTTCGTGGTGAAATTCATAATGTGAACATCAGGCATTTGCTAAACTTCGGCGCGTTATACTATCTATGCAATTCACTTATTCTATGTATTGGTGCATTTCCAAATAAAGACGATTATTATCATTTATTATTATTATTATTATAGATATATATATATATATATATATATATATATATATATATATATATATATATATATATATATATATATATATATATATAGATATATTTATGTATATAATAACATTTTCTTTTCTTTCCTTATATGCAAAGTTTATTCAGAGCTTTTTGAATTATCTAAGTGAACTAGAGCAATTTGCAAATGGCACTCGTACAAGAGATAACTTCAAATAACTTTAAAAAGGTGTTTTTTAAAAACTTGAACTGTAAAAGCTAGACGCATTAATTAATGTTTATCTTGATCCATCAGTCATTAGTGAATCTCCCCTCAATTTCTTTATTCAACGGGCAAATTTACTATTGTACTTAAAAACAACTATTTTACTTCCTTCTAAATGAAACAACGCACAATTCCAGTGCAATTGGACGTCTTTAAAGCTTTCAACCTGATCAAGGTGATAGACAACCCATCGATCAAAGTGGTAGGAGCATTGGATGTAGAATAAAAAAAGCACAAATGAAGATATTTTAAAAATCATTGGAATGTCCACACATTATTTTGAAAACAATAATTTCATAGATATAAATAATGTTACTAAATATATAATATATATTTATATTATAAATATATAAGATATAAAACTATTACACTCAGAAAAGAAAAGTAAAAATTAGACCTACTAGAACAATTAGAAATATAAAAATCTTTATGAATTAGTCATAAAATAAACACGAATGAACAACTAAATTTCCAAAACCTAATAATAGATAAGATTATATCGTAACTGAATAGCCCAGGTTTTACCAGCCGACATTCAAGAAAATTAGACTAGATGTTAAAAAAAATTTAAAAATTACTTGTATACTTGGAAACACTTGGTTTGGCCGTTAGTATTAGTTCAAGCTACTCTTGACAAAGCCTTAATAAGGCGAAACATATATAGAGTAAAATCTGTAATAATCATTTAAAATGTTACAAGTTAATGCTACAATTAAAAAGCTACAAGTTTATTCTGTAAAAAACTAATATTTACAAAAGGTTTTACAAATTTCATTAATAAGCTTACAGTTTGGTACTGTTTAAGTGACAGGTACAGATCGATTCAGTAATCGAGCTGCATATATAACTATAACCAAAGATACTTTTGCCTATTTTAGTTCTGAACTTAATGATTAGTTAAACCTGCACAGAAGATCTGAAGGTTGAAACGTTTTGAGTTTTACTCCATCGCGTAACACTAGTTGGTTTGCTAAGGTTCAATCATCAGAAAAAATCCACAATGTTGAATTACATGTTTGACAACTGATGGTATGCGAGCTTGCAGACATTGTAGACATCTCCATAGACAGTGTTCACATTTTAAACGATCTATTAGCCATATGATATGAAAAAGCTTTGCGCTTGATGGATGCCGTGTTTATTAACAATCGCCCATATACGCGTTTTAATGAATACATTTCAAGAATATTTCGACTTTTCTAAATGTTATTTTGCTTAGTTCCTTCGACGTTTTATAATAGTAGTTTTAATATGGATTCACTATTACAAGCATTACATTACATTAAGCATTTATCTTTATTCTTCATTTATAGATGAATAGATGGGTGCTGTTCAGGCTAAACGTCCATATTTGGCTAAAAAGAAAGTTTTGTTTCACTACAATAATGCACTTACTAAAACGTATCAAATAATTGCTGCAAAACTTCACTTACACTTTAAAGGGCTTCTACAACCACAGCGATTAATATATCCTCCAAAATCGGGCAACATTGATTGCTGAGCGAAGGCTGACAACTTTTCGCATAACTCTCGTACCATAAGTTACAATATATTTTAATAGGATTATATAAAATTATATATGTTAAAAAGCCTTTGGAACAAGAAACGTTTATCACCTTTTAGCCTCATACTCATATGATTACAGCATTATTTTCGTTGGTAGACAAAGTTAAGAATCAGATCGGAAAATATGGAGGTTGTTGAAATATTTCAACATCAAAGTAGTAGTAGTTCATTGCAATGAAGCTGTTGTGACCAAAAGGAATATCCTAGAGAAACTAAACATCTCGGTTCAAATGCCTTCTTTTCCGTTTCGTTGCTTTCGAAATATTGATATAAAGTCTACATAATATTGTCCTATGATTGAGAATATGTATGGTGGCACTCAAGGGGTTATACATTTGAATGTGCATTAAAGTAATTATCACAGACTTTATGAATTATCAAAAGCCTTTACAAAATGTTTTCCAAGCCTGTATCAACTCAGGCCAAACTGCACGGTCCTTTTATAATACCTTTTTGATCGTCAATTGTTAACATGAATGGTTTTTTGAGATCTAATCTGTATTTCAAGAGCCAATATGTTCAATATTGATTACTGAAAGACCACCGACTATTGAACTCATTTTGTAAAGATGCTATCCATTAAGATATTAGGTAGATAAGAAATGAATAAAAATAAATAAATAAAATTAAAATAAATATAATTTAAACAAATTGAGACTGATATTTGAATACTTGTATGCAGTGATACGAATAAATAGCAATATATATTTTGTTTCATTTGTCTGTTAAAATCTAGAAATATTAATTCGTAAGCCTCCCTCGTACTCACTCTCAAAAAAATAACATCAATATCATATACAAAAAAATATTTTTCTTACATTATAAGCATACTGTTAAAGAAAAGTATATAAATTAAATGGTTTCCAAATTCAACCTTTGACCACGCTATATAATAGAAAAGCTATACTATTTATGTACTATTTTACATTTGGTTAATTACCTAAAGGCAAAGACAACACAAACTAACATGGTAGTAAAACCAACACGGATAATAAAACATTTATGCTGCCAGTATTTTAAAACACGAAACTCATTTACTAGGGCGGACAGACGAAGCGCGCAGATTATCAAAACCTAAGAAATAGGGCAGTGTCAGGAAATGCTGATAATACGACTAGAACTTTATGTGTAGCCAACTTGTGGAAGCTCACTGGACGATAACACTTCATTTGATGATAATAGATAATATTTGATGATATATATATATATATATATATATATATATATATATATATATATATATATATATATATATATATATATATATATATATATATATATATATATATATAAGAATTTAAAGTTTAGGAGCATACCTTATTAAATGCCTCCATATTCAAAATCAAGTTGATAATCAGCGTTATTTCATTTAGAAGGAAATCAAATTGTTGTTTTTAAGTACAATAGTAAATTTGCTCATTGAATAAAGAAATTGAGAAGAGATTCCCTGATGACTGAGGATTAAGATAAAAATTAATTAACGCGTCAAGCTTCAATTTTTTAAAAAACGGGTTTTAAAGTTATTTGAAGTTATCTCTTGTACGGGTGCCATTTGTAAATTGCTCCAGTCCTCTTAGATAAGTTTCGAAAAGCTATGAATATACTTTGCCTATAAGGAAAGGAAAGAAAATGCTATTATCATCAAATGAAGTGTTATCGTCCACTGAGCTTCCACAAGTTGGCTACACATAAAGTTCTAGTCGTATTATCAGCATTTCCTGACACTGCCCTATTTCTTAGGTTTTGATAATCTGCGCGCTTCGTCTGTCCGCCCTAGTAAATGAGTTTCGTGTTTTAAAATACTGGCAGCATAAATGTTTTATTATCCGTGTTGGTTTTACTACCATGTTAGTCTGTGTTGTCTTTGCCTTTAGGTAATTAACCAAATGTAAAATAGTACATAAATAGTAAAGCTTTTCTATTATATAGCGTGGTCAAAGGTTGAATTTGGAAACCATTTAATTTATATACTTTTCTTTAACAGTATGCTTATAATGTAAGAAAAATATTTTTTTGTATAGGATATTGATGTTATTTTTTGAGAGTGAGTACGAGGGAGGCTTACGTATTAATATTTCTAGATTTTAACAGACAAATGAAACAAAATATATACTGCTATTTATTCGTATCACTGCATACAGGTATTCATATATCAGTCTCAATTTGTTTAAATTATATTTATTTTAATTTTATTTATTTATTTTTATTCATTTCTTATCTACCTAATATCTTAATGGATAGCATCTTTACAAAATGAGTTCAATAGTCGGTGGTCTTTCAGTAATCAATGTTGAACATATTGGCTCTTGAAATACAGATTAGATCTCGAAAAACCATTCATGTTAACAATTAACGATCAAAAAGGTATTATAAAAGGACCGTGTAGTTTGGCCTGAGTTGATACAGGCTTGGAAAACATTTTGTAAAGGCTTTTGATAATTCATAAAGTCTGTGATAATTACTTTAATGCACATTCAAATATATAACCCCTTGAGTGGCACCATACATATTCTCAATCATAGGACAATATTATGTAGACTTTATATCAATATTCCGAAAGCAACGAAACGGAAAAGAAGGCATTTGAACCGAGATGTTTAGTTTCTCTAGGATATTCCTTTTGGTCACAACAGCTTCATTGCAATGAACTACTACTACTTTGATGTTGAAATATTTCAACAACCTCCATATTTTCCGATCTGATTTTTAACTTTGTCTACCAACGAAAATAATGCTGTAATCATATGAGTATGAGGCTAAAAGGTGATAAACGTTTCTTGTTCCAAAGGCTTTTTAACATATATAATTTTATATAATCCTATCAAAATATATTGTAACTTATGGTACGAGAGTTATGCGAAAAGTAGTCAGCCTTCGCTCAGCAATCAATATTGCCCGATTTTGGAGGATATATTAATCGCTGTGGTTGTAGAAGCCCTTTAAAGTGTAAGTGAAGTTTTGCAGCAATAATTTGATACGTTTTAGTAAGTGCATTATTGTAGTGAAACAAAACTTTCTTTTTAGCCAAATATGGACGTTTAGCCTGAACAGCACCCATCTATTCATCTATAAATGAAGAATAAAGATAAATGCTTAATGTAATGTAATGCTTAATGTAATATAATGCTTAATGTAACATGTAATAGTGAATCCATATTTAAACTACTATTATAAAACGTCGAAGGAACTAAGCAAAATAACATTTAGAAAAGTCGAAATATTCTTGAAATGTATTCATTAAAACGCGTATATGGGCGATTGTTAATAATATATATATATATATATATATATATATATATATATATATATATATATATATATATATATATATATATATATATATATATATATATATATATATATATATATATATATATATATATATATATATATATATATATATATATATATATATATATATATATATATATATATATAGGGTGATTTTTTTAGTACGTCCAAACTCCAAATTAGATGCCTTGAACATATTTATTTTATGTGAAATAACATTTAATGGCATTAATGTTTGAAAATAATTTTAGACAAATCTCCGTCGTGGCTACTTATGACAAATCGCATTCTGCCAATCTAACTTCCGATCACTTTTTTAAGCAATTGGGGTCTTATATTCGCAATTGTCCAACTTACGTTGGCTTCCAAGGCGTCAATAATTGGTGGTTTATCACCACAGACCAAAAATTTAACATAACGCAAATAAAATAACCTACATGACCTTGGTGGCCCATTAACAGGTCCATTCCTCGAAAAATTTTTCTCACCGAATTGTTTCCTCAATAAATAGATTATTGCGTTAGCTGTATGACAAGTGGAGCTGTCCTTTTGAAAACACATCTCCTGCAGATTAGTATCATTCAAATTCGGAATTAAATAATCTACGTAGTCGAATAACAAAACCCAACTTCCTGCGAACGGCGACGAATTGATAAATTTGTATGTTCATCAACAATGCCAGCAACAGCGGCGTTATTTTCTTCGGAACGTAGAGTTTTTGATCTTGTTTTTGTTTTAATATCGAGCAGTGTGAAATCCGTTCAGAAGTTGTCAATAATTCGCTGAATACATCGCTCGATTAGTCGATTATGTGCATCATAAAAGCGCTGTTGCCAGATTATCGAAACATAGATTAACCGGCTTGCGCGAGTTATGTGCAGAGGTCTTCGCCCTATTCCAGGGACTTGCTGAGAACCGCAAGCCTTAAATAGCTGACATTAACAATTTTACATATATATAGATACAATATTGTTATTCATTGTGAACATTCTGATTTTTTGAACGATTGTAATAGTCTACAATTTTAAAGATTATTAAATTAATTTGCGCATAAAATTTGTGTTTTTAAAAATCTACATTAGTAACAAAAGTATTTAAGTGGCGCAGTCGGTAGGATTGTTTCGTGGGGCATTCACAGTGAATAATCCTTTGAGTTTCACTCTTAAACTAGACAACGAAAAAATACTGTTGTAAGTGCACAAGAAGAGTCTGCAAGTTCCAATCATCAATCGAGAAAATTGGTGGGCCGATGATTCAACTCATAGCAAAGTTACTGATGCTGTAAGTACCAATCAATTGTTCATGTCAGTCTCCTCAAATTCCATTGATTCGTTTAACGAAAACAATCAGAACAACGAAGTAGATTTAGTAGAATTAAACTAGTTAAACTTTAACTAATTTAAATAAGAATCAAAAAACACACAAAATGGCTCCACCAGCTTTAGATATTAAGAATTTAAGCATTATTCCACAGTTCCATGGAAATCCAAATAAATTACATAGAATTATCAATGCATCAGAGTCAATTTTATCGTATTATTTTGACGTAAGTGATCGAAGTAGTTTTCAAAATGTTCTTTTATTAAATGGTAACTTAAATAAATTAGAAGACAGAGCTGAAGAAGTTATCGCCATAAACGGTTTTGATACCTGGGACAACATAAAACAAACATTAATTCAAAATTTTGGTGATCAACGAGATGAAAATTGCTTGAACCAAGATTTGGTTAATTTAAAACAAAAACCACTAGAATTACCGGCACAATTTCAGGAAAGGGTCATTCATCTGCTCAATACTATTTGTAATTATATTGATTTGCAAACGAACTAGTAAGAGAGATTTTTTCACTAAGCAAGCATTAAAAACATTTTTAGCAGGACAAAGGGATCCTCTAGGTCCAACTATACGAGCTATGCGTCCAAATTGCTTAAGTCAAGCATAACAGTTTATAACTGAAGAAGAAAATACCAAATATTATCAAAAATCAACTCATCAAATTCCATTTACACTACCGATTTCTAAAAATACCCATCCACCAGTGAGATTTCCAATAAATAATTTCAATTACAATTTTAGACCATTTAATCAAATTCGTCAACCCCCTCGGGTTCAACATACACAATTCCCTCGTGGACCACCCACTCAAACCCACCCGCTCAAAATATTCCAAGTAATTCTCAAGTTTTTGGAAGAAATTCCAATCCGAGACCCATACAAAACAGACCCACGCCTATGAGTATATATACAAGAAATACTTCCCAATTTAGAAAGCCGAATCAAAATTACATTCATTTTGCAAATCGCGGAGCAAACAAAAATATAATAGTCGAAGAATTGTTTAACACCGAAGACGACACCTCCGAGCAACAGGAAACATATGTCGAGGACATTAACACCGAGTACGAATTCTATGAAAACGAACATGAGACGACTCAGGATTTTCAGGAAAACCGGGTTCAAGAGACCGAAACTTAGTAGAGTATCATCTATCGTCAGACAAAAAATAATTGCCTTACATTTTAATTTCGAAACCTCATCTTAAACTATTAATAGATACAGGGTCAACAAAATTTGTTATTAATCCTGACATTGCATATAAATTTTTTTATATACAATTATATACTACTGTCTTTCAAACTTCTTCTTATGATTACTGTTGCGAAATACCAATGTTTTCTGAATTTGATCAAAACGAAACTTTAAAATTTTACTTGTTTAATTTTCACAATATTTATGATGGTCTAATTGGACTAAACAATTTAAAATTACTAAACGCAAAATTAGATTTTCTAAATTCATATTTAATAAAACCGCACAGTAAAATACCTATAAAATACCAACCAACTTGTAAAAAGTATGTAAAAAGTATTCAGATATATTTTATACCGAAAACCAACCTTTAACTTTTACCAACCAAGTCAAAGACACCATTAAGACAAAAGGCGAAATACCAGTCTACATTAAGTCTTAGAGGTATCCGTTTATTCATAAGGACGAGGTACAGAAACAGATTAAATCCATGTTAGAACAAGGAATTATTAAACCTAGATATTCATCATGGTCATCGCCAATTTGGGTAGTCCCCAAAAAACAGAGGCTTATGGCAAGAAAAAATGGAGAATTGTAGTCGACTACTGTAAATGAAATGAGAAAACCATTGAAGACAGATATCCGTTGCCTAATATAAGTGACGTCTTAGACAAATTAGGTCGCTGTAACTATTTTACAACACTCGATTTGGCAAGTGGATTCCACCAAATTGAGATGGAACCATGTGATATACCAAAAACAGCTTTTAATGTCGAGAACGGGCATTATGAATACGTCCGAATGCCTTTTGGGTTACGCAATGCACCAGCTACTTTCCAACGTACCATGAATAACATCTTACGTGGACTACAAAACGAAATTTGTATAGTATACTTGGATGATATCATTATCTACTCGACATTCTTGCAAGAATGTATCGTTAACTTGAAAAATGTATTCCAACAATTAAGAGAAACAAACTTCAAAATTCAGTTGGACAAATGTGAGTTCTTGAAAAAGGAAGTTGTTTATTTAGGGCACATAGTAACTCCAGATGGTGTAAAACCTAATCCCGACAAGATTATTAGCATACAGAAATAACCTTTACCAAAAACCACCAAGAAAATTAAAGGATTTTTAGGTCTATTATGGTACTACAGAAAATGTATTAAAGATTTTGCAAAAATAACAAAACCGCTAACTCTTTCCCTAAAGAAAAACGCAAAAATTGAACATACTCCCAAATTCATAAAATGCTTTGAGGATTGTAAAAACATAATATTTCCGACCGTACTTGTTTGGTCGCAAATTTAAAATTATAACAGATCATAAATCACTTCAGTGGCTGATGTCATTAAAAGAACCAAGTTCTAGATTAGTAAGATGGAGATTACGTCTAGAAGAATATGACGAATGCATGAATGCATGAATGAATATAATACGAATGCAAATGCACTCTCCAGAGTAGAAATTCATACTAAAGAATTTGATCAATTAGTAGAATATATGGACAAATTTAATGATATAATGTTTAGAGAAAATGATGACAACGCTTCAATGTCTGGTAATATAGGAGAACAATTCCTTATATCTGACGTAGAACAACCGGAAGATGCTCAAAATGAAAGCCGAAATGATGACGACGATGGCATAACAGTACACATAGTCACGAAGACAGTATTCTTGGAATACCAATTTCAGAAAAACCTTTAAATATCTATAATAACCAAATAATTATAGACCTTGTTTATTATTCACCTGCGAAACCAAAAACAATACAAATATTCCCTACAAAATCAACAACTAATGTACAATTTTCAAAAAATAACCTAGAAACTGATCTTATAAAATTATTTAAAGAATTTATCAAACCCAAAATTACGTCCGCACTTCACTTCAAAGATGATAATTGTTTTCCGGAAATATGTAACATACTTAGAAATACATTCAAAAGTTCAGCATTCAAACTCGTTAAATGCAATATTATCTTGGAAGACATTAAAGAGAAAGACAAACAAAACACTATTATTCAAAATTATCATGAAGGAAAAACCAACTACCGTGGAATTCTAGAAACAGAAACACGTATCAGAAAAAATTACTACTGGCCAGGAATTAAATCAGATGTTACAGATTACATCAACATGTGCGAAAATTGTCAATTAAATAAATATGATTGAAACCTACCACGTTAAAAGCTAATGATTACTCCAACACCTTCTAAGCCTTTTGAAATAATCCATATAGACACTTTTCAGTCCCAAGTACAAAAATATCTAACTATAATAGATACATTGTCGAAATATGCTCAAGCCTACCCGTTACAATGTCTAGTCGGTATTGAAATTGTACGATCATTACTTACTTTCATTACACATCATGGATTACCAAATATAGTTACAATGGAAAATGGCACCGAACTAAAAAACAGTGTTGTTCAATAATTTCTTCAAACACATCATATCGAACGTCACTATATCTTTAATAATCATCCAGAATCGCATGGGTCCATAGAAGGCTTCCATTCTACTGTATTAGAACATTTACGAGTGATTATTAGTAAAAACAAAAAAACTGACATTTTAAATCAAATACCTTATGCAATTTTTGGTTACAACAATTCAATACATTCTGTAACAAAGCAAAAACCAATTGATATAATAAATGGACATCTGAATTCAAACGATCCTTTTGATATTAATTTAAATCAAAAACTGATTAACAATTATATCGTAGAACATCGCAAGCTACTCAAAAAATTTATAAGAAGTTAAATGAAAACATGACTTCTCAAAAGGAACGTATCATCAGTAAACATAACAAATAGCGAGAATATCCAATATCTTATGAAGAAGGTAAAAATGTTTATAGAAAACTAAAGTCAAATAACAGAAATTAATTAACACAGAAATACGTAAAAGAGAAAGTTAATAAAAATAAAAATAATAAAATTCATTCAAACCAGAGATCTCCAAATCACCTTCTTCCAACTCTCTTTTCAAGTCCGCCACTTTCAAGTCTTTCAAAAGTACTCTTTGCGAGGCCATATTGTCTCTTAAATTTATTTATTAATTGTACAAATTTATTAGCACCTTCTGGGAGAATAAAACCTGACACCAATGTAGCTATTTTCCTACAAATCGCCCCCAAGGTGCAAATAAAAAATGTCTTTGTTAAAAAAAAACTATTTATTTACAATTGAAAATTATTATCATTCTCACCGCTGGTTCACTATCACAGTTCAAATAATCAAATAAACAAATTAAAATTACTCTCGTCCTCTTGACATTTACACCGATACTGACACTGACACTGGCCATTGTTTATCCGTTATACCGGGTTGCTTCAATAAGTATATATATATACATATATATTTATTATTATGCATGTATGGGCCCTCGTGGACTACGCGAAGTACAGTTAGAGGCATTTGTTGTTGTTAGCCGTCCTTTGCGCCCATACTGATTTCATTCTTTCACTATGAGCTTTTTTCCATTCGTCCGACCAAGTTGTTCCGGTTTTCATACATTTTTCTCTCTGGCCAACTTCCCAAACGTTAACCTTGTGTCTGAAACAGCATCTACCCTGAATTTCATTTGTGTAATATTTGCTGACCTTAGGTCCCCTTTAATTGCAGCAATCCATTTAATTGTTTCTATTTTAGCTCTACTCCTATTTTTATACAATTCAACTATTTGTCTAGTTAGCCTACCCGGATTCATCCGTTTTATGTGTCCGAAAAACTTAAGTCTTCTTTTTCTCATATCGCTATGTATATCTGTGTATTGTTTGATTTATTGGTTTTCTCGAAGTCGGTATGTTGTGCAAGTTATTTGTTTGGGGCCTAAGATTTTTCTTATGATTTTTTTTTCTTACTTTTCAATCTCCTCGATGTCTTTCTTTCTATTTGAGCGTTTCTGCTCGTCGTCATATAGACATATAGACATTCTGGCTTAATAACTGTGTTGTAATGTCTCAGTTTTGTATTTTTAGATATACATATTTTGTGGTAAATATTTTATGTAAGTCTCAATGCAGTTTTCATTTTTTGACATCTACCCTTATTGGCCGCTTTTTTCCAACCCATTTTCCATATATATTTATTTCACCCAAATATTTAAATTGAGAGACTTGTCTGATATTTTGTTTTTAGAAATGGTATTCTTAGTCTGTTGCAGCTCATGTATTGAGTCTATTCACAGGAAATCTGAAGTCCTACCTTTTCTGCTGTTTCTTTTAGGATTTCAATAGGTTTTGGTGCCGTTAATATATCTTGAGCTAAAATTGCTAGATCATCAGCAAACGCCAGACAAACTATTTTGATGTTGTTCTCCCCAGTTTAATGGCCTCGTTAATATTCAGGGTCGATTTTTTCACACGCCACTCCTGTATTACTTTCTCTAGAACATAGTTAAATAAGAGTGGCGAGAGTCCATCCCCTTGTTTCACTCCAGTTTTAATCTTAAAAGGCTCTGAGATGTGACCCATGAATTTAACTTTTGACCTTGTGTTAGATAGTTTTGGTTAAATAATTGCCAGCGTTTTCAGATCTAGTCCTTGTTCTTTCAAGATTTGGAATAAAGATTTGCGGTCAATAGAATATTATGCTTTTTTGAAATCCAAAAATGTACAGACGAGATATTTCTTATATAGTCTTTGATGTCTTACAATCAACTTTAGATTCAGGATCTGTTCAGGGCAGGATCGGCCCAGTCGAAAACCAATCCAACCAAATCTTCATCAATTTTAGGTTCTAACCGTCACTGTGTTCTGTCTAGTAAACATTGAAATAGAATTTTGTAACAAACTGGGTGAAGAGATATTCCTCTGTAGTTGTTTACAACCATTCTATCTCCTTTATTATGCAGTAGATGCATTAGAGCATCTTTCCAATCGTCCGGAATTCATTCGGTTTGTCAAACTTCTTGTAGAATTTTGGTTATTTCCTTGATTGTACCTGGACCAGCGGATTTTAAAAGTTCAGCAGTGATTCCATCTTCACCAGAAGCTTTGTTATTTTTAAGTCGTTTGATTTGCCTAATTATTTCATCTTTATGGTTTAGTGTTGGCAATCTGTTAAAGAGTTCAGAACCATTTTGTAGTTGTTCAAAATATTTTACAAGTTATTTACAATTTTCTTGGTTGTTTAGAGCTAATTGTCCGTTTTCCTTTCGACAGCAAAGACTTTGGGGTTGATAGCCTGTTAATTTAGTTGTAAATATTTTGTAAAAATGACGAGTGTTATTTTTTGGAAATCCTTTTCTATTTTATTAAGTTGATTATTTTTATATTTACTTTTAGTTCATCTAATTAAGCTAATTAACTTCTGTTCTTACTTCCAAAATCATGTTATAGTTTATTTCTGTTTTTTTTTACTGTTCCACTCTGAATGCTTTATTTCGGGTTAATACTGCTTGCTCGCAAACTTCATCCCTCCACAGATTTTTTTCTACGTTTTCGTAAAGGGACCAACTTTAGGGCTGTTTTAATATATTTTTTTATTCTTACCAGTTCTGTGCTGGTTGTTTATCAAGCTCTTCTGTTACTATTATAAATTAAAATATTAAATATTTGAATAAGATTTCGAGGTTTTATGCTATGTTTGGTAAATTACCAAACTAATAATTGGTAATACAATTATTAGTTTTAAGCTAAATAGTATTTTCCAGAATTTCCCAGGACTTATTTACTTTTTCAGGATTAGATGTATTTTTTTCATTACCTGGGAGGTGTGCATTAGTGTGGATAATATCATATGTCGATTATTTACTGGCTGGACATTAGTTATAGAACCAAGAATAGTTTTTGAGATAGCGAAAACAACACCGAGATGTGTATTTTTGAGTATTCTTTTGTCCGTTTTACTTTTAAAAAGCCTGTAGTTACCGAAGTCCAAGGTGTTTGGAATTTGAATTTTTTTCTGATTTAATGTTTGCCCCAATTCGTGTAGTTTTCCTGGGCGCAGGAATATGTTGATATTTACCTTTCCAAAGAAAGTTTTTGTTTTCGGTTTGAGACGTTGGCCAGAGGTCTCCGACTCCCTCTGGAAAATTTCGCGTTTAATCCCGGACGCCCCAGAATCCGAAAGTCCGGTTGTACCAGCAACGCTAGCAGAGAATTGTCTACCTCTTGGGGTTATTTTGTGATCACGAGAACGCTTCATCTTGTACTTGAAATTAAAAGTTTGAACCATGACGGTTCATATGTTAAGACTGGAGGGGTTAGTTCCAGAATTTTAATCTCAGCCGCACCACTGGTGAACAGACGCTGACCACTCAACCGCTTGATACAAGTCAGATGCTAAGTGGATTTAGTTTTTGCCTTGGTTCAGGGCTGCTTGCTTATTTTGAAATATTCGAAGCTGTCCATTAATATCTAATGGAACTTTCATTATCCATCACCTGTGACCCGTCCAGTACCTTATATATATATATATATATATATATATATATATATATATATATATATATATATATATATATATATAGATATATATATATATATATATATATATATATATATATATATATATATATATATATATATATATATATATACATTGCACAAGTGGTCCTAAATATATTATAATAACATAATTCTCTTATTTAAACCAATTTTATTGATTATATTTGACCCCTCTCTCAATGTGCTCTCGAAATCGCATTTAAAAACATTAATACCAACGAGAAAATTTGCATATGCCTGGCGCATAAATACTTCTGGAGATACATAATATATCTTTTTTATATTTTTGGTATGGAACTTCAACAGTTTACTGGAAAAGTGGCAGCAATAAGAAAATGTTTCTGCATTAAATTAACAAAACAGACAAGCAGAAAAAGGATCGTTTTAAGTAGATAAGCATTTCCTGTTCTTTGAAATGGTCGAGTAAATTACTAAGCCGATTATTCTTTTGAGGGCCGTGCAGGAAATCAAAAATCTGAAAGTGAAAGAGTGTCGGAGACCGCCTAAAATGCGATTTAAAGTTCATCGCTAGTCAACTTGTGGGAGCGTCCAAATGGCAACTCTTAATTTGTTAACGATATTGTCTTTAACGATTTTCTGATAAGGAGTGCTTAGATTGGATAGAACGATATATATATATATATATATATATTAGACTATTCGTCCGGGACTACATCCGATCGTTTGTGTCCCGCTTGTTGGGAACATGCAGATGTTTCGCCAAGGTCACACTTGGCATTCTTAATGCGTGTCTGAAGACTGAAAGCTGGGTCTGGTAGACTGAGGGCGTCATCTAGTCTATTTAGGGGTCCGATTTTTTCTGTTTCTATTGTTGCTCGGATTTTTCTTATCTTGTAGTTCGGGATATTTGCAATTTATCGGCAACTGTTGAAATCGATTTTGTGACCTGTTTGTAGATGATGTTTGAACAGAACTGATGTGGTTTGTTTATTTCTAACCGTCAATTTATGTTCTTCGAGCCGAGCTGATATTGTCCTATTGGTTTGTCCCACCTATAACATTGCATACGTGTTACAATTCCCGCACGATATGTTGTATACGCCCGTATTTTCTAGAATAATTTGATCTTTGAAACTTCTGATGGCTGATTTTATTCTTTTATGTGGCTTATATGCGGTTGATATATTATGTCTTCGAAGCAGTCGTCCAATGCAGTCTGTGATACCTTTGATATAAGGTAGAACTGTTACAGGCGTATTTTCTTATTCATTTGGCTTCTGTTGGTTGTTTTGATAGTTAATAGCCTGCTTTATGTTATAGCATTAGTTTAGTAGCCGTTCTGCTTTAGAGCATCGGTGATTAGCTCTTTTTCTCAATTGCTGTCATCGGATAGTCGGAGAGACCGAGAAATCAAGGTGGTAACAACCCCTTGTAGTTTTTGTCTTCTTCGATTTTTAAAGTGAACTGTATTTTTTGGGGAACGGAATTCACATGGCTGTGGAATTTGGCGAGTTCGTTTTTATCAAAGGACCAGATGACAAAAAAAGATGACTGAGGCTGATAGAGATGAACCCATTGCTGCTCCACCTGTATTTGTCGGTATATATTATTAAATTTATAAGAATATATATATATATATATATATATATATATATATATATATATATATATATATATACATATATATATATATATATATATATATATATATATATATATATATATATATATATATATATATATATATATATATATATATATATATATATATATATATATATATATATATATATATATATATATATATATATATATATATATATATATATATATATATATATATATATATATATACATAAATATATATATATATATATATATATATATATATATATATATATATATATATATATATATATATATATATATATATATATATATATGTATATATATATCATTGACTTCATAATATTGATATAATCTGTATAACTGAAAAAATTATTTTTAATTAAATTTATATTAAAATGATGAATCGAAATATAGAAACAAAATAATTTTCTATTTCATTATCACCAAATATTCTCACTATATATAATTCTGATTTGCTTAATTCTTTTATCTAATTTGCTTAATTATTATATCTGATTTGCTGAATTAAAACATGTTCACTTTATTATCGGAGATGAATTTTGTGAATGTAAGCCATCTTCCAAAAATAAGGCGATATTAGAAAATGCGGATAATAAATGCGAAGTATGCAAGGAAATATATTGGCACGAATATTGGAAAAATATAAGTAATCAAATAGATGAAACAATTGAGGAAACTCATTGTGGATTTAAAACTGGAAGAAGCACATAAGAACTAATATTCATAATCAGGCAAGCCAGCGATAAACTGATAAACAAAAATAGAGATATGCTGTATCCTTTATAGACCTAGAGAAGGTGTTTGACCGGATATTAAGAGAACATATTTGGAAGGAACTGAAAAAACGAACTACAGACAGATGAACAATAGAAACAATAAAGAATATGTATAAAAACAACAAAAATATAATAAAAATAAAATATGAAGAATCAAAAGAATGTGTAACGAAAATAGGAATAAACAACGCCGAGTTCTGATCCTCGTATTATTTCCTGTACAGTACTAGACGGAGCCAGCAAAGAAACAAAAAAGGAGATAAAGATATTAAAGTTTTATATCTCTATATCAAAGAGTAATTGGTCCCATACTTCGCATATTTACAAACGTTTTATAGTCTTAAAATTGGCCTGGATAATATATCCTATAAGTATGCCCTAAACCACAAATTGAACGAAAAAACATATCTGTGCCATATTGTATTCAATTAATTAAAACAAATTTAAAGAAAAGCAAATACTAATTAAGGCAACCGAAAAAGAGACCATACATTAAATTATAAGTTCCTGTTCTTTCAAAAGTGAGAATGAACGATTATCCACTTAGGGGGGTACGAGAAATCAACGCTCTGGAAATACAAGAGTGTCGGGAACTGGCGAGAATTAGATTCGAACTTTATGGACCTTTAACTTGTAGGAGCATTCAACTATCAATCTGCTGACAACACCGTTTCTAATAATCTTCTGATTAAGACTTATAATCCGACTAAGATAAAATTATTAAGCAAATATGTTTAATTGTATATATATATATATATATATATATATATATATATATATATATATATATATATATATATATATATATATATATATATATATATATATATAGATAGACGAAATAGAAGACGAATATAAGAAGACGAAATAGAAGACGATCTCCATTAGGCTTTATATTGAAAGTAAACAAAATTCGGTTGTTGACTCTTTCGTCAGAACATTTTAAATATTTAGTATTTATTTTGCCGATTACCTGGTTCGACTGTTGCCTTTCTATAATGTATAAAATCAAGTTAGAAACGAATATATTATTTTAAACAATATTACTGACGATGAGAAAAATATTTTAACTGGGCGATAAACCGATTTAAGCAATTTGCCATTTTTTTTTTTACTTTAATCTGGAAGTGTATTCATTTTAAATGATTAAATGAGTTCTTTTCATCGACAAGGCGTTTTATGAATGTTACAAAATAAGCATCTTACAATACAATACAAAATACAATCTTTCCTAATTGCTGACGCTTATTTTGATATACTGGGTCTCCCATAACTGATCCGCTATAGAGCAATTGGTGATAGTAGAGATCAAATTAAGAGGATTTAGTCAATACATGTAAATAAATGTAAATTTTCGAAAAATTGAGATAATTTAAAAACGGTTGAAGATATTAGGTTCAAATCGGGGTAGTTCCTAGAGGGCGCTTGTACCTACTTTGTGAGGAATTAACTCGCTCATATTTTTTTACCCTATAAAGCTACCAATATTTTGACATCGAACTAAAGAAGAGTCATAATTCCCATGTAACCAAGGTACCTTTGGTCACTATCGATATCTCATGTCGTTTGTCGAGATATTCGTGTTCGAATATTTCATAATATTCCAAGTGGAGCGACAAAAAAAAATTTCAGTTTTACATTTAACAGAAAATCATTTAAACCAGTGTAAACCGTAAGTAAGACAGAATTAACGTAATAATAAAAAAACCATTTTAAGACACATTATTTCTTTTCATATCATATATTTATCTACAAAGCATGTGACAAAAATGGGGTAACTTTCAAAAACAGTTAATGCAAAGCAAGATGTTATTTTTTTTTATTTTAATCAATAATTGATCCAATAGCCTTTATTTCTAATAACTCCCTGAAATTATTTTGGCATTGAGTCAATTAAGTTATGGAGCATTGAATAATCTGTTGTTCGAATAATCAACAATGTCAACAATAATCTGTTGTGAGCCCCAATTTTCTTTCAAAGCATCGAACGTGCCATCCAAATTTGTATTGAACCTCGCTGGGATCCTAAATTTGTTGTCTATGATTTTCCATAAATTTTCTATCTGATTTAAAATCAGGGTTTGAACTGGTCACTTCAATAATTCAATGTGCTGTTTAAATCATTGTTTCATATATTTTGAAGTATGTTGGAAGTCATTATCGTGCTGGTAAACCTACTTTAGAGGCATATTCCAATATGGGCATAAAACAAATCTGTCCATAATGCCGATGATTCTGTTGATTGGACCAATACCTCCATATGAGAAGTAACTCCATATATTAACGTTCCCTCAACCGCACTGCACAGTCTTCATGACGTATTTCGATTTAAGTCTTTTATTATCTGGGCGTTGAAGGTATTTGATTCCGTCGTTATTGATATGTCGTCGATATGAACGAAAACTTCGATTCGTCACTAAATAAAATGTTGCTCTACTGCTTTTTGATTCAATGTACATGTTCCATGGTGAACTCCAAACGGGCTTCTCCTTTTTTTTCTTCGTCTAGTTTAGTACCATCCTACGACGGAAAAAAATAGAATAATTCACGAATCTACCGACTTAGGAGAGCAGTAAACGTTTAGAAATAGAGCATTGGTTCTCACCACTTTTATAAGCTTGTACCACTCGATTTTTGAGATCCACGGATATATAGCTATTAACGCCACGAGGCATCTTGCAGCTTATGATTGCAACTAATAACAGATTTAAGAATGCGTCGATAAAAGTTACTTGATTGTTTTTTAAGAAAGTTTTTTTTCGCTCCTTTTTTGTCGCATTATTCAGAGATAAATTAAAATTAATAAAAATATAAAAAAATTTCCTGAATTTTAGAAGTTGTTTACAGTTATGGTATTCAATAAGGTACATTTATACATATTTGCTGCTAATATAGGGGGTTGTTCTGGTACAAATCAACGAATATCATTTGTCACTCCACTTATGTCCGATACTGTTGAAATATAGCCCCAAGGGCGAGTCGAATATATAATTGGAATATATATATATATATATATATATATATATATATATATATATATATATATATATATATATATATATATATATATATATATATATATATATATATATATATATATATTCCAATCTGTTTTTAAATGAAATATGACATTTTTTTCAAATTTTCAATTGACACTTTTTTGACTTTGATATATTTAACAATTTTTTTAACTTTATATTTTTTGTTTTTTATGATAACCTAACAATTTTGATGCAAAAGTATTAGATGCAAAAAAATTATTGAAAATTTATTATTTAATGTTATTATAAATACAACATAGTTTTCATAAGTTGTATATATAATGACATCATTAAATAATAAATTTCCATAACTTTTTTTAATTTTTTTTTGCAATACCATATGTCCAAAATTGTTAGGTTATAATAAAAAATAACAATTATAAAGGTCAAAAACTTTATCAAAGTAAAACATATTAAAATCAAAAATGGGTGAATTGAAAAATGGAAAACAATGTCATATTTCATTTAAAAAAAGTTTGGGAAATTTGGGAAAAAAAACTTTCTTAAAAAACAATCAAGTAACTTTTATCGACGCATTCTTAAATCTGTTATTAGTTGCAATTATAAGCTGCAAGATGCCTCGTGGCGTTAATAGCTATATATCCGTGGATCTCAAAAATCGAGTGGTACAAGCTTATAAAAGTGGTGAGAACCAATGCTCTATTTCTAAACGTTTACTGCTCTCCTAAGTCGGTAGATTCGTGAATTATTCTATTTTTTTCCGTCGTAGGATGGTACTAAACTAGACGAAGAAAAAAAAGGAGAAGCCCGTTTGGAGTTCACCATGGAACATGTACATTGAATCAAAACGCAGTAGAGCAACATTTTATTTAGTGACGAATCGAAGTTTTCATTCATATCGACGACATATCAATAACGACGGAATCAAATACCTTCAACGCCCAGATAATAAAAGACTTAAATCGAAATACGTCATGAAGACTGTGCAGTGCGGTTGAGGGAACGTTAATATATGGAGTTACTTCTCCTATGGAGGTATTGGTCCAATCAACAGAATCATCGGCATTATGGACAGATTTGTTTTATGCCCATATTGGAATATGCCTCTAAAGTAGGTTTACCAGCACGATAATGACTTCCAACATACTTCAAAATATATGAAACAATGATTTAAACAGCACATTGAATTATTGAAGTGACCAGTTCAAACCCTGATTTTAAATCAGATAGAAAATTTATGGAAAATCATAGACAACAAATTTAGGATCCCAGCGAGGTTCACTACAAATTTGGACGGCACGTTCGATGCTTTGAAAGAAAATTGGGGCTCACAACAGATTATTGTTGACATTGTTGATTATTCGAACAACAGATTATTCAATGCTCCATAACTTAATTGACTCAATGCCAAAATAATTTCAGGGAGTTATTAGAAATAAAGGCTATTGGATCAATTATTGATTAAAATAAAAAAAAATAACATCTTGCTTTGCATTAACTGTTTTTGAAAGTTACTCCATTTTTGTCACATGCTTTGTAGATAAATATATGATATGAAAAGAAGTAATGTGTCTTAAAATGGTTTTTTTATTATTACGTTAATTCTGTCTTACTTAAGGTTTACACTGGTTTAAATGATTTTCTGTTAAATGTAAAACTGAAATTTTTTTTTGTCGCTCCACTTGGAATATTATGAAATATTCGAACACGAATATCTCGACAAACGACATGAGATATCGATAGTGACCAAAGGTACCTTGGTTACATGGGAATTATGACTCTTCTTTAGTTCGATGTCAAAATATTGGTAGCTTTATAGGGTAAAAAAATATGAGCGAGTTAATTCCTCACAAAGTAGGTACAAGCGCCCTCTAGGAACTACCCCGATTTGAACCTAATATCTTCAACCGTTTTTAAATTATCTCAATTTTTCGAAAATTTACATTTATTTACATGTATTGACTAAATCCTCTTAATTTGATCTCTACTATCACCAATTGCTCTATAGCGGATCAGTTATGGGAGACCCAGTATATCAGAATAAGCGTCAGCAATTAGGAAAGATTGTATTTTGTATTGTATTGTAAGATGCTTATTTTGTAACATTCATAAAACGCCTTGTCGATGAAAAGAACTCATTTAATCATTTAAAATGAATACACTTCCAGATTAAAGTAAAAAAAAAATGGCAAATTGCTTAAATCGGTTTATCGCCCAGTTAAAATATTTTTCTCATCGTCAGTAATATTGTTTAAAATAATATATTCGTTTCTAACTTGATTTTATACATTATAGAAAGGCAACAGTCGAACCAGGTAATCGGCAAAAAAAATACTAAATATTTAAAATGTTCTGACGAAAGAGTCAATAACCGAATTTTGTTTACTTTCAATATAAAGCCCAATGGAGATCGTCTTCTATTTATTTCAATAAATTATTCTGTTATTATATTTCACATGGAAATAACATTAAAACAATTGTTAAACATTTCGAAACACTTGGAAAATCTTAAAACGTACTAAATAAATTTTTGTTAATGGAAATTAGAAATAGAAGAAAATATAAATGTATATTTAAAAAAATTATCTCTGAAAAAACATTTCATGAAGGAAGAAATAGAGAATTGCTTTGATATTAGATTTCTAAGTACGATTTGAAAGCAAACCAGAGAAGTAAATGGTTTTCTAACCTAAAACATTGATTAAATAATAGGAGAAACCATAAAACTCTTTGAAAAATCTTCAAAAAAAGAATTCAGAAAAGAAAAAAACTAAAAACAAAATAAAAACTGGAATAGTTAAACTAATTTCTTTCTAAACTGGAAGATATTGGCCACTAAATACCACATATTTTTTTTAACTTCACGACGCGCGTTTCACTAACTATGTGAGCTTCATGATGAGATGATTTAATCACATTCTAAAAACAAATTATAATCTATTTATATCTAGAAGTATAAAAAAGAGATGTGAGATTTAGTGGTAAATCTCATTGAGTTTAATGCTTATGTCATAGGTTCCAATGGAAGAATTAATATAATTTTTCTGTCTGCACAAAAACTAAAATCATTAACAAATATTATTTGTTAATAAAAAAATATATACTTATAAAATAACTATTTCCTAAAATGTCAAATGATACATCAAAGGTCTTGAGGTAAATGAGTGTCGAAAACTGGCGAACATTCTATTCGAAGTTTCTGGCCTTTCAGTTTGTGAGAGCTTCCAACCGGTAATTTGGTAGCGACACCGTTTCTAACTGTCTTCTGATTAAAAGTTGCTAATCCGGATGGGACAAAGTTAATAATGAACTGGGAAGTTTAGATGAATTCTTCTTCGCTGATTTACATTGTTTGGTTTCTGCGGTGCAATGTTGTCTGCTGGCGTTCCTAAGTAAATAACACTTAAATGTTATGTGCATTATTATGGTATATAAGTAATAGCATTATAATGGTATTATGCGTTAAAAATGTTGGTTGTATTAAATCATTAAAAAATCTAAATTTGTCATTAACTGTTTTCGTTAAAATTTGACTACGTCTAATAATAAACAATAACATAGTTAATTAACATAACTCAAAACTATTGCGGAAAAATACTTTTGACGAAAAATTTACTAAATTTATTAATGGCGACATTCATTAATGAGAAAAGGCCGCGGCCCCTGGATAGCTCGAGGCTTGAGTCTTAACCTTAAACCAAGTTGTTATGCGTACTATTATAAGATCTGACTAGCACTTGAGGGTATCAGATGTTATAAACGTTGTCTTAGGAGTACCTCCCGCCCCTCCAGTGCATTTAGGATAGCCTGAGTACGGTAAATTGCCCCGGTTGGGTTTATTTTATTGCCTCTTGTGGGAACCCCATGATATTTTCACCTAACAATTCCTCCTATTTCAGCGTCTAAACGACCCAAGTCCAAAGAGAGAACCGAGAACAGATTTCAACAACGACTTAAAACTTCCGTTGGGTTCATAGATCTAACCTCAGCTTACGACACAGTGTGGAGGGAGGGCTTACTTCTCAAGCTATATCAACTTGTCCCCTGCAAATATTTCTTACAGCTGATGAACTAAATGCTGAGCGACACACTTATCCAAGTATAACTAAATGGAAAGGCAAGCACTCTCTTCAGCCTAAAAAATGGCCTACCTCATGTTTCTGTACTAGCACTCTTGCTATGTCGGATATACCAACAACTGCACTCAAGCTACTCAAGGCCTGAACCTAGCCTAAACCGCTATACTGCCACACAAGACTCATTAACACGCAGCTGAACTGGACCATTCAATGGCTGCCCATTCTGAGCAACATTGCACCGCCTCAAAGCAGACGCCTAGCTGCCCTAAAGTCACAGTTTAAAAAATGTAACGCCAATCCCACTCTTCTTATCCACACCTACGCTGCTCATCTTAAACATCAAAAAAAGAGATTGAAGCTCAGACACCCATCCGCGGCAACCGCCATCCAGCTCATATACTTCCACTGCGATGAACACTGGATATCACAATTATATCGCATTCATTCCAATTTGATACAACATGAATGAAATAGGAGATATTTTACGATTATATTGCAAACACAATTACAGTTGTCCCTATCATTGTCTGTTTTAATATCAGTTTTTTAAATATGTTTTTTGTTTGGGTTAATATTTTTATACTTTTGTTTTTAGTTATTTTTTTTGTACACTGCCATTAGTATCTTCCGAAATATTTACTCAGTATGGTCCCTTTCCCCAGATTTTTTATTGTAAGTTTAATAAGAAGATGCCTGTTATCTTTTGTTTTGATTAATTATTTGAATTTGAACTGAATGAACTGAAATAATATAATATCAACTATAATTTTGCAGCAGCATCATTTACTTTCTTGTGTTGAACCTGCCGTTATGTTCTCATGTCGATCTGATATTATAGCATTCAGATATTCTCGAAATAGATAAATAGGTAAAGATGATCTTAAATGTTTTTCTGTACCCGTCTCATTAATAGGACCATAAGCAATATCCTTATTAGAAAATTAACTTCTGTAGATGAATGTGGCCTATCAGTGACAAATAATGGAAGGAATTCATCTTCGTTAAATATATTTAAAATTAATAGATTTATCTATTAAATTTAGCAAACCCTATATAATATTTTGTAGTCTAAAAGCTGTTATATAAATGTCTTAAATAAATTGTCCTACATGGCAAATAGTTACTATTATACATGTATCTGACAGCTTCCATTCATTCAGGAGGATAGAATATCTAGTTTTATATGGGCCACATACTTTAATATCCAGTAGCTGAATTTTGCGTTTGCAATAAAGTGGAAATCTGAAAATTACAATAGTTTTCTCTAGAGAATTGAATAACGTAAAGATTGATACGAAAAGTATGACTGTCCATTAGTATCAATGTCGGTTTCTCCCTTGACAATTTGACATACATAACGAAATATTGCAGAGCTTTCGTGAAACATTCTTTATTAATTTAATCAAAAACATTCACAAATCTAAAAGCTTCTGGTGGCTGATTAATTAATATGATAGGTTTTTGATTGGCTCGAGGGAAAATTAGACATATAAGGTATCCAAT
The DNA here is from genome assembly GCA_031761425.1 of Cosmopolites sordidus. Lineage (NCBI taxonomy): Eukaryota > Metazoa > Arthropoda > Insecta > Coleoptera > Curculionidae > Cosmopolites > Cosmopolites sordidus. Next base: position 521,923 of record JARFXV010001128.1, on the reverse strand, counting down.
AAGAAAGTTTCTATTTCATTGGCTAACTACGCAAACGTGACAACTGTTAAGGGCGCAGGGCAGGATTTGATGTTCATTTTCGTCCTAACGGTTATATAAATAAGCAGAACTGTCATTACTGGAGTCTAACGAACCCGAAATACAAGCATCAAAACCCCTACATTCGCCTAAAGTTACTGTATGTGCTGCAATGTCAGTGCAAGGAATAATCGGCGCGTACCTTTTTGAAGATGGCAGGGGACGCACAATTACCGTCAATTCAGAGCGTTATGTGGAAATGTTGGACAATTTTTTGGTAGCTGAACTGCAAAACGTTGCTGATTATAATCAAAGAACATGGTTTTAGCAGGACGGAGTAACGTCATATATGTCCAACACGTCTCTGCTGATTAGCTTCCACCTAGTCTTGATTTAAGCTCTTGATAAAAGTTCTACTTTTTTTTGTGGGGCTATCTAAAATCAAAAGTTTACGTCGATAAAGTGGGTTCTTTGGTGTAGTTAAAAGAACATATCCGACCATTCTAGAGATCGTGTGCTGAGTCGTCCTAAGGAATTTTGCTGTTCGTTTAGAAGAGTGCCGTGAACGTGATAATTTACATTTGGATGACATAACTTTTAAAAAGAAATTTCCTAAAATGCTTATTTCAATAATTAATAAAGATTTTTTTGATGGACGTCTCTCTTTTATTTATTTAGCTATATCAAATACAAACTTTATTTTGGAACACCTTGTAAAAAAACCTCAAGCAGTTTTGATAAAATATTCAGTAATACTGCTTATCATAAATTATATAAATACAATTCGTTGTCCCGTTTTTGAAATCTAATTTATTTATAAATGTATAGTAAATTCTAGTTGATGAAAAAATAACTGTTACAAAAAAAAAATAGCTTTTAACAAAACAACGAAAGGGGAATTCTGTTGAGTCTTCGTGTGGTCTTCCTGAGTCTTCAAACGTCTTCAATTGTTATGGCCAACTGACAATAGTGGACGCCTTGAATCGTAACGCACTTGTCTTTGTAATGGGTAACGGAGACTTGACTCTCGGAGGCACTGGTACACTGGATTCGAACACTAGCAACTGACTTTCGCGTGACAGCTAATAGTTGAATTCTGATTATGTCTCGTGGTCCTCTGTATTTATAGTCCTGTTTGGATTGCGAGGAATGCACAAGAATTTTATCGGTTTACTGTAAAACATTGGTATTTAAGTAAATATGCATTATCAGTATTTAACATTCCACGATAAGGTATTATTCTATATATAACTCCTCCCCTCTTAAGAGAGTTTTTCCAATGAAAAATGGGTTTGGAAAAATTCTTCCTTCTTAAAGCTTCCCTCTCGAAGCCATAAAACCTAAATGTTGAGTATTAACTTGTATCCAATAATGAGTGAAATAAAATAATTGATTAAGGAAACATTTTGTACGCTATAAATTATTTAAAGACCTTTGTGGTTTCAATAAGTTTTTGTGAATTTGCTTTCCTCGTTTTGTAATTATTTTATTATCAGTTTCTTTTACTTCAACTTTCTTATATGGTGCCTTAATTTTCTTTTGACCTTTAATTAAAATTTCTTTCTGCCTGGCTTCATTTCGTTTAATTACATTTTCGTTTTGTTTATTAATTAATTTGTTATAAATTTCTTCATTAGTAATCTTAACATTTTCTGAATGCTCAATAACATATTGATTTAATTTTTCTTCCTCATTTATTTCAAAGGGATTTTTAAATGGCAATTGGTCTCTTGTAATTTGAAATGGAGTATATTTTGTACTAGAATGAATTGAATTATTATAAGTAATCAAGCTATAGTTCATTAAATATTTTATGTTATCATTAGGTTTACTTTCTTTAAGAGTTAATATTATTTCTGAAAGAGTTAAATGAAATCTCTCTACTTGGCTATTGCTATTATGGTTATACGGGGTTGTATAATGTATTTCGATTTCATGCATTTTGCAAAATTCTTGAAACGTCATATTTTTAAACTATGTGCCATTGTCACACGTAATTTTTCTAGGTATTCCGAAATGCGAAATAAATTTGAAAAATTCATTTAATATCTCAATAGCATTTGCTGAATTAATTGCATAAGCTTGCCCAAATTTAGAGAACGAATCTAAAATAGTTAAAAACAATTGAATATGTGTACTATAAATATCAATATATAAATGGTCAAATGGTTCATGTCCCAATGGAGTAGGTTTGAAAACGATTTTATTTGGATGTCTTTCGTATTTGACTTTCTGGTATATTTCACATGCATTAATATAATTTCTTACATCATTTTCCATATTTGGCCAATAAAAATATTTTTTAATTGCATTAATGTTTTCTGTTATACCTCTGTGTGATGTTTTTCTTTCATGATATTGCTTTAATTTTAATTGGTGCTCATCTAAATCAGTTACATCAGTTAAGAAAATATTTGATATATAAATTTTAAATAAATTATTTCTAAAATATTGTTGAAGTGTTGTAATTATTTTCGGTTCAATATTTTTATTTTTAAAGTGTATGCAATAGGTATATTTTGGAATTAAATAATCTTTCATTAACATCCCTATGTCTTCTTTACTAATCCCTGGATTTAAAGTTATAGTTAATCTTGTCTTTTCGAATATTTTTTCTCTTATAACTTTGGCGTTTTCGTTTAATTTTCCGTATTAAATATAATTTGGTTCTGGTATTGATTTAACCATTTTTCAACATAAGGAATATTTAAAATAGGATTTTCGCGACTCGAATGTATTGTTACATCAGATGCATTATCAAAATAATCTGAATATTTTGTAAAACCTTTATTTTCGGTGCTAATAGTTTTTCAATATCTTCATTATTTAGCTGTGGTAACTCTTCATTTTCATCCAAATTATTTATTAACGATAAATTATCTTCGTCTGCTTCAATATAATTTTCTGCATTATCACTTTCTTCTGTTTCTGCATGGTGTATTTGAATTCTCGATAAAGCATCGGCATTTAAATTATTTTTACCTTTTTTATAAATTATTTCATAATCGAACTCTTCAAGTTTTAGTTTCCATCGCATTAATCTTGAATTTGATTTGAATTATTTTGAAATTCCAACTTGACATATCCCTTTCTAATAGGTAAAACTGAACTTGGTATTGTTACGTTGCCATTTGCTGCTTCTAATTCTGGTATTATTATATCACAATCTTCATGTCCAATAAAAATTTCAACTTTCTGCGTAGAAAATCTTCTCGATAATATAATGGTATAGTGATCTCATCATTAGAAAGAACGTTATTTACTAAATCAATATTTAAATTCAAAATTTGTAAATCTCTTAGTCCTAAAATTCCATCAAAATATTCGTGAAAATTATATAATACTACTTCAAAATCTCTCTCAATTGAAGTATCTTTTAATAAAGGAACGTGAGCTTTAAATTGAGCTAATTTTTTTCCTGTACATGTTAATATTGGAGTATTTGATTTGTAAATTTCCTCTGGATATAAATTTTCTATTATATAAGGTCTGACCGTTGTCATATGACATCCTGTGTCAATTAACAACTTCATAGGTGGGTCAAATAATTCGATATACGGCAAAGAATTTGGTAATGAGTTATTTAAGTCATCTTTTAGAAAATTTTGATCTTGATTAATTGTAGATTTTTTATTTTTATGAAAATTATTATTTTGACTTCTTTCGTAATAGTTATTATTGAATTGTCCCGAACTACTGGGTATTTCATCTTCGTCGTCTTCATTCTCGACATTAGTTAACTATTGGAATGTATACTTTGGATCATTGTTATAATTATTTTTAAATCTGCCTGAATTTTGGTTTTGATTAAATGATTTATTTGTTAATGTGCTCGAAACACTCATAGGTTCTAGTCTATCTAACTTTCTGTTACTATACTTTGGAAAAGCATCCTTTGGCTTCCCAAACACTTGCTCATTAGTAAAATATTTTCTTGGAGGAAGTGCTCTTGGCTGAATATCAATTGGTTAACTTGGAAATTTATTTGAAAAATTATTATTATTATTTTGAGGATTATAACGATAGTTTTGAAAATTATTATTATGTTGATTAAAATTTCGATGATTATAATTATTATGTTTATATTTTTGAAAATGATTATTATTATTATTTGAATTTCTCGCAACGACATTTTTTGGTTGAGTAAACTGTGTACGTAAATTAATCTGCTGCTCTATTAGTTGATGATTTATAATAATAGAATTAGCATCGTCTAAGTTATTTGGTTTCTGTAGCATTAATAATGTCCTTAACTCCGAACTACAATTAGAAATTAAAACTGTGATCGCCGTGTCTTCCGTTTGTTTAATAAAAGCATCTTTAGTATTTTGATCCGTACCTCCTGAATTAATTTTAATTATTATTCTATTTTTTAATATTCTTAGTCTATCTCTGAAATCTGTTAGACTTTCACTTTTAAATTTAGTTAAAAATGTTAATTCCTGTTGTAAAACATATCTATTGACGTTATCGCCAAATTTTTCTTTTAACGCTGCTCTTAATTGAGGCCATGTATCTAAATCAGGTCTGCACATAAGAAAATCTCCAGCATCATCAATCAATTTAGAAGAAATTGACGTGAAAACAAATTTAGATAAACAATTATCCGCGGTTAAATCGTAACGATTATAAAATTTATCTACTGAATTTATGAAAGATTCCAAATGCTCTGATTTGCCTGTAAATTGTCTTAGCGTAAAAGCAATTTCCTTAGACTTGACTGATAGTAGCCATATCGAATGTATTTATTAAATTTTCTTTACTTTCTATAATAATTCCTAGTTCTCTGTTTGACTCTAAAACAATATTCTCTAGCGATTTTACGAAATTTGTAACACTATCTATATTTTCCATATAATGTTTAATTCATATAATTCAATTTTCAATATCAATTTTTTTTATATCAATTTTATTCAATTTTATAACAATTTTATATCAATTTTCAATTATTCAATATATAAATGATTTCATAAAATAAGTAATATATGCAATATAAGTAAAATTTGTAAAATGTGTAAAATGTAAGGGAAAGATACTCAACACTTACTTTTTGAAGCTTTTCAGAGTACTTGCCCACTGAGCTTGATCCTCGGATGAACAGTTGAAACTGAAGTTTGAGACTTCGTCTTCAGGTGAGATCCTGCAGATTCTACCAATGAAATTCTTTCTTCTTTCTTCAGGTGAGATCTTCTGGATTCTGACCAATGAAATCTTGAAACTTCCGAGATCCGAACGACTGCGCCAATTATATAAATACCATTCGTGCGAAGTCGTTCTCGAGGATATCCTTCCGCACTGCGCCAATTATATAAATACAATTCGTTGTCCCGTTTTTAAAAACTAATTTATTTATAAATATACAGTAAATTCTACTTGATGAAAAAATAACTGTTACAAAATAAAAATAGCTTCTAACAAAACAACGAAAGGGGAGTTCTTTTGAGTCTTCGTGTGGTCTTCCTGAGTCTTCAAACGTCTTCAATCGTTATGGCCAACTGACAATAGTGGACGCCTTGAATCATAACGCACTTGTCTTTGTAATGGGTAACGGAGACTTGACTCTCGGCGGCACTGGTACACTGGACTCGAACACTAGCAACTGACTTTCGCGTGACAGCTAATAGTTGAATTCTGATTATGTCTCGTGGTCCTCTGTATTTATAGTCCTGTTTGGATTGCGAGGAATGCACAAGAATTTTATCGGTATACTGAAAATCATTGGTATTTAACTAAATATGCATTATCAGTATTAAACATTCCACGATAAGGTATTATTCTATATATAACTCATATCTCACTTCTTTCAACCTATTTGTTTACACGAATCTTTCAAACCCAGGGTAGTGCGAAAAGTTGTCGCTCTGTTGAAGAACTTACAAGATTGTTGAGATTTTTTTCTAATGTAAACATTTTAAACATTTTAATACTCTCAGTATAACGCGATTTGCGGTGAATGCCGTGCACGTGGAAGTATTTTTCAAAGCACTGTGCAATATTTTTTACAGCTACAACGCGAGATATATTGTCACTATTTCACTTCGTGGTAAAATAACACTTTTGTTTGGCCAGTGTACTTCAGTTAATTCAGCAGTAAAGTTTAATACTCCTCCATCTGGCAACCATCACTTTCCTTGAAGGTAAAATCATCTTCGCTTTCTTTCTTTCACTCATTTACCTGTTTGGACTGCTGCCTCATCTCTAACATGTAATAGTATATCCATCTTTTAAATACTGTTTTAAAACGTAGCAGACACTTTCATAAAAGTATCTTTCGGAATTGTGATAGCCTTTACTTGATGGAAATTCATCAAAAATGTTTAACGAAAGCGTTTTTTGTCAAAACGTTAGTTGTGTTCTAAATGTTGTTAAATTTAATGTTAAAAAAATATGTATTCTATGAACATTAGTAGAATACTGTCAAAATAAATATAAACACTGTTGCTTTTTCATACCCAAATAATAGAGTAAAATATATGGTTACGGTCTATCGAGATGTTTACGGTATCAGCAAGTTTACAAACTATAGTCGACAATCACTGAATATAACATTGACAATTTTTATGACAATTTTATTTGATCGTACCGGTTTTGGCCATTTCAAGCATTCGACCTCTTCAGTGGATTTACTGAACGATCATGTGTAAATTCAGCTGCCCGCTTTTGTACTATCGAAAGCGAATGGAAAAATCCTGTAAAGCAAAATCTAAGTTTTTTTTTGTATGGCCGAAGGGATTAAACTCCCTCAAAAAGTAATTTAAAGTAACTTGAATTTCCATTTTTTTTTTAAATACCAACACAAAACAAGCAGTTAAATGAGATAATCTGAAAGTTTACAGCACACAATCTCAGCAATCGCCCTTGATAATTTTATTTCATATTTATTTGTTCAAATTTAGAAGGCAAATTAAATTAACTAAACTATATAAGCATTTATAACGTTGTTTCTTTTCAATGGAGTTTTCAAAACGCAAAATAATAAATCTAAACCATTAAACATATTCCTTAATCAACATCTAAAATTCTACCTCGGAATTCAGTTTATATCCTAACTTTTATATCACGCAAAGGTAAATGATAACATAATATTGTGAAAGGAGTGACTCATTGTCATTAGCCAATGTCTGCTTTGTATTTAGAGAGTTTTCTCCGGACGGCTAGTAATACATGTGAGCAGAAGTTATCTTAGTGAAAGACAACTTCCTTTCAATTTACCAATTCTGGATATCTTGCGTTTTCATTGATCCAATTTCATTAATTGCAAGCAGTATGCAGTTGAATCAATCATATTACATAATGACAATACCCATTATGAACCATCACATTACGAGCATGATTTTAATCGGATACAATGCGGCCTTGCCCTTAATTTGGCGAGAGCTCGTTGCAGTGCCCCTTAATCTCTTGTACAGACAACGTTATCACATATGATTAATTTTTCATCATCCTTAACTATCTGCTTCAAAAATGGATCAATTGTCACAATGAAATCCAGGCTTCCAAATTGACAGATGGGTGGTGAAATCAAACCGAGCTCAAAAAGTTTCTAGTCAAAAGTTCTAGTCAAAAGAACAAGATAAAAATAAAAGAATAAGATAGAAAAGCAATATATATATATATATATAAATATATATATATATATATATATATATATATATATATATATATATATAAATATATATATATATATATATATATATATATATATATATATATATATATATATAAATATATATATATATATATATATATATATATATATATATATATATATATATATATATATATATATATATATATATATATAATATATATATATATATATATATATATATATATATATATATATATATATATATATATATATATATATATATATATGAACATTTTTGTTGGTTGCTTGACCGGGAAGGAGCCCCACCTATCCCTTCAACTGGATGACATATGTTTCGTCTCTCGAGGTTCAGACTCATCAGGGCGCCGACATACACCATACCATCAAGAATAGGGAGACCGTATCCACAGCCAACAACCCATGTTTTCGCCGACTTCCCATCGGATGGCGTGTATATGTAGTATTAGATTTTCTTGGACTGCGTCCAATGAGACAACAGTAGCTGAGTGTCATCACACACCCAACCGTTGGGTTCCACAATCTCATGTGGAACACACAACAACCTGCGTCTCCGCCTAAATGAACATTTTTGTTGGTTGCTTGACCGGGAAGGAGCCCCACCTATCCCTTCAACTGGATGACATATGTTTCGTCTCTCGAGGTTCAGACTCATCAGGGCGCCGACATACACATCCCATACAGGGATAGGTGGGGGCTCCTTCTCGGTCAAGCAACCAACAAAAATGTTCATTTAGGCGGAGACGCAGGTTGTTGTGTGTTCCACATGAGATTGTGGAACCCAACGGTTGGGTGTGTGATGACGCTCAGCTACTATTGTCTCATTGGGCGCAGTCCAAGAAAATCTAATACTACATACATATATATATATATATATATATATATATATATATATATATATATATATATATATATATATATATAGGAACTGAAACAAGACCCTGTTCAGCGTTGTATATGTGTATGTTACGAACATATACGAACATTTTTGTTCGATACAGTCTGAACACAACATAAATAAACACTCATACCAAAGAATAATAACTGTTGTATGTTCAGAGTGTATGTTCAGGGAAAATTGGTCATCATGACAACAAAGTGATAAAAAAAAATGAAATGAAACACTTAAAGATCATTTAATGAACATAAACAGCGAAAAACTTTATATAATGAACATATATAGAGATGAGAAACAAACAACCATAACGGTTGAAGGAAAAAGTAGCAAAAAATCATAAAACTTTGATGAGTTATAATTGATTGAACGGGAAATCACGAGGATAGTTTTGATAAACGAATTGCATGAATTGTATGAAGTAATTTGCTCCAGAGCCATTAGGATGTTGTTTATGTTTCGTAAAAGACGAATAAACAAAAACATCGAACTAAATGTGTGTACAGCGGTAGGTGTACAATTTGAATTTCTTTTAATAATGTACTAACTACAAGAATCTAAAAATGAACTAGTTTGGATAAATAAATGAGAGTACAGACATGTAGAATAAAAAAATCTCCATATACGATAAATAAATCTAATTAAATGTAGCAAGTTAGAGTGAAAAGTCACATACTTTTTAATACATAGGCAAAAAAAGGCGAATTTTGTATTTTGATTAAATACTACTTTTTGCGTGAAAAAAAACTTCAAAAAAACCGAACGAAAGTTGAAAAAACATTCTCAGGACTGTGCTTCTACACTGAAACAGAGGACAATTTTGAAAAGTTCAACAAATCGTACTCTTTTGGATAGCATACTAAAGTGAAAAAATCGTTGGATGAAGTGTATCCAGTTAATAGGACTACGTTAAGAAAAAAGTCGATTTTCGATTAAAAAAAACAATATGTCATTTAAGAAGTATCTGATTTTTCGCCTTCGAGCTTAGAGAATAAAATACTGTAATAGAAAGTACGTAAAATATGTATTGAGAGCAACGGTAAAGGCAGCAAAAGTATTCGAAAATAACACTTAGACAAAAATTCGTAAACAGATAATAGCAATTGTAACAAACGAAATAATATATTGTATTATTAGTACTAGCCATTCATCTAAACGATAATGTAATACCCTAAGTGTTATGAATACCAACAAAGGTTCAGCGGTCATTTCAGAGTCGTTATTCTATCTTAACGTAATTGTATATCTCCCTCATTCAAAAATTGTCCTTTCTTACTGCACTCATTGGCAAAAGTCTTCCACTGCCCTTTTTATTTTTGTCTGATACGAAAATTAATTGGTTTGGTTTTTTCAAAAGAAAGCTTAAAGGATTAGTGGATGCGAGCAAGAGGAAAAAATTGACTAATTTCGTTTTTGTTCTTAGTTTTTATTAATATTAAAAAAAATATGTATGTATCTAATAATAAAATAAAATACATTCTCAAAAAAAGCTAAATTAATGTAAATATTGTTCAACAATAGGCAGTATTACCTCGCCTACTTCTTATTAATGCGTAAACCCGTTGATGCATGCCAATAATTAGGTTATTAATAGTGTTTTGTGATTGGTCCATTCTTCTTGAGCGGCTAAAATTAGCTCCTGACGATTTCTTGGCGGATTGTTCCTACAGTTAATGGCTCTAGAAAGGTAGTACCAGATATGTTAGATTGGATCATATCCGGCCATAATTGCGGCCAATCTAATCCATTAATTCCAGCTTCATTAAGAGCCATCTGGACGATCCTAGCCCTATGCAGGCAGGCGTTATCATCCATAAAGATAAAATTGTTACCAATTTCTTGCTGTAATGGATAAATAACAGGTCCAATGATATGTTCCAAGTAGAAATGTGCATTCATTGTTTGTGGGACGTGAATGAGCTCAGTTCTTCCATTGTAAAATATTCCTCCCCAAAACATTTCACTACCGCCCTAATTTGCAGCTACTTCAATAGCTGTATTAAGGCGATTCTGTCTTCCTACCTCCTATTAAAACGGTTTTGCCTTTGCTGGTAACTTAACAGGGGAACTCTAAACTTGAAGAGATTTACCACTAAACACAAAATCACTTTTTTTTTAACTGCTCGACGCACGTTTTGCTAACCCTGTTAGCATCATCAGGAGATTATTTAATCTCTAATTGGGGAACTCTAATTGGGCGTCTGCAAAGTAGTCCAACGCTGAAAAGCCTTCTGGAAACCGTACGACTTGATGTAGCACGATTGTAGGTCCGTTTCAACTGAAATTGTATCGTTCAAATCGGTACTGAGCGATTTCTTCGTGCATATTGAGCAGGCTAATGACCTTGTAGTTCATTTGTAACCCTTCTTCGACCACTTCTGGGTAGTGAGGTAATATCACCAGTTTCTTCGAATCTTCGAACTGTTCTGCTAACAGTACTCCAAACAATATTTAAAAAAGTAGTAATTTGATGTCGCGAGAAACCTTCTTGATACAAAGCAATAATTCGAGCCCTATTAAACGCAGAAATTTTAGCTCAAGGTATTTTTTATGCCGGTACTGTACGATTGACACAAATAAACTGATCGTAAAACATTGTATAAATACATTGCTGGTAAATGTTAATAAAAAATCCAAAGATGTTTTTGCCACGTTTATGTTTATTAATTTTTCTGATAAATAAATTCCTTAGCTCTTATTGCGCATAGATTTCATATTGAGATTTACTTATTCCTTAGATAAATAAGGGATTAAAGATAAATAACTAAAATAAATAACTAAGATAAATAACTAAAATACTTTTGCCGATCAGTTTAGTTCAACGAAATGTACAGATGTATTTTCTAGCTGCATCTTAAAGTTATTAGCCATTTAAGGTGATTGATGTAGATCCTGATATATATTTTTAAATAAAAAACTATCTTTGCTTCATTCATAAAACTTTTTACAAAAGTAATAATTTTCAGCACAAAAATAAATATATGATATAAAAACTATTTTACACAAAAAAAACAAACAATAATGTATTTAATTTTGCTATTACGGCTTACGCATTATATCAGTCCCATTAAAATCAGTGTTATCTTAAAGGAAACAAACCAAGCAACATTACCTCTTAGTGAAATTCAAGGCTATTACTTAGTGCTTATATTAATGCAAATTTTGCCTCTATATTTCAGCTGCATGAATATGTATTTAGAACACAACAAACAGCATTATATTTTGTGTTGGTTGTCATTTTAAATTTATATTATAAGTATGCACCATGAAAATTCAATTCAGCGTCTTCAAAAGCTGTCTTGTATTTTAATGCTAATGAGTATTGAGTTACAAAACATTGCTAACAAAACATTGCAAACAAGCTAAAACATATTAATTAAAACAAAACAGTACTGCATGTGCAGTATCTGGTCCGGTCTAGCATTATCTCGATCTAGCACTTTCAGGTCTAGCACTTTCTCTTCATTTCGGGCCGCTTCTGGTCGATTACTCGCTTTAAACCACATAGTTGTGAACAGTATTTCTCCGAATTAATGCTCTGGTTTTCAAGTAATAGCTCCTGATAAACAATTATCTTCTAGTCTCATCAAATACATAGCATAATCTTCTTCGAATATAAACTGGCTTTTGCGCTAGTTGAAGGGGTATCTAGTAAACACAATTCATTTTACATCACCTGTAATCCTCCGCTTTAAAATTGGAGCGATTCCGTTACGTTCGTTCGTTGAATAGACAATCGCAACTAGAAATTCACTCTATCAAATTTTTCTCCGCTACTTTATGGGGCATCTATACATCAGCCCGGTGTCTCGAGTTGTTCTATACTGATAACCAGAAAAAGAATTTTTGCCCGAGACCGGGCAAGGTCATTTGCCATAGCCATACACTTGAGATATTCAATTAAACAACATTTATTTCCTACTTTTCTAATTACGCAAGAGTCGTGTCACAGGGTGGTGCAGAGGAAACGCATATTTTTGACCTAAGCTGACGAGCGAAGTCCCAGAAGTACCCGACCTAACAAAGAAAACAAAATGAATTTGGAAAAAATATCTTTATTTCTCTACATAGTCTCCTTTTAGCTCGATGCTCGATTTTTCCCAGCGATGTTCAATAGCTTCGATTCCCTGTTTATAGTGAGAATCGTTGAGCTCCTCAAAACAGTCATCAACCGCAGACTCCAACTCTGCATTGTTGGCAAATCTTTTGCCACCGAGCCATTTTTTCAAGTTTGGAGAGAGAAAATAATCGGAGGTGGCTAAATCTGACGAATAGGCTGCGTGAGAAAGCAATTGGAACTTTAACTCAATGATTTTGGCCATCGTGATAACGGATGTGTGAACTGGTGCATTGTCTTGATGAAACAAAACTTTCTTTTTCGCCAAATGCAACCGTTTTTTCTTAATTTCATCAGTCAAACTCTCCAATAAGTTCACATAACACGCGCATTTCGCATCCCAAACACCTGAGGCCATGACCCTGCATGCAGGCGGAACTGACTTCACCTTCTTTGGAGCTGATTCTCCCCTTTCAGTTTATTATTTTATCTATTACTTCATCTTAGATGTGAAGTAATGGACTCATATTTCATCCATGTTTATGAATCGATGCAAAAGTTTTATTTATGTAAAACTTCGCCAAACACTCGGTTGAAATTTCCTCACGACGCTCTTTTTGTTCCATTGTGAGTAATCGTGGCACCCATCTCGCGCACAGCTTTTTCCAAAATTTCCAAAATTTCCAGTCAATATGCGATATACAGCACTTTTTGAAATGCCTATCATATCTGCTAGCTCGCGCACTTTCAGTCGACGGTTATCCAATACCATTTTGTGGATTTTCTTCACCATTTCTGGCGTGGAGCCCTCATTTGGTTAACAACTGCGATGTTCATCTTGACATCTCGTACGACCTCGTTTAAACTCTGCCGCCCAATATTTTACTATTGTAAACAAAGGAGTAGACTATCCCAGAGCAGAAGTTAGCTCCGCTTTGATATCGGTTGGACTGAGACCTTCCAAATTAAAGTAATATATCATATAATGATGAACAATTTTTTCCATGTTTAGAAATTCACTGAGAACGTTCCCTATTAATGGCTGCCAAATAAACGCTAAATAAAGCAGCATCATCAAATATCAAACTTAAGCTTTATAAGGTTTGTACTTTCTACCATAGTCATAGTCATGCTTTTCAAGCAACAACCGTCATTTATACGTCAGGTCGGGTATTTCTGGGACTATCCTCGTACTGTTCATTCTTCACGATACATTGTTTATTTTCAAGATTTTTTTTTGTAATTACAGTTAAATGAAGTAATAATAGTTCACTTTTCAATTAATAACCTAACCCAACCAAGCCACCTGTTACTTTTTCACTATAGAGAGACCATTGGTGTAGCTTTTGTGGATTATTTACCTACAGTTAATGAAAATGTGCTTCGTCAGTTATCATTATCATGTCATTAGGATTATCAGCAAAAATGACGTGCATTCTCGCATAAAACTATCTGCGCTGTGCAAAATTCCTTTCAGTCCGCTGTTGCACAATCATTATTTTGTAAAGATGAAATTCGCCGTCGTGCAGAATTCGTTTTAGCGATCGACAGGACATACCCAGAGCTGAAGCTTGGTGCCTACTGGTATGCTGAGAACTAGCAAGAACCGCCACTCTTACTGGTTCAACATTGTCTGGTGTTCCAACGGCACCGAAAAGGCCAGGTGGTTTCATCTTCATGACAGATCTGGTAGTTCAACATGCTTCAATCCATCGTGGTATCGTGTTTGATCTGGAATTAGCCCCTCGGCGTACAACGTTGATAGGGAAAAGACGTTGCACGGTAACTACAGAATCACTGTTTATAAAAAACTGCTCGATGACAAATACACGATGCTCCAAGGTACACGATGCCATGCCTAAAATTACATTGCCTGAGATGTCCGTTGACGGCGCGGCGAGATCGTTATCGCTCTCTTTGTAAAATACTAGCAAGTCAAAAAGCATGCGTTTCCTCTGCGCCATCCTCTATGAATGTAATGTATAAATGTATACATGTAATTAAAAATAATTGAAATAAATTTATAAGCATTTTAGCGGTATACATCATATTTTCATAAGAAACAATTTATTGGCCTATAAAGGAGGTATTCTAGTGTAGAAATTTAAAGAAATCGAATTCATCGAAGTTTAGACATTCAAGATTATGTCCTCAAAGAGATTTTTGAAAATTCCAATTATTTACTGAGTTACAGCGATTTTGGAGAACTGAAGATCATAGTAACGTATTTTGTTGAAATCTTGTCGTTCTAGTATTTAGTTCAGGTTAGTTTTCAGTCAATCTTCAAGCAACGCAGACGTGTGTACGAGGTGAATATTTTGCAAATATTTTGAGTGAATATAGTAATTTCTGTGCAAAATGAATAAGAAAGTTCAAAATATAGTGATAAGCGTCCATGTAGACAGAAAGCGACAGAAGCGCTCATGTAGAAAATCCTCCTCTAAGTAACGATGTATTGAAAGTTATAAAGCTAATCTATGAAAGTTTGTCTGCAAATACCCTATTAGAACGATGTTTGGGTTCTCAAACTCTGAATAATAACGAATCGTTATATTCTTTGATATGGACTTTTGCTCCGAAACACATTCATGCAGTAAAGCGGACAATTGAAATTGCTACTTTTCTCGCTGCTAGTATTTTTAATGAAGGTTTTATACCCATTTTAAAAATACTGAAACGTTTTGGGAATCACGATTGGTCCAGAAGTCCATGCGTTCGCTGTCAAACGGAACGAAACTCGGATCGAACGCTCTGAAATCCGAGCTTCGGATGCTTCAAAGGAAGCCAGGACTGCTCGCCTACACGAAAGAACACGAAAGAAGAAGATGAACATTTGGAAGTGGAGGAAGGTCCATTGTATGAAGCAGGAACCGCCGACTAAAAATATGTAAGTATACCGTACCATTATATGAGTAAAACTATCTGAAACTTTACTCAAAACTTTAAGCGCGTTTTTCTCGAAACTACTTTTTTCAAGTTTGTTTTACTGAACCGATTTATTTGAAATTTTGTGTGAACCTTGTCTATGCATCTCTCTATGTCGATTAGATTAAAGTAAAAAAAAATAATTTTTTGATATTTTTAAAAAAATTGAAACTTATGAAAAAAACAGGACATCTCTTTTTTTTTGACTCCCCACTTTACCAGCCAATAAGTTTTCGAGTTTTGATTTTTTTTTATTTTGTATATATTCTTAAAATATAAATAAACAAATGATAAAAAACTGGATAGTAAAAATATTCTTTGTTTTTTTACAGAGCTCGAAAAAACGCCCGAAATTCGGGCCTCTATACTAAAATACTCCCTTATGTTATATCGCAAGTCCGACCTTTACTTTCAATTTCAAATTTACTCATCAATAACTTGGCTATAAACGGTGATAGAGAATTGCCCAAGGCCTTTCCTTCTTGTTGTTCGTAAAATTTTGCTTCATACATAATCTTGTTAAGGAGGTGTACTCAGAAATAATCTTGTTATTAAAACCGTTTAACCCGAGTAACTCCCTCATGTATTTCAAGATATGTGGAATTGGGACACTCGGAAACTACGATGATACGTCAAAGGAAACCAAGACCTCAGCTTCCTGTTGATGTGCAGTTTTGACTTTTTTATAAATTTTAGAAAAAAAGACCGCCACTTCGAAATGCATTCCTAACGATTCCAATCATAGATAGAATCAAAATAAGATGGCTAGATTAAATTTTATGATAATTTGATTAATCCATTTTCCTTTAAACAAAAATAATTATAACAAATAACTAAAATTAATTAGGGAGGTATCCGAAATGAATGTTTATAATAAGAACGCAGTAGATAAATTAATTTGAAAACATAAGTTTAGAAAATTATTGAAAGAATCTTCGACTTTTCAGAACAAAAACAAATTCATGCTACTATCATTTGATGCCCAGTTAATAGGAGGGCTTGACAAAATTTTTAAAAAAGTGGCCATTAAGGTTGTGTACAAACCATATAATAAATTAAGAGAAGTCCTAGGTAATCCAAAGGATAAAGTAGATTAACATGAAAAGTCGGGGATTTACAAAATTAGTTGTCAAGATTGTGATCGAAGGTATATTGGGCAAACAAAAAGACCCATATTAACGAGATATAAAGAACATATTGCCCACATTAGATATGGGAGAAACGAAAAATATTGTGTTGCCCAACATGCAATCGACCATAACCACAACGTAGATATTAGTAATTTAAGACTGTTTAAAAGTGTAAATAACAATAGGGCTTTGGTATTGGTGTGTATGAAAGCATTAAAAAAGGACCTATTCGTTCAGTTAACTTTTTCATTTATTAATGTAACGTTCAGTGAACTTTACGATTCATGATTTTTACACCCTTCGTTAGGTAAGGTTATTATATAAATAGAACATAGTTTAAGTTTAGAATTAGATTAAATCATCTCCTGATGATGCTAATATGGTTAGCAAAACGTGCGTCAAGAGGTTTAAAAAAGTGATTTGGTATTTAGTGGTAAATCTCTTCGAGTTTATGGTAATGATGTTCTCTACGAATTCTGGCTTTCGATGAACTTTCGTCAACTCAACATGTTTCCCATATAAGCATACAACTTTTGGTATCATATCGCTCAGTATAGATGCTAAATAAACTCGAAAAGTTGATAAACACTAAACTCTGAAAACTAAATACCTTATTTGTGTTTTAAATTCGAAGCCATATTTTCTAAAAAGTTCTAGTTGGAAATTTAGAAGCAACTTTCCAACATGTTTTCAAGCATAATTTGACTGATTCTTTAGGAAATTAATGGGATTTATCCCACTTCGATCAAATTTGTTTGAAAACTCGTTATAACTTTATGGGCCATCAATTTGTTTCGTTTAGTTTTGAATAAATTAGACTAAAAGTGAAATAGCATTTAATATTTATCTTTGCTGAGTTCGTTTGCTTATTTTAATGGGAAATAACATAGAAACAATTTTAATAAATACATGTTTTTATTTATACATATTGAAGTGATGGAAAAATATTAATGGAAATTGATAAAATAAATTAATGGATAAAATAAATTACATATATTTTGTTATAAAAAATATATATATTGATATTCAAGTAGATTACATTATTATTATAAAAGCGGTTTTTACGAGGACCACTCATTGCAAAACCAAAGTTATATACTTCACACGTGTAAAGTGGTTACGGGTTCAAGAAAAATTAAACAAACGATAAGAGCGCCAGTCAATTTAATAATCCAGATTGGAAAATGGTCTATCAGAAAAATGTATATACATGTGTAAAATTTAACATTTAATAATGACTTGAAACTAGAAACAACGCAGCTAGAGATGCGGTCAAGAGACACATGGCACTAATATCAGTTACCAGTCCTACTGCTGCGGAAATGTTGGCTATTAGGTAGCGGGGGTTCTAACGGGGTACGACTAGCCTACAATAGTGTGGGACGTCGAATGCAGGTGGCTTTATACGAAAATCGGCAAACAGTTATAACCTGACACTGGTTGGATTTTTTTGTGTTCTACGAGTCGAGAAGACACGGGATTAGCGATATGTTTACGGTAGTGTGGGCAGACACTCGAAAATAACACTAACTGTTACGTCAAGCTCCACAGTCATAGACTCAATCATTCATCAAGGCTCGCGCCAACATAACCAACGTGAAACGAAAAACCACGCAAGCCACTGTCCTCTATGGACGAGCATAAAAAATAGTGAAAATACTGAAAGAAAACTGCGCATACTATGGTGTCGAACTTCGACTTGATACCAGGGGGTACTACTAAGCAACTGAAAGTGGATAACGAAAATAAAATAGAAATGAGACTGGAATAAACAAAAACAAAGATGAGATACTGAAACAGTTTTTCCAAACGTTTCAAAGCATTAAAATTAAAACAAAATAATATAATTTTCAACATATACATTTTTATTTCCAAATGTGTGTGTGTGTGAATGTTTTTCAAGTGCAAAAGAAGATATGTGCTGTATAGGTAACGGGTTTGTTCATGGTTCCAAGTTCTGTAAGAGATTCAGAAAGTCTCGTAAAAATTATTTTTATCTCAGCGATGCACCTTATTCTGAGCGACCTGCCGAGATTGATGGTAAAGAAATTTTGGAGCTAATTGCAAGCGATCGGCGTAAACCGAAAAAGATCGGAGAAATTCTTAGAATCAACCAGTTAATAGTGTCAAAGTGATTGTCTCAACTTGGATCCGACGCGAGGCCAATGTATGAGCGACGCATGAGCAAAAAAATTTGATAAACCGAATGTCTGTTTACTATTCTATTGAAGAACATTGGTTCTCTATTGAAGAGCATCGAAATCGATCAATTTTTAAAGCAGGTAGTTACAGGTGATGAAATATGGACTGTGTATAATAATGTTAGATGCAAGAGATCCTGATGTAAATAAGGATATAATCCTTCAATCAGCACAACAGCCCGTTTATATCTGAAGATAGGTCTTCGCGAGACTGGGAGGGAATTGTTACTTGAAAACCGGACCATTAATTTAATCAAATACTATTCACAACTATGTGAATTAAAGCAAACCATCAGTTACCAATTAGAAGCGGCCTGAATTGGACAACAGAAAGGGCATTACATTCCATCGAGATAATAGTAGACCACGCGTATGTGTGGTCACACAACACAAACTTTTACAATTTGACTGGGATGTTTGGTCTATCCATTGTACTGTCTCGACATTGCGCCCTTCGACTACCATTTATTTAAATCGCTTCCAAATAGCTTAGATTGGGAAAACTTTACTTCCTTCTAAGATTTGAAAATTCAACTGGATCAGTTCTTTAGTGGAAATCTCAGAACTTCTCTGAGTGAGAGGTTATGAAGCTACCCGAGAGATGAAGACAGGTCATTGTACCATCAGGTGTGGTGATTAAAAATTCTTAATTTTTTTAGATGACACTGGGGAAAAGGGTCGGTTCACAGTCCTAAGAGTTAGCGTCATATTTTTTTCGTGTGGTAAACATGTCGAGTTTCGGGCCAAATAAAGAGCATTTGCGGTGCATACGTCCTTTCTTGTCAAATAAAAACGCCAGTATACTTGTGTATACAGTCAACTTAGGGCGACAATGTTAAAATACAAGACGCTTGTGGGCGTTGGTTTAGACGATTCAAATGTGGTGATTTCGACTTGATTGACATTGTTGGAAGAAGACGATATGCAAACTCAACAACATATGGCACGGATGTTAAATATTGGTTGCCGAACTATTTGCCATCAACTGCATACCATGGGAAAGATTCAGAAGGCAGGGAAATGGGTAACACATCAGCTGAATGGTCCATGAAAAAGCGAAAAACGGTTTCGTTTTACCGTTCGTTATTATTAACAAATGATCAATTTGAACCATGATCAAAAAGCAACCAGAATGGGCTACAAGATACGGAAAAGTGATTTTGCAGTACGAGAACGCCCCATCACATGTCGAAAAATGGCTTAATGATTGGACCACCTCAAAATATGTACGGTTTTTCTGAGAGGGTATCCACAAATTGTCAGAGAGATGTCATTTTCACCATTTCATTTTTGTCATTTTTTACCTTTCTCCAAAATTTAACGTATTTTTTTTTAAGAAAAAATTAAAATCTATTAACGGCCACCCCTGGTATACTAATTAAATGAAATTGTTGGTAAGTTATCTTTTTTTTTCTCAAATTTCTCTCAAAAAAATGGGGCGACTTTTAACATTAATCCAATATCATATATACAAATATTGGTACCTTTCACAATCGCACAACTATAACTGGGTTCAATAAATATGTTTCAAGAAATGCAAGGAAGGTGTAATGAAAATTATTTGTTAAGACCTACATAATTGTGGGTTTAAGGTTCCATTAAAACCAAATAAAAATTTTGCAATAAATATATAAGACACTTAACCTGAAGTTTTCCGCATTAACCCAGTTTTCCCTTAATTCTGCGCAAAGAACGATAACGATTCGCCTTGTTTAAATGTAGCTCGCAAACATAACAATGCAATACAAAGAAATAGTAAATTTGTTCCTGTAGGATTTAAGCGTTGGTTATTAAACCATTTGTCTTCCAGCATTAAAAGTTACACATCAGACTTTTCTCTTAAACATTTTTTTTTCATTTATTCACCTATTAGTATTCCCTATTTGAATTTACTATAGTTTTCTTGTTTTGTTGAATGGGAAAAGCTTATAGTATTGCTTTCTGATGTTTGTTAAAAAATTTTTTTTATAAACAAAAGATCTTTCAAATTTAACGGCTTTCTTAACTCTTGAATAAAACACAAAGAGCGTAGTGAATTTGCCTCATTTCAGAAGTGTAATGTATATTTTATGAAAATGGGCGTTCAGTAAAAAATATTTTTAGATAATTACGTGATATTTACGGTTTTCACAACCGTCCATCTTTTTCACAAGAGCACATTGATTTGGTACGTGAAAGTGTTGCTGAAATTTCCATTAGTCCACGTTCACAACAATTTGAACTCAGTGCGTCCACAACATGGCGTATTTTACGAAAGGATTTAGTTCTAAAGACATATAAGGTTCAAGTAACCAAGGAACTAAAGCAACTAGATTATTCAAAACGTCGTGAATTTGTAATTTGGATCAAAGAACAGATAATTTTTTTCAAAAAGCATCTTTTCAGATGAACCACTTTTTGAAATTGGTGGCTATGTTAATAAGCAAAATTGTCTTATTTGGGGTGAGGAAAATCCACGACTGATTCACGATAAACCTTTACATCCTAAACGAGTTACTGTTTAGTGTGCATTATGGTCAGGAAGTGTAATTGGGCCATATTTCTTTCAGAATGCTTCCTCAAGATGCTGCTGGTGAAGCTGTGTAAATGGTGTTGTGTGGTGTGGTTGTGTGGTGTGGTTGTGTGTAAATAGTGTTCGATATCGTAAGATAATAACTGGATATTTCTGGGTTGAATTAAATAATATTGATCTGAATGATATGAGATTCTCTATTACTTATGGTATTACCTTAATATGACACTGATCATTAGTCATTCCAAGGCGCGACATTTCTACTGAAATTCAGAGTATCTTTTGTTGAATTCACAATATCAAGTTGCAGCTTCACCATATTTTGTAAGAGATCAACATAGATCTTGCTTGAAACAACTCCATAGATATAAACCTCATGGCGTTAAATCTGATGATCTTGTTGACTAAAACATTATTGTAAAACAATTATTTAAGTCGTTAAATAAATAAATAAATAAACCGCTGGGTTATCGATGTACTAGGTGATCGATAAACTATATAATCATCCATCATCGACAACGAAGGAATCTGAATTAATTGTTGTATTGAAAATATCTTGATCACGTGGACTTAGTGAGCTGGTGTAAGAGTGGCAACAGTTTTATTAACATCCACAAAAAATGAAGGACCAATATTATCAAAACAAGGTATTGCACACTATGTGCAATACCATGTTTTGATAATAAATGTAAATGTGATCAATTACTATGTAAATGTGCAGTTGATGGGAAGTTTGGTCAGAGCAATATAAAAAGTTTATAGGGATAACGTGATCTTGATCTCCTTATTCCAAGCAATAATTTATTATTACACTAATTTTATAGATTGTAAACAATGTTAAACTATTATCCTCAGAAAAGAAAAGTACAAAATTAAACCTACTAGAACAGTTAGAAATTATAAACTCCTTAAGAAATAGTTATATAATAACCACGAATGACCACCTAAATTTCCAAAATACCACAATAATAGATAAGATTATATTGTAACTGAATAGCTCTAGTTTTTATCCGCCGACATTCAAGAAAATTAAACTAAATGTTAAAGAAAAAAAAATACCTGCATACTTCGAAACACTTGGGTTGGCCGTTAATATTAATTCAAGCTACTCTTGAGAAAGTCCTAATAAGACAAAACAAATGTAATAAACATTTGAAACATTAAAACGCTACAAGTTTATTATTTAAAAACCTAATATTTACAGAATGTTTCACAAGGCGAAAAAACCAAACCAACTACGAAATCCATAAATATTATAAAAATCGTACGTAATCGTATGATTGAAAAAGCTCTATACCCACAAAACCCCCGTGAGTCGGACGAGTTTATTCATCAAGTGCCTTCATTCAACCACGAATATTGAATACGCTCCGGTCAATCAAAGAGCCGTAAAAGTCAGTCCATCCATACTAGCGGGGACAGTACATATCGTATATTTTTTTCTTTTTTTTGGGTTTTTCGCCACGATCTAAAACTCAAAAAATATCATTTTTTGAACATTTTTGAACGTTAACGTTTCGGGAAGTATTCTCCTCCTGTTTTCAAAACGAATCTAAAAATAAATTATATTAATTTTTATAGATTCTGAAAAGATAGAAAGTAAATATATTTATTGTGTATGCCAATGATACATTGACAGTTAGTTTTTAATGACAGTGACATACTACCAAAAAAAATAAATATAGGTGAGGTTTACTGTGTGATTGTTTACTATTCTGATTGTGTATTGAAATACTTAAATGTTTTTAATTGTATTCTTTAGAATCGGGAAACATATTGAATTTAAATTTACTATTGGAATTATTCCAATTGATTTTTTGACCCGATTTCCATGCGTGTTGACAATTTCTAGATTTATTAAAATCGCCCTTTTTAAGAAGGTTTTTATCTTTCTCCTTTATTCTAACTCTCTTTTATTCTATATTTTTTATTCTAACACCTAACAGTCTAGATGTCTCACCTATATAAAATTTGCCACATTTGCAGGAACTTTTATAAACCACATTTTTGCTATTCTGTTTTGTGTTGCTTGGTGTAGTTTTTGTTAATATAGATCTAAGAGTAGTTAGTTTAGTTTTAAAGGTCGTTCTTACGTTGAACGACATTTAAAATATTATGTTAAACCTCACCTATTATATTTTTTGGTAGTATGTCACTGTTATTAAAAACTAATTGTCAATGTAAATGTCATTGAGATACACAAAAAAATATATTTACTTCCTCTTCTTATCTTTTCAGCATTTATAGAAATTAAGAAGAATACTTCCCGAAACGTTAACGTTCAAAACTTTGTATTTATTTTAGAACATTTTTATAAATTTTGTTCGTTAGGCAAATTTATTACAGAAAAGAATCACTGAGACATTTGTCTCCGTTTGGTTATTTGTTTTTACCCAGTGATTGGGTAAAAACCAAATTACCCAATTTTGACGGTATAATCAACTTTGTACTATAACCAAACAACCGTGCCCTTTAAACTAATATATAATATGCTCAACACGGTTAAATATATGCGGAGCTGCACCGAAATTATTAACAAATAATAGTTTCTTCTGCTGCATGACAAAATCAAATCTTGTACCGCAGACCAAGTACGGAAAAAACTCCAAGGAATGAAGTTCTACCAAATCAATCAGATAACACATATGACGCCTTTGAAATTTTATCTCTTCAGATCTTGATACATTTTCTGTATGGATAGAGCTTTAATATTTCAACAAAGTGCGATAAGCGATAATATTTGGTGGTGTGAGTATTTTGCTTTGTAAAACAAGAATTTGTATTAGCGCGATATAAAAAATTGGTTGATAGTCGTTTTTGGGTCGTAGATTAAAAAAGCCTTCATTATAAAAAAATACATTTTAGGGGATAGCCAAATTTGGTGGGGGATAGTCATTTGGAGCTGCGAAAGAGCCGATCCGAACCAAACCGATAACATTTTTGTAGCCGATTTTGGAGCCTTGACTTCTCATTAAATAAGCTCAAGTAAATTTAAGAAAGTGGATAGGAAAGTCATAGTCACTAAAATACCAGGCAAAAAAATGCTACACTGAATCAAATAGAAGATCATATCAATTAGTGCAACCGGGTTCTGCTAGAAGTTGATATAAGCGGATTCAAATAGATTATACATTCAATAAGCTAAGCTAAGAACCCTTTTAAAAACTCATATTCCACATAATTAATGATTCGAATATGACCAAGACTATTAAAAATCAAAAACCATTGAGTGATTGAACCACTCGTGAACAGAGGCGCCCATTCACTTTTAGAGAAACAAATGATCGTTAATGCTTCAATCGAAGGTTTCTTCTGTTCCAGTTTTATTAAATTACTAGGCTAATTGAAATTGAACGTGGGTTTCATACTTTGAAAAAGGAATTGGACTTGGATTTGTGACCGCATTTGTTGAATTCTGATCAAAAGCGACTTCGAGTAAAACATTCTAATCAACATTTGGGTCTTTCTCAAAAGAATAAAATGGATTTTAAACGTCATTTTGTAACTATAAATGAGACTTGGGATTACCACTATGATCCTGAACTGCGATAACAAACCGCAGAGTGGTATGAGCCCGGTTGTTCAGCTCCGAAGCAGTCAAAGTGGTCAAAAAAAAGTCGACCAAAAAGTTTATGGTATCAATTTTTTGGGATGCAAAAGGCATTTTATTAATTGATTACCTTCAAATCGGTAAAACAATAACAGGACAGTATTAATCAAACTTTTTAGGTCAATTGGATGCAAAAATTTGTGTAAAAAAACCTGGTTTCGCGAAGAAAAATTCATTTGTCATCAAGACAATGCATCAGCTCACAGAGGTGTTCTTGCAATGGCCAAATTGAAGCAGTTACATTACGAATTGTTGGAGCATCCACCATATTCACCAGATCTGGCCCCATCTGATTTTCATCTTTTCCCAAGCGTCAAAAAATTCCCACGTGAAAAGCGTTTTTCATCAAATGAAGAAGTTATAGCAGCCGTAGATGAGTATTTTGGAGGACTTCCAGAAATTCAATTCAGCGATGATATAAATAAATTGGAGAACAGCTGGAAAAAAATGTATTGAGATTAAGGGAGAATATACGGAAGAATAAAGTAATTTTTTTAACTTTAAACTTGTTTTATCATTCCCGCTCCGCAAAATGTTCAATTAGCCTAGTACATGCTCATTAAATAGAAATCGAATTTCATTTTAAAACATAATGATAGCGTTATTAGTGCAGTATCTTTGAATATTTTAAGTAAAACAAAATCTTGCATAATTCTGTAAAACAGATCCTTGCACCAACTTAACCTTCTTAAGTGTGAAGTTTGAAATCAAACCTTGAAATTCACTGATGTTTTGTCTTTTTGGTAAAAGACTGATTAATGTCGTATAATCTGTAATCTAAACAGAAAATACCTCGAACAAGAATGTACTAATTATAATGTTTTTAACTTTTTCATACAAAACATGTGTTATGGTCTTATGAGGCGACCCATTGCGATTATATCGTCGAGAGGTGAACTCGAATGTTCTCCCATCTTTGCCAAGAATGCGGCGAAGGAGTGTTTATTGTGCGCAGAATAAAAAGTTTTCTAACAAGAGTGCGAGAAATTTGAAACCTAATAGCGGCAACCCTATTTGAAATGTATATGACATGCTATATTCAGTACATACTGTACATAGAGTACTAAACCATTGAACTGATATATTCATATATAGTATGAATAGTATAGTATTCATACTGAATATTGAACCATTGAATGATGTACAATTCGACAGTGCGTAGAAATTGAAAACAGGAAAGCGAACTCCCCTTAATATTAACCAATTAATATTTTCTAACGAAGCGCACTTCTAGCTTAACCCGGCGTCGGTATGATGGGTTTTAATTACATAGGGGGTACGGTGGGGTATGAATAAAATAAAAATACCTCTGTAGAATATTATTATAATTTATTACTATAATTATAATATTAAAATAGTTTTAAAACTTTATTAATACAAGAACCACTTAAATATTCTAAGAATGTCATATAAAACTAAAATAAGGTAGAACTAATGAAAAAAAATCATTATTTTGTACATAACAGGAATCATATGTTAATAAAGAGTGCGGTAAATAAATGAATTTCCTAAAATTAACAAAATTATAATAAAATTTTCTGTCTTTTTTCCGTTCACATGCATAATATCTTCCAGATTTAGTTTGCTTTTACCAGGCAATTCACTATTATCAGTATTTGCTGAGCCTGAACGTATTATTGTTATATCACCAATTTTTCGCTTTAGACTAGTTAATAGTCTGGGATTTGTTTAACGGTTTTTCATATATGGTAGTACTAAATCCAGAACTAGCTGTTTTATAAACTGGGGACTTTCTATCTTAACTTCATTATTTGAATTAAATATGATAAATGCATTTATTGATGATGTGTTCTGCAGGAAAAAAACTACAGTCAAAGGCCATCTGTGACTATTACGTGACACGCTATAATTACTAGATAACTTTTCTACTCGTCTACCCTTCGTTGAGTTATAAAAAGTTATAACTTCCGGTTTTCGATCAGTTCCTGTTTTTTCGTCGATGGTATCAGAGTGATGTAAAGTTGGGATCAACAGCACATTTTTGCCTTTTTTAGGCACATACGAAACTAGAGTTACATCTTTTTTGAATGCAAACAAAGATGTTTTTTCAAGTCGATCTTTTGTTTGTAATAATTGCACAGGGATTTCTCATTTATTTTTACGCAACGTACAAACTGATGTTAGTTTGTATTCTTGTAGTAATTTTGTTACAAGTAAGAAACCAGTTGTCAAATGTAATATTCCGGTTAGATTTTTGAATAGGTTAACAAAGACGAAGAACAATATCTTCCGGTTTATTACTTACATCAAAGGAGCCAGCCGGTTGTTTGCCGACATAAACTTCTTAATTCAAAACATAAAAGATTCTTGCATCGGCCAAGGCAAATATCTTAATTTCATATTTAGCAAGTTTATTTGGTATAAATTGGCAAAAACTGCAACGCCCCCCAAACGCTTCCAGTTTCTCGTCAATTGTAATTAGACTTGTAATTAATTCACTGGATGCGTAGCTAAACAATTTTCGACAAACATGTCAAATATTCCTCTGATGAGCGCAATTTTGTCCAGCTGCCGTCTCTTTGCTCTCGTTTCACCATTGTCGGAACAAAGACATTGTAACAGTAAACTGAATCTTTTTTGACACATTGTTGCTCTGAAAATATCAACACCAAAGCAATCTGTAGAGCATAAATCGTCTACATTTTGCCTCCCAGATTTTGTAATGCCAGCTGCATACAAAAGTCCTAAGGAAGCGCCAAGTTCTTCCAAAGTTGTTTCTTTTGTCAAATATTGTGTGTCAGCTCGACTGTATCATTCTGATTTTTCTCGAAGTTTGCAGTTTGTAAATTTAACAATATTTGCAAGCATTATACCTGTAACAAAATAACTCCAGCATTCCAACGGCGTTTTAAATTATTTAAAAGGTTGCTTCACTCCTGCTAAATGACTGATGTTTTCAGCCCTTGTTTTTGTAGCCAAATTCGAACGTTTGTAAGACTACTTTGTGATGCCATCTCGACTAATGTAATCGTTGTCTACAATAGTGTCGGTGTCTTGAAAGGATTCCTCATGCAAATTATCTTCATTGATTTCTTGTTCTGAATTTGCCGAACGCTAGCTGATGTTATCATCTTCTTTGTCCGAATCAGATCTTAGCTGCGGGGATGCTGCAAAATCATTCTCTTGCTCTAAATCTTTCAATAGTTTATAATTTTGCCTGTTCTTTTTCATAACTTAATATACTAAAAAGTTACATTATTTATTGATGAAATGTTAGAATAACTAACGCACTTTGGGGTATGACTTAAAATTTAACCACACGTAACCGGTATAATAAGGTATAAGGACACGTACTCAATTAACGGGAAATAATGCGCACTACTTTCACATCAGACTATACTGCACGCATTTTTGGTCAGAAATTAGCCAAATACGAAGATACACGAATACTTGCGAACCTGCGGCTTGTTGTTAATGCGCTATACCGCGGTAAACTCTATTGAGGTATATTATGCCCCACGGTACCGGCGCAGGGTTAATGGAATTGTAAACAAACATAACTGCAGGATTTAGGCTGATGAAAATCCTCAAGCGATATAGTTAGCTCTTCATCTTCAAAAAGTTATTCTTTAGTGGTGTGTTTCGGCTGAAGAGGTGATAAGATTTTTTGATGAGATATTTCACGCGATATATATCAAATAGTAATTAAAAATTTCATGTCCAGAATGCATTCCCCTGAACGAAGCCGAGAGGAAGATTGGAACGACATTATTTTTAAAACATATGTCATTATTTGTTCTTCAAGATAAAACATTTTTTCATTAAATCATTTTAAAATTCTGATACTCTCATTGGACAACCCTTTATATTGCCTCATCCTGTATTTCATAAAATGCTTCTTAACATAGACAATGGAAGGCATTTATTTAACATATACATATTTTATGGTTATTACAATATGAAAAATATTTGTTAATTTAACACGTTTCCTAATAAATATCAGATAAATAATTTATCCTAATAAATATCAGAAATCCAAATATTTCGTTATGACAATGATTTATGCCACGCCGAGTAAAAGTAATAACAATAATAATAAAAATAAATGGAACGTCATGCAGTTGAACGTCAAAGTAACAGTTTCTCTGCGGTTGAGTGGAAAGTTAGACACAAATTAAATGTGCTAAAGTTTAGATTAGATGTTTGAGATAGAGTATTTAATTTATAATAAAAGTTTATGTTTTCCTGACGCAAAATTTTCTGCAATATGAGAGGAAAATACAGATATAGTTATCAAGTTTCTAAAGTTGGAGACATTTTTTGAAAATGTTTAAACCTGACAGTTTTGATTTTCTCAATAACAGATTCTCTCAATAACAATATAGTTCGGAAATTTATATCTAATATCTCGAAGAAGTTTGTGCTAGAATAAATAAAAAATATATTATTGAAAATATTATAACTGAAAAATAACGCTAGTAGAGCAGGATTGTATTTCTACTTGGTGGTTTTGATAAAAGCTTTACGAAACATCATTATTGGCATTGTCCTTGAGTCTAGTAGCCATATTGGCTAGTAGCGTTTCAAGGGTGGCGTTGGTATAAAGTGTTTTTTAAATTAAGCGCGTTTTTTTAATTATTGAATAAAACACCGAATTTGCGTTGAATCCATTTTTTTATTAACAATTTTTTAACACGATAATAACATTTAAACACGAAAGATAATATCTGCCAAATGACCATCTCTTGCAGCTCTACAAGCTCCACTCATTTGTCAAAATTTTGGATGACATTTTAGCATAACCGTGACTCTATCTCATCAACGACTCAAATAATTGCATCCTTTAGTTCAGGAATCAATTATGGATTGTTTTTATGCATCTGGCATTTCACATAATCCCAAAGAAAATAGTCCAAAGATGTCAAATCACATGAGCGACATTACCGTTTCCTGCAATAACTCACCCAAAAATGTTTTCTCTCAATAAATCAATTCGCAGTCAATACATCGTATCGCCATCCTGATGAAACCACATATCGTCCAGATCAATATTATTTAATTGAGCCCACAAAAATCCAGTTTCCATCTCACGATATCCAACATCATTCACAGTTACAATGTCACCAGCAGCATTCTGAAAGAAATACGGCCTAATTACACCTCCTGATCATAATGAACTCCAAACAGTGACTCGTTTAGGATGTAAACGTTTCTCATGAATCAATCGTGGATTTTCCTCACCCCAAATGTGGTAATTTGGTGTATTAACATGGCCAATTTCAAATGTACTTCATCTAAAAGGATGATTTTTTGACAAAAATCATCGGATTGTTCTTTGACCCAATTAACAAATTCACGACGTTTTAAATAATCCTGTGGCGTTAGTTCCTGGGTTATTTGAACCTTATATGCCTTCAGAGCTAAATTCTTTCGTAAAATACACCATATTGTGTATTCACTGAGTCCGAATTGTTGTCAACCTCAACTGATAGAAATTTCTGGGTCTTCAGCAACATTTTCACGTTCCAAATCAATATCATTTTGTAAACGACCACTAAGATTATATGTTGCTCTTCATTTATGTTCCATCGAACAAGTTTCTAGAAATTTTTGATCAATTCGATTGAAATTGCTTTCAAAAGGACTGAAATATAATTATAATATAATACAAACAATTTTAACGCCTTTTTGTATTGTGTACGATCCATTTAAAAAAAAAACTTTTCTATTTTTTTATATTTTTAAAAATTTACTCGGCGTGGCATAAATCATTGTCATCTATGTTTTATTCAAGAATTAAAAAAACCACTCAATGTGAAAGACCCGTTAGTTGTTTTGGCACGCATTTATAGAATTTTGGGATATGAATATATATGTGACTAAATCAATTCGAGCTCCTCTGATGAGAAAATGCACCAGTCATGAAAGTTGAGAGTTGTATATGCAGAGTTTAACAGAGGAAAGAACAAACCTTATCTGGACACTATTGATAATTTGTTCTTTACGGTGAAGGTAAAGTACCTGGAAAATAAGTATATTCAATAATAGCTTCGACCTACAGGAATGCTGATTAAAGAGAGAATATCTATGAGATTATGCTTGAAAATTAAAAAAAAAATTAAGATTAAGAAAAACCCTCTTATCGACACGTAGTAAAGCACTTATGAACCATGAAATTCCAAGAAAGAGATTAACCGTTGATCGGACTGGGTTCGCCTGTCGGTGCCTGTCCCCGAGTGTTCGGCCATAAGAAGTATGATTCAATAAGAAGCTAATATGATGATGACTAATATGAAAGACTCCTTGATTTTCCAGTCTGATCTTGTCTTTTGGGGTTTCTCAAGGATGCGCTTATTATTTGGTTTGTATGCTCTTCTTATTTTGTGTTTTCTTAAAAGTTTTCCGATACCGTCTCTTGTTTGTATGGCAGTACTACGTTGAAAATCTTGTCGGCTTGTTCTATCGTTTTTTTTTGTCTTTGGTGTTGTATTGCACGATTGATCATCTTTTTTAATAGCCGTTTTGTTTTAGGGTATTCATTATGTTGTTGAGTTCTGCCTGCTGTCCGTAAGGCGTCCGTAAGGCGCACAAGGTCAGACTGGAAAATCAAGGAGTTTACCACATCCCATGCTCAAGTTGTAATAAGACCTACATCGGCCAAACAAGCTGAAAAATATCTACCAGAATCGAGGAACACACAACAAGCATACGGAATAAGCAAACAACATCGGTATTATTCCAACACCAAACTAGAAATAGCGCACAAAATTAACCTTGAAGAATGCAATGAGATAGCCAACAAATCATTTTCGGACATGCCTGATCAGAGGAGCTATAGAAATCGAAAAGCAAGGAAGTTTAAACAAGAGAGACGACGCTTTACACTAGCCACCAACGTGGAAAAGCGTTCTTAGATCAGCAGACCCCGACAGTACGACATCTAGAACACGACTGGAAAGAAACACATATATATATATATATATTACACATAAAACCGATCTCTCTTAGAAAGTCAAGAACCTCGCGACAGTAAGCACCGAAGATGCTAAATGAGATTTTGGTGAAACGTCTGCAAGCTCCCGACAGGGACCAATTCAACAACCGGATATACTCCCGGAAAAAAACCTAATACATGTTTTTCCATCAGTGAAACAGTACGCACAATATATATATATATATATATATATATATATATATATATATATATATATATATATATATATATATATATATATTTGTATACTTTTTGCTTATTTTCCTTTAAGTATATGTATCCAATATATATACTTAAATATAAAACGGCAAGACAAATTTACACAATTTAATTTATAGTGTTAACATACCAAAAGTTTGAACCCCACTTTGTTTTAGACCATTTGTTTTGGATTTGTTTTAGACCACCTTTCCGAATTTGAAAAGGAACGAGCAATTGGTATGAAAGAAACAGATAGAGAGCCTTTATTTAATCATATGTGGTAGCCAACATGAATAGTGATTTATTTAAGCTTAGGAACTTTAATTGTTTTATGTTACATTATTTAAAATTGTATCATTTGTCACCAAAAATATTACTAAATTTTCCCTCAGATCTGTCACCGCGATTTTCTACTGTACATTTTACGTAGTATATAATAGTATATAATACTTCAAATTAATTTCTAATCTTCCTGAGCAACAACAAATATTTTAAAAGCACCTTTTAAACGCATTTGATTATTTAAAAGAAATAATTTTCGTTTTGCATTTCGTCAACAATATTTTACATAAAAAATGTACTCTTTGCGTTTCTCTTCTTTTTTCTTTCCATGGCATCTGCTCTGGTGGAGTTATTTTAATATTTTTTAAAACTTTAAGTTGGAGATATTATACGACTAGTTAAATGTTATGCTTATTTTTATAATTAGTGATAAACTGTGTTTTCATCCTTTTAGATGAAGTACATTTGAAATTGGCCATGTTAATACACCAAATTGCCACATTTGGGGTGAGGAAAATCCACGATTGATTCATGAGAAACGTTTACATCCTAAACGAGTCACTGTTTGGAGTTCATTATGATCAGGAGGTGTAATTAGGCCGTATTTCTTTCAGAATGCTGCTGGTGACATTGTAACTGTGAATGATGTTGGATATCGTGAGATGGAAACTGGATTTTTGTGGGCTCAATTAAATAATATTGATCTGGACGATATGTGGTTTCATCAGGATGGCGATACGATGTATTGACTGCGAATTGATTTATTGAGAGAAAACATTTTTGGGTGAGTTATTGCAGGAAACGGTAATGTCACTCATGTGATTTGACATCTTTGGACTATTTTCTTTGGGATTATGTGAAATGCCAGATGCATAAAAACAATCCATAATTGATTCCTGAACTAAAGGATGCAAGTATTTGAGTCGTTGATGAGATAGAGTCACGGTTATGCCAAAATGTCATCCAAAATTTTGACAAATGAGTGGAGCCTGTAGAGCTGCAAGAGATGGTCATTTGGCAGATATTATCTTTCGTGTTTAAATGTTATTATCGTGTTAAAAAATTGTTAATAAAAAAATGGATTCAACGCAAATTCGGTGTTTTATTCAATAATTAAAAAAACGCGCTTAATTTAAAAAACACTTTATACCAACGCCACCCTTGAAACGCTACTAGCCGATACGGCTACTAGACTCAAGGACAATGCCAAAAATATTACAAAATTTTCCCTCAGATCTGTCACCGCGATTTTCTACTGTACATTTTACGTAGTATATAATAGTATATAATACTTCAAATTAATTTCTAATCTTCCTGAGCAACAACAAATATTTTAAAAGCACCTTTTAAACGCATTTGATTATTTAAAAGAAATAATTTTCGTTTTGCATTTCGTCAACAATATTTTCCATAAAAAATGTACTCTTTGCGTTTCTCTTCTTTTTTCTTTCCATGGCATCTGCTCTGGTGGAGTTATTTTAATATTTTTTAAAACTTTAAGTTGGAGATATTATACGACTAGTTAAATGTTATGCTTATTTTTATAATTAGTGATAAACTGTGTATATAATCCAAATAATATTTATAAAAATTGAGAAAAATAAATAAATATATGTTGTAGTTTTAGAAAATTAGTGATTTCGTGCAAATTATTATCAGCTTGGTATAGTGAGACGATTGCACATTGCTACTTTTACGATTATGAGAGCATAAATAAGAGGTGGTTTGAGGATCAACTTAGTTCAAGAATACTGATAATTGACTTCTAGTTGCAATAGAGATGCGTTCTAATTATAATTATTGAGTAATTTCCTTTACAATGAGCCAAAGAAGGCGTCCCTTAAAATGGTGCCAAGCTAGAATCGAATAGCACCTGAAATAGAACTGTTTTAGAGATACAGCGAAATATTGTTTAGGTGATCACGATAAACGTAGAGTAATTAGACCTTTTCAGCCAGATAAGTTAAATTTGAGCAAGTTTACACCGAGCAGCATAAAGCTCGTTAAATAATATAGTTTATGAAGATTATATGATAGAGGCACTCGACTAGCCGGTGAGAATCCCTAATGTTAATGTTATAAGACCGGTGGTAGATCTACTGTTTATTACTATTTCGTATCAAACATGAGTCGAATTTCTTGATTTTTGTTCATTACATATTACCATCATAGTGAATTTTTAAATTATAAAATTAATCCTGTAAAATGATTTTTCTGGGAATTGGAATGGAGATGACTAGAAACAGTGACAATAAAAATCCAAGAGGATGAAAATATATCAAGCTAGAACTATATCATTCGCCTTATGGATTTTTATATTTACAGATATCAGTCCAAATTGTAATCTTGTAAAATTGTTGACTTCTGTACTATAAAACCCTTAAATCTATTTTTCCATTACCCAAATGAAAATGGGAGAGTACATAAAATAATTTCATAAAAACATTAACTATTCGACTAAATTCTGATAATGAAAAAAAAAATTCTGATAATGGTTTCATATTAATAATTTATTAGTATTTAGAAGTTGTTTATTGTGTCCCTCTAAACGGAATACCAGAAATTCTACATGTTCAATTGGAAAACAAATTATAGCTTCCAAGAACTTTTAGTAAATTACATTTCTAATCAACCTTTAATAAAATTAAATATATAACATGTTATTTTATTAATGTATGCTGTATTTTTCAGAATTCATACCAATTTAATAAATATAAAATGTTCATTTTTGATTTTTACGATCGATAATAAGGCAATAGGTAAAATAGGTTTAGGCAGCTTTTTTGTTTGGATATATAAAACATATTTATGAAATATTGCAGTTCACACAAAGAAATATAATGTAATATTTTTTTTGGTTATTACCTTATCTATCACTGAGATAATGGAAATGATATTTTTGGCAAATCATTTATTTTGTTTCATATTTTCAACAATATTCGATTTTGTCCATTGTCTATATTTATTAAAATAAATGAACTTTCATTCGTTTCTATTTTCCATACAAAAAAGATAATTTATAAACAAAATTACTCAAAAATATATATATTGACGAAAAAATACTAAAACTATAAATAACATATACCAGTGGATTAATTCTGTAACTTTTCTGTACATTATGATGGTATTATATGATAATAATTAGTAGGTCCAGCAGAGTTATTAGAAAAATCTGTAACTATGTGAGGCTTGAACCAAATTAGATGATCTATGACATCTTGCGACAAGATAATCCAGAGAAATTCTACATATACTTCAAATTCATTTCAAATTTCTAGCGGATGAGGCAATTACGCATGAGATTGACCAGTGTTATAACAAACTATGCTGGTATACCAAAAAAAAGGGCAAAATGATCGCCTACGATGCGAATTCAACAGTGAGATGGATAGCGGAGAAAATTAGTACAACCAAAAACATGATTCGCAAACTTTTACCAAATGATTTAAACAAACGGACAGTCTGTGCTTAATATTTCGAAATTTATTATCAAAATCAGTGTTCGGTGCGCCAAACTTATAGAGTTTTTTATAGTGCACATAATCGCCCATTCAGGCGATTTATTCGCCGAATTATCGACAAATTCAGATAGCATTTTACGCACCTCGATATTAAAACAAAAACAAAATAAAAAATTATGCTTCTGAAGAAAATATCACCGATGTTGCTGGCATTGTTGATAAAGATCCAAATTTATCAATTCGTTAATGGGGGTCGTTATAAAGCGATGATCAATGATTATCCAGATATTTCAAATTCCAAATTTGAATGGCATTGATGTAAAGGAGATGTGGTTCCAACAGGATGGCTCCACATGTCACAACCAATTCAACAATCGATTTATTGAGGAAACAATTTGGTGAAAAAATTATTTCTAGGAGCAACTTGTTAATTGGGCACCACGGTTATGCGATTTAACGCCTTTAGATTATTTTCTTTTGGAATATGTTAAATCTTTGGTCTATGCCAATAAACCAACAACTCTTGACGCCTTGGCCAACATAACTCGGACAATTGCAGATTAACCATTTGCTTAAAGAAGTGGTCGGAAATTGGATTGCAGAATGCATTTTGTCATAAGTAACTACGGCAGACATTTATCTGAAATTGTATTCAAGTATTAACCCCATTCAATGTTATTTCACATTAAATAAATAGTTTCAAAGCATCTAATTTGGTTGTTGTTTTATTTGATTTCGTTCGGATGGA
Organism: Cosmopolites sordidus; assembly: GCA_031761425.1. Classification (NCBI taxonomy): domain Eukaryota; kingdom Metazoa; phylum Arthropoda; class Insecta; order Coleoptera; family Curculionidae; genus Cosmopolites; species Cosmopolites sordidus. The sequence continues at coordinate 485,298 of JARFXV010001128.1, read as the reverse complement.
CTAAATTTGAAGATTCTAAAGATTTCTAAAGAATCTAAAAATTTGAAGATTCCTCAGATCAGTCGGAGGTTGAATTCATCTGATCTTCTAAAAACTTCACTGTTTGACAAGTTGTATGCGGTCTGGCATTAGCTTACTGAAAGAAAAGATTTGAACAAGCAATATTTCTGTTAAATAATGTGTAATATTTAATACTTTCTCATGTGATTACTACGATCTGCTTTTCAAACCTATAACTCCACACAAATTTCGCCTTTCATCCCGAAAACATTTGACACTTCTACATCCCTCATAGTCACCTAACAGCTGATAGGCCAACCGGAACCTCGTACTATGACAAACCATCTCATCTAGGCCCTCATAACGCTTGAAGTAGCAATGTCCAAAGTCTCAGTATTTTATGCAAACTTTAATCAGTTTTTCATATCAATAGCTTGTCCGATTTCAAATTCTAATATTTTTTTTTTACCAGAACCACAACATGTTATGTTGTGGTTCAAAAATGTGTGGTAACAAAATGTGTTGTGGTAACAAAATATTTTAAACCATTTATTGTACCACACACAACACATTTTTTGTAGTCACATTTCATTCAGTTAATTATTTTTGGTGTGTCCGAACTTCAAAGTCAAATAAAATAAGAACCAAATTAGTTGCCTTGAAACTATTTATTTTATGTGAAATGACATTCAATGGTATTCAAATGTTTAAAAACAATTTCCGACAAATGTCCGCCGCATCTACTTCTGATAAAGCGCGTTCTGTCAATTCAATTTTCGACCATTTTTCAAGAAATTATGTCGGTAATTGTCCGAGTTATTTTGGCTACCAAGGCATCAATAGTTGCTGACTTATCGGCATAGACCAAAGATTTAGTATAATTCCAAAGAAAATAATCTAAAGGCGTCAAATCACATCCTCGAAATAATTTTTTCACCGAATTGTTCCCCCAATAAATTGATTGTTGCGTTAGCTGTATGACAGTTAGCTGTATGTGAAGCCGTCCTGTTAGAATCACATCTTCTATAGACCTCCAAGGACAGTTCAACCTCATCATATCCAAAAAAACTAGAATAAGCAAATCAAATATAAGCAGCATGTTAATTTGCTTATTCGACATCCAGAGGATCGTCTATAAGAAATTTGTGCCTCAAAGTTAAACGATAAAACAGCATTTTTACCGAAAGTTTCTTGAAAGACTTCGAAAAATGGTCACTAGTATGAAACCGAAGATAGAATACATGAATGCATCACGACAATGAACCTTGCCATACAGCGAATTCAATTAACGAGTGTTTGATAACTAAAAACATCACTTTGGGTTTGCAGCCTTTTTCCCAAGATTGAACATTCACCTCAAAGGATATCATTTTAAGACATTGGAGAACAGTGAAAAGATCATAACCGACCGGCTGTGGGCGATTCCAGTATCATAGTTCCAGCACTACTATGAAGAGCCGTCTACAGCGCTCTGTGGCTTCCCAAGACAACTACTTTGAAGGAACCAATGTAAAACTCTAATTTTAACTGAATAAAAATGTCATAAAAGTTAATCTCATTACTTTGTTTACACACCTCGTATAACACCTTTTACAACTATCGAATTTTATGTTTGACCTTTCGTCGGAACTCAAAAAGTCATTATACGCATAGATCTGCCTATTACATTAATCCATTTGGGAAAACAGCTATGTGTTATCATTTGTTTATTCTAATGTAATTTAGAACAGTGCAGAACAGACAGAATATCATTTAGAACAGACAGAACATCAGTTCATCCCCTTGTTTCAGACCCTTAGCAGCGTTAAAAGAAACACTAACGATATTTTCCATTTTTACGTATTCTTGTGTATTTTCCATTAGCATTCGTATTACATTAACCAGCTTTTGCTCTATATTCCTCGATAGCTCTTACATTGTAATCCGTCCTCTTTTTTGTAGACCGACCATATATCTATTCCAATTTTCAGATACACTTTTTCCTCCCATATTTTTGTTAATAATTCTTTGATTTATCCTTTATATATAGATTTTCTACTCATATTTTGACGAGGACTTAACCTAAGTGAAAAACCTTGCTTTGTTTCAGATTAACACATTATATAATCATTTGTAATTCATATAAAAGTTTAACACCCTTCTATTTTTTGTATATTACGGATATGAAAAATATTGTTTAATATCATTTAATCAGATAAACAAAGATATACTAGGAATATTCAAGAAATGCTAAGAATATCTAGACACGACATTTGCTATATAGCTTTGGAGATAAATATCTCCCATAAAATTAAGGGGTATATAAAATGAACGAAGCTACCAAAGAAAAATGTATTTATTCCTGAAAAGTACATAAAAACTGTTTTGATGTAATGGATTTTACAAGCCCCTTATTAAGGTTATTGTAAGCAATACATTGCAGAAGTTCTCCATTACTCCAGATCATGTCAAGCGAAATAACGTGGATTTTCTGTCTGATCATTTCGTTAAAATTCTCAAGAGATCAAGAACGATTTTTGAAATCCTTTTTCTTTAAGAGTGCATACAATATTACAATCCATGTATATTTCCCGCAACAGGGGCACATTTTCCGCAACAATCCGAGTGAATGTCATGCTGTGTAAGAAGCTTTGATTCCATCTTGACATTTTGAACCACAGAAAGAATTTCAACATTTAAACGTACCGGTCGGAGGCAATAGTTACTATTGGGTTTCCTCAAAATTGCATGGGCCGATCACGTCAAAGCCTGTAACTGCACACGAAACCGTTACGAGAATTAACGATCATTCATAGAATTCACAAAGATTATGCTCAGCTTAGCGGTAAAAATTCTACTAGTTTTCGGTTCCACTGATACGTAAGTCAGCCTCATCTCTACTAAGGACAGCTGCAACGAGAACCTGTTCAAGAATTGCCGGGGGGGGGGGGGGGGGGGGGGGTTAAAGCGGTAGTTCTATGGTATCAACTCCTGCTATTCCGGAGCAGATGAATGTGTTTATTTAATATATTTGTAAAAATATTCTTCTTAAACTTTAAATAAATAGGGCATTTCGTAGAAATATTGATATTCAATAATGCTCGGAATTGATAAAATTCACTTAAAAATTAAATTAAAAAAATACTACTTCAAGGGCTTTGCATTTGACTTGATCTCTCTCATTTAATTAGCCAACATAATTTTGTATGGAAGTACTAGGCATGCAGAATCATTCTCAAACTAGGAATTAATGCTCCTACTGAAATTAATTTTCCGATCAATTTTGACCGAATGTAAAGCGTGAACGAAAGTCTCTTTACGTCAAAATCCACAGAACGGTTGTTCTCATAATTCACTCAACAACAAAGCCCCGATGATCACTGATCCAACTCATATAGAGCCTCACCTACCTAATGAGACCTACCCCACTTCATTACCCCCACTACCAACGGAACAGTGACTTCGAAATATGAGATATCATAGAAAATATGCAGTCACAAAAGAATGGCCCCACCATTCATTACAATAAACTACAATTTTTTTTAATATTTCTTTCACTTCATGAGTAAAATTCTACTAATTTTGTGTTAAGAAAAACGATAAAAAGTATTTTTATTAGCTCTAGGTTCTGTTATTTATAATAGCGATAGTAGAAGCGGGGCCGTATTAAGCCATGCAAGAGCCCTTGGGCACATAGTTAAGGGCCCTTTTAAAAAGCCAACAAAACATGAATGAAAACATGAGAATGTACATTTGTCTTGTGACTTTGTTGGTTATTATGGTTAGCTTACAAAATTTTACGTGCAAGTTAAATGACGACAACGGCATTTTGAGGCGCCCATTGAGCCGGCGGCCCTGGGCTCGAAAGTCTCCCTTATGGAAAAAATGAAACTGGGTGGAAATACTTTATTTTAACGGATTTAAAGAAAAAGATACTTTTTAACTTCATATGCGAACTACTAGTCTATTTAATGAACTAATCTATTTCATTGACTATTAAAAGCCTTTTTTAAGGACAGTTACATTATAAAATACCTGGTAACATTGTTGAATCTGAAGAGAATCATGTGGTAGCTTCATGAGATTTTGGCTTGCCTCTTGTAAGTGAGTTCCGGAGCATTCCTGTACACAGCCCAGCAGTAATCCGTAAACATTGGTCAATCCAAGGGCCTGGATATCTTTGTTCCATCGCAGAAATATCCTGATGGAATCTTTTTCCGTGTTCATCACTGACAGCTCCACAACTAGGACGGAAAAAGTCTAGGTGGGAGTGGAGAAAATTGATTTTTATGATTTTAGTTTTAAGTTGGTATTTAAAGTTCTGCCTTTTCTTCTGACAAGTCGAGGTCTCGAATGAGATCACTCGATTCCGCTTAACACAGTTATGTGCGGTATATATTTTTCCTCAAAATCAGGTTCATGTGATGTGTAAGGATTGCTAGGTTCTTCTTCTTCCAGAAGGTCTTTATTTTCTACTTCAAGGTCATAATTTTGGGATGTAGTAGGAAGTGGTAAACTATCTGAATGTGGAATAGATCGAATAGCCAATGGAAAATTCGGGTATTGCATCCTGGTCCCCTACCTTCATACCAAAATAATGATTATAGACAGTCTTCACAATAGGCATCAGATTGCGTTTCTGTCACGAAAATGTAATTTCACCACAAACATAACAAAAATTATATTTATAAAATATATAATATACAATATTATTAAAAATTATTAAAAATAACAATATTATTAAAAATTATATTATATTTTAATCACACATTTCACAGTCGCTGCAAAAGTAATTATGTTTATAATTACTCTGAGGTAATACTTTGTAAAACCCCCCGAAGCAATATACCTATCACTTAGCCTACACCTATCACTTTTAAATCCCCACAAATATCCCACTGATACTGTTCATATTTAACACGATTTAGAATGGTTGTTAAGTTGTCACAGGTTTCTTTCATTGTGACTGAGTGGACTAAAAGAATAGATGGGTTTTTGTTTCCATTGTAAAGCAAGACTTTTTGCTTTTAGGCTGTATTTCGACGAATCTATAAAAATACGCCATTCGGTAGGTACATGTTCCATATTAAGCTAATTAATTAAATAATCAATATCACAAGAGACACATAGCGATCCTCTTTATATTTTATAAAAATTTGAAAATGTTCCATTCCTTTTTTAGTGAAAGTGAAACATTTGCATTTTTATGCAGGTTCCACTGTTGAAGTTAGGAACCAAGAAGTTCCGATTTTTGTTTTGACAATCCCAGGTCACGTACCAAATCATGTAATTCATTCTGAGTTATTAAGCGAGGTTCACTGGTAGTTGTTAAAAATGTTGGGTCACAATTGGTATTCTCAGGAAGTTGGATTGGATAGATCCTGAGGAAGAATGCGAAGAATCACCGGGAAACATGTTGTTCAGGTTTAAAGGCGCAATCGGTACCGTTAGTTTCTGGCTATAAGAAACTGGTCTAAGTGCAGAAGGCAAATTTGGATACTGAATTTTATCCCTTCACTTTTTTGAAATCGCTTCTCTTTTAGTGTCTCTTTTAGTCAGCAGGTGCTTTCCACACTATAGGAACAGCAAAAAGCATAGATTTTTTCTTGCGATGCATCCATTACACTAAATTTACGTGACTCACACAGCAAACAACACACACATCAAATATGAGGAGCCCAAGTTGTATCTTGATCCCCAATTTGACACTTAAAATATAAAAGATAGACTTTTTTGACTTCCCCAAATGTAGATATAGCTTGTAACTTTAAAATAAATCGTCCGAATATATATATCAAAACTTATTCGCTAGATTTTTGCAAAATCGACAAGTATAACTTTCAATTTTATATAAAATCGTCTTAAAAACTTGACTGTATTCTAAACGAGACAGAAACAAACTAGACTATACTACTACGGTTTTTTGGAAATTACTACATTGTCCACTCCAAAATCAGGTACAAATAATTTCAATAACGCCATGATATAGGGGAGAAGCAGGTACTTGAAAATGGGACGTACAAGGCCATTTCTGTGAAAAAGTGTTCTAATAACTACCTAAATAAAACGCAAAAAGAACATTCTCATCAATGTTATAAAAATCTTGTCGATCATGTCGAACATGTAATAAGATATCTTAAGTACCTCTGAAATCAAGAACATCTTGTTTAAAGTGTTTCAATTATTTAATATATAATATATTAAACTAATATATAGTATATAATAACTATTTAATATATAGTATATTATTTAATACATTAATATATTTCTGAAGAGCAGTAAAATCCACACGATTCTAGACGTTGTATAAAATATTAATCTTCGGTTCAAGAAGACCAGCCTTGTCATGAATACGAACAAAAAGAATAAATAATGCATCCATTGATTAATGCACAAACGATGTGGTTATTGAGAAAATAACAAATATCGAAATAATTAGAGTTCATGCATAATCATTGGGATTGTTAAGGAGTATCCCCTTTATCCTCAATATCTGCGCTTTAATGCACATGGAAAGGTGTATTTCTTTGTTCCTCGATGTTTATCAAGATAGTAACTTTTCTTTAAGACAATTCCTTGCATATGGGCACATTGTTTAATATTTATAGTTAAATCTGAAGCACAGAACAAAATTAATTTAATATTACCGCAATTATCGAATGGAGATTCCTTTTAAATAAAGGAACTAAGACTTCTATATAAATTTCTACTATATTCGAAATAGTGTCACAATTGTTTCGGCCCACAGTGCGTTCTTCAGGTACGAAAATACAATGTTAAAATATTTAGTAAGAAATTTTGATATATACTAGTTATTAAATTAAAAGTAAATCAACCTACTAATACAACAAATGATAATAGTCGAGAATATCAAGTTCATTTTCTAGGCGTACAATATAGGTTTAGGGTGAACCATTTAAGCCTACTATAATTTACCAAACTACCTAAATGTTGCCCTTTGTTAATTTGTAAGCTCTTTAAGAGATTTGGTACTTTAAATTTATTTTCATTATAAGGAATTAACAAATTTGTGTTAAAAGTGATATTTTCTGAAATTAAATGGTCAGAACAATGGAAATTATTGTATTCCATATTTCTTTTATTTCTTTTATATTCATTGTGCATAATAGTAAAATATCTTCATGTTTAGCCAACATATAATTTTGGACAAGAACCAAACTCAAATAAATAAACCCCTGATATACTAGGTGCGGCGGTTAATAATCAATATTAAAATAAACACGTTTAATTTGGAAGAAAGGTAAGAAATGATTTATTCAAAGTATGCGCAATCGCTAGCTGTACATTTTTCCCATTTTTCTGACAATTTGTGGATGCCATCCCGGAAAAACCGTACATCTTTGTTTCATGGAAGGTGCATGAGACATCGATGAAAACCAGTAGTAGTCAGAAGGAGCCAACTTTGGAAAGTACAAGGGTTCTTAGCCAAGTGTAGAAATGGTTTTCTGACCGCCTTTGCTATGTGTGATGGGGCGTTATCGTATTACATAATCACTTTTCCGTGCCTTGTAGCCCATTCTTTTCGCCCAGTGCATGGTTCAAATTGATCATTTGTTGACGTAGGCGAACGGTATTAACTGTTTCACCTTGTTTCAAAAGCTCAATTTACAGGACACCCTTCTGATCCTACCAAATGCAGAGCATTTTCTTCTTTTCAAAGCAATTCGGTCTTGCGGTCAATGTTGATGGTGGTTGTCCTGGATCAATCCATAATTATTGCCTTTTGGGTTCTCGAAATATATCAATTTTTCGTCACCAGTCACGATCCGATGCAAAAATATCTTTCTTTTATTCATAGAAAGCAAAACTTCATTTTTTCGGTTGACCTGGGCGTTGTTTATCTTTCAAGCCAAAATTTCCGCTTTTGAACTGTCTAAACCAACACCCACAAGCGTCTTGCGTTGTAACATTGTCGCAGTAAATTTCCAATACGACGGCTTCACTAGCGTTTTTCTTTTGATTCAACAAGAAAAGCAGTACATGCCGCAAATGATACGTGTCTCTTTATTTAGCTTGAAACTCGACATGTTTAGCACATGAACAAAATATGACGCTAACTCAAAATAGTTTAAACATCAACGGCGTTTTGAAAGGTAGTGTCATAGCAATAAAATGATATAAGAGATTAGACTGTCAACCAACCCTTGTTTCCTGCGCGATCTCTTAAAATAATTAAGAATTATTAACCACCATACCTGGTATTAAGTTTATTACCTTGACTGTTATCATTTTTAACAAGACGTCCTAAATTATTGTTAGTTTTGAAGGTATTTTTATATTGTTTGTTTATTTGTTTGTTTGTTTTGTTTAAAATTGCTTTAAAACAAATGTGGTTATTCTATAACATCCCATGACATTGGGATGTTCAAGAGTCTATGCATAAATAAACTATATGCCACCTTTGTTTGTGAATAAGGATATGATTTGTTATGTATTACTATATCTGTACGAGAATAAATTTTGTATGTCAAAAGAAATTAGTTTGGGTTTTTTGAGTAAGATAATATCTTTTATTTTATGAAATTAGATATTTTATTTAATGAAATTTTAGGTATTTAGAACTGAAAAATAATCTATAAAACCAAATCTCTTAGAAAGCTTAGAAATTAAAAAAGGAAAAAATGTGAGGCATCTGCTAATTGACCAGATAGAAATAAATGGTCCACCCCTATTGAACTTACATTGCACGACTAGAAATTGAACTTAGAATTATCGACCATTATCATTTGTTGCGTTATTAGGTCGATTTACTACAATTGTGTTAAGAGGCTGACTTATTTGGTTATTAAGAGAGTTATTGCGGTGTTTGTACATTGCACGATTAGAAATTGAACTTAGAATTATCGACCATTATCATTTGTTGCGTTATTAGGTCGATTTACTACAATTGTGTTAAGAGGTTGACTTATTTGGTTATTAAGAGAGTTATTGCGGTGTTTGTACATTGCATGATTAGAAATTGAACTTAGAATTATCGACCATTATCATTTGTTGCGTTATTAGGTCGATTTACTACAATTGTGTTAAGAGGTTGACTTATTTGGTTATTAAGAGAGTTATTGCGGTGTTTGTGCATTGCACGATTAGAAATTGAACTTAGAATTATCGACCATTATCATTTGTTGCGTTATTAGGTCGATTTACTACAATTGTGTTAAGAGGCTGACTTATTTGGTTATTAAGAGAGTTATTGCGGTGTTTGTACATTGCACGATTAGAAATTGAACTTAGAATTATCGACCATTATCATTTGTTGCGTTATTAGGTCGATTTACTACAATTGTGTTAAGAGGTTGACTTATTTGGTTATTAAGAGAGTTATTGCGGTGTTTGTACATTGCACGATTAGAAATTGAACTTAGAATTATCGACCATTATCATTTGTTGCGTTATTAGGTCGATTTACTACAATTGTGTTAAGAGGTTGACTTATTTGGTTATTAAGAGAGTTATTGCGGTTTTTGTTATTTTAATTTTAAATGCATGTAGTTTCAAATAAACTTGGGTTAAATTGCTCTAACTTTTATATCATTTTAAAGCAGGTTTCACTCTATTAAATTGTGGTATTAGTTTTGTTCTAAAATAAGTTTGGCCAATTTTTTCAGTCAGATTTTTGTGCCGGAAAAAGCTCGCGATATCATCGATGCATTTTGCTCAGAAACCACTAATAAACGTATTGTGCAATGGTGTTTTAAAAAAGTTTCTTATTGGTGATGAGAGCCTTAAAGATGATGATCCTAGTGGAGAAATTGGATGTTGGCAACGATCAACTGAGGGCCTTAGTCGAAGTCAATCCACGTAGAACTATTCAGGAGCTTGCTTCGGAATTAGACGTAAGGCTTGTGATGATTTGTAACCATATGCAGAAGATTGGAAAGTCAAAAAAGCTCGATAAATGAGCGCCGTACGAATTGAATGAAAATAATAAAAATCGCCGTTTTAAAGGATCGTCTGCCCTTCTGCAATAAATCTCGAATGGATTATGACGTGCGATAAAAAGTAGATTCTTTACTATAATTGCCGGTGATCGGGTTAATGGTTGGACCGCGACGAAGCTCCACAACACTTCCCAAAACCGTAAATGCACCAAAATAAGGTCATGTTGACTTTTTGGTGGTTTGCGTTCGATCCGGAATCCAGGCGAAACAATTATAGCGGAGAGATACTGCCAGCAAATCGATGAAATGCACCAAAACCGTGGCAAATGTGCCCAGCATTGGTCAACAGAAAAGAACCAATTCTCCTCCCTGACAACGCTCGGCTACGCAAAAGGTGCATGAGTTGAGCTACAAAACTCACGACCATTCGTCATACTCGCCTAACCTCTCGCCTACCAACTACCACTTTTTCAAGCATCTCGACAACTTTCTGTCCGAAAAATGCTTTAAAAATCAAGGGGATGTAAAAACTGAAAAGTTAGGCATAAGTCTTAGTTATTTTATTTACAAACATTGTAAATAAACATTAAAATATTATAGCATTGAAATGCAGTGGCGGTTGGTCCATACGGGCACGTGGGCACGTGCCCTCTGTTCTCTCTATGATAACGCTTCTTGTGAGGTCTATAGCATAACATCCATAATGTCATTCGCGGTAACGAAATAGGTCATGGGTTGCCGAAGCGCACCGATTAAAGAACACGTGCTTTGGCCACACACAAGTTTCTTCCGCTACTGTTTTCTTTACTTTCGCGTACGAAAAACAAAGATAGCAATTTTAAATACACATTAAAATATTACAGCATTGAAATACAGTAGCGGTTGGTCCATAAGGGCACGTGGGCACTTGCCCTACATAAAAAATGAAAAAATGAAATGACAAAAATTATTTCAGATTTTATATTCATTTATTCTCTGTTTTGTCTATAATCACGCTTTTTGTGACTTCTATAGTCTAACATTCATAATGTCATTCGCGTTAACGAAATAGGTCGTGGGTTGCCGAAGCGCACCGATTAAAGAACACGTGCTTTGGGCACTGAAAAGTTTGTGCCACTACAGTTTTCTTTACTATCGTGTGAGAAAAACAAAGATAGCAATGCATCGCTTTGCTAGTAACCCGGAGATTAAACGCAATTTATAACGTCATATCTTGGGCGCTGTCCCATTCTCAATAGTCAGGTGTTTTTCGCCATCCCAATTTTCGACTTTTTGAGTGGTTGCAAAGTGAATATTATGAACGATTACAATAGAGAAGAAAAATTCAGTGATACATGTGATATATATGAATAGAAATAAGGTCACATTAACATTTGACGACCAAATTGTCATCACAAATCACCAGTTAAATCTAATAATTGAAAGGTATTGTACACTAGAAAAAGATGTAAAGATGTTTCTTGCAAATCTGTCTGAATGTTCCACTTTTTTTTCTCGATCACCCCAAAGGACAACTGTTCTGGACAGCGTCGTGGCAAAGCGTCTACCCCGTGCGGCCCTTACCAGATGGAACTTTATGTCTAAATATGTGTATACTGTTTACATTTAAAAAGAAGAATTGGAAACATGCCTTGATGAAATTATGGACGGATAAAAATTCTATTAATCAAGCTCAGTGGGCTGTGCCGCTGTTACAAATGTTAATCCAAAACAGTTTAGCATCAACATTTAGTGAATCTGTGGAAATTCTGACTGTTTTGCGTACCGTTCCTATGACGACTGTGGAAAGCGAAAGATGTTTCTCTACCCTCAAACGAATCAAGACAATTCTAAGAAACACTATGGGCCTGGAACGGCTGTGCGCGTTAGCAATGATATCTATTAAAAAAAGGTTGTGAAGTTAATTTCAAATTTTAATGATTAAGTCATCGATCACTTTGCTGCTCAGAAATTTAGGAGCATGGACTTCAACTACAAACAAATTTAATAGTCATGGTCCTATGGTGAGTTTAGCAAAATTTTATTATCTAGGTACCTATTTGAAAATTTGATGTCTGTCAGTTACACTTATATTTCTACACAGCAAAGTGTGTGTATGATACTAAGAATATCTACTATCCCTATACCAAAATTTGATTATACGTGCCCCACCTGTTTTTCCCCCACGAACCGCCGCTGATTTTATCTAAATTGCGCTTCTTTAGCAATATTAATCATCATGTCACAAAAAGTTTAATAGCACCAACGATCTAGCTAATATCAATAATAAGATGGCAAATAGACACAATTTCATCACACACTATTGCATACCCACTCAGGGTAAAAACGTTCGAATTTTGTCACGCTAAGGTATAAAATCCCGGAAAAAATTATCCCTTAGTTTCACCAGTAACCAAGTTAAGTAAAGCTGAATGTCTTTTGAGGGGTCTACTTCGTAGGTTACTCACCAGCCATTACATGTTTCAATAAAACTAAAATAAAATCACAAACAATGGATTAATACCTCGAGACATAACTAGATTTATAATCAGTCAAAAGCAAATTTTATTAATACATGCCTTTCACTCACAAATAGCTATTTAGCTTGCTATTTACTTCTCTTTAGTCCAACAGTTATATAGCATTCAGATTTGATGGTGACGTTAATTGTATTCAAGTAATAACGTTATATTAGGCCATTTAAATTGCTTTTGTCAGCGTTTTTTAGTTTCAATATTTGAATAGCCTTTCATGAAACACCACCTCCCACGCAAAGAAATTGATTTCAATTTTTCTTTCAAATATTTAGTTTCGTAATATACCAATCAACGTCCAGTAATATACTTTTATTTCATTTAGTAGAGTTCATACGAGTTTTTACGACTTTTTTTGGCTTTTATATCTCAACAATACACATTTATTATTTGCTCCAAAAAAATTTAAAATTGCAATAAAATGATTGTTTAACAAATTGATAATATGCTGTAGAACAAAGAAAATGCACCACTACGAAATATATATTGTATTTTAATTATATAATTTTTGTGTACACCGCGACGGTATTATGTAATATTTAATATATCGGCTAGCAATTACTATTGATGCAAATAATTAATATTAACGTAACAGTTATTATAATACTCGGTAATTCTGGGAAGCATGAACCAAATTACGAGGGGTGTCCATAAAGTAAGGTCTCCAGGTGCTGGAGTCGCGAGAAACGCTTTAACGTAAGATCCCGTCGCACTGGTAGTTGGATTCCCGTCTACAAATTCCCACCACTCCGAGCTGTTTGCGACGCTCAGTCTTTGTTTGGCAACCGTTGGAGATGCAGCTTCCACTCGCCGCTACAGCCAGATGTGAGTTGCGTTCTGTAATTCGTTTTCTGCGTCCTAGGGGAACTACGCCGATAGAAATTAATGATCAATTATGTGAAGTGTATGGACAACAGTGTATGCATATCAAAAATGTGCAAAAATGATGCAGAGGGTTTAAAAATGAACGTACAGACCTCCATGATGAACAGTGCCGGACGGCCACCTATTTCGGACAAAGCGATTGCAAAAGCGGAGAGGATAATTCTTGAAGATCGATGAGTGACAATTCGGAACCTGTGTGAATTGATTCGTGATGTCAGTAAGACTGCTATTGATAAGATTTTGACAGAACATTTGCATTATCACAACGTGTGTGCAAGGTTAATTGCTACGTAAAAGAGAGCTAGGAATCCTTGGATTCAATTGTCACTGGCGACGAAACAAGGGTACATTATATGACACCAGAGACAAAAGAACAGTCCCGTCAGTGGCGGCATTTAGGATTCCCAAAGCCGTGAATGTATAAACAAAGATTGTCTGCCGGCAAAGTCATGGCGACTATGTTTTGGGATAGAAAGGGGATATTGTTGTGCCAGTTCATGTATACCGAGACAACAATAAACGCTGATCACTAGTGTCAGATTTTGAAGAACCTTCACCGTGCAATTCAAAACAGTCGAACTCATCAACCAATCTCGATGGAATAACGTCACAGCCTGGATCTAGCACCAAATGATTATCATCTCTTTCCTGCGTTAAAGTCATATCAGGGTGAAACGAACTTCAGGACCTAGGATTTGAAAGAAGAGGTCGTACGCTACCTGGGCGTCGCGGCGGGAAAGTTCTATGACACGGGTATACGAGAAATGCTACACCGCATGAAAAAATGCATTGATCGCAACAGGGACTATGTAGAAAAATAATAGAAGTCCAAGCTTTCTAACGATGTATAATTAATTGCAAATAAATGTGATTTTCCTTGTGAAAAAAAATTGGAGACGTTAGTTTTTCGGACAACCCTCGTATATAGATGATCTACGAGGTATTTCAATTAAGTGATGAAACTGGAGGTGTAGCGTTTGATCTGGCCTCACTATTCGCTTCCCCTTTGGAGGGGAGGCTGGCCAACATCTGGTGCATCTTCCGTGCGGGTTTGAACTCGCTAAAGTCACTTGGCGGTCCGTAGAAATTCTTTTCCCGAACGAGATTCAGACTGGGGCACAGTGCGACGGAAAGTTTTACAAAATTTCAACAGGCCTATGGAAACATTATTTTGCCAACAGCTGCCTAAACAGTTCAGTTTTGCTGAACTGGTCGTTAATGCTGCATTTGAGAGGTATGAGAACACTTCAACAAGTATGTAAATAAACAAAATTGTGAGCAGGAAAAACCTTGGAGTGAAGCATATGTCGGTACATATGCTTCACTGCATTTATTTTCAAATAGTATAGTTTTAATCGAATATCGAATTGCGCGAATATTAATAGCCCCCTTTTTTTCAAAACATCGAATAAAACAATAACCTTTTCAGCATAAAGAAACTTTTTAATGCCACTTAATTCTTTCTTTTTATATTCCAAACACTTTATTAAAAAGCATTTTTAATAAGTTGAATTTCTTCAAGGGGATTAAATATCATCATGGAAATTCTAATTTTATTAACTGCATTTTTGAACTTTAAGTGAACTGTAAAAAAGTGTCTTCTAAATTATCTAAAGTTACGATGCTCGTCTCAGAGTTTTCTTTTATATAGTATTACTTTTTGAACAGTAAATCTCAACAGCGTAACTTTTCATTTATTTATTAACGTGGAAAATCAAAATAAGCACTTTTGTAATATTGGTTTTTTTCGTTCAATGTAAAAGGACAATAATTGCATAGAAAAAGGATATGTAGTGTGTTTGACTAAGATAATCGAAACTAGATGTCAGAATTGGTTTGAGATGAAATCACTAACACAATGAAAGCAATAACAGTATACGTTAAACGCATCAGACGCGATATTTAAAGTACATCTTGATTAAAAGAAAGTCATCTTATCAATTTGGTGGAATTTTTGTTGCATATGACATTGACTCTAAAAGATCCAGGAAGTTCATGGCAGTTTTATTGCAAATACAGGTAGGACTGCTTCAAAGATGATTGTTGACTGACATCGACTCCTATCATCTTTATTGGGTGTTTCCTTTTTCTAGCCCGCTATAAGGGCATCTCTTGGAATAGTGCCGAACTAGAAGTGAATGAGAATCTGGAATAGAACTCTATCTACTTTAGTGCTGAGTCTAGATTTTATTTTGGTGGTCCGAAATTGCAGAATCTGATAAAATCTAACTTTGGTATTAGAACGACATATTAGGTCCAGTAGCGTACGACGTCTTCTTTCAACTCTTTGGTCCTGAAATTCGTTCCACCCTGGTGTGACTTCAACGCAGAAAAGAGATGATAATTAATTATGTCTATGATAATAATTATATTCCAGTAATTATACAAGGTCCAATATTGTTGTTTATTTTTGTGGGTATAATTAATAGAAGTCGATTTAAGGTTTAATAATTTATAGAACACATTATAGAAGAACATTATAGAACAATGTTTGAAAATTTATTTAGCAAAAATAATACTGTCGAGATGGCGGCCTTCGAGGCTTTAGTATTCTTGAAGGCATTATCGAAAATGTACTATCACCCTACCGCAAATATGTCTGAATATCTCCACTCGATATTTGATATCTCATATATGATATCTCACAAACAATATTCTGCAAATTATTTTATTTCTTGCACAATTTGAATTTTATAGAGACGATGACGAATTTTTTTTTTTTAAATGGCATACAGTAAAAAATTTCTTAATGTCTACCTGGCACTTCGTTTCCGTACGGATTGGGTTAGATTTTCTCTAAGCGACTCACGCATACGTTCAATGTTGTTTGCATCTCTGCTTGACCTTGGACCACCCATAGAGGGAAAATTTAAAGTTGATCCTGTAGTTTCTAACTTTTTTATCCATTTGTTTATTAAATTAACACTTGATGTCTCGTTTATGTCGTGTAAATTATGAAAACGACGAGCTGTAATAAGCAAATTGTTGTTTTGATAACACGCGAGAACACAGAAAGCACGTTGTTGTTCAGTGAAATGCTTCATGGCTAATTTAACTCATTTTTCCTGAAATAAGCTTCGATGACAAGTTAACACAACCAGCGCGTTCTGCGCCACCTAGGAGAAAACAGGTAATTAAATATAAACGACATTTCTGGACACCTGGTATATACGTTACTCTTAATAGTTTAAATGGAAGTAGAAAGTTTAAATACAGGCCGTTATGAAACCAATATATTACAATCCATCGTTAGGCCGCATCTGCACGTTCGTCGAAATCTCATCTTTCAGAAATATAACGCAAGACCATTGATAACTCTCCAAAAACAGTGCAGTGTTTTAGAAGAGTGTACGATGGTGATATTCAACTGGCTAGCCAGATCCCCAGATTTCAGACCGTTCACGTAAAGGTGATTCATGTAAAGGGCTGACTGAGGCCGTCACCATTTTTGGAAAATGTATACAGTACTCCTGGAACACCTTCTTGCCAAGAAAACATGTATCTTTTAATTCAGCACATTAGCACAGTCTCGTGAAGTAGAGTGTTATAATAACGGTGGTTAACCTATTCAGTATTTTCTTAAATCAAAAGTAAAAGGAATTTCTTAGTTTTTTATCTTTATGTTATACCATCATGATGGACAAAAACTTTTCAAAATGAATCCAATCTAATATATTTTTCAGTGTTTCAATTTACAAATTCGAAGATATGTATGAAATAAAATATGTTATAATAAAGGTGGTTAACCTACTGTTTATTTTTTTAAATCAAAAGTAATAGGAATTCCTTAGTTTTTGTTGTTGACAAAAACGTTACAAAATTAATTCAATCTAATATATTTTTCAGTATTTCAATTTAGATATTCGAAGATATGTACGAAATTACAGATGTTTCAGTTAATAATGTGGATTTTGCTAAGAGATAGCGTTACTAATACATTTGTTGCTTTGGTAAACTAATGACGTCTATGGCATTTTGGAGGGTAAACATACGCCATTAAAACGCCAGTTCGTTGAATATGTCAAATTATGTGCCAGAAAGTTTAATAACCTTCTTTCATTTGAAGAAAACGTCTGCTGAAAGTTATCGATTGTTTGTTGAAGCTTATGGTAAACATGCTCTAACCCAAAAAGCTTGTAAACGATGGTTTAAACGTTTTAAAAGTGCTGATTTTAATATAATCAAGGAGCGTCCAGAACAGCCGAAAAAGTTTGAAGATGCAAACATTATTGAACGAAGACTGAACTCATACGTTGCAACAATTGGCAGAAGCACTCAATCTTGCCCAATCCACCATTTCCGAATGTCTTGTGATTGGGAAGGATCCAAAAGGAAGAAAATTGGTTTCCGCATGAATAAAGAAAAGAGACATTGAAAGGCGTTTTTTTGCAACAGGTGATGAAAAGTGCATGTATTTTGACATCCAAGGGCAAAAAACCCAGGCCAGGTTCATACCAAACCCAGGCCAACATCATAACCAGTGCGCAATATACATGAAAAGAAGGCTTTGCTGTATATTTGGCGGGATAGTAGAGCTGTGTATTACGAACTGCTGAAATCTGGTGAAACTATTACTGGCAATCAATACCGATAACAACTGATAAAATTCAACCGAACACTGTTAATAACTGTAATTAACTAAATAATAATACTTACAATTTACATATAAAGACATCCTTTTGCTAACAGCCGGCGGAACATCATTGCTAGCAATACACAAATAGGTACCCATTTGAGATCTGTCTACTCTCCAAAAATTTAAACTGCTACCATTATACGTATCCACTGAAACAAAACAAAATATACAGATAAATAAATATAAAACTCTACTTACATTCTGTGAATAAACAACAATGATCCAACAAAATTAGCTTTCAGTGACCTAGAACGCAAAAAAATTTTTTTTGATAATTAAATATTGAAATAGTAATTCCAAACTAAATTAAGTAACCTATATTTTAGGAAAGTTCGATAATTCGTAAATAATTTCGTTTGCTCGGCATTAATTAAAAATTGTATTGAAATTGAATTTTACGTTTTTTTAGTTTTATATTCGTGCAATTTTTATGGAATACATAGAAATTATTTCTTTTTATAAAACGGATTAAATCAAATATGATTGAACGTTTATTCTGACATTGGTCCGGAAAAGTTGTCAACTTTTTATAATTTTCATTATAATCCTCATATAAAACCTATAATTTTGATGTAAAACAATAATCCAATGTTTTTTACGGCTTTCAGTTTTCGAATGATTTACTGTCATGAGAATTTTAAAACATTTGGATGATACGTTTTTATCACAGCACTGAGACATTAGCTGATACAGTGCTAACTTTTGATTTGTTTGACAATAATAATGATTTTCTTTAACCTACTACTACACTCATCTATTTCTATCAGCTATTTTCCTGATAATAAGCGAAGTTGCCAATTGCTAGAAAAATATTATTTAGTGTTTTGTTCTATTGTCCCCTTAAGGTAGAGGAAAGCTCTACCCTATTGTCCCCTTAAGGTAGAGGAAAGCAAGCTAATTTGGAATACTACTTTTAAGAAATATTATATTAATGTAGATTTGTAATTAGGTGTGATAGAATAAAGACTACGTATAATGCAAATGAATTAAATGCAAACTATGCAAATAATCAATGTCCCAGTTCTTCTCTAATTTCAATATTTTTTTTACTAAGCCACAGAAGTGCATGATTTAGGCAATATGGATATAATTTGGAATATTCCAAATCATATTCATATTTAAAGATCCATCGCTTTATATTTCTAAACTTACATCTAACACAAATTTTGCAATTATTTACAATAATCACAGACATAACACCCAGTGTCATAGCCAGCGCATTCGCTGTGTACCCAGACTTCGCACAGAAAGTATTACATCAATCTTAACTATATTTTCCATTGCAAAACAGAATTATCTGCAATAGGTAGTCTTAAACTATCACGGGAAAGTTAGTTCGTCTTCTGATTTGTCAGAAATAAAATTAGCATCACTATCAGAGTCAGTGTTGTTTTCGGATAGATTTATCTTTCTTCTTGGCATTCTCTTCATTTTCCCTTTTATCCTTCGCTTTACCTTTTCCCATACCTTCCCCCTTAGTTTTCTCTTTGTCTTTTTCCTTACGTTTCTCTTTGTCCTATCTGTATTTTGGTATATTCACTTCAGTTTCTCAAATTTACTTTTTTCTGCTTTTTGCAGCTCATTTTTGTAGGGTTTGTTCATGTTTTGTATATAATTTCAGATTTTGCTGACCTCAATATGGTGCGCGTTTTCGCATATGAAATGGACTTATAAGGGGTCAACTGCGAGAAGGGTCTGGAATTACTCGGGTAGCATGTGATAGCGAAGACGAGTCTAATTCTACTGGAATATATCTATCATTCTTTGATTTTAATAATGCTGCAGTTAGATTTGGTTGAAGACTTGCAGATTCTTCCGGTGTTTCTTTGACAGTGACATTTAGGTCGGATTAATCCAGTCCAAGTAATTCTTCTGTAACATCAACTGTCAGTTCTTGGGCTGCAGCAAGACAATCTGATTAATTAAAAACATACCTATTGAATGGATATATTCCCTATTATAATTCTTTGACTGCGATTTCTGCATTCTAGCGCTTGCGATATGTGTTTCCCAATAATTCTGAAATATCCTAAACTCTTAGTGGTCTATTATTTACACCCAATCGTACACGAGTTTCTTCGCTATAATACCCATGAATGATTGTGTCCATCGGCTGGATTTTATGCGTTTAATGAGGTGGGAGCGATATTATGGTCACATGATTTTCTCTGGCTAGATCCACGAAATCAATCTTCTTCGTGTGACTGAAGTGGCCATCTAATAAAAAAAGAACTGGTAAGGTTTCAATTAGTTTTACATAGTCAATGAAATGCTGAATGTGTTTGAATCCAGTCAGAAAGATGCGCCTGCTCGATTGATCCCACATGAGCGTCTACCGGTTGGACTCTTATAGGTGACTATCATAATGAGGAACCCTCTTTTAGCAGACGTCATGAATTAAACAATAGACAGCTCCGTTTAATCCACATTAAGAATCCGGTAATCCGTAAATCCTTTTTCATTGTAAACTTTCTCAGGGTTATCATAAAACTCTTGTTCTTCTTATTTTTGTAAATCCATTTGATTTAGCAAAAAACGTTCCAGTTGGTACATCGCCAGAACGTGCTTGTATCTTGAGATATTATGAAATGGATAAGCCATATTATTTTTAACAGGGAGTTGCATGCTGTCGTATGTCCATTGGGGTCAATCCATATATTTTTTTTTTACTATAACAAGAGTGTATTACACCGTAATCTCATCATAAGCTTCGTTAAAGACTGGCTTACAATCAATCTTTTTGTGAGTAGATCTTCCATTGACCTTCATTCGCAAGCCAAAGTAGGGTAGTTCTAGGTACATTATATTTTTGCCGCTTTCAAATGCCCCACTGTTTTCTCTCTAACTGCAACTACCTCAGCAGCCATATCTTCTTGACTCCACTTTTTTCGTTTTATTATTTATTGACTGCAGATGACATATCAAAAACATATTAAAACAAATATACCACTGTGCATATCATTTGCGATATTCCAAATTAACTTCACCAGTCGTATTCCAAATTGGAAACATAACCACACTTAATCTCCAACATGGTATCTATAGTATCTAACTATTAAAATAGATAACTATTCCAAAATAGATAGTAATTTAAATACGCTAAACATTCGAAAAGAGCACCAGCACGAAGATGACTGCCAACGCGACATGTCCAATATGGCGGATCCTAAGCAACTCCCTATTTGACTAGTACACACTGCTACTCAATACTTGTGTTTTTTTATTATATAGCGTTGCTGAGAATTTTTATATTGCACTATACAAAATTACCAACGGTATTCCAAATTAGCTTCCTTTCTTCTATTTGAAAATAAACTGTAATATTTTTACATCCATCTATTCCATACCTTTCAGCATAAATTTAGTTTATTTTTTTACAAAAAAAGGAAAATTTCCACATTAATGTCATTTAAAAATATTAATAAGTAAAATTAACATACTAATTTTTCAGACCATAACACGTTTTAAATGATTCACGTCACATTTAAAAACACATGTTTAATTGTTTTATTAATTTAAATGAAAGTTCAAATTGTCCACCATTTGAGTCCATGCAAGCCTGACACCGCAGTAACATATTTTCCCAAACACGTTGAAAAAATCCTGGTAATTTCTGGTTGCTGTTTATCCGCAAATTCGAAACATTCACACATTAAATGTGACATTGTGCAGAAAAATCCCGAAACAAATATTTATAGTTTGTAATGGAGAACGAACGCTGAGTTCATTAATTTTACCTAAAGTCAAAAATAAAAGAAAACAGGAAAGGTATTTATAGCGAAAAGGAACATTGATATATGAAAATATTCTACAAATATTCTTCTACTGTTAATTGGGTTTTTAAATAAAAAATCATTATCGATTTTATTACTTTATTTTTAAACTTTATCATAAATAGTATTGATAATCGATGCAAAAACTTATTACAATTAATTATAGATTAATTAAAATGTATAGAATTACGCGCCGCGATTGGCTACTATGTTTGTGACGTCGAATACAAAAGCGTTTTCACGTCAGTTTTGTCAACGATTTCTATTCGTATATATACTGTCAAAATTATTGTTGGTTAAGTGCAAAATAAAATATTGTTGATTACTAATTTAGTTCAGTAATGTGACAAAGGGTTCATAGAGGCTAATTCTGATAATATACCTGCTGTGGATATTTTTACGGTCACAGATTTACTGAAAAATGACATTCGGTTCAATTCAGCCGAAGTTCGAGGTGCTAAAGCATCGATGTAAGTTTTTTAAAAAATATTAATTTCTATTAATATAATTAAACTTGACAAGGCTATAGGTTTTGTTCAACTTATCGGCAAAAATGGTATTTGGACTATAAAATGACGTGTATGTCCAGAACATAAAGTTCGGAGTAAAGCTTTTACAGTTACCTTGATTATTAATAAAAAATTAAGAAAAGTTCAAGACACTCAATGTCTCGACTGTGCAGCCAGGGCGTATATGTATATGTATATATATATATATATATATATATATATATATATATATATATATATATATATATATATATATATATATATATATATATATATTGGTTTTCAAAAATCAGCCTATAATCAGTCTTCAATGCCTATAATAAATTTCTAACCTATGTTTGAACATACCTTATCAAATAAATATGTTAAATTAATAGATGAAATGTACCAAAATACTGAAAAACACTAAGTATTTTAACAGTTTTGTTTTATTTATCTACAAATTAGATTATCCTGCAAAACTTTCATAACTATAAGACTTTTTATATACAATTACCTTCCAAATTGGTTGTCGAATTGTATTCTTGTCTATTCTTCTCTAACTCTTGAATATTTTATGGAAAGCCCCACGATCCTGTGGGGCTTTCTCATTGTTACTACCCTCGGTTGTGTTACTACATGTAGATTCTTTGCGGACACGCAGGAATATTCCTTCTTATATATTTGGCACGTTAATTTGTTTTTCCTACATGAATTAATAATATAAATAAAAGTTATACAAACGAATGCAAAAAAACAAAAGGAACCCTAATCTGATTTCATTCTGAACTTACCTTTGAGCGTCCATATCGTATGTAAAGATATATGAGTATAACGTCGAAAACAGCACCGAAAACCTAATTAAAAGCAAGTATATTTTCAAATCGAGAGCAACCCAACAAATGCAGTCAAGTATGTAGATTAAAACTATAGAACAATAACCAAGATGGATACATTTTTTTATTTTTCCGAGACTCCGATTCTTTCTGAACTTCTTTTCAGAAGGAGCGCGAAAGAAAATTCCGAATTGCTCCGAGCCGAACCGATATTGGTGATATTGGCCTTCGGTATAATTGTTCCGGTTTTTTTCGAGAATTGTCGGCGTGTCATCGGTACTAGGTTTCAAAATTTATTTTCAATTTGATATAACTTTTTAATTATAAGGAAAAAAATAAAAATAAAAATAGTTTTGTTATAAAAGTTATATATTATCTTTCAATTTATGACAAAAAAATGTTTGTTCAAAAGCCCAATTATGTTCCAAATTCCAAATCTTTCTACCAGGGGTATTTTTTAAATAAGGTTTGTTTGTGAATCAGAGTGTGCATGCATGCTGTTCCCAGCATGCTTTGGGCGCGTTGAGAAGCCATTTGCAGCCGTATCGTCTGTCTCTGCGCTGAGCTGTAGAAGTTTATAATGTTTAAGAAAATTGAATACTGAAATACGATCTGTAATTCGATTCTCGAATACAAGAAATTTGGCAGCAGCGGAAATTCACCGTCAAATTTGTAACGTTTACTGTGATAATGTTGAGTGCAGTAAAGTTCGATAGTGGGTGAGAATGTTCAAGGACAGACGGGTTAATGTGCATGATGAGCCACGCCCTGGCCTACCTTCTTTAATTTCTGAAGATTTGCTTCGTGACGTGGACAACAAAATTAGAGAGAACTGATGATTCACGATTTCAAACTTATCAAGTGAATTTCCACAGGTTTCAAGGTCAGTTTTGTACACCATTGTTTCGGAGAAATTTAATTATTGAAAATTGGGTTCTCGGTGGATTCCAAGACTGCTTTCTGACGATCACAAAACAAAAAGATTCGGCTGTGCTTTATCATTTTTGACTCGATACAATCAAGAAAGACATTAATTGTTAGACCACATCGTTACAGAAGATGAGACTTGCATGTCTCACATGACTCCTGAATCAAAATAATAGTCAATGGAATGGTGACAGAACAGGGATTTTATTGGTGGATTTTATACCGAAAGGCATAATAATCAATTCTGATGTGTATTGTGTCACCTTGAGAAAACACTGCCGTACCATACAAAACAAGCGGCGTGGCCTATTGTCTTCCGGTGTGATGTTCCTCCATAACAATGCTAGGCCACATGTTTTTACCCAAACGCAAGGTCAAATCAGGTCTTTTGGATGGAAAGAACTAAATCATTTACCTTACAGTCGGCGCCTTGCACCCTGTGATTTTTACTTGTTTCAGTACTTAAAGGAGTTTCTTGGTGGTGAACGATTCAGTGACGATAAATAAGTTAAAACTGCAGTCATGAATTTGGCTTCTTCACAGGCGGCAGATCTCTTTGACGTCAGAAATACCAAAAACTTGTTGAGTGGCATGGCAAATATTTGAACAAAAATAGAAATTTTGTAGAAAAGTAGATAAAAGTATATATAATATGAAAAAAATATATTTTAATGATATTTATAGTATTTTTCTTCTTACTAAAAAAAAGACCTTTAAAAAATATACCTCGTATATTGACCTATTGAATATTTAGTAACCTACTGAATGTTTTCCACTAATATAGTTAAAAATTAATTTAAAGCCAAATATGAATTTTTGCTTAAACACATCCGATATATTTCAAGACACTATAGTTTATTTTCCACCAGAACTTCCCTATTTTATTTAAGTTTTAATTGATTCCATCATAGTTCATGTTGAAATTCCGAATTATTTTTTCTTTTCAGGGATTGTTGTTTGCGTTTCGATTTTCAACTACTAAAAGCCGCTAATTAGACCGCTTTCAAAATACCATAATTAACATTCATATATCATACAGGGTGGCGTAGAGAAAACATATGTTTTTCACTTAAGCACAATATGTTTATTTTCAAAATCATTTTTTTGTAATTACAACTAAATGAAGTTATAATTGTGCACTTTTAAATTAATGCTGGAAAATAATGACAGTCAAGCATCGCCCTTCTTCGCGGTCACACATCTGCAATCTCTCTTGAAAGTTGTGCATCACTCCCAGAATCATTTATTTTTGTATTCTTGCGATTTCTTTACGAATAGTAACTTTCAGCCCCTGTATCGTGCGTGGTTTGTTTACGTACACTAGAGACTTAAGGTAACCCCTCAAAAAAAAGTCGCATGCAGACAAGTCTGAAGAGGGGCCAAGAATCATCACCGAAATGGAATATCACATGTTGACGAAATATTTGTCGGTTACATTCCATTGATACTCTCGCCATGTAAGCTGTGGAACTGTCTTGTTGAAACCACTGTTCTCCCATCTTTTTATCCAAGGAGCTTGCAGCTTTTGATGGACATAGAATATCTCATTATGTTTTTAAAAAATCAAAAACCAAAACCCATATCTTTTCTCTTTAAAACAACTTTTGCTGACTTTTTTTTGACATTTTGTAGAATGAGGTTAAGGAAGGAGTTCGTTTTTCTTGGTAATGTGCTTCTAACTTCTCTTGATTGTGGTGATTTGCAATTAAATCATTGTGTTGACTTTTTTTTTGATATTTTGTAGAATATGTTATCGAAGACGTCCCTTTTTCTTGGTTGGGAGCAATTTCATATAAAAAATTTTGGGGAGGGATAACAGAAATATAGTGGGGAAAAATACGAATGAGAAGGTGAAACGGACGAGAAGATGAGGAGGATGCGCTCCCATACTAGTCAAGATACGAATGAGAGGGTAAAACGGACGAGAAGATGAGGAGGATGCGCTCTCATACTAGTCAAGATACGAATGAGAGGGTAAAACGGACGAGAAGATGAGGAGGTGCTCCCATATATTTACTACTGTTTACTTGTCGCCGTTGAAGTTATTGTAACAGAAAAATTTGTAATATGTCAACATAACATACCGAACTTACTGTTCTTTCCCCCTCTTCAAAAAAGTAAGGATCAACGAATTGGAAATTCCGCAACACAATTTTTTGTCGCTTTTTCACTATGGAGAAGTCTTTGGTGCAGCTCTTGTGGATTCTCTGATGCCCAGTACCTACAGTTCTGCATATTTACATATCTATTTAAATGAAAATGTGGTTCGTCAGTCGTCATTACGGCGGCATTAGGGTTATCAGCAAAAATGCATTTAGTAGATGGAGGGTAGCATTTGGTAGGGGTCTATCGACTTTCATCACTATGAGCCACCCAAGCCACAATATAATGCTTAGGTAGGTAGCTGCATTTTGAATAAACCATTCATTACTGAAACCAAAGCCGTATGCCGAAATGAATATGGATAGGATGGGGGAGACGATTCTGCGAACTTCCATTCGCTTTGATAATAAATAACGCCTGACATAATTTAAAAAAACGACGATTTGACATTCATCAAGCGGTTTCTTGTTGATGAGTAGACAATAAACAAAACTGCAAATTTTAATTGTCGGAAAAATTTCGTGAATTAAAAATTCGTTGAAATAGGACCACTACACAGAGAACTAACATCAGAGAAATGTTTCAAAGGTATATTCGTAAAAACAATAATTGCTTGATTGACATTATTTTCCGCATTTTCGGACAAAACTCTCTGAGCTATGCAAAATGCCTTTCGGATAGCTATTGCATAATCATTATTTTATAGGGATAAAATATGAACTCGTCATGCAGAATGCATTGTAGCGATCGACGGGACATACTCTGAGCTGAAGCTTGGCGCCTAATAGAACGCTGAGGACTAGGTAGAACAGCCCTTCTCACTGTTTTAACATTATCTGGTATCCGAATTGCACGGGGAAGGTCAGGTGATTTCCTCTTCATAACAGATCCGTTAGTTCGGATCGACATGCTTCAACCCATCGGAGTATCGTATTTCGATCTGAGATTGGCCCTCGGCATTCAACGTTGAACTGTAGATGGAAAATGCGTTGCACGGTAACTACAGAATTACTGCTTCTAAAAACTACTCGACGATAAATACACGATGCTCCAAGGTCTTCGGTGACATGCCTAAAACTGCATTACCTAAGATGTCCGTTGGCGGCGCGGCTAGGTCATATCCCCGCTCTTTGCAAAATAGTAGCAGTTCAAAAAACATATCGTCCCTCCACGCAGTTTGTGGAGGTAATGTGAAAGTCTGTCGAATAGCGGTTGTCTCAATTTTGTGACAATGACACGTAAACCTTTGTCTAATAAACCATTTCCTCAGTTTTGGAAAGACAAAGTAATAGTTGAGAGCCAAATTCAGTGAACACGGTGCATATGAAAGCAGTTTACAGTATAGGATAGAGTTTTGCAGCAACTCGCGACATATATGCAGGCGCATAGTATGTCTATGCATAGTATGTCATAGTAGGCGAAATAGTATGTCTTTTTGCCAAATGTGGACGTTTAACCTAAGTAGCACCCTTCAATTATATCTCTTGCCTTAGCTATATGAGTACCACACCGCAAGAAGCTCAGAAAACCGAAGCTGGTCGCTTTCTTTGATGCAGTTTCAACTGCTCCTACTCACCATTTCGTCTAGCGTTTTATATTCCAGTATATACATGTCTCGCTTACTGTTATAAAACGTTGAATAAATTCAGCATTCATATAAGTTTAAATACTCATTCTTGGGTCGAGTGTTAACAAACCCGGCCCCAAGCGAGCGGAAATTATTGGGAAAACCCAATTAAAGCGCTATTTAAAACTTTTTAACGTCAGTCAGCATTTAGCCTGTTAGAATAAAGTTCTTATAATAGCTCGAACATCAATTTTATTCGTTTTTCAGAAAATATAAAAACTTCCACCATCTCTGTGTCAAGCCAAAAACTCTCACTCCTCATGTTATAATGATGTTGTGTTACTAAACTATAGGGTGAGTTTTCCTTAAGTGCATCCGAAAATTAAATTCAAATAAAACAACAACCAAATTAGATGCCTTGAAACTATTTGTTTCATAAGAAATATCGTTCAATGGCATTAACGATTCAAACCAATTTCGTACAAATATCCGCCGCGGCAACTTCTGACAAAGCGCATTGTGTCAATCCATTTTCCGATCACTTTCAAGCAATTGGGGTCTTATGTACGCTATTGTCCGAGTAATGTTGGCTTCCAAAGCGTCATTGGTTGCTGGTTTATCGGCATAGACCAAAGATTTCACATAACCCCAAAGAAAATATTGTCCATATCTTGGTGACCAATTAAAAGGTCCGTTTCCCGAAATAATTTTCTCATCGAATTGTTCCCTTAACAAATCGATTGTTGCATTGGCAGGTCTCCTTCAGTTGAATTTAATTCGGAATTAAATAATACGTAGTGGAATAACAAAACCCAATTTCCTATAAATGATCACGAATTCATAAATTTGGATCTTCATCAACACTGCTAGCAACAGCCGTGATATTTTCTTCGGAACGCACAGTTTCTTGTCTTGTTTTTGTTTTAATATCGTGCAGCATGAAATACGTTCGGAATTTGTCGATAATTCGGTGAATATATCACGAAGTTCAAATACACGAAGTGCTCTATAAGTTTGGAGTTCAGAACACTGATTTTGACAATAAATTTCGCCAAATGTTAGCGTTGCTCTAATGTTAAACTTTCCATGATAATTTTCCAGACTATTAAGACACAGATTTACAGACTTGCACGCAAACTCACAGTTCGTTTGACAGCAATCCCTATCGGAAGTTCGGACACGTTAAAAAAATCATCCTTTATAACTTAACGATTTTCAAGCAAATCATATTATTGGATGATATGGGGGAAGAGGTTGGGTACATCTGGCATTATTTTACGAAATTGTTATGCTATCTCAAAAAAATATTGCTAAATATTCATTGTTTTACAATAGAACACAGTCGAATTTTTCTACTGAATCTTGTGTTGTTCTTCACCCACGATGATCATACATATATCGACACTAGTGTGAAAGAGAAGAAGCGCAGTTTTTAGAATTTTCTCTAGAACGTAAGGTACCACTTATAAAAAATATATAATTTGAAGTGAAATAATGTTTCCTCCTGTAAAAGTCCATTAAATCATCAAATTAAAACAAAATCAAGTTGATTACATTCACGATTAAATAACACCAGGTTTCAACAAAATAATACCTGAACCAACTAGTTGCTGTTACATTACGTTTTCTTCAAGAGCCAATATGAAGATTCTACGTTGGAATACAAATCTGTCATGGGTAAAATAAACCTGGTATATAAAGGGTTGCAGGGTTAGACAACATTATAATGATATGAATTAAAATTGGTTTCAAAATATGTGATTTTACTAGTGGTGTGCTTTCTTCCTTCAGATAGTATACATAAAGTCAATATAATAGAATAATAAATAAACACTTCATGAACTTTGTACTTGGCCTATTAATCATTAAGATATATTGTTCACAAATGATTGCTACATTTCAAGAAATCTCTGTAGAATATTCGAATTATATTTGATCTGATTTATTCACCACATTAGTCCGATTTATTCACCACTAAAAAAGTAATATTTTAATTTTTGTCATCGACAAATACTTCTATATACCTGCATTAAGAATATTTAAGGAAAGGATGCTGAACATTGAGATACTGAATCATTCATACCAGTTTTACAAATTATCAATAACCCAAAAATAACCCAATTTATTAATTCAAAATTTTATTACAATTATGCAAATAACACATTTGAACCTTGATAATATCTATTCTATTCTAGTGATATGATCTCTTCTACTTTTAATTATTCTACAGAATAATCTTCACAATTTGTTTGCCCTCCATTTACTCCTACTAACATTGCACCATTGTTTTTCATAGTTATAAAATGATACTACAGCAGGGCATTCATTAAAAATAAAAAAATTACTCTCTTTTACGTTGTAATATATCAAAGTACAAGAAATAAAACTGTCACAATTATAACAATTCTCGAAAAAATAAATTAAACACAAAGGAAAAAAAATTACAAAATGGAACATATATAAAGGGTGTCGAGTGGATAAAGCAAAAAATGTGCCAGATCCCTTAAAATATTTAATTGGAGTGACTTTAAATACCATTGTTTAACTAACGACCATTTGTTCTTTCAAAATTTCGCCCTTCTTAAAACGAAAAAAAGAGACTAAATAAATCAATTTTATACAACAAAGGGTCCCCGTGTCAACAGAAGAAGTCTCGTTTATTTTCCATGTTTATAAAGTCGATTTTTCAGGAATTTTTCCCTACAGTCGATAAAATCCGGTAGTAGGTAAACACATTGTGTTGTATACGAGGGATTGATAAAGAAGATGTCTATTAATCTTCGCAAAGATCACGAATGTTTAATATAGCTTATCATAGAATGTTATCGAAATTTACCTTAACAATTAATTGTTATTTCACGAGGCATATCCACAGATTTGGCTTATTCTAGTTTTGTTCCATTTGTAACTGTGAAATCCTTTCTTGTCGGGTACCATTTTTTTTCAAAAAAGAATTGTGTTAATTTTAAAACACCTGTGTTTTGTGTTTTTTTATTAACAGATAACAATGTTTATTAATGACTTTGTAATGAAATTCTAGTACAGTATTCACATCACTTGCTCAACTAGTTCTTCCCATTCAGGAAATCCATAAGTTTTTTGGACTGCATTTGAGCCAGTGTTGAAACTATTTATATTTATAGTAATTTTATGTTATTTTGTAGCTCTTGTATGACTGATTTATATCGTTTATCAAAGACCAGCGCGGTTAATAAAGTAATGAGACTAGTAGAGCAACATTTTAATCTGGCAACACTCTTGTTTTCGCCTTTAGAATGGGGCAACATCTGATGCATCTTAAATGAGAAATCATTTAATATAACAAGTATTTTGGTTAATCGAATTTACGTTCTAAAAATGAGTGACAACAATTTCGAATAACGGAGCGCTTTCAAGTTTTATTTCAGACTTCGGCACAATGCCATGAATTTTTTTTAAACTTCAACAAGCCTATGGAAACAGTATTTTATCAAGGGGCCAGCTTTTCAAGTGGTTTAAACCACTCTCAAAAGG
This sequence comes from Cosmopolites sordidus, assembly GCA_031761425.1. Taxonomy (NCBI): domain Eukaryota; kingdom Metazoa; phylum Arthropoda; class Insecta; order Coleoptera; family Curculionidae; genus Cosmopolites; species Cosmopolites sordidus. The sequence continues at coordinate 454,179 of JARFXV010001128.1, read as the reverse complement.
CCGAGACTCGACCGAATACGAGCCGAAAACGAAGCGGTAGAGCCAGAAATGACACATTCCACTCTTAGAACGGGCAAGAAAAGCCAAAAAGATCAATTAAAAGACGAACAACGTGCTGATTTGTACTATGATAGCTAACGGGTTGCTTAAAAGGATTTTGTGTCGTTAAGGCCAAACGGAAAACAAGTATTTTTGAAAAAGGGGTCAATCGTGTGAGATCGAACATCTAGAATACCTGGATACTGCATCACGATAAGTGGTTTGTCACAAAGCCGTTTCAATTAATGAGTTCTTGGCAAATAAAAACACCACCCTAGTTCCGCAGCCCCATTATTTTCTCGACTAGAGTCCTTGAGCTATTTTCCTTTTTCTAAGATTGAAAATTCACCTCAAAGACGCCATTTTTGAACATTGGAGAATACTGAAAAAGCCGTAACCGACCAAAAATCGAATTCACGAAGAGAAATGCTATGCACCATCAAGTGGTTCTGAAGAAATGAGCAATTATTACGTCGAGCATGGAAAAAATCCCCGTTTATGAATATTTTAAATATTGTTCACGAGTCCACTTGCAATTTTTCATATCTTCTTATATCGACCTGCCACCGTTTTTTTGGTCTACCTCTCATTACTTTGGTATACCTCTACTTAGTATTTAGCCCTCTGTCATTCTCTCTATGTGTCTAGCCCATCTGAGTCGCTGAAGCGCCCATAGTCTACAATTCACTTAACATTTTGTTTTAGAAAGGACATTTTCGTATTCCTTTGTTCATGAGTTAAGTTTTTATTCTTCCATTTAAACAGACCAGACAACAAAATACGGACATGAGATATGGTTCATGCAACACTAAAACTAAGTAAGGCCCTTCAACAGGTAAAAAAATATATTTTGCATATAATAACACTTCAAGAGATGGGATGATTAGGTACAGAATCTCTGAAGAAAGATAGGTATCAAATTTATTAAGAATTTGAATGTGGGTTCATTATAGAAAGAAAATTTGAGTCAAGTATAACAAGTTTTAAATCAGTTAGTGAGAGAATCTGCTATATAAAAATGAGAGAAAAATGTCGAAATCGATCAATGTTTTCTAACCCTGCACCAACAGAGGACAAAACAGGGGAATAGAAGAAAGGCCAAATCAGAATATAATCGTAATTTACTTCAATAATAAGTAAATGCAATGTACATGATAACACTAATGACATTAGGGATAGAGCAATATAACTAGTTGTATCTAAGGACCTTAGGGAAATGAGCACAAAGTCCGGACTCAAAAATATCCTTAAGAAAACATCTCTTACACAATGGACCTACAGGAAATCAACTAGGTCAGGTCCTGATAGATAGTAGATCATATTCAAGTGTGCTTGACATGAGAAGCTATAGTGGAGCAGCATCAGATTGCAGATCAGCAGCAGCAGATCAGACCACTAATTGGTAGTAACAAAAATACGACAAAGGATCGGTGTCACCAACAAAGAAATAGGAACCGCGACAAAAAAATCTGTAATAGAAAAAGGTAGGAGGTAGGATGGACAAAATTATGGCTCGAAAATAACGGAAAAAACTACAATGAATGTAAAAATAGAAAGAAGAGAAACTCGGAGAATAGAAACTCTGCCCGACTGAAGTGCATATAAAAATCCATAACATCACAAAAAGAAAAATACGAGAGATTGAGAAGAAAGGCCAAACATGTATGCAAGAAGAAAACGGGAAAAAGTATCATACGACAAATAGAAAACAAGAAAATTCTACCATAACATTAAGACAGTAAAAAGTTTTCACCCCGGGGAGGCGTTGAACAAAAACGCAGATGGCGAAATTTGTAGTAACATGTATACTAGGGCGATAAAAGACATATTTTGAAATATTGTTAAACGTAACCACCAGATAAGGTCATAATAATAGGCCACATTTTATGAATGCAGCCTAGCTAATGGTAGAAGAACTATCATTGGGCTAATGTCGAAGTACTAACATACCTTCAGAACTATTGAAGCTTGGAGATAAACGGTTATATCAAGCCATTCATGAGTTAATAGTGAAGGTTTGAGATAATGAGCAGATGCATACAAAGTGGTAGCAGTGGTGGCGAATTTGAAGCAAGGTTTAGAAGAAAATGCATGTTTAGAAGTTTGTCAAATAATGGAAAAAAAACAACCGATTTTGATACTCCTTAATTCCAGATCTATATAGATTTCGACGCGTATAAAGAGCATTAGTATACTAGGCCATAGAGAAAATGGGAATGCCAACTAAATATTGCAGATGTAACATATTTAAATGTAGATAAACCTAAGTAAATGCAGATGACCTAAACGTAATAATACGATCAAAAGATTGTTAAAAGTGACAAATGATGAAATAAAGGTGAAAGGCAAAGGAGCCGGTCCGGAAATAAATATATATAAAACACAGATGATGAAAAATACAACCAATGCAAAAAGGGAACAAAACTGGATAATCGGTGATAATAATGTTGAAGTGGCGGAGGAATTTACATATTAATTTACGAGAGAAATAACCTCGACGAAAAGAACAATATCACAGGAGATATCAGAAATCGTATTATGAGGGTAACAAAGTTTCTTATTCGCTGCATTCTGCTCTAAGATCTAAATGTATTCAAAGAAACATGCAAGTTAGAATCAATAAAACACTCGACAGTCAATTATGACTGCGAGACGTGGACCCTCACCAAGAAAACAGAGAATCAAGGGGGGGTATATAGAGGGTAACAGAAAATGAGGTAGACCAAAGACACGATGGCAGCACAACGTAAGAAAAGGTGCTGAAGGTTAATTCTCACTAACGGGCTTTAGCACCATAAAAATAAGAAGAAAATAGAAACAAAATAAAAATTGTTTTATAACAATTACATTTTGTATTTACTGTGGCACGAGACTATCTGTAACTACTGACATTACTTTTCTAAAATTTTACCTCTCTTAAAAAACAAAAAAAAACTGAAAATAAATCAATTGTACTCAACAGACAGCTTCATAATACTAAGAAGTAAAGCATATTTTCGCCATTTACCCGAAACATATTTCAAGAAAATTAACCGACAATCGTTGCAATAAACCAGACGCCTTCCAAAAGATAAGATGCAGACCCGGAGGCCAAATTTGATGTCGCATATTTTTATATCAAGTCGATTTATCGTCATAAACGCCACGATTTGTTTACATCGTTTATGATAGTTTGGTATATTGGAAAATTCCGTACAATTCAATCGGAAGAAAATAAAATAAGTTTTCTTTTTTCTTGTTTAAATAACGATTCTTCATTTCAAATCATTCAATCTTGAAATACGTTCTGAGTAAATAAATAAATTTTACCATCCTGTCAATCGATTTGAAGCAGTTTATATTGAAAACGTTTTAGGAAAGTTTACCGGCAAATGATAAAATTATGTCTGGTACATTTGTATCAGGTAGATTTGTTACTAAATACAAAGACAAGAATGTACTGTAGTTTATCTGAAAAAGAACACGTACAAAGGTAGAGTGCAATGTCAGATACTTTATATACCTAGTCTCTTATTAACTCGATACACTTCACCCAATGATTTTTCAACTTTTTGATGCGTTCCAAAAAGTACGAACCCTGCCAAATAGTCCTCTGTTTCGGCGATGATTTCCTTATTTGAAGTGAATATCTTTACAGTCAATAATTTCTTCATGTTTGAAAAGAGAAAGAAGTCAGAGGGGACAAAGTCAGGATAATAGGGTGGACATGGCATCAATTTGTAGTGCAGATTAACCAATTTCGCTGTTGCCAACAGCGAACGAATGGGTGTGTGCATTGTCGTTTTGATACGGCACAGTTTTTACTGAGGATAATTGCGGCATTTTTTTATGGAAATTCATACAAAATTGTATAAATAAAACAAAGTTGATTAATTTCCACTTATATTAATAAGATTCCATTTATATAAAGAATATAATTAGAAATTAGAGAACTTTGTTTTATTTATACAATTCGGCACTTTTTCTTCGCCAAAGGTGGGCGTTTACTTATTTGCTGTTTGTAAAATTTGACTAATAATGTAGCGTTATACTATTCTCTGATCATATTTCCTTTTCTAAATATTTGGTAAATATAATACCTTCGAGGCACGTTCGAAACTCGAGTAAACTACTTATAAACCATGAAATGTGAAAGAACAGAGTTCCCATAATGCTTTTTCAACTTTACTTCGGTTAGCGTGATAGGTTGTCCATGCAAAAAGTAGTGTTTAATCAACACATAAATTTCGCTTGTTTCCATCACTGCAAAAATATTCAGGGCAATAAGGGGCAAGGCAAGAGGTTCATGCCAGCCTAAATGTTAACATCCTCGAATGGTGGTATAAACCATCCGGTGCACCCTGCTCGATAACAGATGAGGCTCTGACAACTGAGCCACGGCGATATAACCCTTTCGGCAAGCATTAAGAAAAAGTAATGCTTAGACCTGAGGAATGTAATGGGAACCCACCTCAGTATTATTCCATGATCACAAATGATGGATTCTTTTAGAGTTAAAAATTCTTGAGTTAAAATAAAGACAGTGCTTTAAAAGCTCAGAAAAGTTTAAGTCAAATAATAATGCAATAAATATTGCTACATAGAACGTCCGAGAACTGCTCGATGCTGCAAGACTCACAAAGTGGAAAGGGAACATGACCAATACGGGATGACGATCACTGGTTTGTCTGCGACTCACTAGAGACTACCCGGTCACTTTACAACTCAAAATGGCAGCAAGATATTCTTTTCAGGTCACGACAATTTGGGCCGAAATTGTGTGGTATTTGTTTTAACGAAATGTACTAGCAAATGTGTAACTACTTATAATCTTGTCAACTACACAATTATAGCAATAAAAATTAATTGCAAGACATTCACGTTGAATATCATATAGGTCTATGCTCCAACAAGTCAAACAACTGCAGACGAAGTAGATGAATTTTATGGAAATGTTGAAGAAACCATCCGTAAAATTCCAAGTCAAGAAATTATGATTATACTCGGAGATTTCAACGCCAAAGTGGGTGAGACATTGTCTGGTAGTCATATCAGGAACATTGTCAGCAAATACGGAATGGGAAGGAGAAATGGTAGAGGCCAATGACATACATTTCTGTATAGCACAACAGTTGGTAATCGCAAACACTTTATTTCAACACCATATTCGTCACTTGTATACATGGCAGTTCCCCGATGGCAACCACAGAAATCAAATTGATTATATTTTGATAAGGTCTCGCTGGCGATCTTCAATGTAGAATACTAAAACTTTTCCTGGAGCTGAAAGTGGAAGTGACTACCGATGATTTCTGTAGGAAATGGGAGTATCAGATCGCCTGATTGGCTTAATTTATAAAAATTGAAGGCTTAACATCCTTTGAGTTTTGCATCAATAAGGGAGAACCAAACAGCAGTGCATCCTGTCGCCAATTATATTTAAGATATGTCGATAACACTACCATTTTTGCAAAGTCGGTCGATGAACTGATCCTAATTATCAAAAGGATGAAGGAAGACAGCCATCTTTGCGGTCTAGAAATAAACGAGCAGGAAACGAAAATAATGGCTACTGACCGTCAAGATAATAACATAAAGCAGAGTGGGACAAAAGTCCGTGTGGTTAAAAAGTCCTATCTATGAGTTTTATACCAGAACAGCAAATTCTGCCAACGTGTACACTAATCTTTATTAGTTTGGCAGTATTAGTAGGGCAGTAGTTCGCAAGCGGACTTTTGCCCCATCAGAACCATTTGTAATGTTTCTTATATGGTGTATTGGTTTTAGGTCATATAAAAGAAAGACAAATAAGAAAACATGTACGGAAGAAATGTAATAAAGAGCTGGATAGGGAATAAATGAAGGTATTTCCAGAAGAACCATCGCAAAAGAACTTGGAATAGATGAATCTACTCTTCGAAAGAGATTAAAAACGGGACATGCTGTATGATAGCTTGGGAAGATATCGAAGGGTTTTTTTAGAAGAAATGGAACATTAACTTGTAGAACACTGCCAAAATCTGGATAACCGCTTTTATAGTATCACGTTTAAAACTTTAAGGAAAATTGCCTGTATGTACCTGTATGTAGAGTATGTAATTTTAAACAACATAAAAAAACCATTTAATTCAAACTCAAAACTAGCTGTCAAAGATTGGGCAAATAGTTTTATTAAAAAATACAATCATCAGAATTGTTCAAAAAATTAAATTTTCCACCAAGTGCTATCTACAATATGTATGAGAATGGTATTTCAACCGTTCCTAATAATATACGAAAAATAATTAGCACGAAAGGTAAGAAATTAATGAGAAATATATCTTCAGCTCAGCGTGGGGAATTAGTTATTGTTGTTTTTGATATGAGTGCGGCGGGTAATATTGTTCCTCCGGCGATAATACTTCCTCGAAAGAGAATGAAAAACGAGCTGATGGATGAGGCTCCACGATAATCTATAGCAATGTGTTCGGACTCATAAATACCAACTTATTTATAGAGTGGCTTAAACATTTTTTCATCAAGGCTAGACCAGATAAAGAAAATCCTGTTCTTCTCATACTCGACAACCATTCTTCTCACGAGAGTTTAGAAGCTGTAAATAATTGCAAAGACAACTTTATTCATCCATTGACGATACCACCCTACAGCAGTCATAGAATCCAGCCTTTGGATCGCTGTTATTTAAGGCATTAAAACCATTTAATGCAGACGAATGCGAAAAATGGCTGACACTAAATGTCGGTAGAAATATTAATCAATTTCAGGTTGCCAAATTATTAGGTAAAGCTTATGAACGTTGCTGAACTATAGACAGGGGAGTAAAAGGCTTTGAAGTTTGGGGAATATATCCATTAAATAAACATGTGTTCTCAGAAGAGGATTTTCTCTCGTCAAAGGTCACAGATAAGAATGCAAATGAAGATAAATAACAACTAAATAACAGCGATTCTGTTCACCTAGCGACAATATCAGAATAAACCGCTTTAATAAGAAACATCGCGGTCAAGCAAACACCTTAAGGACCAGAGAAGTTGGAGCCTGCATTAGCTCAGCAACATGCAGAGAAAACGAAAGTGTCACCTAAGGATATAGTTCCACTTCCAAAACAAAAAGATGAACAAAAAGAAGAAGAGAAGGAAAGAAATCGCTAATACTTTCTAACACTCCTAATAAATTAAAACTGGAAGATCTGGCTGAAGAGAAGTTGAGAACGTCAACTCGTGCCAGAATAAAAAGAAATATTACAGAGGATACTACGAGTTAATCAAAAAAGAAGGTTAAGGTAAAGGAGAAACTATCTGATGATGTGTGTCGTGGATGCCATGAACCCTATGAAGACCCTTCCATTGAAGAATGGATTCAATGTAAGGTCTGCAAAAAGCGGTGGCATAAAAAATATATATCGTATGAGAAAATTGGGGATCATCAATGCGATTTATGCATTTAAAGAGTGTGCGGATATTAGTCCCACATAAATCGGATTTTTGCCCTACATATAGGGTCAAAGTCATGTTTTGTATGTCATGATATTTTATTTATTAATATATAAGTTTTTTTTGTTGGTCACGAAAATGTGTTATTTTGCGTAGTAGTTGGATGTAATGTGTCGGATTTGTAGGTTTTATAATCATTTAACTCTTAAGTGAGTCATTTTGCCCCACTCTACTCGACCCAACATCAGTCAAAGAGGGTAATTTAAGATAGTGAGCCAATTCGTCTATCTTGGTACTTAATATCGAACGAAGGCAATAATACTTATTAGATCAGAAAAGATAAGAAATGGCAAGAAATATAATGCGGACTTTGAAGAAAATCTGGGGAGGTAGGGGCAATTAAATTTTGGTGCTGGTAGTGTGTCCTTTGCATTCCGTAGACTGCCAGATGAACAAACGCGTCCGTTACTCAAGAACTCGACATACTCATAAGGCTATCTCAAATTATTCATGAACGAATATTTGGATTATTTGTCCACCTTAAACACAGAGACGGCGATAATCTGGAATTATTGATAGTACAGTGATGGATGGAGGTTTCTCGATCATACGATAGACATGCAACAAGATGGACAGATCAAATTAAAGACTGGTACCATTTCTCCAATATGCAACCAAGGAAGGCAGAAATAGAGACCGCTGACGAAAAGTAGTCATGAAAGTACGCGAACGAAATGAGTTTCCGTAGGTCACGACTTTTCTGTAAGAAGAATGTGAATACGAAGAAGAAAATATCGAACTTATCGGTTTTCAAAGACTATCCAAAACAACACTCTTGTCAAATCGGTTTGAAATTCATGGAGCGTTACTGGAAGAGAAGTTTTTCAGAAATGCAATCATCTTTGTGATCAGAATACCATATATGGAAAAAGTATATGACTTTTCACTCACTTTATCCTCATATATATGAACATTAGAAAATGCTAACATGAGAAAATGATGGTCAGTAAGCGTCCCTTTGAACTGACTGACTGAAAAAGAAACGTATAGTGAAATATTACATCAATTCGTTATTTTACAGGTTATGGTTTAAGTTTCACTTCTTCCCCAAATACCAAAACTATTTTTAGCCAATATTTTCTACCATTCTTCTCACAAACTTTTTTCACAGGTATTTTATTGAATTCCATCTTCTATACAACTTAATGCCCTTCGGTGAATTTTATTAGGTAGAGTGAAGACCTAAACGTTGCTATTATACGAGGTTAGAGTAAAAAGTAGAATAATTTTTAAATAAAATATTTTATTAACTCGATACATTTCGCCCAACGATTTTCCAACTTTTTTAAGCCTTCCAAAAATACGACATTCGAAGTTCGTAAAATAGTCCTGTTTCGGCGATAAAAGATTAATTCCACGTAAACATAACATTTAAACAACACACGAAATTCGCTTTTTTCCATGCCAGCAAAAATATCGAATTTGTCTGTTTTGAAAGACTGTCAAAACAAAACTAAATGTCATATCGGTTTAAAATTAATGGAGCATTACTAAAAATTGCTTCGCCATCTATAGGAAAAGTGTTTGATTTTTCACTGTATTCTATAAAATAAAAAGTGAAAAAGGAGATAAAATTAAATCTACATTAAAGCACGAACAAGTGAACAGATATGCCGATATGTTTCAACTCGCTAACTTTAACTTGAAAATAAAAAACGTTGATAAACCATCGATTCCAATCAAAGTTTTCAAAATTTGTAGTGAACATTTAAGGCAATGGACGAATGATAAAAGAAATCAATTGAAATTTGGTGTGCCTATGATTTGGTGGGAACAAAAAAATCACTACGATGACTGTTATTTTTACCTTGTCAAGGTAAATGGTATTATTTGTACCCATTCAGAAGACCTCCCTGTTCCAATTTTTTTGTGACCGGTCGTGATCATTTTGAAACTACGTCGTCAAAACCCCTACTTTTTCTCAAGACACTTTAAGTGACCTTATTAAAGACCTCGACCTTTCAAAAGAAAGATCAGAACTGTTCCGGATGTTCAGATGCTGAACTAGTATCCAGAATTAGGAAAGGAATTTACTTTCTCCAGATACTAAAATTACATGTTATCGTATTCGAGAAAAAGAACTTATTTCGTTTTTTTGCTCAGAAAATGATGTTTCTTGTAATGATGTCGGTGGCCTTTTATCAAATGTATGGCTTGCTTGAACTACCTGACAAATTAATTCAGTCTTTTTATAGACAGTTCCAAGCGGAGTTTGAAATGTGTTTTGCTACATAATGGCAATAAGCTGGTGCGGTTCTCATTACTTATTCCACTAAATTAATGGAAGAATATGAAACCATATCTCTTGTATCGGCAAAACTCAAGTACCATGGTCACAAGTGGGTTATATGCGATGATTAAAATCAAAATGAAAATGTAAATTTTTCTTTGGGTCAACAAAGCGGATACCCGAAATTTCCGTGTTTCTCTGTTTGTGTGATAGCAGAGCTAAACGCGAGCATTGGATTAAAACAAACTGGCCTGAAAGAAAGACAGTTGGGAAACAAAATATCATAAATGATGCGTTAGTTACTAGAGAGAAAATAATTTTGCCTCTATTGCAAAGAAAATTTGGACTAATGAAACAATATGTCAAAGCACTAGATAAAACTGATTCCCGTTCTAATTATATATCGAGGAAATTTCCTAGTTTAAGCAAGCAGAGACTTTAGAAGTATTTAGTGCATAGTACAATGTGATTTTCTCACTCTGTTTGCTAATTCCAAATCCATGTTCTCGTCATTCGATATAATTCCCGATATAATTCGATATAATAATAAGTATTCACTGGTCGTTACTTTTTCAAGATTTGTATCCTTATATTTTATTTGTATTTCATCGTATTAATTCCCATTTATTGGATTATTTTTCTTTCCTATCATTTCTTTCCATTTTCATAAGTTCAACTTCTTCCTGTCTGTTAGGCCAGATAATTCTATTTTTTATTGTATAACTTCGTTGACCCTTCGGTAGTCGAGCGAAATTTTATAACGTGAATGATCGCACCGGTCTTGTAGACCGTGATGCTAAAACAATTAATAAAACTCAAAAACCTCACAATTCTGCGTTTTACAGTACATACTTTATACACAGTGTATTTACTGTAACTAAGAGCTAACCTTCACTGACATTTTAGGTATTTATAATAATGATTAATAAATTAGGTTGGGAAAATTATTTTAAACATATTTTTCACTTTCTATTCGATAAAAAAATATAATATTTGAATATTAAATAACAATTTACAATTAAATATTATTAATAGTAGAATTAAATAAATATAATATTTATAAAAAATAAATAAAAACTAAAGTTTATTCTCGTAAATATATTTAAAAAAATAGACTTCTTGTAGTCCGTATTCTAGTAAATTAGGCGTTAGTTTTCTTGAAATCTCGCATAACAGTCACTACAAAATACGTTAATATGTTCCAAGCACAGCCCAGTACCACAACTTTTACAAAAATATTTTGTTTTTCTGTTCAATCAGCAATTACAAAAACTGCATCTTCCGTATTCTCTAATATTTTGCTGGGTTTTTATTTTCAGGAACTACTACTCCACATACTTCGTCATACAATTGAAGGGGCAAGTGGAAGAAAGGGCTATGTTACAAAAATATACAAAGGATACAAATATACAAATTAGATTTTAGTAAAACTAATTGGCATTTTTTAACTGAAGATAATTTTAAAATTGGGTTTATTTATTTAATAGCACTAGTTTGTGAATTATTTGTAAGTATATACAAATATTAGCTGTTCATTAATTTTTTGTCATTTTTTTTATTTAAATTTACATAACCCCTTCTTCCATTTACTAACAGTAATAATAGGTTCAATAAACATACAAATAAAGTCATGTACTTTAATAAGACTTTTTAACATAGGAAAAAATGTTAAGTATAAAACAATAATGCATTCCTAAGAAAATTGAACATTATAATAAGCAGAAAATCATAGAATTAGATATTCGAATATTAAACGAAATCATTCATTTTAAAACATTTCGTCTTCTTTCTTGTGTTGGATTTTCACTTTCCACTTCAATAATATTTTCATAAAATCCTCTAGTTCTTCTTGGATAAAGGGTAACTGATCTCGAATATTGTCAAATTTTTTTGTGATATATTTCCAGTCTTGTAATGAATTCTGGTGAATTCAACATCTGAGGGGGGCATACAATTTTTTGTTAGCTTATTTTTAAATAAGGAAACTTTTTTGAAAGGAGTGTATTCATCGTAAGTTTCCTTATATAGGTAACTACCAAACTCTTCAATACGTATCCATTTTATGCCATCTCTAAATGGAACTTTTTCATTTAGTAAGTTCTTTTTTTTATTCACCAATTCCATTTTAGTTGGTAAGCTATCCACATCTCGAAAGTACTGTTCCATACGTTAACCGTCGACTGTTTTGTACATGCTGCTTTAATGATCTATTTATATTTTTCCGGGGTAACTATAGAACTGTGTTTTCTTAGAATTTTTTCTATACGCCCAAAATTTCGATCTGAGTCTAAATACATATGTCGTACCTCTGGAAATTTATGATAAATCATCTCAAAGGTACCTTTCAATATCATCAGCTGGTACAAACAAATCACATGAAAATTCTTGTTTTGGCCAGAACATGAGTCGGACCATACTGTAAGATGTTTTCTTTTTTTCGCATTTTCACAAGTTTGTGCAAAATTCCATAAACAGCTTACAACTTCTGCACTACCTTTACTGGCTACATCTTCAGTACACGTTTGCATTATACTTTGATGCCCTTCAGTCATGATCATGTGAATGCGTAAGTTGTAGAACCACATTTGCTTTAGGTAAAATGCCTTTGACGTAGTAATTTTGGGTAAGGGCATGGTCTGCTGTAAGCCAACAATTATGTAGCATTCGTTTTTGTTTTTCAAAGATTTTTCTCGGTCTTTATACATCAACTGAAACCCTAGTTTTACATTCTCTTCGTGTGTCATATCTGATTTTCCAGTATCACATTCGCTGCAGGTATCACTCTTCGGATGAATGAATGACAAATTGAACTTGGTCGAGAAAATTTTAGCATAAGTTGATTTTTTTATTAAAAAATTGTCTGGTTTATTATCTTGTTTACATTTTTCAACATATAATCTATACATGTGCACATATTCAAATATGGAGCCAAATACCTTTTATGTAGATTAATATGATCTCTAATAGCCTGCTTCACAGCATCGCTCATCTAATGTGGCCTTGTTATATGTCGTCCACGTGCATCTTGAGATGGAACTGAGTGTTCAGACTTTAGTTCACCTTTAATTATGTCCACTTTTTTACGACCAATTTGGTACAGAGTACAAAATGCTTTTTTACATATATAAATTTGTTGATTGTCCAAAATAAGTGAATATTTGAAAGAATGAGATTTATGTGTAGAAGCGTTTTTTCGCTGGCGGGCAATTTTCACTAGAGTAACACTTCGAAATAATAATGAATTTTTTGAATTTATATCAAAGCTATAAAAATGATCAAATATTAACCGTCGTTTTTCTTCGTTAAATTTACCTTTGCATTTTAATCTGCACGTTTCTGTACATAAACATCCCGAGCAGATGTTTTTAGAAGCTTTTAGAAGCAACAACATTTGTTGCATTAGAAGCAACAACACGTCTTTTCCAAGTCCATGTGATATTAAAAATTCAAATATTAAAGTAGATGAAAGGGTTATGAACACATAGCTTTATTGCAACATAGCCCCTTCTGCAAGTCTGTATTTGCTTAGATATGTAGACTAGAACCAAATCCTGATGATGCAAGTCACATATGCACATAATTTTTCCATCTGCGACAAAACGGGACTTTTTCAGAAAATGTCACTTAACCCCTTCTTCCACTTGCCCCTGCAATTGTTCTAGGCGTTTTATTTCTTTTTCATAGTTCATCTGCGTAAAATAATGTTTTTTTTTCTCTGGCATTTTATATGACGGCAATTCTTACTTTTCTTAAATTCTGGTAAAATTATAGACCATTTAAAAAATTAGCGCGAGTGGTCGAGTACTGCCTGAGAGACCGTATTTGCAAATAACTGTTAATAACTTTACAACAAATACACCCTTCCACATAACATTCGATACTAACATTCCATAATTTTTAAAAAGGGCCAAAGGGGTTTAGCAGCGAGGTTTTTAAATATCAGCAATTTTAGCTGCACACGGTCTCACAGCCCATAGCGCGACCACCAGAGGGTTAAATATTTTCTTTCCAAAAATTTTTCCAAATTTTTCTCTGACAGATATTTGTACTTATTATAACCCCCTTTACCCTAATCGCTTTGGTTGTAAGATATTTTTCCATGGTTATTTTATCTCCCCTCTCACTGCATCGTTCCATCATTATATTCTTAGTGTTGTTGCATTTAATTCCATAAAGTTTTACCGCTTTCTCATTCAGGCTGACTAAATGGACTCCACCTTTCTTCTAGTGAGTAATCTTCTAATAAAAATAAATATGTAGTAGTATGGCCAATTCGATATAAAAAATAAAACTATGTCGGACCTATTAAAATTATTTACCGACCATTTTTTTCTTTAACATTTTACTTTTTAAAAAGAAAACAAATATCGTGCACTAAATAAATTAATTTTACAAACGAATTCCGTATGTCAAAGAGGAAGATAAGAAGTGTCCTTATTTTTATTGCTTATCCAGAAAATATTTCAAGAAAATTGCCCTACAGTCCATAAAATAAGCGAGGCAAGGATTAGCTCTTCTTTTTGATGTCAATTTATCGTCAAAAGGGACACCTTTTTTACATCACTTATAATAGAATGTTGTCTTCGAAAACGGCCTATATCCTTTTTGAATTTTATTTTCTTTTCAGGATGCTATGTTTCTATCCTGAGATTTTACATCATCAAGTACAGTTTGCAGCTTCTAACACTGATAATATCTCGTTGATATCCCCATCTTTTATGATATGATCAACTGTAAATAAACGATAAATGATAAATTTGAGTTTCATATGTATAGGGTTGATGCAAGAGTTCGCTCCATTATTTTTGAGAATAATTGAGTTTGCGCACAAGTCTGTAAATCTCCATCTCAATAGTCTGTCAAGAGATCAAGATACAATGTTTAACATCAAAGCAAAGCTTGCAAATTGTCCAAATTTATTATCAAAACCATTGTTCTGTGCGTCAAACTTATAGAGCACTTCGTAAATTCGATGGCGCACATAATCGACCAACCGAGCGATATTCGCTGAAACTTTGACAAATTCCAAACGCATTTCACGCTGCTCGATATTCAAACAAAAACAAGATAAACAATTGTGAGTTCTAAAAAACATATCGCCGCTGTAGCTGGCAGTGTTGATAAAGATCAAATTTATCAATTTATCGCCGTTCGCAGGAACGGGGCGTTATTATTCCACTATGTGTATTATTTAATTCCGAATTTGAATGGAATGGATCTGGCGGAGATTGCTTGAATTGTTTGAGAATTGCTTAAAAAAGTGGTCGAAAATTGGATTGACAGAATGTGATTTACATATATATATATATATATATATATATATAGATAGATATATATATATATATATATATATATATATATATATATATATATATATATATATATATATATATATATATATATATATATATAGACACTCACACATTCCGATCAGAGCATCCGTACAGTGAGGACGTACCTTTATGCGCCCCCATTGGTTACTGTAATCTGATTATTCTCCAAATGTTCTAGTCACCCTGTGACGTCATCATGAATTGAATATTCCGAAATTCAAAATATTCCGGCTTCTAAAAATTCCGGAAATAGCTTCTTTCCCCAGTTTTTAGTGCGCGTTTTTTGCTTAATTGCGAAACGTGTGAAGTGAATAGTGTTGGAAATTACATATTTCGGCAAGTTTACCTCGACGATCGCGGCCGGTGAGTCATAGGTTAGTCTTTGAGCATAATAAGAGAATTTAGAATATCTTAAGGCATTTGTTTTCATGCAACAGATTCAAGACCCGTTACACCAGTAGAGTCTGTCCCTGAGACAGAAAAAGTGGATAACGTGGAACAGACACATGAAGAAGACATGGTCTCCGTCGGATCGGACTCCGAATCTACTCAGACTCTACCGGACACAGAACCACCTTTCAGCACCACGATTCGTAAGAGGAAAAGGCCCTCTTCGGACGAAGAACGAGCCGAAGAGCAGGTACCAAAGAAAAAGACTGCCACAGAGGCTGGCACGAGTGGTGCCAAACCGATTCAACGTGCGGAATCTAAACCTATGAATAAAATGGAGGCAAAGAAGACCGAAAAGGTTCCTCCGGTAGTGCTGCGCTCCAAAAAGGTTATATGGGGGTAATGTCCTTCATCGCAGTTAATAAAATTGCCACTGATAAGGCCATGAATCTCCCAGAAGGCGTTAAAATTCAATCAAGAGCAGCCAATGATTACCGCCAACTGACGGTATTCCTGGAAAAGGAAAAGATCGCTGTTCGCACCTTCTGCACGAAGAGTGAAAAGCAGCTGTACGTCCTGATCCGCAACGTCGTAGAGGCAGTAACGGAACAGGAAATCAGAGAAGAGCTGGTGGAGCTAGATTTCCACCCAACTAAAATCCAAAGATAAAAGAGGAAGAAGGGCACGATACTGGCTATGGTGTATATCATCCTTCCAAAAGAAGAAAAAGGAATTTTCAACACAAAATATCTGGTACACCAAAGAATTTAAGGTGGAGAACATCCAATCTAACGGCGAAACATCGCAGTGTTGCAACTGGCAGGTTTGGTGGCAAAAGCCGAAGGATACTCCGGCGAAATGCGTGAACTGTGGTGGACCACATCCAGTCAACGCCAAAGTATGCTCTAGAAAGCCAGCCAACAAAAAGGAGCGAAAATCAGTCCCTGAAAAGAAGCCGCCACCAAAGATTCCTCCTCCAACATTCGTTTGGAGATCCAGAATAATAAGAAGTCGGACTTCCCCCCGCTTCCCGCCCCCAAAGGTCAGGTAATGCCATCCGTCGAGGTTCCAAAGATCCAGCTGCCGAACTTCACGGTAATGATGGAGCAGATGATGCAGCAAATGGCTGCAATAGTTCAAGAGCCGCTCATGAGTAATAAAAACTCGTTGAAGGTCTTAACATGGAATTCCAACTCCCTGAAAGGGAAAAAGGTCGAATTAACCGCCTCTCTAGAGGAACACAGTGTCGACGTGGCGCTGATACAGGAAACTTTCCTCAAGCCGAGCGAAAGGTTCAGCGTGAGAAACTTTTTCTGTTATAGGGAGGACAGACTCGGGGGCGCGGGGGTGGTCTGATGATTCTCGTCAAGAGAGGAATCAGACACAACCTCCTGCCCCCGACGGGTCTTACTTCCTCAGAAGTCATGTCGGTGCGGGTGCTTCTGGAAGGAAATCTCGTAAACCTATCTTCATGGTACCAGAGAATCTGCCACAACTTCGACTCAGGTGAAGTTGGCAAAGTTGATAACTTCCCGCAAGAAATTCTTTCTTTCCAGGGAACTCCTAATCCTGGCTACTTGATCGGCCAAATAGTCTCGCCAAAGATAATACATGGTGTTATCCGAGGTTTGAAAGCAAGAAAACTTCCTGCTCGCGACTGCATCCCACCAATGCAGCTGAAACGGCTACCGAACAAGCAAATAGCGCAGTTGACCAACATCGTCAACGCCACCTTCAGACTCCAGCACTTTCTATCGCAATGGAAACACGCCCAAATAATAGTAATACTTAAAAAATAAAAATCCCCCCAAGAGCCCGGCAGCTACAGGCCGATCAGCCTGCTCATCGCCCTCGGCAACATCGTCGAGAGAGCAATTCTACACGCTCTCAACGAAGTTCTTGTCGAGAAAAATATTCTGCCGAACGAACAGTTTGGTTTCTGGAAAGGCCACGCCGCTGTACATCAGTCGGCGCGGCTGGCTTCGGAGATCAGACGGGGGTTCGACAGAAGACGTCACACGGGAGCCGCCTTTCTAGACCTCTCGCAAGCTTTTGACAGAGTCTGGCACCTGGGACTCTTAGTCAAAATGCTTAGATTAGGCATTCCAACTGACCTAGTCAAGCTCTTGGCATCGTTTCTGACTGGACGCACTTTCCAAGTGCTACTCGATGGTGCTCTCTCATCAGTCCAGCATATCAAAGCGGGTGTCCCGTAAGGTTCCCCTCTCGTCCCCGTAATCTTCAATGTCTACATGGCGGACTTTCCAAAAATTCCGCACGTGGAGACTGTATTCTATGCCGATGACACGGCTTTCTATACGTCGGCTCACGGGCCCTGGTTGATCATTTCCAGGCTCCACCGCATCATTTCCAGGTCAACCGCAGCAAAACCCAGCCCGTCTTCTTCACCAGAGGACAGCCAATAATCCTGCAATCCATTCGGATTCACGGAGTCCCTATCAAGTGGGCCAAGTCAGCGCACTACCTGGGCCTTGAGTACGACAAGGCCCTGACGTGGGTGTCGCACATCAAGAAGGCAACCGGGAAAGCATACGGAATGCTCCGTCTGTTGTATTCCCTCCTCAATCGCAGAAGTAAGCTCTTGCTGAAGAACAAAATAACCTTGTATAAAACCATGGTCCGATTAGTCGATGCCCCATAGTTTGTAAGTAATGCGCAAATCCATCGGGAAACTGAAATACCAGAGCTTCAGACGTTCCTATCTAGCTCCCTGGACTAATTCCTAACGACGGCGTCCTTTTCGGAAAATCCGCTAATCAGAGCTGCGGCAGCTTCATTGCCGGCTGTTGCCCCAGATTGACCATTCACTTCGGTCATAACCGTGCCTAAAGGACGCCAAATAAACCCCTCCGGATAAACGACTCTGTCGCGACATCCGGAAAAATCTCAGAGAATACAATCAGGGCAATCAGGGAATAAAGTCAGGGCCTCCGGGTATATATATATATATATATATATATATATATATATATATATATATATATATATATATATATATATATATATATATATATATATTCCTTCGTCCTAGATCATTAAAATTAAATGTATCAAGTGAAATTAGCGATCTTTTATTTACGATTTCACTTTTTGTGTAATAACACTCCCTTTATAACTGAATCAATTTTATACTCGAATAAGAACGATGTATATATTCATTTGATCTAATGGACCAGGTACTTCCTGAAAGATAAGACGCAACGTGATAAGTACCAAATGTGATGTCAAAAATTCTTATATTGAACAGATTTAACATCATGTTGTTTATGGTTTGTTTGCATGATTTATACAAGATGTTACCTTTGGAAAAGTCCCTGTAACCTTTTCTGATAAAAATTGGTTCGGTATTTTCTTTTCTCCATAAGACGCGCGGCTGAGGATGTCCGGAAGCTTTGCACGATAATGTGCAATTTTCACCTTCTGATACTGATAAATCTCCGCTTGTATCCTCATTCAGAATATCTGGTGGCACTGAAATAAAACAAATATATTAAGTTCTTTCAACAAGATATTTTTACATCTAATTTAATATATTTGGTATTTGGATGATATTTTCGTCTTAAAGTTTAGAATATTGAAAAGTTTTCACTTATATTTATGATACTTTTTTTGCGAAACATATTTTTCCTAAAATTACGTGACGGTTCACAAAATCGGCCTAGAAATGTAGAAATCAAAAGAAAAGGTAAGAGAAAGGTAATTTCAAAACTAAATGCCAGTGGATCTGTTTTGGACATAAAATACACAGGCTGCGTTCGCCCTGGCCGTTCATAAGAAAATATTGATGCGGTTAGAGAGCGTGTTTCAGGAAACCCAAACATGTCAATTGCACGACATTCGCAGCAAATAAGTATTTCTGAGACCACTGTATGATACATTTTATGTAAAGATTTAACCTTCCAAGCATACGAAAATTCAATTAACACAAAAATAGAAGCTGCTTTTCACCATTGTCACAAAAAAACTACATTTTCAAAACAAAATTCTCCTTTGGAGTAAGATACATTTTTGGAAAATGCAAAGATAATTCAGTAATATTACTTGGTTTGATCTGGTCAGGTACCAGATCAAGACCGCGATTGACGTCGCTTAACTTCAGTTATAGAGAACTAATGTTCAACACGATTGGGCTAACCCTTTGGCTTTGAACTACGTTTCATCGATTTTTCAATTACAACGCTGCTAAATTGTTTAATTCTCTAAGTAGAGATTTGATATTTTATTTGTTGTTCTAATGTTCTACAGGAAATCAACCATATTTAAATTACAAAAATATCTGCTATCAGCTCCGATATAGAGCATTGTATATTATTTTATGATTATTTTAATTTTGCAAGAATGGCAATGCCCACTGAAGAACAAGTGCCGGATATCCTGGTGGAGGAAGTGACAAAGGCTATAGACTCGATGAAAAATGGCAAGGAAAGGAAGGATATTATAACTGTGGAGATGTTAAAAGCTGATGGTCGGACTTTACATAAAACACTAGCAAAATTATACTCAAAATACCTCAAAAACAAGAAGTACCCAGCTTATGGAAAAATGCAGAAGTGATTCTTTTACATAAAAAAAGGAGCGCGGGAAGATTTAAAGAACTACCGTCCAATAAGCCTCCTATCAGTGGTGAACAAAGTTTTCACCAAGATAATATCCACAAGAATATTAAGAAAGCTTAATGGCGCTCAACCATGGGAGTAAGCAGGATTCAGAAGTGGATTCAGTACAATGGATCACATCCAGGTTCTATAGCAGGTCATAGAAAGCCACAACGAATACACTATGCCACTGGGCTTGGCTTTTATCGATTATGAAAAAGCATTTCATTCAATCTCAAAGCCGGTCATAATGGATGCATTGCTTAATCAAGGTGTAGAGAAAGCCTATGTAAATCTACTAGGATCGATGTATGATGAAGCTACAGCGACAGTCCACCTTGACGATCTTGAGGTTGGAATAAACGTAGAGCGGGGCGTACGGCAGGGTGACACAATATCGCCTCTTCTTTTCTCAGCCTGCCTGGAAGAAGTGTTCCGTAATCTGGATTGGGAACAGGATGGAATAAGGATTAATGGTGCATACTTAAATCATCTTAGATTCGCAGATGATATCGTTCTTC
Source organism: Cosmopolites sordidus (assembly GCA_031761425.1). Taxonomy (NCBI): domain Eukaryota; kingdom Metazoa; phylum Arthropoda; class Insecta; order Coleoptera; family Curculionidae; genus Cosmopolites; species Cosmopolites sordidus. Next base: position 433,578 of record JARFXV010001128.1, on the reverse strand, counting down.
TTTCACAAGACCCAGAGGAGCTGCTAAGACACGTACAGGAACTGCAAAGAGCTGGGGAACCATTTGGCATGAAAATAAACCAGAAGAGAAAAGTCAGGTCATGTTCAATAAATTTGCTGAGGACAAAAGGATTTCTATTTTAGGAAAGGATTTGGAAGTTGTGGATCGCTCTATATATATATATATATATATATATATATATATATATATATATATATATATATATATATATATATATATATATATATATATATATATATATATATATATATATATATATATCTTGGTCAGATGGTTTCAATAGAAGGGGATACCGTCCGGGAGGTGGAACCATGCGCTAAATGTAGCTGGCAGGCATTTGGCAGACTCAGCATAGTGTTTAAGAGCAAACTACCACTTTGCCTAAAAAGAAAAGTCTTTGATCAGTGTGTCATGCCCGTTATGACATACGAAAGTGAGACTTGGACATTCACATTACAGTCAGTTCAAAAATTTTGAGTAGCACAGAGGGGAATAGAAAGATGTATGCTTGGCGGGACGGGTATTACTAGATGGGATAGAAGAACAAACACGCACACCCACACACCTACACCCACTGAATCAGAGAACAAACGAAGTGAGTGACATCATCGGAAAAAATAAAGCAATTGAAATGGAATTGGGCAGGCCATGTAGCTAGGCGATGGGACGAAAGTTGGACCAGGATGGTCTTGGACTGGATACCGCTTGATCGCTAACGTCCACGGAGAAGACCGAAAAGACGATGGACTGATGATATAATTAAGTATATTGGACCCGAATGGCAGAAGAAAGCTGAAGACCGCGAGAATTGGAAGCATGTCGAAGAAGCCTCCTGCAGTGGATTGATACGGGTTGATGATGATGATATTATTTAAATTTTTCTTTTATGAATTTTAGTTTTTATAATTGTTAATATAATTGTTTTATAATTTTGAATGCTGATTGAATTATATTGGGTAATATTGATTATTATTTGTTTCTGTGTGTTTTATTTTCGCACACATTTATTTTTCTTACCTTTATATTTATCTATAGAATGTTAGTTTATGTTTTTATATTTTGAAGAAAACGGTTTGAGTATGAATGGGTCGTTGAGCTAGACTTCGTCCTTTCCATTAACATTTAAGAATGAATTAATAAATTTATTATCATTATATAAACATATATATATATATATATATATATATATATATATATATATATATATATATATATATATATATATATATATATATATATAGGTTCAGGAGTCAGGTTATGTTCAATAACTTCGCTCAGGACAGAAGAATTTCAGTTTTAGGAAGGGATCTGGAGATTGTGGACAGCTTTGTATATCTTGGGCAGAGGATTTCCATGGAGGGGAATACCGCCCGGGAGGTGGAACGGCGTGTTAAATGTGGCTGGCAGGCATTTGGTAGGCTCAACATAGTGTTTAAGAGCAGACTCCCACTTTGCCTGAAAAGAAAAGTATTCGATCAGTGCGTTCTACCCGTTATGACATACGGAAGTGAAACCTGGACACTCACATCGCAATCAATTCAAAAACTTCGGGTGGCACAGAGGGGAATGGAAAGATGTATGCTTGGCATTACAAGACGAGACAGAAAGTCTTGTGCATGGATCAGGAAACAAACAAAAGTCTGTGACATCATTGGAAGAGTAAAACAGTTGAAATGGAGATGGGCAGGCCATATAGCGAGGCGATGGGACGACAGATGGACCAAGGCAATCCTGGAGTGGATACCGCTTGATCGCAAACGTCCGCGAAGAAGACCGAAAGCACGATGGACTTATGACATCGTTAAGTATATTGGACCCGAGTGGCAGAGGAAAGCCCAGGACCGTGAAGGTTGGAAGCATGCTGAAGAGGCCTTCATCCTGCAGTGGATCGATACGGGTTGATGATGATGATGATGATGATATATATATATATATATATATATATATATATATATATATATATATATATATATATATATATATATATATATTCAAGAAATACAAAACATTCAATAAATAAGAACTTGGTCACAAAAATAAGAGTGTTCAGACATTGCACGCACAAAAAAAGCAAAAAGTAGTATAACAAGGACACATTAGTCAAAATCAACTTGTTAGTTAGTATTTTGTTGGATACCTCTATTCTCCAAAACTGCGGCAAATCGGTAGACATGCAGTCTATAAGATTACAACTAACTTTAACCAGAATGTAATACCAGATTTCTTGAACAATCTCCCATAAAAATCTCCCGCGTTTTGAAAATGTTCTAAAAATTCTAGAGTCCAGACTGATATGACCAAGGTAAAGAAACAATATTGTGGGTATCCAAACAAGTTTTCAGACTTTGGCGGTGTGTTTAGGATCATTGTCATGCTAGAAGTTCGAAAGGAATTACATATGTTCTTCGGCATAATACTATGTAAAATGTAATGTGTTAAGTAAATTTCTTTGGTCATGTTTTGTTTTATCCAATAAATGTCGGCATTTGAATCCAAAATGAACCCCAAATTTTAACATTGCCACCACCATATTTGACGCAACCAATAGAATTTTTGGATTCAAATGTTCATTCGCTCGACTCTTCCATCATTACTAATAAATTATAATAATTATTAAATTATTATAATTAATATATTAAATTATAATAAATTTATTTCAGTTTCGTCGATAAAAAGAACATTTTTTCAATATTCTCTATTGCAATTCTGGAATTATAGCCAAATTGTTGCAAACGTCTCCTAATACTTCTTGTACTGATTGGTCACTGTAATTCCCGTTTGGCAACCATCGAAGTCAAAAAAGGAGCGAGCATCAAGTTTTTCGTTTCACACCTCGGAACTGTGGTTGTGGCTCCATGTTTTTCTCTTAATACTTTTGAAACAACGCAAAGAGATCTTTTCAAGGTTTGACAAATCAATTTATAAGATTTTTCTGTTCTCGCAATTGCAAACTTAGTCAACGATCTTCGTCACTACAATGTTTAATACGACCCATTGGTTTTAAAATGTTTGTATACAAAGACAACACTTACACTAGCAACTCCAATCAAACAATAAAAACCAATTTCTGATAAAATGTGAACCAAAGATATTAATACACTTCAACCTTCATATTTCTTTGCTGACATTATTTTTTAAATGACATTCTAGAATAAATTTTATTCTGCGATTATTTTTTGTTGGAAATATTTAGCAAGACGTTGAATGATAAGAAAAGTATTTTTGTCGCAGTTGCATTTTCTTTTAAGAAATCCAAGAAATTTTATTACTTGAAAGCGTATTTTCTAAATAGACCCGTTTTTAGAAAACGAATATATAATTAAACAATATTACGGTAAAAGTTAAGTTAACTCTGTGATAACAGTTAAAGGACCATTATATCGTGAAATGATTAGCAACTTCTTTTGGCCGGTATGTGAATTATATATTTTCAAAATAAAATAGAATAAAACCATTATAAATACGATGTATATTAATGAGCGCTTAAACAATTTCGTCCTATTTTCTTTCACTTATTTGAATTATCGTCTCCGATTTCACTTAATTACTCTTGATTTTTAAGGCTGAATGACTACCCTAGACTAAAGATAACTGTGGATAAATTTGTCAAAAAATTTATTTTACTGATATTTGTATAATATAAATTTTAATAATATGGTGATTATAGTTATTATTTCCACTGATAAACACGCTATTTATGACACAGTATTTTGGGGGTGCTTATGGGGTATTTTGATATACTGAAAATAAATCTGTAAATACAATTTTCAGTAAAAAATCATCAATAGATTTTCTGTAACATGCAAATTAATATTTTGCAATTTGCAGGTTTTTTCAACCACTCATGGCGTGTATCAGCACTGACGAACATAACTGGTAAATACTGTTTATTAAATTTTTTAAATTAAGTTTTTTATTAAGCTAATTAAATCTACTAAATATGTTTCTAAACATAGTGTGCATAGTGTGCATACAAACATAATGATGACGTTTTTGTTCTAAAACCATTAGAATCTCTTACTAAGAATCAATAAGGACCCTAATCCGCTGAATCTTTAAGTGATCGTACAGAATTTCTACCGGAAATCGAAAATTAATTGACATTTTGGGATTTTCAACAGAACCGTATCTGATTTCACAGCCTGAACTGAATGATTCAGTCCGATATTTAAAACTTTCAAAATAATAGTCAACATATAACATCCTGAATAAAAAGATGGAATCTGCTTCAAGGTGACACCAACATTCATTCTACTAAGACATTTCCGTGATAAAAAAGCTATATCAAGGTAAAGGGAAATCCAGTTTACCTTCTAATTTTTGATTAACTTTAATAAGGGAATACCTAAAAACAAAATATCAATGTAAAGCATCAACAACAATATTTTAAAGTAAGACTGCGATTAATAATAATACGTCTATCGCTAAAATGTGTTACAATACTTGAGGTAATTTTATGTTTTTAAGTCAAACTTTATATAAAATAAATCATGTTTGGTTCAAATCCCCAAAAAAAAATTAATTTTTGTTGACCACTGTTCTTATTTAGTAATTGTGTGTACTTAGCCACAATTATATTGATTATAACTCTTCCTTCTTTATCTATGTCGGGCTTTTTATCATTTAAAAATATTGCATTAAATTTCAATTAGGTGTTTTAACTTTTATATGTATAAAACAATAAAAAAATATGAATGTATGTTTTCCACTTGTTTTAAAAACCAAACTTTTAATAGAGAAAGCGTGGCCTAGTAACATACATTACTAACTTCTCATTACTCATTTTGACGTTTCAAGGAAACCGAATTGTAGACACTTGTATGGCCGTAATTAAAAAGAAAATCTTATTGAGTAGTCGAAGAGTTTTTGAACAGTACCGTACAATGAAGATTTACAACTGAAAAAGGTCAGTGCGGGGACTTTATTAGAATTTCGTTCAATCTAAGTTGCCTAAATTAGTTTTATTTTTCATAATATATTTTTAATTAATTAGAAATAATTGAGTATTATTATTATTTCACATGATATATACCTTAATTATTTTCTTATCAGAACAATGTTTCTAATATTTGAACAATGTGTTTAACGTAACTAATTTCAAAGAAATATGTTTAACTGAAACCACGAAGATTAATTAAGACACATATATGAAAACTGATATGCAACCAACCGTCAAATAGATCAATCTTTTGTATCATACTATACTAGAATTGTTGACGAATAATTGTTCTTTACATAGTAGCTCCTAACCAAAAAAACCAAAGAAAAGAATTGTATACTTATATTATTTGGAAGAATTCTTGCCTTTTCAAACTAAACAGAGAAAAAAATAAATTCAATCTAACGATGTTTGATCAATAAATTCAATCAAACGATATTTGATACCAAATTAACACGAGGTTTAGACAAGATTTTGAAAGAGTGGACATTCAAGTAATCCAGAAACCTTGTAACAAGTTGAGAGGAAGTTTTAGAAATTTCGAAGCATAAAGTAGACCAACATGAAAAACCGGATATATTTATCAGTATTGTACATTATTCGAATTTGTATTCGAATATTGAATAACGTATACCGAATTTAGTTGAATAACGAATAACGAATTATATTTATTCATTATTCTTTATTCCTTATTCATCCCCATTATTTTATTGGTTATTCGAATCATTCGTAATTCTTTTTCCATGTTAATTATTCGTAATGGTTAATGAATTATTCGATTTATTTATTATTTATTTTTTAACAGGTAAAGATGACCAATATTTCCAAATACTACCTAGAAAATTAGCCTACCAATTACCGATAAAAATTAAAACCAAAAATTGTATAACGCATTATTTTTTTTTTTAATAAAAAGTTCCGGTTTAGTTTTAAGTTTGTTTCGTTTTTCTTCAATATGAACATATTTCAATCTTTTTTTAATATTTAAATTTTACAGACAGTTTTTTTACAAAAAGTTTTTAGAAAAAAAATAGTTGTTAAATGTTATTATAAATCGGGTTTGATTTGGTTTAAATTAAAATTGCATTAGTTTTTTAAAAATTGAAGAAACTGAAATCTTGTAACAGGATTATTTCTCCTGACAAACAATATATTTCAAATTCAAAAGTACCAAGATTATATACTTTACTAAAAATTCGTAAATTCATTGTAATACCGTTTGATGCCCAATTAACACGAGGACAAGACAAAATTTTGAAAGAAGTGGATATGAAGGTGGTCTACAAACCATATCATAAATTAAGAGAAGTCCTTGTAACGGAAATGATCAACATGAAAAATATGGGATTTGTAAAATTAATTTTCAATATTGTGATCGAAGGTATAGTAGGCACTGGCGGCTCATGGGTTTTTAAAGTGGGAGGGCGTAGAAGGAAATAGAGCTGGTGAAGATTTTTTTGCTTTCCTCTTCATCCTTTTTTTCGTGCTTCTGAAACCCTATACCTAGATGAACCAGGAAAATGAGTTAAAGGAAAGAAACTGAACGGAAATAAAATGATGTTTTGCTCTGAAAAATTGTTTACTGTGATAAATGATGGAAGAGCAGCGCCTCAACGCTCTCCCTCACGAGCCGCCAGTGATAATAGGCAAACTAAAATATCCATATTAACCAGATATAAAGAACAAACTGCCCATATTAGGTATGGGAGAAATAAAAAATCGTGTGTTGCCCAACATGAAATCGAACATGTGCATAACAATAATATTAGTCATTTAAGAGTTGTTAAAAGTATAAATAATAAAAGGGTTTTGGATGTATATGAAAACATTCAAATAGAAAAATGTAAAAAAAAAACGATGAACCGGAATAAAGGACATATTCCATTCAGTCAACTTTTTCAATTATTAATGTAACCTTTAGTTAACTTCACGGTTCATGTTTTTTCATTAAGTATGATTGTCATATAAATTAAACAGTCCAGTTTTTAAATTAAATGAAGTTATCTCGTGATGATGATAACATGGTTAGCGAAACGTGCGTCGTGAAGTTAAAAAAAAGATTTGATGTTTAATGGTAAACCTCTTCGAGTTTAGAGTGTCACACCAAAGGTTCCTGTAAAAGAAATTATTTAATTTATGTGGTTTAATTATTTATTTAATTAATTTATGGACCAGTTTATTTATATTTTTATAATGTACGAATCTGTAAAAAAAATATTGGAAATTTTCAATTTGCAAGTCAGATCAAATAACGAATAACGAATAAAAAATTAATTCGTTATTCGCAAATAATAAATAAATTTCATTTATTTTAAGTTTTTATTCGTTATTCGAAATAAATTTTTCACAATACTGTAGGTATGTTAGGTAAATTAGAAAATACTTATTAACTAGGTATAAAGAACATATTGTTCACATTTGATATGAGACAAATAAGAAATCTGGTGTAGGGCAACATGCATTCGACCATGATTATACCATAATTTAAATATTAGTAACCTAAGACATGTTAAAAGTGTGAACAATATTTAGGCTTTATTTATTTTTAATTATAAATAATTAAATTATTTAAATAGTAAAATATAAGAATACTGGGGATCGAAATAAGGATCAACCTATTAAATAGAGTCTTATTTTTGAATTTATTTTCATTGATTTTTATACGCTCGTTAACTATGATTATCATATAAATAGAATATAGTTTAATTTTAGAATAAGATTGAATCATCTTCTAATGATGCGAACATGGCTACCGAAAAGTGCGTCCAAAAATTATAAACAAGTGATTTGGTGTATAGTGGTAAGTTTCTATGAATTTAGTGTTTCACACTAAAGGTTCCAGTACAAGAATTGAAGTATTTTCGAGATTTATCTCTAAAAGCAGTGGCCACCGTTATACATTTTAATACTATATGTTGTATGTATATACACGTGTATACACACGGAATTACATAAAGAAAATTGGTCAGTAAATTTAATAAATAGATTACAGTTAAAGTTAAATTTGATGGAGTGAAGTTACAAACTTTTTCTAATGTAAATTTAAAGAAAATCGTCAAAATTTGTTTGTAACAATGCTGCCTAGAGAGAACCAATAAAATTGACGTTTCAATCCAAACAAATGACACATTATCTAAAAATGGATTAAATAGATTGTATTTAAAGTTTTAATTTATCTTGTTTATTATATATAAACTTTTATCAGTTGGTAAATCTAATTAAAAAAAATTAGTTCAAAATATATCTACCATTTTCAGAATCCAATAACTTAGGGGGCGAATCGAGTTGTAAAAAATTATTAAATTATATCGCAGTTACTCATTTTCAATCGATCTGTAAATATTTACACCGTCTTAGAGATAAAAGCCCATTAAGCACGAGAAAAGTTTTATTGAAAAGAAAGGACTTTAATTTATTTTATACTTTTTAAAAGATATAATATTAAAGAAACTTGAAGTTTCTTTCTAGGCTGTGCGATTATTTGCAATTTAACACATCTTCATGAAATTAAATTGAAATCTATTTGATTATAATATTTAATTATTGAAGAAGGAATTGCATCAACTATATCTCATATGAATTATGAAGGTTAAATTGTTTCGTAAAAAATCGAGGAAAACTCATACAACTCAAACAAGCACAGTATGTTAATGAAACATAAATGTACTAAGTGAATTTGTTTTTTTTGTATATTTTATTGCTTTAGTAGATTGACTCACTTTTTTGAATGTCAGTAATTGATACTGTAAAATAATAACTGGTAAGTGAAATAAGGGATATACCTGTTTGAACAATTGTAACCTTAATAATAGTGCCTAACGTTTAGTGTCATCAAGCCAAATATCTATAATTAAGAAAAATCTATAATTTCCAATATTTCTGTAATGTCAATATCCACTGATTACTAATTTTATATAAAATAGTCAATTATCTACGCCACGAAATAAGCTCTCATCACATTTAATACAAATTCTAGAGAAGATGTAATATTTTTTAAGGAAGCTAAAGCCCTTTAACGTTGACAACTTTAGATGAAACCCCTATATAAAGTGTAGGGAACAGAATATGCAACTCAGTATACTAGCTTGAATAAAAGAAAAACTGATATACATAGTACGTCGTAAAAATAACAGAACTTTTGAAATAAAGAAAAAACATCAGTTATTTTACCAAAATGATTTCTTTTTATTCAAAATATATCCCTTCGGCATTAAAACACCGCTGAGCGCGTTCAACCAATGCTAACATAGATTTTTTATGTCGCTTTTCGAAAGCGCTTTAATCACCCTCGTTACGGCTTCTTGGACTTATGTAACACTGTCACAGAACACAGATTTCATGACCAATTTCTTGGTCCTCATTTAAGGCGTTGTTTAAATCCTTTATCAGCATTTCGTGACAGTCTTTGGTCGTACTTAATTCCTCCACTATCCACGTCACTCGCAGTTGAATTCGCATCGTATTCGAATTTATCACAAATCATGGCAAAATTAACCCATTTTTTTTATTTTGTATTGTATTTTGTTCTCGCAAGATTATAAAAACTTACCTCTAGATTTTTGGAAGCAAATTATTTTTCCGAGGGGGGCAAGTTTTTAAGCCAGCCGATATTTTAGCGTTATGGCGAAGAAAAAATACTAGGCTTAATAGAGAGAACATACTAAATACAGTTGATCACGGTGATGGTAATGTAGATATTTACGTTATAATCGGTAATATGATATCCCAGTCCTATGTGGAAGTGCTGCGAGCTAACCGCTGCTGCGAGACAGTGATGTAAAATTAGCGCTGAAAGGGGCTTTCTATTTACCCTAAACAAGCAGCTAACATAACCAAGGAGTGGCTGCTCTATAAATCACTGAGAAGTTTACTCATACTACCCCAGTCACCGAACCTTAATCCCATAAAAAAAAGTATGGCACATTCTAGATTGAAAAATCCGTCAAGTCACAATAAAGAGCAAGAAGTATCTAAAAGGATTGATTGATTTGTCCGTTACTTTGTGATAGTTTTTTTTTAAGTTTTTTTAAAAGTAGTGTTTGAGAATGTAAAGTCGTTTTACGAAACTATAGTCACACAAATTTTGTTTAAAAATAAAAGTGATAGATAACAAAGTAAACAATTGTTTTATTCCTTTTTATCTAAAAGTAGTAAAAGTTGATTCATGGAAAAGTTTACCCACAGATATTACAAACATATTAGTGGAATCAACGCGTAGACGTTAGAAGCTGTCAGCTGTCAACGTTTAGAAGCTGTCATTCGTGCTAATGCGATGAACTCAAAATACTAAATAAATTAGGTACCAATGGAAATTGAGTGTTATGAAAAATACTACTGGTACTTGGCGGTGTGCATGTATTTTTGCTATTACAAACGTTATTGTTAAATATATCACTATTTAATTCACATTTTCAAATAAAGTATTATCTTATGTCGTTTCTTGTTATAATTTGAAATATATTTTTTTGTTTTCCCCATGATTTGTAATAAACCATTAAAAATTAGGGTGTACAAATACTTTTTTTGCCTATTAAACGACCAATTTCGTGGTTCGAAAAATATAGCCCTGTATTTTGAAAACTATCAAACTTAAAAACATCCAAAGTGTGATCTGTTTTAGTTTAAGGTTTGCCATTTTACAACATGAATCGTTTAACCATCGCACAACGCGTTAGAATTTTTAAAACTTTTTAAAAAATGGTGTTCTTGCGTAGCCATAATCGATCTTCTGAGCGCACAATTTTCAACACAGTCAAGAAATTTGAAAATATTGGATCTGTTACGAATATGGTAAGACATTGGCATCATCGTAACGCTCGTTTAATGGAGAATATTGCTCCTGTGAAAATGTGGACCAAGACCCAAATTTATCGATTTCTCGACGTTCCTCAATCTGTGAGATGTGTCTGTGGTCTGTGTCTTACGGCACATTATGGCGTTTTTTTCATTTAGACCTGCATCTCCATCCTTACAAAATTCAACTCACGCAAGAATTGAAGCCCGCGGAGCATACGCCGATTGGGGCTTGAACGTTAACCTGATTTTTTCAACAAAATCTTCTTTAGCTGTTAGGGTCATTTCTCTATCGGTGGATATGTAAATATGCAAAGTTGTCGGCTCTGAAAACCCACAAGTGATTATGGAGAGTCCATTGCATTCGCAAAATGTGGTCGTTTGGTGCGCGTTAGGGTCTGGTGGTATCCTTGGCCCGTACTTCTTCGAAAACGAAGAAGGAGTGATATGTGGCTTCAATAAGACGGCGCTACAAGCCATACAAAATGACCAATTTTGGCTTTATTGCGCAAGAAGCCCCTAGGCCGCGTGATTTCGAGATTTGGTGATGTTAATTGATGTCCGTCGAGATCATGCTATTTGACGCCGTTGGACTTTTTTTGTGGGACTACGCGAAAAATAGTGTTTACGTAGACAATCATCAAGGCTTGAGCAGCTGAAAACCAACATTCATCAAGTCATGATCGATTTTAATGATGGCGGTCTCGTTTTATAGAGGAAATATACAGCTTTCAGATTACATATTACTTTAATAGATAGCCCTAGCTAGTTCTCTTTAAATTTATAATGTTCCGTTATTTTACCGGCATATTGTGAACTTCTTGCTTGGTTATTTTTATATTTCTGAATGTGATTGCTTAGAATGCTGCCAAGTAAACAATTTAATTTTTGTTTTTTTATTGTTTTGGCGCACTTTTCGTATGCTACTTAAGTTAAGCAGTATTCTAGTGATTCACCATTTTTAGGCAAGTAACAGACACGAGGTGTTGGTTGTCGTCATGGATCGATCATGGATTGAAATTGCATAAGCCCGTTACATTTTAGACATCAAAATTCTAGTAACATATGTCTGGAACTCTAAACAAGTATTTAATAAAAACAAACATTATAAAACGAGTGAAACTTTTATTATAACCTTACATTTAAATATTTTTATTTACCTTATACCACTTTAAAATAAAGATCCCCTAATGATTGTTTCAATTATTATTATGTATAAATAATTTTACAATCAAATTGCTCCTAATGATAGTAGTTCACCGTATTTTTAAATACCTTTGATTCTTATGTGAATAACTTTAAGCAAGAAAATAAACAAGATATATCAAATGATACGTTATGTTGCACAGTAATAATTTTTATTAAACAATGTGAATTACTAGAAATATAAAATAATAAAGCACCAGTTTTGTCCAATATTTTTTATTTTCCCCCCAATATTTTACTTCGTTGTCTATAGGGAGCTATAAAAAGACTGCTCTCAATCTTTATGTCGGTCTTTTTATCTAAAAAAAATGAACTAAACGAATTCGAAGAAACTACATTAAACTCGAATGATATCCGCTTTTTTTATTTTCATACAGTTTCTGTCGGTGATTTTTTCCAAACTTTTATCAGTTTAAATTGATAAAAAGTTACGTGCCTCGAACAAAAATCGGTTTTCAAAAACCCAACTCTTAATAGACTAAACGAACTGTGGTAAAGCTGCATTTGGAAGTTACTACAGAACCAAATTGTCAACATTTACACGATTTTAATTAAAAATAAAAGTCGGTTAAATATTGGGAAACATTTTGCTTACGGAAATGTTGGTGTTGGAGGGCATCATCAACAGTGGAGACTGAATGTAGCGAGTCTTAACGGTACAGTTGAACCGCCGAGAGATTACCCGTGCGTCATAAACTGACGTTATTAATTTCCTATATCATAGGCATTGTCTCAATATGTTCTTTTTCTTTACCGAACGAGAAAGGAGATAAAAAATCCATACGTATGTCTTCGGGAAAGAGCAGCACGTTGTGACAGCGTTTCAGCGGGGTAGAAAGCGAAAGTAACAAATAATTAAAAGGTTTTGTTCGTATCGGTGATTGAAAGTTCCTCTATTGAGTTGGTTGTAATTTGAGTTGTTTTGATATTGTGTTATCGTGAAATTTTCTGCTGTAAAGTATTGGTTTATTGTAAAATAAGTTCTTATAATAACTACTGTTACTGATTATTTTGTTATCGATAAGTATTCGTTTAGATTCATAAAGTTTTATTTCCTTCCATACTTCTAACCTAACCAAAGACATTTTATTACAAATGTTTAATGAAAACAGAAGTTATATTGGTTTATTCTAAAAAGTATACTAAAAGATAAACAAACGTTTCAAAATCATAACGGAAATATAGAAGAGCGAACTTTTTAGATCCATATTTAACATTTTGTGTGATTTCAGATAATGTCGGGAAAAACACTGAAATCGCAAACCAAACAATTTGTGCTCAATGTTTATAAGTATTTTCGAGGTAAGGTAGGTATGAGTAAATAGAGGTATATGTAGGTAATGTTTATGAGTAATCAAGAGGTAAGGAATAGTACATTTGGTCACGTTTTACTTATTTTGCATTATCACATTGAAATATATTTTTTTTTAAGTTAAAACATTTAAAATATTAAGGAAAACTGTGTATTCTACTAAGAGAAGAAAAGAACATAATCCAGTTATTACTTCTCCCGAAACAAGCCCATATCGTGCGAACGCCAAAACAATAGTCTTACCTGAAGGAAATAAAATGAAAGTTCGGAATACTTGTACAATATGTACAAAAAAAGTAACTCACTTAAATATAATGAATACATATTAATTGTTTGCCAGTTCTACCACATGTGCCTTTTAATTTTTCACATTCGCAAACATTTTGGCTTTACATTTTATTAGAAAACTGTAAAATTTCGAACTGACACCTATCTTACTTATATTTAGCACACATATTTGGCATATCCTACTATTTCCGGTAAATAATAAAAGATGTAGGTATTAGTAATAATTATTATAGTACCACAAATGTTTATCAAAATATTCCATTACCAAAAATAAATCAGCTTGAGGTTTACTTGTTTGCACAGTGTATATACAAGTGTGTTGACAAACTAAAATATGATACAGCATAAGTTTCAACAAATAGTTTCATAAACTAAAAATACAAGTATAGCACTTACTTTTCTCGTAATAACATATTTTTCATTTGCATAAAAACATGTCACTATCAAAAGCCTTAACATGGACTTAAGAAGAAAGGTAAAATTGTCAGTATGGGTCGTACATAACTCAATACTCCCCCGAAAAAGCTAGGCTTTAAGTACAAAATGAATGACAATCGAAAGAAACAATATTTCTGCCTTAAGAGTTTGTTTTCTTCGCAAATATATGAATAATCATAACCGCACATTAAGACGCCAAATTATATTCGAGACGCGAGACGCTAAATTATTATATTAGAGTTGTTAATGTTTGGTTACGCTGTAGAGCAAAGTAGTAGTAGGAGGGGTCGGTCTTAAACGATAATTCAGCTCAGGGAAATTTAGTCACTATACATCGCTATATAGAAGAGAAGCGCTCGTTTTGTGTGCGCGAGTATTAGCTCAACAATTCAGCCACTATTGCGCGCCGTAGATTTCGACAACATTTCAATTAGCACGATGTTCAGAAATGGCCAAGTCTACCGTTGATTAAGCAATTAATTTGTAAGTTTGAGGAAACTGATTCAACGTTAAATAAACGCATCGCCGGTCGCCGAAAGTCAGCGAGAATTTCTAGCAGTCGACAATATCTTATTCATCGATGAGGGTCATTTCCATGACTATGACTTAATGGCCATGTCAATAATCAGAATAGTCGCTATTGGTGTGGAGAAAATCCTAAAAAGAAACATGAAAGGCATCTGCATATTCTGAGGTTCAAAGTTTAAACTACAATGCCGACTACAATCCGGAATAAATGGTCCGTTTTCTTTTCGAAGACCATCAAGGCCGCGCAGTAACGGTGAATTCTCAGCGTTATGTCGGCATGATTCGGACATTTTTCACTCCTGCTCTTCAAGGAATTGTCAAGGATATACTCATGACATTTGGTTCCAGTCTCCCCTTGCCCGTCGTTCAAGCGCTTTTCCCGGGAAAATTGATTTCTCGAAGAGGAGGCCCCCCGAAGACTGAACCTAACTTCCTGTGATTTTTTATGGGGATATCTTAAAAATCATGTGTACCTGAACCGCCATACCACTCTGGACATACCACTAAAGAAGAATATTCGGCATGAAATCGAAGCAATAACTGCAGAACCATTTTTTGATTTTAAAAATAAATTTGTTAAAATCGATCTTGTTTTTTTAATTTAATTCAAAAAGTTAACAATTCTGTGGATCACCCTATATCTTAAGCCTTTTATTTTGTTACAATTTTTGCAATACCATACAGAGTCATAAAGGTGATAGAAGCAAAAATACTCTTTTTCAGTTTTTGTCGATAATTCTTCACATTAAATCAATCATCAATTTAAAGCGAGAAAAAGTTGCATATCCAGAAAAATCTCTCCCGATATCCGAAACGAAAATCTTAATGGGTGAAATGAGCTTCAGTGAATAATTTTAACTTGCTTTTACTCGTTTCAGCGTTGCTAAGAAACCGATTTGCCGACATTTACACGGCTTTAATTAAGACGAAAAGTCCTTTGAGCATTAGGAAAGTTTTTGATTTGGGAACAGTTGGTGTTGTTCTCCCCCAAAAGGATACAGATTTACGTCTGAGAATGAACGAACACTGAGTTGATTTCAATGAACTTGTACTCAGTTCACGCGTTTTAAATTAGTTTTGAAATTAACTTTTTTAAATTAAATCTCGACAAATTCTTACTAGGTAAAAATTAAAGGTTGACAAAACCATATTAAGAATGTTTCTTTTCTGATGAAGTTGTTTGTATATTTGTAACGTGTTTAACTTATTGTGTTAGTGAATCTCCATAAGATCACGTATACTATTTCGATAATTTCAAATTTTAAAAACTTTTGAATGGTTCAGTCAATTGATTTGAAATTTTCACAGTGGCTTGAGGATTGAGTAGAGAATATTCTATCAAATGTTTAAACGTTTTGTAGCATTTTGACATATCTCCGATATATCCTTAAAGTTTAAAATATTTATCATTAATCATTATGAAAAATAAATAATTTTTAGAGGTTTTAATTAAAATTTAAATATTATTAAAAATTCTATGTTCATAGTTCTAAAGATTTAAATCAAAAATGTTTTTGCCGAAAAGTTAAAATAAAGGCATATTCACTAACAAAAGTTTTTTTTCATATTATTTGTTATTATTATTATTCAGGTATGGGCCCTGGTGAACCACACGAAGTACAATTAGAGGCGTTAGTTGTTGTTAGCCTTCCTTTGCGCACATACTAATTTCATTCTTTCACTATGAGCTTTTTTCCTTTCGTCAGACCAAGTTGTTCCAGTCTTCCTACATTTTTCTCTCTGGCCATCCTTCCAAACGTCAACCCTATGTCTGAAACAGCCTCTACCCTGAATTTCACTTTGTGTAATATTTGCTGCTCTTAGGTCCTCTTTAATTGCAGCCATCCTTTTAATTATTTCTACTTTAGCTCTACTCCTATTTTCATAAAATTCGACTATTTGTCTAGTTAGCCTACTCGGATTCATCCGTTTTATGTGTCCGTAAAACTTATTTTTCTCAAATCGCTATGTATATCTCTGTATTGTTTCATTTCTTGGTTTTCTCGAAGTCGGTATGTTGTTGTATTTATTGGTTTGGGGCATAAGATTTTTCTTTCCTTCTTTTCAATGTCCTCAATGTCTCTCTTTCTATTCAAAATGAGCGTTTCTGCCCCATATAGACACTCTGGCTTAATAACTGTGTTGTAATGTATTCGTTTTGTGTTTTTAGATAGGCATTTTTTGTTGTAAATATTTTGTGTACGTCTTTTACATCTTTTTGTTGTTGGTTCTTCCCAGTTTAATGGGCTGGTCAATATTCAGGGCCGACTTTTTTTCACGTCACACCTGTACTGACTTTTTCTAGAACACAGTTAAAAAAGAGTGGTGAGAGTCCATCCCCTTGTCTCACTCCAGTTTTAATTTCGAAGGGCTCTGAGATATCACCCATGAATTTAATTTTTGACCTTGTGTTAGTTAATGTTGCTTTAATAATTGCCAGCGTTTTCAGATCTAGTCCTTGTTCTTTTAAGATTCGGAATAATGATTAGCGGTCAATAAAATCATATGCTTTTTTGAAATCCACAAATGTACAGACGAGATATTTATTGTACAATTTTTAATGTCTTAGGATCAACTTTAGATTCAGGATCTGTTCAGAACAGCGTCTGCCCGATCGAAAACCTGTTTGATATTCACCAATTTTAGGTTCTAACTGTCCCCGTGCTCTGTCTAGCAGACATTGAGATAGAATCTTGTAACAAACTGGGAGAAGAGATATCCCTCTATAGTTGGTTACATCGGTTCTATCTCCTTTCTTGTGTAGTGGATGGATTAGAGCATATTTCCAATCCTCCGGAATGCGTTCGGTTCGCCAAACTTCTTGAAGAATTTTTGTTATTTCCTTGATTTTACCTGGACCAGCGGATTTCAACAGTTCAGCAGTGATTCTATCTTCACCAGAAGCAATTTCTTTGCAATTGTCTTGGTTAATTAGAGCTAATTGTTGATAGCCTGTTAATTTAGTTTTAAATGTTTTGTAAAAGTTTTGTTGTGGGTGTTATTTTTTTGGAAATCTTTTTCTATTTCACTAAGTTGATTGTTTGTATATTTTTTTTTAGTTTGTCTAATTAGCTTCGAGGTTTCTTTTCTTACTTCCAAAAAGATGTTATAGTTTATTGCTGATTTTTTACTGTTCCAATCTTTGAATGCTTTACTTCGGCTTACTGCTGCTCGCAAACTTCATCCCACCACGGATGTTTTCTACGTTTTTGTAAAGGGGCCAACTTTATGGCTGGTTTAATAAGTTTTTGTTTCAATTCTTGCCAGTTCTGTGCTGGTTGCTTATCAAGTTCTTCTGTTAGGTTCGGTTTTATTTTCGTTCGGCCGAACATTGGTATTAGTATTATTTGTTATTATTAATTTTAATTCTAGATAGAAAATTAATTATAGATGAAATTTGTTCTCTTTTTGAATTATACATTATTTTCTAGCGTTATCATTATTAATTTTCGTTTTCTATATTCCATAGGGCAAATATATTCACGATACTATTTTCACGATACTATATACTATTTTAGTTGTTCTTGTTTTTCCTTATTAGTCCACCCTTTTTTTATTTTTTAACTACTTCAGTTTTTATTTTGACGGGATTTCCGTTTTTTCCGTATATTATGTAACATTTTTATGAAAATGTTACATAATATACCAAATATCCCCCACAGCTGTTTCTGCAGATGGCCACTCTTTGAGTAAAATTATCAATAACAATTTGGTACAAATGCGGTTCAATTTCACTAATAATTTGACACATGTTTTGCTTCGGGTCTAATAATCTGCGGATTGTTAGAATAGACTTTGTCCTTGAGAAAGCCGCTCAGGAAAAAGTCGAGAAGGATTAGATCGCATGATCTTAAAGGTCAATAATTATCGCCATTTTAAAAAATGATGCAGTCAAAAAAAACGTTTCTGTAACAAATCCAAAGCTTCCCTAGCCGTAAGATACGTGAAAAAAAGAACATACTGCTAAAGTGCATATTATCCAATTGGAGCCATAAAACGTTTCTTAACATATCGTGGTAACGTTCGCCATTAACATTTTCCTTTTCACCATCGCCATTTTCATAAAAAAATGGCCGCATAACTCCCCCAGTACACAATTCATACCACACTGTTACTCAAAGAGGATGTAAAGGTTTTAGAAGTTGTAAAAATGGGATAAAATGAAAATACATAAGGACACATGTAAGATCTAAAATTTCTAGACTAAATTCTTGAAAAACAGCACTAAATTTGAATCCCCAAAATACCTATCGGAACAGCCTTTATAATCTTTTAACAGAGTGAAGGGCAGGAATAATAACAAATGACAATAGAGGAATCAAATTAAGCGATAGGGTAAATGCAACCAATAGCCATTTCCATAAGAGAGACTAATTATAACTCCCTCAGATGGTACAGAATAATTATAATCTGAAATAACAAATAACAGTTTGCAAAATGAATTATGATTCGTGATGATTCATAAAGAACTCAAAATATAGATTTTAATCGTAATTTTGCCAAACATTCCTTCACGTTTTCTAAAATCATATTCAATATTTCTTTTAAACAAAGTAACTAAATTTAAAGAGATTTAACACTAAATACCAACTTGTTAATAATTGCTCGATGCTCATTTCGCTAGCCATAGTAGCATCATCGGGAGATAATGCTAGTATGCAAACTAACAAAAATAAATGAGATGATTAAACAAAATAAATAAAATGATATTTTTCCATCAAAAGAAAGGAATAAAGAAATTAGAGACTGTATTGAAGGTTAAAATTTACATTACTTCGTGCTATTGTTATTACAATTTTTTAATTCAATACTTTAATCAGAAAACAATAATAACAATTTAGTTGTCCCAAAAAAATTTCTCTATAATCTCAAAATCAATCTTTTAAAAGACGAAACGACAGTAAATATCTAGATATCGCTAAATAACTTATAATACCACTAATTTGCCTTTATACAGAGTACTGCATTGTTGACATTTATGCGATTTTAATTAAAAAGAAAAGTCCATTGAGCATTGAAAAAGTTTTTGTTTTGGTATATGGAAGCTGTTCCGTGAAATGGAGATTTACAACTGAAAACGGAATTTCAAAATTAAATCTATTAGTTATAGTTGCAGCCGTTCAAAATAGGTCGAACTTAAATTAGTTACGAACAAAAATTAGTTACGAAATTCGTAAAAAAACTCTTTTTCCACAATTAGCAAATAATCAAGTACAATATAAGTACAATTTGAAGACAATAAATACGGAGCATCATTAAACCTAATAACTATCATGACTTTAACAAAAACATTTTTAAAAATGCATGCATTTTCTTGCTGTTTGCTTTGTATTGACTAATTAAAATGCCTGGAACACAAGTACGCTAAATTTATCATTATTTAAATATGAGAGACCTAATTATTTGGTGTACAAGATGAGAGGTTCTATTTTCCCACGCGGGCTAATAGGAATTTATTTTAATAGAACTATTGATATTGTAACGTGTGATTTAATTATGCCCCAAATTAAAGAAGACTACAGACCGAATAAAGAAGACACACAAATGATTCGAAGTTTCGATAGCCATCAGAAACTGATTTTTCGATAACTTGATCTTTAGTGATTAAGAGAACAGGGTCCACTTGAAATATTTACTGTCACATATTTTACAATCTCTGACCGTTGAACATTGTCAGTAATAATTAAAGTGGTGTAGGAATTGGTATTATTTGAATATAGAAGGTGTTTTCAATGATGGATATTAATTCAATTTTGGTGGACATGATGGCTGAATAAGAAGACGTGAAGAAATATTTGGAACATTATGGAACACGACTATCTGTAGATAGGTAGGAAATTTGCCTCAGGCTCCATGGACATATGACTAATGAGATGAAGATATATGATATGATCTAAGATATGAAGTAGAGGTAGCTTTACATACCTCAAGAAGAAAACATTATTGAAAAACTGATTAATAAAAACTTACTGACTAATGAAATACATAGTGTTTGTCTCCAAATTATAATCGTTTATTCAGTTCTATGTTTAAAATAAGTCATATCGAACAACTACAGCTTGCAGTTTACCATGTGATCAAAATTGACCGGAATTGATCCATTTAAACCGCGCGCGGTTTATGAATCGGTAAATTTTTTGTTCTAAGGTTGCGCGGTTTGTTTGAGCGCAATATGTCAATTAGTGACATGATTGTGTCACGAAAAGTTACTCTGGCAAATTTTACTATGAATAAAGAAATTGAGGAATGAATTTGTGTTTCCAATGACATTCTGCGACGGATATATTGAAAATGTTGCAAATAGCTTATAAGGATTCTATGAAAATCAAAGTATTTGAGTGGCATAAAGCATTTAGTAAAACTTGAAAACTTGCTCCATGCCAGCCGGATCAACCTCTATTAACGACGATAACATCGAGAAAATTTTGAAAAATCTTGCTTGAAAATCGTCATGTTGGCATTAGAGACAGCAGAAGATCTCGGCATTTCTGATGGATCATCTCAACACATTTTAATTGATATTGTGGGCATGAAATACGTCGCAGCCAAGCTAGTTCCAAAAGAGCTGAATTTCATGGAAAAATAGCGTCGAATTAAAGTTGCCAGAAAAATGCTTTCCAATGTATCCAGTAACTCTACATTCATCAAACGCATCATAACTGGCGACGAGATTTCGGGTCTGTGAGTACGAAGAGATTTATATCTAAACTCCCCCAACAATCATCTGAATGGCGCGCCAAAGGTGAGTCGAGACCGAAGACTACGCCAAAGTCGGTAAAAAATCAAGTTTTTTTTTTTGATTATCGTGATGTTGCCCACTACGAATTCTTGGGAGAAAATCAAAGTGTCAATAAAGGGCACTACTTGGCCATTATGAAGCGTTTGCGTGAGATTACCCGCAAGAAAATACCGGATTTGTGGGCAGACAATTCATGTATTTTTCACCATGACAACGCACCCACTCATACGACTCTAAATGTGCATGATATTTTGGCCAAATATATATCGAAAATGATCAATCAAGCACTATATTCGGCGGATATGGCTCCATGCGACTTTTTCTCTTCTCCAAACTCAAATATCCACTCCGTTGAATGCTTTTTGAGTCGATTGAGGACATTAAAAAGAATCCTCTGAAGGAACTGAAGGCCATTCCGGCCGAGGCGTACTCTAAGTGATGATGATGATGATTGGATTAAGCGTTGGAGTGCATGTATCAAATCAGATGGAGTCCATTTTGATGGCGATAATAAAGATTTGTATTAAAATTGCAAAAAAGTGTATTTTTTACCAGTTCCGGTCAATTTAATCACATGGAATATGAATATGAATGCAATGAAACAGCTATATCGCCAAACAATCGCTAGGCCTATGGAATGTTATCATAATTGTGATTTTCTGTTACATAGTTATATGTTATGCAAGTTTTACGTGCAATTATTTTATTCCAACTTCAGCTATTATCTACTATACTACAAGGGTTACTATTTATGTATCCGGAATTGGCAACAATGGTGTTGCTAGGCACCATCTGACATATACATTGACACTGTTGAGTGTATACGTACTCAGAACATTTTGTCATAAGGATGCTATTTGCGTTGTTTAGTGACTTGAAAATTTCATCTCAGTCAAAAAATTTAATCAACCCGTGAGAATTTTCATGCGAAGATTTATTACGACTTTCGACATGGATTATCTCAACCATCACTATCTAAAACCACTGTATATCACTGTATATCACTATATCACTATATACCACGATTCAATTCACTTTTAGTGAATTGAAACATGGCTATTGTTCACTTACGGATTTTAAAGAAAGTCATCCAAAATCGATTGTTGTGTCAGAAAACATCGATACTGTACACGAACTGATAAAGTAAGATAGTCATGTGACATACCGTGAGATTAAGGGATACCTGGCCGTTAGTATGACAAGCATATACAAGATTTTACATGAACATTTAGCCGAGAAAAATATTTCTGCGCTTTGGATTCCGCATAATTTGACAATCACTCAAAAAAAGGCTCGTGTCGATTGGTGCAAAGAAATGCTCAAAAAATACAATCGTGGTACGTCAAAACCGTGTATAACATCTATGCAGGTGACGAATCGTAGATCTATGCATATGAACCCGATAGTAAATAAAAGTCGACTGTATGGGTCTTTCAAAATGAGCCAATCCCAACTAAAGTTGTTTGCGCAAGAAGCACTTCAAAGCAAATGGTCGCCTGTTTTTTTTTTGGGATAAAGGGCATGTAGCTACAGTGCCACTAGAGAATCATAGTATGGTCAATTCTGAATTGTACATATCCATTTGTTTGCCAGAAGACTTTGAACTAATAAGAAAAAACAACCAGCGACACAGGATCATTCACCATGGCAAGGTGAGCTCTCACACATCAGACCAAACAACTCAATATTTGACCGACCTGATTTGGCACCCAATGATTTCTTTTTGTTCCCGTCCGTGAAAAATAAATTACGTGGTCAATGATTTTCGACGCCAGAAGAAGCGGTTGATGCGTTCAAAATGCATGTCTTGGAGATACCCCAATCGCAATAGAAAAAGTGTACGTGTAAAACGTATTCAAAAATGTATCGATATCAAATATTTTGAAAAACAATAAAACCATTTTTAATGATAAATATTTGTTTTTATATATTATTTCGGATTCATAAATAGCAACCCTTTTATAGATAAATGTAATTTTTAGTAGTTCGAATGTCCGGAATTTTGTCGCATTATATCATTTGGAATATGTAGGTCTCTTCAGCCACAGAAGAGCACATGCTCACCAATCTTGGATGTTAAAAGAATAAACGCGGATTCAACTACTCGCCCTTATATGTACTTTCATATAGGGAATTACACGCCAAAGCGGTCACTTTTGAATTCGACCCCTTTCGATTTGACTTTTTGAAATATTCATAGTCAACTCTTCTTAAAATTGACCAAAATAAGAAGTTTTTTTTTAATTATTCGTTTTCGAATAATCTTTTCAAAAAATTATTATATTAATTAAAATTAAGTATTAAGTTAAAAATTTAAAGTTTTTCGGATATTATTTTTTAATTGAATTCTTTTTTCCATTTTTTCGCAATCGCAATCGCAGAAAAGTTGGCCCACAATGGGACTTGCGGCATCAAAAATTAATATTTTTTTTCCGAAAAACTCAAAAATGTTATAGAAGATGAATTTAATTTTTTTTCATACAAAAGTTCATACAAAAACAAATAAATAAAAAAACAGTCTTATTTGGTCAATTTTTGGAAGAATCATAACTATTAAAAAAAAACGCTAGTTTAAAAAAAATGTTCCGGTTGAATAAAAAAAATTGAAACGAGTCTTTCAATATATATGAAATTATATATGATTATATATGAAAAATTCCTACCATTTCTGATAATGTACAAATGAATTTAAATATATCGGCGAATCACAATATATATATATATATATATATATATATATATATATATATATATATATATATATATATATATATATATATATATATATACAGATATAGAGATATAGA
This sequence comes from Cosmopolites sordidus, assembly GCA_031761425.1. Classification (NCBI taxonomy): domain Eukaryota; kingdom Metazoa; phylum Arthropoda; class Insecta; order Coleoptera; family Curculionidae; genus Cosmopolites; species Cosmopolites sordidus. Next base: position 409,507 of record JARFXV010001128.1, on the reverse strand, counting down.
GATGTATAGATACATACATATCAAAATCAAATACTCCATGAAGGATACGAACTTAAGAAATTTTTTTTATCAACTTTGATTTAATATAATAGACGTTGCCAGAAATGTGTCAACATATATACAGTTTTAATTTAGAAAAAAAAATGTTTACTGAAAATTGGAAAAGTTTTAGTTGGAGAATAGTTTCTGTTGTATCCCTCAGAGGTAGAGATTTAAGTCCGAGAAAGAACAAATTGCGATAGAATTTTTTAAATTCCCACTCAATTCTCACTTAGAAATCTGTCTTTTTTACTAATTTACGACAAAGTATTCAAAATACGTAAAAATTGAAATATAAATTAAAATCATAGATCTCAGAATTTGTTATGGATCTTTAATTGTTTATATTAAACCGGAACAAAATCTTATATTTAAGTTATTTTGTTCAATAATGCGAACAGAACAAACTATTATAATGGAATGAATTTTATCTTAATATGGATTATTTTACTATGATTACTGAAAAGTAAGGTAAGTTTTTTTTTTAATTCGCGCGTTTTACGTATCGATACAGCCATATACGATATAATATAGATGTTATGACTGACCTAGACGTCTAACAGAAGTTTCACAGCATCTCGCATGTTAATTTACGAATTATAACGTCTTTTATAATTGGAAAAGAGATCGAATTAGAAAAGAGATTTTTAAAATGGAAAAATGTATGGAACAAAGAATGTGGATTGATTTTTATCTAAAAAACAAAATTTTCTCTTCTAATGCATTAAAAATATTAAGGGGTTACAGTGATAAAGTTATATCAAGAAAAATGTTTACTAGTAGTACAAGAATAAGCACTTGAAGATAAACCTGGTTCAGAAAAACCTTCCATGTCAACCAATGAAGTAATCGTTACCAAAATCAAGCATGTTGCAATATCGTAAGTAATCGCATAAGTAGTGGCAAAAAAGTCCAGATTTGTAATAAAACAATTTATGATTATATATGAAAAATTCCTACCATTTCTGATAATGTACAATTGATTCTAAATATATTGGCGAATAACAAATATGCAGCACTTAGTAAAAATATTTTAACCATATTGAGATGGTACTGTATAGCATATCTAGAATCCAAAATTTGAGGCACTTGTTGATTGAGAAGGTAAACGATCTAAAAATTGTTTGTTTTTATGTTGTGAGGTACATTTCATTATACTGATACATTTTGTTAACAGGAGTAATGTCAAATATACTGGAGAAAAAAACAACCAGTATACATATTTGAATCAAACTGAAAAAATATTATCTGTATCGTGTTATGAAATTTTGAATTTTAGTTGAAGCTAAGAAGTATTCTTGTGGTTCCATTAAAGGTCCCAAGATGTTACAAGCTAGCGCACTACGATCTTCCAATCGCTGATTAGAATTCAAAAAAGACGAGCTAATTCATCGGTCATTTAATTCCCCGCTCTGGCATATAGACGGCGTCACTTACGAAAAATCATTACCATTGGTCGATTGTGCCAACCTTTAAACGTGATGTATCATGGCTATCTTTTTACTAATTTCTGAGTTGTTGTGCTTTAAGTGACGTTACTTTTGTTATTTTCAAAACAACGGAAAAAATAATTTCGGGGGTTGATTAAGCATTGCTTTTTGAAAAAAAAATACCATTATTGATTGGTCTGCTGAATCCAACTCTCTGGACGTCCAAATGGGTGGTTACACCAGACAACCTCTATATTAGGTGGTTACACCAGATCAACCTCTATATCTAGTATTTTTATTGAAAATTTGATTTTAAATTTTTTTAAGATTTATTTATCGGTTTCTTTCATTTTCTATTTAGCTCAAAATGAACACGCGTCCTCGTACTCGCTGAGCGTCTGAAATAGAAGCGTTATACGATGCAGCTGATATTTTCGACGACAAAGAGAGTGAAAGCGAGACCGAATCGGTTTTTAAAGAGCAGCATATCAGTGAACTTTACCTAACCAAATAAATATATTTTTTAAAATAAAGCTAAATTATGTAATAAGTATCTGAAATTACACTAAGTCCCCTTTTAAATGCCGTTGGAAGAAAGTTTTTGTCTATTAATTTCGCCTAGATATGATAGTTTGAATAAAACACCTCATTTTAACATTTTTTTTTAAATTTTAGCTGATTTTTCGATGGTATTAGAAATGCTATTATTTTTTGGAACAATCTATAGGTATAGTCTTTTTCTGTACTGATTGAGATTTAAATTAAAAAAGATATATTAAATTGGATAATTTAATCAAAAGATATTAATAATCAACGACATATGTATGTAAGGCATGCCCATGTGCTCCTATCATCATTTATGGTATTATTAGGTCGATGGACAGTTTAAGTTGTAACTACTTTTTTTACTGTTAGTTTAATATAGTTCGTACTTGAAAAAGGCACTGTGTGTCGATACAATTATAATACATACAAGTTTTAAATATAGTGGAAATTTAAATATAAATCTTAGTTTGTTTATTTCAAATTAATTTCCAAAAAGTGTCGGGTACCTCAGTCATATAAATCACGGTGTGTTGTTTATTTGTATTTAGTAAGTATATTTGACACGGAAAAAATCTTATGGCCATACGACACCCTATATCCTTCCATATTAGCTTAGGTACACTACCCAATTAAATTTATTGAATCCGAGTTACAAACATTTTTCAATTATAATGGCTATACCCAATGTTTAATTCTTTTAGTTTTTCTTACACTAATTAGTATAATATTTGTCTTTTCATTATATTATTATTCTATATTATTTATAATATTATTCTCTTCCTTTATGCACAATTATTTAAAAATGTATTGCTAATTTTAAGGCATACCTTGAGCTGATGTCTATTGTTATATACTTCATTTTTATTTCATTCTGCGTATGCGTAACTATTCTGCGTATTTTCCTTCTCAATTAGGACTGTGCAAATGTCTACAATTTAGTTTCCTAAGAACGTGGAAACAAGTAAAGATGTGTTAGTAATATTATTTACTAGAGCTATGTCCTCCCCGCTAAGAGATAATTTTCAAAAAGGAGAATTTGTTAAGTTAGACACATTATAATGATTTAAAAACAATTGATATCGAATTTATACTTAAGCATTGTTAAAATTTTTGAAATAAATTAAAAAATGTGTACAATATATTTTCAAATTCGATAGATTCAATTATTTAAATTATTAAAAATTTAAATATTAAATATATAAAAAAAGTCTTTAAATAATATATTATGAATGTTAGAAACTCTAGAAAATGTTAGAACACTATTATTTATGTATCCGGAATCGGCACCAATGGGGTTGCTAGGTGCCATCTGACATTTACATCGTAAAGTTTAATTTAAAGTCATTGTTGACTGTAAACGTGCTCAAAACGTTTTGTCATACGGACGCTTTTTGTGTTGTTTAATAAATTTCGTCTCAGCCAAAAAATGACTGAATTTTCGTGTGATGATTTACTATGACTTTCATCTAAAACCACTGTATATCACTGATTAACAAGCATACATAAGATTTTACATGAGCATTTAGCCGTTAAAACGATTTGTGCCCGTTGAATCCCGCATAACTTGACAATCGCTAAAAATTGGGCTGTCGATTGGAGCCAAGAAATGCTTAAAAAATAGAATCGTGATGCGTCAAAAGCCGTGTATAATATCTGAACAGGTGACAAAACTTGGATTTATACGTTTGGGTCCGAAAGTAAACAGCAGTCGACTGTATGGGTCTTTCAAAATGAGCTAAACCCAACAAAAGGTGTTCGCGCAAGAAGCACTGCGAAGCAAATGTTCCCCTGTTTTTTTGGGATAAATGAGCATGTGGCTAGAGTGCCACATGCTTGATAGCCACATGCTTCCTAAATGGTACACAACCATTTGTTTGCCAGAAGTTTTTGAAGAAATAAGAAAAAAAACACTCCAACGCAATGACCGGTCAAAACATTAGAATTCTGCGTCATCCATCGTACAGTCCTGATTTGGCACCCAATGATTCGTTTTCCTGTCTATGAAGAATAAACTAAGTGGTCAATGATTTTCGACGCCAGAAGAAGCGGTTGATGCGTTCAAAACGCATGTTTTGAAGATATCCCAATCGAAATGAATAAGTGCTATAAAAATTGATTCAAACGTATACAAAAGTATATAGATCATCGCGAAGAATATTTTGAAAAACAATAATTATAGTAATAATAAATATTTTGTTTTTATTCCGGATACAGAAATAGCAACACTCGTATACCTGTTCCAATGTTTTTTCAGTCCCTGGAAATAATTTTTATATTCGACTTCTGGCATTTCTTTTAAAGCGGTTGCAAACTCTCTTTAATGGCTTTTATGAACTCAAAACGACATCCACGAAGTAATTTCTTCAATCTGGTGACTATAGTGATTGTGGATTATTATTGCGATGTGCGATGGAGCATTATCATCACCCAAAATGTTTCAATTGTTTGGCCACAAATCAGGACGTTTCATTTGAATAAACTAACGCAAATAAGACATAACACGTAAATAATATTTTATCTAACTCTTTGACTAGTTGGAAGTAATTATTTGTGGACAATACTACGGTAATCAAAGAAGATCATTAAAATGATTTTGATTTTTGACAAGCTTTGGATTGTCGAGCTATTTCTGCACCATACGCTATATGCTTCTATTCATGCCCATCTCACATCACCTGTAATTATGAAATAATTTAGAATATCGTCATCCAAAAAAAAATCTCTTTAACAGCACAACTTCAATATGAGACGAGACACACGAGATAAGCCTAAATTGTTTTTGAAAACAGGCTGAAATCTAATAATAGCCACATCATATCTACTACTTAATGGGCGATTAATCAGTTCTCTATCCTTGATTATATCCTTCTTCATTGGTTGATGTGGGAGGTTTTTCCGAGGGAGGAACTGGTTTTCTACCATCACTAGACTTTCTTTATCGCCGTTGTTTTCTTAACATTTTTAATGCATCAGCACAAGACATCGTTTTTTAGATAAGATTTCAGATTCTATTCTTTAGATGTTCTTCTTTGACTATAGGAGGGTTGATCAATAAGTACTCGTGTTTGATAACAGATGACATTGACAAATGAAATTCACATTACCATCGTATTTTTTTTTGACAGCCACTTGTATTTGGTTAATTTGATAAATATATCAGTCAGAAATATGTCAATTGAAAATTGAAAAAAAAAATTTATTTAAAAAGTTTAGGAAGTTAATTGTTTAATTAGATATTGGTAGGTTTTTAGATATAAATTTGTACTTTTAATAAAAATAAGGTATATTGTAGAGTTATTCTGAAGATGTTTTGTTATTCAACTGAAAGGTTAACAAAACAATAAAAAAAATATAATTTATTAATTGACCGAAAATCCAAATAAATAAAAAAATTATAATTATAATTAAATGTGTAAAATGAGTGTTATGTTAAATGTGTATAATCTACTTGAAGCTATTTATACTGAGTTTAATGTTATCAAAATCCGTTCGCTGTTTGGTCGCTTTCAAATGCAAATCCCCATTCCACGGAGACGTAAACCACCAACTATTTCGTAACCAAAAACTTTTTCAATGTTCAACGGACTTTTCTTCTTAATTAAGGTCGTGTAAATGTCGACAATTTGGTTTCCTGGGAACGTCGAAATGCGTAAAAGCAAGTTAGTAATATCATTTACTACAGCTCGCATCGCCCATTAAGAGTTCGGTTTCGGAAACGGGGATAAATTTTTCGGAATACAAAGATATTTATCACTTTAAACTGATTAAAGTGTTTAGTGAAGAATAACCGAGAACCACTGCAGCATAAAAATAAGATTTTAAGCTTGGATTTTGTCATAGTGTTTTCAACTTCTATTCCATTCTTTAATAAGAATGCTGGCATAAATAATAGAAAATTATTTATGAGCTGTTATGTATAGCTTGTTCTTGCAAAAAGATTTCGGTTTAAAAAAGGATAAACATTACCATTTCTATATTTTGTAACATCACCTTGCAATTTAATAGATTTACACCAACGATGTTCCAATTTTTTCTACCTTCTGAATTATTCGATTTGCCCAATTCTACAAAATAAGCGGCTATCTCAGCTTTGATGCATGTGTAAGATCTAGTTATAGAAACATAGGTCATGTAATTTGGAGCAACAGTCTAAGAGAGTTATGAAGGCGCATTACCATAATAAAAGATCACTTATCTGTTTAGTCATATGCCGGAGAAACGAAGTAATCAGCGAGCTCTCTTGTAGGGCAGCTAAGGCCTTAAAACAACCTCCACTAAGTAGTTTCTTCAATCGGAGGAACTGAAAAATAGTTGCACGGTGTCATATCTGGCCAATATAGTGCTTGTAGAATAGTATTTGTTTGATGTTTAGTAAAAAATTGACGAATAAATATTGCCATGTGCCACGATGCGTTCATGGTGCGTTAATGCGTTCATGCGTTCATGAATTGTTTTGATACAAATCTAGACAATTTTTTTCGGAATATACTATGGTGCATGATGCTTAAAACTATTCTTTAATAACTATTTGACTAGTTACTAGGAAACTAGGACTATTTCGGGATATCATCATTCAACAAAAGCATATCTTCAACAACTTCATCACGACGATATTTGTAAAAAAATTCAGTATTTTCAATTTTTTATTATTTTTTTTAAATTCAGTATTTCCTTGCCATGTTCCAAGACGAGGAATCACATGGGACATCTTAAACAACAATAAATGTTGAAATATTTAAGATCTCCCAAATGTATACCAAGAAAAGCACTAAATACGAATACGCTAATCGATGTCGGCACAATTGTAGAATTAAGACTTAATGTACAGGAAAATCTTGCCGGCGCTGGATTAAAAGTGGAAAAAAGCACTGACTGTTATTGGAATAAACTCAAAGAAACAATCTTCGATGCCAAGAGACACACTCTCGACCTGAAAGAAAAGAAGCGAGTTGATTGGTTCCAAGATTTCGCCACAACATAGAGAATATTCTTGACCAAAAAAGGCAGACCTTTAAAAAAATCTTAAACAACCGATGTAGCAGAGCATATTATCCGTAAGAGTTTTAAAGAACCAATGGTGGGAGAAATAAAGGGCTAGAAAAAGGGCTCTTATTTCCAGACTACTAAAGAAGGATGTGGTACTACAAATAAGTTTTCACAGATCAGAGACCCCAATGGCGATTATTGAGCGATGACAACGAGATTGGTTCTAGATGGCAAGAACAATACTTACTTATTCTGAACCAGAACTCACAAGTAAATGTGGAAGCACGTGATATGCTACCGCAATACAACTGTGCTGAGGAGTTAAACAATCCCATAACTTTTGGCGAAATATCAGCAGCCCCTCAGCGCTAAAAAAACAAAGCAGTGGGTATGGATGGAATATCCGTAGGACAAAGTCCTCGGGGCGATATTAGACCACAAATAATAGATAATATTAGTGCCACAAGATTTCAGAGATGCAATCATCATTAGCATTTTCAAAAAGAGTGGGGACTGTAATAATTATAGTGGTATATATTGCTGGCGGTGGCCGGTAAAATACTGACTATCAGGCTAAAATCGTGACTACCAGGTTACTCCCCTACTTAGATCAATTTATTCTGGATATCCTGAGTGGCTTTAGACAAAAACACCGTTAACCGTTCAACCGTTAACATGGTTTTCTACTTTGACGGAAGTAGAAAACCAAGCAAGAGAAACTGCAAAAGAAACGGCAAAAAAAACCGCGAAAAAAACAAAAGAAAAAATTGAATATGCATATTGCCATCGTTGATAATAAAAAAATATTTGACACAGTAAATAGGGATGCCTTGTGGCAGATTATGGCAAAGTTCGGCATTTCTCGGAAACTCATCAATATCTGTAAAAGCTTTCATGTTAATAACAGAGCTATAATCTCGTCCAATGGTAAAATGACAGATCCTTTTGAAACCTCTTCCGGTGTCAGGCAGGGCTACATTATGACACTAATTCTCTACAGGACTGATGGAGGCCTTTTCGATCTGTCCCGGCTTAAAGCCAAAACTCATGTATGCGGATGATTGTGCTTTAATAGCGCACGATCCTATAATACTTCAACAAATTCTTAATACATATATCTGGGTGTATAAAGCATTAAGCTTTAAAATTAACTTAAATAAAACTAAAATAATATCTGTTCGTGGCAGTTCGTCTCCTCACTCCAGCATCAATTATACGTCTGGCTCTCCACTTAAGTCTGTGAAATATTTTAGCTATCTGGGTAATCCCCTTACGTGTAGAGAGGATCTGGAGTCAGAAATCTGGAACCGAATTTGCTGTGCTTCTAAAACCTTTTCAAAAACCATAGAGTTTTCAGAAATGATAACCTGGCCTTGGGGGTAAAAGTGGCTGTGTACCGAGCTGTAGTCGTGAGTTCTGGAATTACACTCTTAATGGACAGAGCAAACTCACATAAAAGTTATAAACTTTCGTTTATTATATTCGACATTGCCAGGAATTCAAAGGTCAATATAAACATAGCGCTAATTAATAAAAAAGGCCTGATAAGCATTGGAAAAGTTTTGGTTGCAGAATAGTTGGTGTTTTACGCCCCAGAGAGATACATATTTACGTCTGAAAGTAAAGGAAGAGCAGCAGAATCCCTATAACGTTCTCTCCCGTTTTTTCTTATAAAACTGAAAGTTTTAGATTAATTTCCAATAAAGTCTGATGTTTAAAAGTTGAATCTTAAAACTTCTACATATTGTGGTCTTAAAAAGTGTTTATATAAGAAACGTGAAAACTATCCGGCTATGGTCTTTCGAAAAATTCCCATCTTGATAAAAGAAAATTCAAGATTTTTGGGAATTTTGTATCAACTTAACAATAACGTTTCAACATTTTAATACCATTACTATAAGGCAATTAGCTCAATTCTAGCTTAATTCTCATTTGAAGTAAATGGTCCACCAGATAATCATTTTCTCAGGTTTAGAAATAAATAGTAATCACTGGGAGCTAAATCCCGTAAATATAATGTAGGTTGAAGCACTTGGAATGGTGGAATTTGATAGCAAGATGGAATTTTGTAGCAACAACATGAGAGATATGTTCAGGTGTAGTGTACTGCAAGAACACTTCTTAGTTTAACCTGAATAGTACCATTTAATTAATCCAATAATTAAGCGTCATACCCAGCTATGATGTTCCGTGCTTTTGCGAAGAATCTATTAGGTCTTCAACTTGATTCTCTTCAAAAAGCAACAATGAGCGACTGGTTTAAAACTCCTTTTTTTTAAACCACCTTTGAACTGGCATTTCAACATTTTGTGCCGTACTATACTTCTATATAATGAACCAACAATGGTGGAGGTTGAAGAATTGGAAGTACTGCTGAAAAAAATATTTGTGCATTGCTAAAGCATTTCTAAATATTTACACAAGCTAGGGAAAATTCGAAAGGAGAGTCATAGCGTCCTCTATAAACTTACAGCTGAGAATAAGTGTAAACGTATTCAGATTATTGAGTCATAGCCCTCCAGATTCAAAGATTGTGTCCTCTGACAAAATAAATCCAGCTGAGCCACCAACCAGAACCGCAAAACCAAATATCCACGCCAAAAATATGTTACTGTGTATAATTGCGATATTACTGTGCATGATGAGTTACTCCAATCTGGTCAACCGGTCACTGCTGGCTATTATTAGCTGTAATTGATTCGTGTTAATGACGCTTTGGAGGAAAAACACAATATACTGGCAAAGCAAGAAGGGAAGTCATTTTGTTTTGGGACCATGCACGGCGATATTCCGCTAAAAAAAATCTCCATAAAACAATCAACCAGTTGCATCAACTGAGGTAGTCGAAAAAAAGTTGCATGAAAAACGACGAAAATGTATAGAAAGTTAGGGATATTACTTCGAAGATTAAGTATATATATATTACATTTTTCATAAATAAATATCAAAGATGGTCAAAAATCAAACCTAATATGAACAACACACAGAAATCACGTAAAAACTTTAGGCTTCCTCCTATCAGACCACGTTGAACTTCATTCAGGGATTACAATAGGTAGGACATGCGGCTAGAATATAAAAAACTCGAAAACCTAAAAAACGAAATTTAACACTTATCAACACTTAAATCGATTCAAAGTAATAAAAGTGATGATGTCTTAAAGAATATTTGCCTATTTCTAACTATAAATTCTTAGTGGGTGAAGCGGGCTCTAGCAAATGGTATTACTAACACGCCTTTACTCGTTTCGACGTTCCTAGGAAACTAAATTGTCGACATTTACACGGTCGTAATTAAGCAGGAGAGTCCGTCGAACATAGGAAAAGTTTTCGGTGGCCGAAAATTTAGGGTTGTACGTTTCGGTGTGATGAAAATATACGAATACAATGGACGAATAAACATCGGAGTTGAAATCAATAAACATGATTTATTAAAATATTTATATAAAATTAAGAATATTTTGGAGTACTGTCTCTTACAGACCTAAAAAAACAGAACTTTTGTATAGTAACCTGAGAGTAAATAAATGAGTTATAAATCAGTAAGGAATTATAACAGTTTCAATCAGCTTTACAGCTTAACAATTTTCTGTCGGGCGCAATTGACTTAATCACGTATTAAGGCGCAGTGCATTTGACAAATGGGATATTCAGAAACTTGTGTTAGAAAGATTTTTTCTAAACTGTAAAAACATGGTCTGCCATTTGTAAATACATGTTTGACACAAAAAATATAGTATTTTTATCAGATTGTATTTCATGAAACCATATAATCCCTAACGAACTTTATAAAGGGTATCCCGATAGGTACTTCGGGATTTAAATTTAGCGCCGTTTTTTTTTGAACGACTTAACGTAGAAATTTTATATCATGCTTGTGTCATCTAGAGATACGGCGATTTAATTATAGACCGTTTTACGACGGAACAACGTGTTGAAATCGACTTCTGCAATATATTTATGTGTACCGACGAAGCTCAATTCCACCTCATATGTTATCTGAACAAGCAAAATTGGAGTATTTAGAAAAGTGAAAATCCTCCAGTAACTGGAGAAGAACCTTTACATACTCTTGGAGTAATAAGTAATAAATCTTGAGTCACGGATATCTGAAGAATGTTATGTTTAGAAAATATAAAAAATAACTGCGATGTATCAACATTTTGATGACATAAACAAGCATATTAATTTTCTCAAACTGTTGGTTTTAAAAAGGAAATCACAAAGTATATATGGGGATACCTTCAACATACAATTTAAATGTATCCCTTTTCTTAAAAAATTCTATATATATATATATATATATATATATATATATATATATATATATATATATATATATATATATATATATATATATATATATATATATATATATATATATAGAATTTTTGAGTCTCCTTCAATTGACAAAGCCTTAACATATTGCTTCATGAGACCTAGTTTTATATGCAAAGGCGGAAAAACAATGTTTTTTTTGTCGACAAGTGGCTGACTTAAAATGTTTGGATCACCAGGTCTTAAGTCAGATCTTGGCGGCCAGTTCGGTTGCACCCAATGCTTCTCACGAGCTCTGCTGTCCCACATGCACAAAAAACAGGCATACTTAGTATGCCCGCGTTGCTGGCCAAGAAGGAAACAGACCATTTTAAGGTCAACACAGATGATCCATTGGTGCATGTTATATAGCAACAAGTCAATGACTTTCTTTATGTCGCCATATTCTTCACGCAAAGAAACTGAATGACCTATTGGGACTGAACCGTATCAATTTCCATTATGTAGGAGAACACACTTCAAGCTACGCTTTGAGCTATCTATAAACAATAGTTATTCAGTTGTGTTATACAATCATATATAACAATCGTTATTACAAGTGTTATTCAGTTCAACCTTCTACATTCTGGTAATATACAAATCCGTCATTATTTATGAAGTACTGCCTAAATTCACTTGGATCGATAGTAAGTGACTTTAGGTCCTTTGTCAAGCAAATTTTTTCGTGCAGTCTTGATGCTAATAATTCCGATGCTTTTTTGGGTAGTCCCAAATCTCGTGCTAATTTTCGTTTAATTCATGTTGACTGAATCCTTTACGAAAGAATCATTGGAAACTTTGAATTCTTCGTCGGTGGAGTCACTTCGATCTTCACTTGATTCACATTCTTATATTTCTAAAGAAGGTAATACTTGAAAAACTGGCACTGGAATTTCACCTGAATGAGGCACAGGGCGTATAGCTGACGGTAAACTAGGGTACTCAATTTTATGTTTGTTTTTCTTGTTGAATCCTGATGTTTTCACTATGCAAAAGTAGCAATCACTTAAGTGATCTTTGGGCTCTCGCCAAACCATTGGTATACCAAACGAAAGTTTATTACGTGTTCTCTTCGTCCACATTCGTAAACTCTCTACACGCTGCTTGCACGCTTTATGAGGGGCCATGATTTATCTTGGTCACCTATTTTCACTTTAAAATAAGCAAAATAGGCTTGCCTGATAAATGTACTAATATTAGTCAGTTGAATGGGGATGGTAAAACTGCCACATATATAACAAAATGAATCAAGGCTATTTAAGCACTTACGACGAGAACTACCAGAGGCAGACATAACGAAAATCTGTAGTTGTGTATGTATACTTTGACTTCACTATATCAGAGCGACACAGACCCGCGTACTTTAGCATCTAATGCGTAACTAACCGAACTAGTTTTGGATGACGCAACGTACTCACGCCCCCACTCCTAGGTCGAAGAAGGTTCGCCGGTAGGAGAGCAGTAGTGACTTCTGTGATTCACCAAGCTTAGTCGGATGCGCAACAACTGTAGAGAAAAACTTGACATGATAGAAAAAAACTAAATAAAGTTTTGGAATTAGCATGTCAATTTACGTATAAAACAGATTAAATATCGAATTCAACAAAAATTATTTTTCAAATTGTTCCCCAGTGTAATCTCGACCACTAGTTGTAGAACTCGCAAAGGGAAGTCAATTTAACAAAAATCATTTATATAAAAGTTGCAGAATAACAAAAAAAAAGTTACATGTCACAAAAATTGTTCAAAATTGTCACCATTTGTTGTTAGCATAAAATCTTGCTCGGCGTACTCATGTGTCACTACACGCGTCAAAAATAAAATGCCAGTGTCCACGAATAACATTACAAGCGTTTGCGATGCGCTGTTGTAGTTCTTTCACAGGATTTCTCCATCGTGATAAACTAACTTTTTTAAACAGCCCCACAAAAAAAAAATCGCATGGCGTTAAATCCAAGGAACGTGTAGGCCAAGAAATGGGTACATTGCACCTTATTCATCTGTTAGGAAATTCGTTATTTAAATGTTCGAGAACTTCTCGCCTAAAATGTGGCGGAGCTCCATCATGTAGAAACCACATATTCTACCTAACATTTAAAGTAACATCTTGCAATAATTGTTGCAGATTGTTCTGAATAAAGTCAAAATAATTTTCACCTGTCAGTCAATCGGAAGAAAGAAAAGCCCAATAAACATGCCATTTACTACGTCAGCCCAAACATTGACTGTTTTTTTTTTCACAGCATGCGGATGTTCTAATGCCGAAATACGGTTGTTGTGGAAATAATTGACTCCATTTATAATAAATGTGACCTCGTCGGTAGCCAAAATAAATATGATAATATTTTCATTTCTCTTGTACTGATGTAAAAGCCATTGACAAAAATTATCTCTTCTAGGATAATCTTCGAGTTGATACGCTTGTACCCATTGATAATGATAGGGATAAAGGTGTTTTTGTCGTATAGTCTTCCACTTTACTATGACCAACTTCAACTTGACCTGTTATAGACCTAGTCTTCGTTGTTGACTCGTTTTCGACAAATTTATTCCTCAGTCTCTAACATTTCGCGTGAAGGGGGTCTTTCAGTGTGACCTCCTCGTTGAGACTCTAAGTACCCCGCATGTATCCGTACAAGATTCAGTTAGTGCAAGAATTGAAGCTGACGGAGCTCGCCGGCAGACTTTTATTATCTAACGAAATGATGTATCGATTTCCAGCAGTCGACGATATCTTTTTCTCCGATTAGACTCATTTTCACCTTGATGACCATGTCAATAATCAAAATTGTGGCTACTGGTGTGGAAAAAATCCGAAAAAGAGAGGATCCTTTTAGGATCCTAAATACTAAATCCACGAGCAGAACTCGAATATCACAGTTTGGCCTGTAATTTCAGCATCAGGAATAATCTCCCCGTTTTTTTTAGAGGCCACCAAGGTCGCGCAGTAGCGTTGAGATCTCATGCTCTCACTGTCGACATGCTTCAAATTTATTTCACTCCTACTCTTCAAGAATTTGAAGGATACACTTAGGACGCTTGATTCCAACAGGACGTAGCCTCCTGCCACACTTCCAATCTCTCTTTGCCCGTCGTTCAGACGCTTTTTCCGAGGAAGTTAATTTCTCGAAGAGGAGACATTCAGTGCATTCCCCCCCCCCCCCCCCCCCGGCCCCCATAGCCTGGAAGGCCACCGAAGCCCCCCCCCCCAACACCCTGTGATTTTTGTATAGGTCTATCTTGAAAGTCAAGTATACCACAACCGCCCTGTCACTCTTGAAGATCTAAAGAAGTATATTCAACAAGAAATCGAAGCCATAACTGTACACACTTGCTGCCGCGTTATGGTAAATTTTAGAGATCGGTTTTAGGAGTGCCAGGACAGAAATGGAGCACATTTAGACAATAAAATTTTCACAACATGAATTTTTGTAAATTTTAAGAATACATTTGTTAAAAGTAGCAACCCTTTGGACAACCCTGTACATTACATAGGACAGTCTCCCTGTTCTCTCTCCTCATTTACCATATATCTAGTTTAAACTTTTTTAGTCATTGCTACAATTCAAAACATATTCCAACTGATTTTTGGCTTATCCTAGTAAGTTGTTTCTTCATCACTATGCATCGTTAAAACTAATATGTATAACAGTTGTTCCTTTCTATGGAACATAGGATGATAATATTTTATGGTTTTTATTGAAACGAAATAACCTTCTGCACAAGCTTATTTGCGCAAAAATTGAATTATTTTAGTAATTTACAATAATCACAAACTCACGCATAATGTACCACACTAAATAAAAGGCTGGTTATTAGACATACAAATGTTCGACTAAATTATCCAAACACAAGTGTGGCACATCTAAATATATGAAGCTATACAATAGTGGAAATTTCTCTCTCTGAACTCACTAACGGAACAACGTAATAAGTTAATACTGTGTCCGTCAGATCGGTTGCCCCCGACAGAAGGTTTTTACTTTAATAGTATATTTGCAAGAATTTTAGTTTTCAATATAACATCCTTATAGGTAATTAATTCATTTGATTTATCGATGACGAATCACTTGAGCACACTAAATTAAAGTTCATAAGGAGGGTTATAGGAACCTTCCGGACGTTATCCATAATGCTGGGGCCTCCTCTCTCCGCTTTACATATATATATATATATATATATATATATATATATATATATATATATATATATATATATATATATATATATATATATATATATATATATAATATATATATATATATATATATATATATATATATATATATATATATATATATATATATATATATATATATATATAAGAACTTGTTTATTATAATCAATAAGACTGAATAATAAAATATTAAAGTTGAAGCTGAAAAAGATGAAGGCTCATAAAAATACTTCGTTCAAAATGTTCAATAAGTTAAAGTTTCAAAGCAAAAAATTACATAAGAGTAAGAGGGACACCGTCTATTCCCTTCAGCGCTAGGCGGTGGACAAGTTTTGGTGAGTTTCCCCTTCTTCTTCTTCTTCTTCTTCTTCTTCTTCTTCTTCTTCTTCTTCTTCTTCTTCTTCTTCTTCTTCTTTTTCTTCTTCTCATCGATGACGAAAGGCATTGATATTTTAAAAATAAATATTTGTAACCAATATTCCTACGTAAGCCATTCATTTACAACAGTGACTAAATCTCCGTCATCGAAAACCTTCATCTTCTATGTACTCTTACAATTTAAGACATTTAAAATAATTGATAGAAGTTAGATCTGGAGAATAGAGAGATGAACATTTTGAAAATAATGTAATCGATAGCAGTCATTAAAATGCAACTCTTATGTACAGATGGCTTATCCTGGTGAGACCAAAATGCTTTCGCTTTCACAGTTTATGATTTATGTATTTATGTTCATACTTCAGGAACTTGTATATAAAATTTAATTACCAAAGTTCCAAACACATGTCAACTTCCAATCATATTTTGTTCCATCCAAGTATAGTTTATTCCTTTACTAAAAAAATATCATAGTTATAAAAGAATATAAATGTAAAAAAAGAGTTGTTGCTGTATTTAATCGAAAAATCCAATAAGTAAAACTAATATATATATATATATATATATATATATATATATATATATATATATATATATACACAAATCCAATTTATTTTTAGTATATTAAGCGTACGAAAAAAAAAAACATACGAAAAAAATGTTCTAAATACGAATGGACGGGTTTGCTCAGGTAATTAGGCGAAAACACATCGGAACTGTTTCCCTGGTTAATAATAAAAACAAAAATCCATTAAGCAAATCAAAAATAAAAACCTTTTTGGGTGTGTCTTTCCGCCTTGTTACTATTGTGCGCCGTACTTTAAGAGAAGATGAAATTGACAACGCGGTTACCCTAACAGAAATACATAAATTGAAAACTATTAATCGCTTTTTACTAAAGAGTAATTTTATGTGTCCGAACTTCTGATACGAGTCTAATATCAAAATTATTCAAGTCTGGCATAATATCAGAGCAACGCTTTAAAATTGTCAAAATTAATTATCAAAACCAGTGTTCTGTGCGCCAAACTTATAGAGCACTTCATGAATTTTATGGTGCACAGACCGAGTGATGTATTCGCTGAATTATCGACAAATTTCGAACGCATTTAACGTTGCTCGATGTTATAAAAAAAGGACACAAAAAACTATGCTTTTCAAAGAAAATATCGCCGCTGTTGCTGACAGTGTTAATGAAGATCCAAATTTATCAATTCGTCGCCGTTCGCAAGAAGTCGGGCTTTGTCACTCGACTGGTTCCAAAAGGACGGCTCCACATGGCATAGAGCCAACGCAACAATTGATTTTACTGAGGGGACAATTCGGTGAGAAAATTATTTCGAGGAATGGATCTGTTAATTGACCACCAAGGTCATGTGATTTAACTAGATTATTCTCTTTGAAGTTATGTTAAATCTTTGGTCTATGCCGACAAAACAGCAACAATGGACGTCTTGGAAGCCAATATAACGCGGAAAATTGCGGACATAAGACCCCCAATTGCCTGAAAAAGAAGTCGGAAATTGGATTGACAGAATTCGCTTTATTAGAAGTAGCCGCGGCATTTACCTGAAAGTATTTTTGAAAATTAATGCAATTGCATGTTATTTCACATAAAATAAATAGTTTCAAGGCATCTAATTTGCTTTTTGTTTTATTTGAATTTGAAGTTCGTAGGCACTAAAAAATCCCACTATATATTTTGAATTCGAGTGCATAAGATGCTAAAAATATTTGACATAAGCAAGCAACAAAAATTATGCGAAAAATCGTACATGTCATGATTTTTATTTTAAACTGCGTTACTAAAAAGTTTATCATTTTGAAATGATAAAACGTTGTGTGCACCAAAAACCGTTCAAAATATTAAATGGAGTAAACTGTGGTAAAAATATTATTAATTCGCACTTGCTCGTTTCGACGTTGTCATGGAAATAAATCTTCGACATTTTCACGGCCTTAATTAAGAAGAAAAGTCCGTTGAGCATTGGAAAAGTTTTTGGTTTCGGAACAGTTGCTCTTTTACGTCCCTGTAGACTAGAGATTTACGCCCGAGAATGACTGAACGGCTACTGAATTCAATGGATTTCGATTCAGTCTAAACAGTTAAATTTAGTTTAAACTTTAATGAACTATTTTTGATTAATTAACGACAAATAATTGGGAGTAAATTTTACTATCGTTAAGGTAATTAATACGGATAGACGTCATTAATCACAAAATATATCCTGACCATTAGGAGTAGCAGAAAAAAAAAACTATATACTATGTCAGAAAAATATCACTCTGAAGAGCCATATATACTTAAACCAAATTATGTATTGTGATTGTAGTTTTAAAAACCAACCCGAGACATTAGAGTAAAGGCAATAAATTAATATGAACTAAATAAGTGGGTCGTATCGTAGTGCAAAAAGTACGTTTGGTACAGAATGTACTCCTACAATTATGTACAATTATTGCCGAACAGAACAGATTCATTATTAAGCAGGTCGTAGAAGATTGACTACTAAGATATATCTACTTGTCCTTAGATATATCCATTTGCTTGTCCTTAGATATCATCCTAGGATTTAAATGTTTTGGGAAATATTTTTGTGGCAGAAATAGGCCAGGGAATAATAATGCTTTCCGTATACAACAGTTTGTGCCTATTTCTCTTAAAGATTAAGATTGCTTGCTCTAAGATTATTACTGTCTTGCCAAACCAGACCAATCGGCATGTTTTTAGAATCTATCTGAAAAATTAGTATATCATAGTTTTTTTATATATATATATATATATATATATATATATATATATATATATATATATATATATATATATATATATATATATATATATATATATATATATCTACATACGTAAAACAATGGACCTAGTTGGAAATCATTTCGGGGAGCCACTGATTTCATGTTTTGGACCGATCAATTGTACGCCTAGGTCGGGTGGTTATTTCCTCTGGATTCTTTCCTTTGGGGTTAAGTGAAGTCTCAAGTCTACGCGGATTGGATTGGGCCCTTTGAAGCTAACGTTACCCGTGTTATTTGGCACATTCCGGTCACTATACTCAATCAAGTGATCGAAAACTGGAGTTTGAGAATGGACCATCTAAGGCGTAACCGCGGCCAACATGTGACTGAAATAATCTCAAGGAAATACACGGTGTCGATTGTTCTTTCGGTTCATAATAAAGTTTTCACCAATGCATTCGATTTTATTTGTTTTATTTCAAAATATATTTTTAAACCTCACGAAGAATCATCCTTTAAAATGTAAATATAGTATATTATATTATAAAAAATTGTTCTGAATATGATTTAAAATAAAAAAAAATATTGTTATTATTACAATTGATCGAAACTCGAACGAAACAAAAATTACGATCGAAAAAAAAACGGATCGAAACAAAAATTAAACGGTCAGGAAAATATGCCTATGTCGATCCACTGCAGGATGAAAGCCTCTTCAGCATGCTTCCAACTTTCACGGTTCTGGGCTCCTCTGCTGCTCCGGGTCCAATATACTTAAAGATGTCATCAATCCATCGTATTTTCGGTCTTCTTCGCGGACATTTGCGATCACGCGGTATCCACTCCAGGATTGCCTTGGTCCATCTGTCGCCACATCGCCTCGTTATATGGCCTGCCCATCTCCATTTCAATTGCTTTACTCTTCCAATGATGTCACATACTTTTGTTTATTCCCTGATCCATGCGCAGGACTTTCTGTCTCATCTTGTAATATCAAGCATACATTTTTAGATTTCCCTCTGTGCCAGCCAAAGTTTTTGAATTGATTGCGATGTGAGTGTCCAAGTTTCACTTCCGTATGTCATAACGGGTAGAACGCACTGATAGAAGACTTTTCTTTTCAGACAAAGTGGGAGTCTGCTCTTAAACACTATGTTGAGCCTTCCAAATGCCTGCCAACCACATATAACACGCCGTTCCACCTCCCGGGCGGTATTCCCCTCTATTGAAATCATCTGCCCAAGATATATAAAGCTGTCTACAATCTCCAAATCCCTTCCTAAAGCTGTAATTCTTCTGTTCTGAGCGAAGTTATTGAACATAATCTGACACTTTTTCAGGTTTATTTTCAAGCCAAATGCTTCCCCAGCCCTTTGCAGTTCTTGTATGAGTCTTTGCAGCTCTTCTGGGTCTTGTGGAAGGAGAACAATATCATCTGCAAATCTAAGATGGTTTACGTTTACACCATTGATCTTTGCACCATCCTGTTCCCAATCCAGTTTACGGAATACTTCTTAAAGGCCAACCCGAGAAAAGAATAGGCGATATTGTGTCACCCTGCCGTACACCAATAAATATTTACATTATTTTAAACAAAAATTTTCCATAAAGCTTACAGTGGCGACTGGCGGGTTGGGAGTGTGGAGGTGTGGGAGGGCGTTGAAGAAAATAGTGCTGCTGAAGATTTTTTTTTGCTTTCCCCTTCCTCCTTTTTACTTTTCATGGTATTGAAACCCTATACAGGAGGTGACCCAGGAAAATGAGTTAAAGGAAAGAAACTAAACGGAAATGAAGTATGGTGTTTTGCTCTGAAAAATTGTTTACTGTGATAAATTCTGGAAGGGCGGCGCCCAAACGCTCCCCCTCACAAGCTGCCACTATTCAATTGTTAGGAAAATTCAGTTTATTGTTTCATTGTTTTCTGAAGGTATTATTTGAAAATAAAATGTAACATTTTTATAGCGATTTATCCCACACGTTTCGGCATAAATTTGGTTTCTTTTTTACAAAAAAAAAGAAAACTTACACATTGATGTCGTTTGATGTCAAGTTGAAATTAGTAGTACTAATTTTGCACCGCATAATACGTTTTAAACCATTCACGTCACATTAGGAAACACATAATTAATTATTTTATTAAATTAAATGTGGAAAATATCCTGTAATCATTTGAATCTACTCATGCGTGGCACTGTTCTAAATTATTTTCCGGAACACATTGCAAAAGTCCTCGTACATTTGTAATCTTATTGCCGCTTCTCCGTAAATAAGAACTATATCCTTATATTCGAGTACAGAATACAATTTTGGTTTCAGATGTAATTTAAATACACACACTGAAATAATTTTTGTCAACCAAGGCGTGGGGTCATCTCAATTAGTTAATACTACGTTGCCGCTTCAATTTTTTGGCTGATGTTGATTTATAATTTAAAAAAAAATATGTTGACAATGTTCATTAGTTTATTTGCAGTTTATTCGTTAAATAACAACCATTTATTATTTACAAAATATGCTTTTATGCAAATTTTTTTCTTTTATTGGGTTTTTCGCTACGAACTAAAACTCAAAAAAATATTTAGAATATCTGTTCCTATATAAATAAAGAACATAATAGAAAAAAATAAAGAACAGATATTCTTGATATTATTTTGAGTTTTCGTTCGTGGCGAAAAACCCAAAAAAAGAAAAAATATATGAACACGACACAACCATTTAGACAATACTTAGACTTATATATGGTAGATTACAATTTTTGTATGTTTGCTAAACTTCCAATAGATTTACAGCAACTGCTCAATACCTTATAAGATACTTGATTTCAAATCAATTACGAGTCTATAGATGACAGTATTAAAAACATCCCCATTCGAATACCACTCAAGAATGTCAATCTTTCAATAAAAACTTTATCATTTATTATTAACAACAGTTGTATGTATTTATCCAAATTAAAATAATATAATTTTATTGCGTAATGCTTTTTTCACACATAGTACATATAAAAATTCTAGCTGTAAAGTGCTGAATAAACAATTGCTAATTTGCAGTTTCATTTAAATCTTTTATATAGTTGGTTCTCTTTTATTCGTATTACCGCTAGATTTACAGTCAGTTTGTTATGGGATGTTGTAATTTGTTTGTTTGTTCGTTTGAAAAATAAGCAAAAATGGGAATTGAATGAAAAAATTTAACGATAATATTATTTAGTATAAATACCAATGGAAGTACTTTAATTATTAGCTTATATATCAATTAAATATTAAAATATTATATCATTATTCGTCAATATTACATTATTACAGTGCAAAAGCAATTGCAACTGCAAAACTGCAATGGATGTTGAAAATGTTTTCATTGAAACATGATGAGTATTAATCCTCTGAAAGACTCCAACATAGAGTAAATTAAAATAACAAATATACGATCACCTAACCTACACTAAGTATTCCAAAATAGGGCCGTGACCATCTATATATTTTTATAAGCTATTTTTGAAGAGCATTGAAACTCAAATTGCAAAGTTAATTTATACGACTATAGGATTATTTAATTAGTCCCTTATAAGATATATTAAAATGAAAAACTGATATATAAAGAAAGATTAAAACATAATTTTTCTAAAAATATTGCCCATTTTTGTAAACTTCCAACGACACTGTACACTATCCCAAATAAAATATAATTTTTTTTTTAATCCTGGTACCTAAATGGGACCTAGACGGGTTACGTACGGTTTCACACAATAATACTGTTACGAATCAAAGAGGGCGTGAGCTGAATTTCATTATAGTCGACCTCCGACATGGCCGATGTATATGGTCGTACTCTTAGTCATTCCTTCAGTTGCTTTCGAACATTCAGCTTGAGCCCGACTATAACGGCTTAAGCTCAGAAACCAGTCTCGGGAGACACTTGCTGACGTGTGATGGTAACTGAAGTAACGTATAATTTTTTTTTGTGGAGCATGGTTCCTTGTTGTTTGAATATTTAAAATGAATTTTCAAAATGAGTCCTAAATCCAGCTGAAATATATATATATATGGATAAAAAATTATTTCTTTAACATCCTAACATTCGTCAGTTTGATTTAAAAAACTTTAACCCATTTACCATTTACCTCAAAAATTACAAAAATGGGTGATGATTGAAAACCTTGGTCTCCAAAGATCAGCACTGAAGCAGAACCGACAAGTTTGCTAGTTTAAATAGTCGTACTTTCCGGGAGGGATAAAAAAGTTGGAAAATTATTGGGGGAAGTGTACCTTGCTAAAACGAGACTAATTTAAAAAATAAATTAATTTTCTACCAATATATATTATATATTATAATATATATTATTATTAATATATATTATTAATATATATTATTTATATATTTTATTTAAAAAGTGTCTCCCTTTTCATTGTAAACGCGCATATGCGTTGAGAACAGGAAATAGTTAAAAAACAGAATGAAAGAACTTATTTTGTTATTTGTTATCGACTCTTAACAAGTCTTTCTAATTATTTTTATACTTTCTATCAGTCTTATTAGACTATTCTATGGTAACCGTTTAAATAGTTAAAATACTATCAGTTCTCAAAATATCGAGTCACCACCAACCAAATGAGAATTCAAATTTGCAGTATTACTAGGTTGATACAAATAAATATTTCTTAATTTCTACTTTCTATAGTTATTGACTTTTCGATAGACTGAACTTATCAAGAAGGATAACGTTGCAGAAGATGCTCTCGGCGACCAATATGGTATTGGTGGTTGTGTTCAGAAAATTCAGAAATCAGAGATAGTTCAGAAAATAAGAAAACTTAGTTTTTCCTTTTAGCCAATTGTTTCCAATATTAATACTTCGCCTCACCAATCGATAATTTATCCTTAGATTGGAATGGTGCAACCTGCAAAAAAAGTAAAAACAATGAAATTACGTTTGTTATTTTGAAACCATTTGTTTTTGTTTGTGGGCCCACAACATGTACAATTGATTCATAAACCCCCAAAAAATCTTCAACAGCTGCGTAATAACTTACAGGTTACTTCAGGAAAACGATTTCAGAAGTTTACTGATTAGAACTTTAGAAGTAATGCCCAGATGAATAATGGAAAGTATATAGATGGGCTGGCAACCATTATCGAATTTTGCAAACGTTATTAATTGTAACTGAAAGCTTTATAAATATATGTTCAAAATTTGGTTAAAAAATATATGGTTCTCCTATATTCGGGTCACCTTGCAGCAGAAGGAAAACGGAGAATGCTATCTAATAAACAGAATAGATAATGCGAATAAATCGTATTATGTAATGTACAAATATTTTTTTCTGTAGAAGGGAAATTACTAAGGAAACCAAAATTTATAACTTGATAATAGTGCCAATAGTGATTTCTGTAGTGAATCGTGGGTGTTAACTGAACAACAAAAACCAAATCTAGAAGTGTTCGAGATGAGAGTGTTGAGAAAGATTAAAGAAGAGACACGGAGGATCAGACTGAGAAATACCGAAATATAGGAGAGACTGGGCCTCAGATCGATATTGGAAGTAATTGAGAAAGACCAGTTGCGATGGTTGATATGGGAACAGACATGGTTGATATGGGAACAAACATGGAGAAGATTCCATCAAGAAGGCTAATGAACAAACCAAATCTATACACCCAGCAGGGTAGAAGAGGTGAAGACTAAGTGAAATGAGGTATTTAAGGTAGACGTGAGCTACCCTATATATTTCAATTTCAATATAATGTATTAAAATGTGTGTAGACTGACTGATATTGTTGAACCAATGCTGCCGAAGAGTCAATATGGAGTCAGAACAGGTTGTGGAATGGCAGATATGATATTCTCCCTACGTCAAATAAAATAAAAATACGGAGAACAAAATGAAGGCCTATTCATGGTTTTTGTGGATCTGACAAAGCTGTTTGACTTTTGATATTAAGACGAGCGTTAGGCAGGGTTATGTAATCGCGCCGATATTTTACTCTGTGTTTCTTGCCGCTGTCCTGTATCATGTCAGAGGTAGATTGCCTCCTTCAGTTAAGATATGAAGTCGATGGAAGCATATTCAAAGTGGCACGACTTAAAGCTAAATCAAAAATAAAAGAGGCTAATATCGAAGCTGCTGTATGCGAATGATTGTGAGCTTGTAGTGCATAATGTTACGGCGATCCAAACGATATTTAACTTACTTAGTGGAGCCTACGGTGCATTTGAATTTAAAATTAATAAACAAAAAAATAAAAATATTACAACAAACTGCTCCAAGTAAGGAGAAAGAGAGCGAGGCAGCTGATATTGTTGTGGATAGTCAAACACTGAAAAAAGCAGCATGCTTCCCGTATTTGGAAAACCAAATTTCCTGCCCTATCAAAATGTAAGAAGAGATTATATAATTAAAGAGATTAAAATAAAGTATACTTGTGGACGTGGAAATTTTAGACGTATAATGAGAAGGGTGTTCGTAACTGATACATAAGGGAACACACCAAAAACAGTGTTTACAATAACATTATAATTCCACCACTTCTGTATAGAGCTGAATCCTGAGTCTTGCATCACTCAAATGTGTAGGTACTGAAACAGCCAACCGTCTGAGCACAGAATCCCATGTCACAAAAATTCAGCTGAGATGGTTACATTATTTCCAAAAATGCAGTATACGAGGATGCTGAAACAGATCCTCTATGGCGAATTAAAAAACAAGAAGTAAAATCAGCGAGGTTTAAAAAGAAGATAGAAAAACGCCATGAAAATGTCTTTAAAGAACTCCATGTCAAACCTCTTTGAATGGAAACAGACGACAAACGAAAGGCCCAAATGGCGTAAAGAGATATAAAGAGTTTTACAGCTCCATGAGGAAAATAATTGCCGAAAAGCCTCAGCCAAAAGGTAGGGTCGAAAACTCAAACAGGCTGGACCGCGTGTACCAATTGTATCTCCTTGACCTTAAATAGCCAGCGTTTTCCATGTGGAAAAACATGCAGACCCAAGCTGGGTTATTAGAATCACTATAAAACTCATTATTCATCAACAATGACTCAGTAAAATTAATAACCAAAACTGAGGTTATACTCGTATAGAGTTGACAGCCATAATTTTATATATTTTCAGTGCATTTGTACAATTTTGTATTTTTGTATCTGAAAAAGGTACCATGTGCCGAAACAATGGTCATATTATTTTCGAATATGGAATATTTTAAAACATTCTCAAATAAAA
Source organism: Cosmopolites sordidus (assembly GCA_031761425.1). Classification (NCBI taxonomy): domain Eukaryota; kingdom Metazoa; phylum Arthropoda; class Insecta; order Coleoptera; family Curculionidae; genus Cosmopolites; species Cosmopolites sordidus. The sequence goes on along the minus strand of JARFXV010001128.1, from coordinate 383,661 downwards.
ATATTTTATTTACAAATTTATTTAAGCAAATAATGAATTTTTAATCATTGTTATTGTTTTAGTACCCCATTAATAATAAATAAAGGAAGTATATTTTGAAATTGCCAACACAGAGGCTTAATAACGAATCTTAAAACCTATAAAGCGTATAAATAAACAATGGATCGAGAAAAGGGGCGAAAAATTCAAAATGAAATACTTTCATAAATTTTCTAATTAATTTGCAAGTATTTCTTATTGTTCACAAAACATTTTAATAACATTTAAGAAATTATTGTATAATATAAATTATTTATAATTTTATTCCGAAGAAATGAATTACATAGAAACATTTTCTTATATTGTTTCATGTTCGTTTCCAAAATATTGTTATGTATATCGATTTCAGTTTAACGATTCATATTTAAACTGAAATGGAAAATGGAAATCTGCATAAAAGCCTCTACAATACATTTTTTTTTATCAGTGGATCAGGTCTATTTTATTTTCTTCTGATTTTATATAAAGGAAAACATACATAATTCAGACAAAACATATTACATTTAAAAAATATTCTGTAAATAAATGCGTGTAAAACTGATCAATAAAAGGAACGTGATATGTTATTTTTCATCACTTTCAGTACGTTCAAGAATATTTGAAGCTGATTATGAGCAAATTCCATCATAAGGAACAGCAGGGGTCGCCAACCCGTCGATCGCAAGCTACCGGCAGCTCGCGTGGACAATTTCGGTAGCTCATAATCTTTATAAACGAAAATATTTTCAGACATATACGATTTGTATATTGTATTTTGTACAAGTTTAGATAGCTCTGTCTATTTGACTATTATAAAAGTAGCTCAACACATTGCAAAGGTTGGCCACCCCTAATATAGAGAGTGTTTTCAGCAGTAAATATATGGCGATTTCCGACAAAAATCCTATTTTAAAAGATACATTGCGAAAATGCATTCCCACTTTTTACAATTTTAAACATGGTCTAACAATAATGTATCAACTATTTTAATATGGTGTTTGGAAATAAATTTCATTCCGAAAGAAGTATTTATTTCTGGATTGCAAAATTTTTATGATAAAATTTGCAACTCTTATTGACAAATTTTGTAAAAACCGTTTATCAAAAAATATGGTAGCAAGAATCACCTGCTAGAGAAATAGTTCGCTGGAAAAGAGCTTTGTTAACGTTGGATTCTGCTTACAGATCAATTAGTGAAGTAGGAGTATATATCGGAGAGAATAATAATGGTCAAACTAATAAATAACAACAGAAAGATAAATGTGGTAGGAATATATGTACTCGAAGACTGTAAACCAAATGGAGACTGGGAAAAATTCTACGAAAAATTCTAGAAAGTGAGAGACGAAATACCCATTGGAGAACCCATTGGTCGGAAGCCATACAGTGTCAGGAGTAAAACAGAGATTTAACGAAAATGACAACGGGGAATTATGATAATGATGATAAACTTACTAGAATAATGATGATAAACTTACTAAAAATTAACAACAAAATGAAACTGTGTACAACTACTAAACACTTAATCTTCTTCTCTTGTTAACCTACTCTGTCAACATTAACTGGCGTTTGCTACAAGCGCGAAATACGAAATAATATTATAAACTCTTAAAACTCGGCCATTTCTGACACCAAGAGCGCCCTCGCTCAACACAGTCTAAATAAAAGTATAGACTCTTAAAAAACAGATTATTGGGAAGGATATACAAAAAAGTTCTAATCAGACGTCTAGTCAACAAAAACAGATGTGTAGATTCATAAGACAGCAAAGACGTGAGATGAAAGAACTGATAGAGTATATACAGCTTATGCAGTTATATAAAAGAGAACAGGGTACCACAAGGCCACGAGTACTGGATATAATAACAAATGAAGAAACAACTATAACGGAAGAAAATCTGATAGAAGTTTTGGGAAAACATTCTCTCATAACAACAGAATTCTCATAACAACAGAAAGATAAATGTGGTAGGAATATATGTACTCGAAGACTGTAAACCAAATGGAGACTGGGAAAAATTCTACGAAAAACTCTAGAAAGTGAGAGACGAAATACCCATTGGAGAAGCTATAATAATAATCGGAGTCTATAATGCGATGGTCGGAAGCGATACAGTATTTAATGAAAATGACAACGGGGAATTATGATAATGATGATAAACTTACTAGAATAAAAAATAAGTTCTTTAATCATAAAGAACAATATAAATATAAATATTTAGAAATACTAGGGGTAACAGATCAATGATAGATTACGTTCTAATAAACAGAGACATACACTCACAACATATATTAGATGTGCGAAGTCTAACGTCACCAAACGTAGAAAGCAATCACAACTTGGTGATGTCTAACTAAACTACAAGCAAAATCAAAAGAAGGAAATGGAAACAAAACTAAGAATAGAAAGTATACAGGAAGTATCAACGAGATACCTATACCAGAGAAGGCTGCAAGATATATTAGAACGAACGGAATAAACGACAACGATAGCTTAGACAGTAGCTGGGAGAAAATAAAACAAAATTTATCAGAAACTGCCTATGAGACGCAATATTCTACAACTGTCGATAAAAATAGAAAAGGGAAAATAAAAACACCGTGGTTCATGGAAAAGATTAAAAAAAATGCCGTCATAAAAAATGCATATCTTCAGTATAGATCAATCAGGACAGATAAAGCTTATCAAGTATATAAGAGAATTAGAACAGAAATCTATGAACTAGTAAGAAAAGCAATAACAAATTATTGGAAATGGTACACAAAAAAGATATAATCAGATTCTATCAGTAAAAACAGATGTGGAGATTTATAAGAAAATAAGTGAGATAAAACAACTGATAATTATACACATATAAATAAAGAAATATGAGATCAATATCCTACGTAGTTATATAAAAGAAAACAGGTTACCACAAGGCCACGAGTACCAGATATAACAACAAATGAAGAAACAACTATAAAGGAAGAAAATCTGACATAAGTTTTGTGAAAACACTCTCTGGTTGAGCAACTTCAAACACTCATAAAAATAATCATAAGATCAAATAAAATCCCGGACGAACTGAGAACGTTGTTAGTTATACTAACGCACAAAAAAGGATAAAAGGAAGACCCCAATAACCATAGAGGCATAAATCTACTAAGCTGTACACTGAAATTAATAACAAAGATAATAACAACAAAAATTACCGACAAAATGAAACTGTGTACAACTACTAAACACTTAATCTTCTTCTCTTGTTACCCTACTCTGTCAACATTAACTGGCGTTTGCTACAAGCGCGAAATACGAAATAACATTATAAACTCTTACAACTCGGCCATTTCTGACACCAAGAGCGCCCTCGCTCAACACAGTCTAAATAAAAGTATAGACTCTTAAAAAACAGATTATTGGGAAGGATACACAAAAAACTTCTAATCAGACGTCTAGTCAACAAAAACAGATGTGGAGATTCATAAGACAGCAAAGACGTGAGATGAAGAGTATATACATCTTATGCAGTTATATAAAAGATAACAGGATACCACAAGGCCACGAGTACTGGATATAACAATAAATGAAGAAACAACTATAACGGAAGAAAATCTGATAGAAGTTTTGGGAAAACATTCTCTGGGTGAGCAGCTTCAACTGCTACAATGCTAACTAACAAAAATGTAGAAATGGATGCTCGTGCACCTGCGTCTGATAGATTTGAAGAAAACCATTGACAGAGTACAAATAGAAGACCTTATCCACCTATTATATAACAGGAACAATCCGTTAAATCTAATCAAGACAAAATTGACCTAAGTTCTAAAAAAGATCGCATTAATATATATGGTACAAGCAAATGTTCCAGATATTCAACCGAGAAGCTACAAATTTGATATACAACATGGTAACAGATCATAAAAGATAGATCCATTCTTATAAGCCGTCCTTCACCTATGCTCAAAGAATTGTTTGAAGCATAAAGATTGATTAGTTCGTCAATTGTATTGCTTCATTAGGTCGTTAAAAACTTTATAATTGAAGTTTCTGAGATCCTCATTTCTGAGTCGAGAAAAATATTTTTAAATCAATTGTTATCGATTAATTTTAATTCCTTCTTATTGTTTTTTGAAACAGGTTTAAAGACAAAATTGGTACCCGTAGTTACTAGTTTTGAGAAACTGGCCTATGTCCAGAAGGTAAATTTGAATATCGATACATCAATTGCACTAAATTTAGGTAACAACTCACTCAGCAAACATGAGGAGCACAACTTTTATCTTGATCTCAAATTCGGTACTTAAAATATTAATATAGGCTGTTTTGACTTCATCGAAAATAGATCTAGACTTTAAAATAAATCGTCCGCATATATAACAAAACTTAGCCGCTGCATTTTTGCAAAATTAACGTCTAGAACTTGCCATATTATTTAAATCATCTTTAACACTTGACTATACTGTAAACCATACAGAAACAAACCAAAATATAGAAAACAATAAAACGACCCTTAAAGGTTCGTTAAAGAATACTGTGAAAATAACCTCTCTACAGTCTTGTGGTAATGGCTACATTGTCCAGGCCAAGGTCAGGTACAAATAATTTCCATAATCCCATGATATAAAGCAGAAGCAGGTATTTGAAAATGCAACTTGCTAGACCATTTCTGTGAATAGGTGTTTTGATAACTACCTAAATGAAACGCACAAAGAGCATTCAATTAATGTTACAAAAATCATGTCGACTTGTGTTATTTGAAAGAACATTTTTATAAAATGGAGAAATAATACGATTTTCATGACGAAATATCAAATGTAATAAACGAATCTGTATTGGGACTAACATTTAATAAATGTATATACCAAACCGATAAGATTTCATGTATCAAGTTCACTGAGATAACTGTCAATTTGAGAAGATCATCCTAATGGGGTTTATATAGCCCAGAATCGGATTAGAAAGGTGTCCGCCTTAGTGGATTTTATTAGATATAAGCCATTAAATTCCGACTTTACAATATTGTGGCTGGGCAAGAAGCCCAAAGGAATAACCGGATCAATTGTGCTTCATTTAATAAAGATGGTTTTATGTGGTAATTTAGTTACAAAATCTCGATATTACTTGACTTTCATCTATTATGAATATGAAAAATAAATCATGAAAAATAGCGATTTAGCATTTTTTCCAAAATTTATTTTCATGGGAATTTAACATCATTCTCTAAGGACATAAGAGTAGTTACGAATAAGACTTTGGAAATAATAAGCATGGTAAAAACGATAATTCTATGAACAATTCAGGCTAATATATTAAGGAATAAAGTAAAGAAAAAGAGTCTAATATATTATTATGTAGACATATATGGAAGGAATGACTGACACAAAACTAGCAAAAAAAGAAATACATCCAACTTAGACAGCAGAATACCATAAGGCCAACATCTGAATAGGTCTGACAGGAAACTGACAAAAATACTGGCATTTTGCCTATCTAGACATGCTAATGCATATAACACATCCGTCAAAAAGTCCCCGATCTAACATACAGATAGCGTCACTTGCAAAGTTCTTACCAGTGGTTGATTGTGCCAACCTTCATACATCATGGGTCAAAATTTAATGATAATATTATATGTCTGTTATTTTCTGAGTTGTGGTTTAAGTGACGCTACTTTTGTAATTTTTATAACAATAAAAATTTCGTGTGTTAATTAACACATACACAGTATTACTCAAAACTTTTGTATCAATTGGATGCAAAAATTCGTGGGAAAAGACCTCGATTAGCGAAGGAAAAAATACTTTTTCATCCAGTCAATCTACCGGCTCACAGAGGTATTCTTGCAATGACCAAATTGAGGGAGTTACACTACGAATTGTTGCAGCATCCACCATATTCACCAGATCTGGCTCCCTTTGACTTTCATCTGTTCCCAAAACTCAAAAAATTCCTACGTGGCAAGCGTTTTTCATCAAATGAAGAATTTATAGCAGCCGTAGATGAGTATTTTGAAGGACTTCCAAAAAATCACTTCAGAGACGGAATAAATGAATTAGAGAACCGCTGGAAAAAAATGTATGGAGCTTAAGAGAGAATATAAGGAAATATAAAGTAATTTTTTCAACTATAAACTTGTTTTATCATTTTCGCTCTGTCAAATTTTCAATTAGTCTAGTACAGCGGTATTAAATCTTTTGTTGCAGTTCATAATTTCCCCTTGACAATGTCACATAATAATTGAATCTTCTATACTCGCTCCATTCTTCATTACGCATCTTCTATAATTACCATTATGACGAATATAAAGGCACTGGATGAGAGTTTCCCATTATTATTGATTTTTTATCAAATTCTTGTTCGTGAAACACTGGTGGGTGTGTGTGTGTGTGTGTGTGTGTGTGTGTGTGTGTGTGTGTGTGTGTGTGTGTGTGTGTGTGTGTGTGTGTGTGTGTGTGTGTGTGTGTGTGTGTGTGTGTGTGTGTGTGTGTGTGTGTGTGTGTGTGTGTGTGTGTGTGTGTGTGTGTGTGTGTGTGTGTGTGTGTGTGTGTGTGTGTGTGTGTTTGTGTGTGTGTGTGTGTGTGTGTGTGTGTGAGTGTGTGTGTGTGTGTGTGTGTTTTGGGATTTATGGTAGAATTAAAATAAATTCTTTAATACATTTATGGGTAAATTTCTCCGACCTGAAGTGGCATATTTAGGCATACTTTCAGGCTGTCTGTATTGGAGACAATTCAGGGCAATATATTAAGGAATACAGTAAAGAAGAAAAGTCTAAGATATTAAATAAATGTAGAAAAAGTTACAAAATAGATAAAATTAAAAAAAATCGGAACAAATATATGGAAGAAATGGACGACATAAAATTGCAAAGAAAAGACATGCTAATACATATTACACATCTGTCAAAAAGTCCCCGATCTGGCATACTGATGGCGCCACTTGCAAAATTCTTACCAGTGGTCGTTTGTGCCAACCTTCATATGTCACAGGTTAAGATTTCATGATAATATGTCTATTAGTTTCTGAGTTATTGTGCTTTAAGTGGCGCTGTTTTTGATATTTTCATAACAATAAAAAAATAATAATTTCGTGTGTTGATTAACCATTGCCTTTTGATGAAGAAAAATAGCGTTGAAGTAAAATAATGGCTTGATAAACGTTAATCGGACTGATAAACGTTAGCCGAAAACTTAGCAGGGAAAATTAACGATAATTGATTTTTTTGTAAATTGCTCTATTCTTCCGCAATTTTCCTCCTGGAGCATTCAAGAATATACTGCAATTCTTGAAGAAGCCTAAATCTTTCATCTTCTAGATTTAACATCTTAAAACGTAAATCCTCAAAAGTTCGCATTAAAAGATTTATATCAATATTTAGTATAATGAACTGACTTATTTCACTTTTTACGCTGTTAAGGTTTTACGGTAGGGATGCATTTTTGATGGCAATGAATAGCTCAGCTTTTTTTTTCTTTCAAGATTTAAAATTTTCCTTTGGAGATGAAAACGTTTTTCAACAATATGTTCTTTACAAATTTCATTCTAAAAATTTAGGATATTTTTAACCAGTCATTTTCTCTGGTTCAGGGTGTATAAGAAGAAACTTCTGCAAAAAATGTCTGCATGCTCGCTTTTTAAAAACTCTATTTCTCTGTCTTGAAATCTCAATACCAGGATTCGGCTGTGAGGCTAGTGCTTTTAACTCACATTTTAAATTCTTCTTTTTCTTTTATATTATTTCCAAACTTTCTTGTGTTCGTTTCGAATCGTTTTCGTTTTCGAACACATCTGCTTTCGGTACTTTTTTTGTTATAGTCAGTGTTTTTTCCAGCAAACTTTTAAATACTTCGTTTTGATGATTCAAAAAACCGATTCGCTCTGTTGTTTTGGTTATTTTATTACGAATTTCCATCGCTGCATAATTTCTTGATAAAATTTTTTTACGAAAATGATAAACTGACAGTGATATCAGTAATTCATTGGTATGCTGAATTAAAACGTGGTCGTATAAGCACCGATGATGCTGAATGCTCTTGACGTCCAAATGAGTCGGTTACACCAGACAACATTAGAAAAAATTACAAAATTATTTTGCAAAACCGTAAAGTAAAGCTGCAGGAGATAGCTGATCTCATTAAGATATCGAAATGAAGTGTTTACACCGTTTTGCATGAACATTTACTGCATTTGCTCACAGCGGATCAAAAACAACAACGTAATGATGATTTTGAGCAATGTTTGGAGCTGTTTAAGCGAAATAAAAAGAATTTTTTCATGCTATATGATTTATCCATGAATGGATAAAATATGGATCCACAACTACAGTCCAGAGTCAAATCAGCAGTCAGCTGAATGGACAGTAGTCGATGAAAGCCATCCAAGGCGACCAAAAAGTCAACCATCAGCACACAAAGTTGTGGCCTCTGTATTTTCGGATGGAGACGATTATATCGAGAAAGATAAAACCATCAATAGCAAATATTACATGACATTATTGATGGGTTTCAAGGACGAGATCGCATAAAAAGACTCCAGATGAGAAAAAAGTGTTATTGACCAATGCATTATTTTTTCAAAAGTATTGTATGCATTTTTTTTTCAAAAGGATCAGTAAAATTCGTAACGATAAAAGGTATAGTCGCATCATATGTCGTAATTATTATTTCACACATTCTGTCAAACAAAAAAAAATTCGGAAGGGCAGAAATTAAGCTCTTGTGTCATTACCATATAATCATGATTTATAATCTTGTGATTATTTTTTCTACTTAAAAATTAAATTACGTGGTCGCTCCTTGTAAGACCGTTGGCGCCCATGAGTAATGAGTTTCTAAGATCGTCCCTTCAAAGTGGCATAATTGTTTTGAAAATACAGTGTTAAAAATTCAGAATACAATCATGGCGACAGTTTTTTGGGACTTCGAAGGTATTCTTTTTAAAAATTACTTGGCAAGCCAATGTTATGGGGAGCTAACACGTGAAGTTCATGATATAATAAAAAATTAACTCTATATTATATTAATATTTTAAATTTGGAAATGAAGAGTGAAAAAACTTCATGGCAAATTAAATGCCCATAAATTGTTTTCTTATTTTTCAAGGAAGTCAAATAAAACTGATATTATCTGAATAAAATATTTAATGAGGGCGTTTTTATGAAATGTACGCCCAATTGATAAATAAATCGTCAATGGAAAATCAGACCTGAATTTAGGGAAATTTATAAAACGCTTTTTATAAAGTTGATATTTAATTCTTTTGCATGATGATTCCCGTGATATTGTTCATACTTTTTCACTTTGAGTTTATTGAAGTTGAAGCTTTGAGTTTATTGATTAGAACTTATCAGTCATACACGTTTTTACCAGTTTCGGGCTTCAAAAAAAGTAGCCTTAAATAAAATACAATATGTTTAAATACGATAAATATTACCCAGGACTAATTAATGCTCAGAAAACATGAGATCTCAGGTGACAAAAGAAAATATTACTCGGTACTAAGACAATCATCATGTAAAATAGTATCGTGAAAGCCAAAAAAACATGGGGGGGATTCGGTTACAATATGAAATTAACTAGGTTAGTAATATATAGCCAATTTAGTAATGACGTTTTGTAGACAATAAACAGTAATGAACTTAATCTAATAGGACTAGTAGGATGATAACTTATCTTTGGTTAGTCAATCCACGAGACTCTCCGATGAGTGTCGCACAGGCCATGTGAGCCGGAACATTGGTCTACCCCTTATGGTTCCAGATATTCCGTGAGTCTGCTCCCGTGGGTCGCAAGGACTTCGAGGACACCCAAAGACATGCGTGGAAAGAAGCCAAAGATTCACCCAGATTAACCACGTGTACAGAATAAAATGAAAAGATGGAAACAATCCCCTACCAAAAAAAGTAGAGAGAAATGTTATTAATATTGTGAGAACTATTTTAATGAGGTTAAATTATTCTTACCCCTATCTGGCTTAAGAAGAATTATTCGTCGGACGACATATAATTGTACGGCCACGAGGGTTCTCTAACTAAGATGGTCCAAAAATATACCTCAATAGGCTTCGGGGGCAGCTTGCAGTGTGTTAGCAATAAAATCCAGCAAAGCTGATAAATAAACTCGGCATTATACACAAAATATCCCGAACTCCAAAACTCTAATCAGCGGAAATTTTTACAATTGAGGTCAAGGCTTATTGCTGTACAGTCGACTGCTCTCGAAAGTGGTCGAAAAGGGAATCTGAAGGGAGGAGACCAAAAATGGTACCTTCAAAAAATCAAGCCCGCGAAGTAATTCAGTAGCTCTCCCTTAGAGTATTCCAATCAACCAAGGTACCAGTATCGGATTGAGATGAATGAAAAGTAACGAATTAAAATTGATGCGTTAATTCCAGGACTAAAATAGATATAAACTAAAGAAACGTGGTACAGATCCTCTGTTAAAGCCTATTCAAATATGAGCAAAAGATTGATCAAGAAAACACGTAATCAACTCTCACAAATTCTCGATACAGTCGCAACAAAGTACGGCCCGACGTGTATCCCGACTCAATACCCAGTACCGGATACACATTTTTATTTAATTACCTTCGCCAAAACGCCAAAATACGGAACGTCTGAATAAGTTAAATTCCAACATAATACAACTAAATCTGGTAAACAAATATAACCGTAACAACGTGGTTTTTTTCATTTTATCTGTTTGAAAACAAATATTGATTTACTTATTTGATTAAATGAGAAAGTTGATTTACTTATTTGATTAAATGAGAAAGTTAATACAATAATCTTGTTATAATTAATAATTAATTAATTAAAAAATTAATTAATTTAATATAGTCAAGAATAATATGAATAATATTCAAATAATGAAGGATGACCCTTGAACCAATTCGTGCAAAATCTTCTAAAACTGGTCTACTGAAAATGCATAAATTTTACAATAACCGTTTAGTTATTGATAATAATATCACATATTAAATACACATTTCCTTTAATTACAACTGTTATTGGAAGAATAAAGTCATTTTTTCAACTATAAACTTGTTTTATCATTTCCGCTCCGCCAACTTTTCAATACAGCGGTATTAAATCTTTTGTTGCAGTTCATAATTTCTCCTTGACAATTTCACATAATAATTGAATCTTCCATACACGCTCCATACTTCAATAATCTTCAATCTTTATCATTATGACGAATATGAAGGCACTGAAAGATAGTTTCCCATTATTATTGACATCAAATTCTTGATCCGTGAAACACTTGTGTGTGTTTTGGGATTTATGGTAGATCAATTTTTCTATTGGAACCTTTGGTGTGAAACACTAAACTCAAAGAGATTTACGACTAAACACCGTATCACTTTTTTAAAGTTTTCATATATATGGGTGATGTTTTTACAATTTTCCATCCAAAAAAATTTAAACTTAGAAAATTTTGTTAAGAACTTAAATGGAAAATCCGAAACCATAGCATTCAGATATAAACTCTAAACAATAATGGATAACCATTCTTGGATGTTTTAGTAAGTAGAAATAATAAAAAAAACACCACCACTTCGACTAATCCGAAGTCAACTTTTTCAATTATTAATGTAAGAGAAAGTAAACTTCACGGTTCATTTTTTCCCTCTTTTGTTCTCTTTTTGTTTTCTTGTATCCTTTTTTTACACGCTTCATTGGGTAGGTAGTTCGCTTCGTAGGTAGTAGGTTAGTAATTAAAGTTCTCATATAAATAGAACATAGTTTAGTTTTAAAATTAGATTAAATCATCTCCTGATGATGCTAACATGGTTAGCGAAACGTGCGTCGAGAACTTTAAAAAAGTGATTTGGTGTTTAGTTGTAAATCTCTTTGACTTTATATTTATGGTAGAGTTAAAATAAATTCTTTAATAAACTGATGAGCGAATTTCTCCGATTTGAAGTGGCATTGGAAGTGGCAGAATACTTTCTGATTCTCTGTAAAGGAGAAATCCTTAGAGCTGATAAAATGAATAATTTTAAATTTTGGCGTAAAAACTTAACAGCTTGAGAGAGTGGAATAAATGGCTGCGTAGAATGTTCGTGTTGTATATTATATTACTGGTTTTGGTGCGATATTAAAACATGATTGGAAAATATTCGAACTCGAGGAGGAATTTCAACGCACTCAAAAAAGTTTGGTTAGTTCTTCGCTGTATTTTAATTCCTCGATTTCTTTGTGGTTTTGATTTTGTTTTTCTTGAAGTATTGCGGATGGTGATCGAGAAAGTGCAGATAATAACTTAATACATCCTTCATATTTTCTTAAATAGTGTTTCAGCATCATGTCAGAATTTTATTTGTGGAAAGTTATGATGTTATCTTCATGCTAAAATTAAAATCTTATTAATACAGAAAAGTTCAAAACGCCTTACACATGTGTTGATTCGTTTCTACTACTGCGGCTATTTTAAACTATTTTATTTTATATTTTTGTTGACTTAAATCTAAGGTGAGCTATTTTTAGTAGAGTTTTTCTGCTTTTCTACTATTTATATTAAATTGCTCTACTCAAATTGCTTTGGGATATTCTTATATGTCCATATTTCAATAAAAATAACCCGACGAGAATCCAATCCCGTTCGGCCATTCTAAAAACCTGTGAAATAACATTTTGGAGCATAAAAGCCCGACTTTTGGGGAAACAGTCTAGACGTCACCAGCTGTATTCGGCCTATGAGGTAAAATATAATATCCGATAAAATTATTCTAATTTCCTCCGTAGTATTAAATGTAACTTCTTTAGTATTATTTTAAATATATTGCATTATTAAGTTAGTCTATAAATCTTTAGCCTGTTTAAAAACTACCAAATTAATTTAACTGAGGTAATTTGTTTTACGGGTTCTGATAGACAATTAAATCAATTCTTAACTCACATAAATTCTTTACATAAGAACATTAAATTCACGGTTGAAGAAGTGTAATATAATAATATTAACTTTTTAGGCTTAACTATTACTAGAAAAGACAATAAACATCATTTTGCAATTTTTCATAAACTATCCCATACATATTTAGTTATACACAATAAATCTAGTCATCCTTATTCACAAAAGATGGAAGTATTTAACTCTTTTTTACATAGATTATTAAATAGCCCCATGTCAACAGATAATTATAATAAAGAATTGAATGTCATCAAACAGATCGCTATAAAAAAAGTTATATTAAAACCAGTAATTTAATATATCCGGTTAATAATATCAAAAATGCAACGTTCAAAATAATTACATATGCGGGAAAGTTACCAAATGAATGTCGAGACATATATAAAACAAACAATATAAGTATTGCTTTTAAACTAAACAGTAGCTAACAGTATTAAAAGAAAAAATTTCGATATTTTGCTAAATGGCCAGCTAGACTTGAATGGTTCACTGTTATTAAACTTATATTGCCTATACGTTGACAAAAAATAGATTTCCCCACTATCATGTTTTATGCTATTATTAGGTCGATGGACACTTTAAGTTATAATTACTTTTCTCACTGTTAGTTTAGCATAGTTTGCATTTGAAAAAGGCACTGTGTGTCGAAACAATTGTTTTACATACAATTTTAAATATAGTGGAAATTTAATTTTCTAAATTAATATCTAAAGAATTAGATATTAATTAAGAATTCGATTAAGAATATAAGAATTGTAAACTTGGTATAGCTTGAAATACCATAACCCAAATAGAAGTAAAAAATTGACTTAAATTGACAAATCTGAACATTACATATATTTTTATTTTAATAATCAAGTTTTGGCAAATTTCAGTTAGTATTTACCTCTCTTTGGTAAATCTCATTGAATCTCATTGTATTATCCCATTGAATATCCACATAGGATGAGCTAGGGCTTTATAAGGGTGATCGCTTTTTACATTTCAAAAAATTGAATTAAATTGTCTTTAGGAGTAAAGTATTTAAACAAGAAGTTGTTAATCTAGTACAAATCTTACGCCTACATTCTGAGTGAATAGTAGTGTAAAAAGAGATGTGGTGTAGAATGAAAAATAATCCAAGGGCGTGAGATCGCATGTTCTTGGTAACCAGTGGTGGCCATTACTATTTCGAGCATCCAGGAAACTTTTTTTGCAATGAATCGATTGTCTGGCGAGATGTGCGACAAGTCCTGTTGAACGAAAACATTATTTATATACACATTTATCAGTTCAGGCCAAAGATATTCTGTTAGTATATTTCTATAGCGTTCACCATCAACAGTAACACGATTTTCATCATCAATCTTCTTCAATAAAATAAGGCCCTATCAATCCTTCAATCCAAAAAATCGCACCAAACCGTGACTTTCTGAGGATAAAGACGTGTCCCCTGAATCACCAGAGGATTTTCATCAACCCAAATCCTGTAGTTACTTTTATTCACAAACCCAAACATTAAGTCAGAAGTGCGAAAAATATTATTTTTGCTCCAAAGTAGAGGTCGCCTTCCAATTGATCTAGATTCGCGCATCATTTATCTTTCCATCGTGAAATGACACAATATACTGAACACAACGATCTGTGACCGACATCTACATTCTAACCACTGTTGCCGCTATTACATTTCCAGTTCTGATACTCTTATTGTAAAACTCTATAAAAAAATACAAAAAACATTTTCTTAATTTTGCAACAAATAAACTATAAAAAAATGACCATGACTAATTAATAAAAATAAGGATCAGGTTAAAAATTACATGACAAAATTTATTCTACTAGATTAAAACGACAAACAAAATAAATATCGGTAATAAATCTAAAAATTAAATGCTTTAAAACTCATAGCCATTTGTTAAAATAAATCGACGGTAGAAAAAAATAAATTGCAGCACCTGATACTGAAAAATAAATATAATAAACTAGATAGATTGTCTTATATTATTTAACAAAATTACATTTTTTTTCACATTTTAAAGAAACAGGTTGAAGGATTAATGATACTCCTAAACTAAATAAAGCTGAAAAAACATCTCCCTCTCTGTGCTGAAAGGAGTTTGAATTTACAAACAAATCTTCAAAAAAATGCGTGCTGATGTAAAATTCTTTCGCCTTCCAGGATTTATTATTATCTTCACCTGTCTCTCCCCTATCATTCTTTTATTGTTCAAACAGTATTTTAGGAGAGATCTGAATTTCGATTAACATACACACTGGATAATATTTATTTTAATTTAGCGCCTATGATATGATGTAAAAAGGGGATGTAAATTGCGCAGGTGGCATTAACCCTCTCAATACAACAAACTTAATTATCCTTAAAAGAAATTGAAATATTTGTTGTAGTTCACAATCTCAATTGAACCGTGAATTGGAACATTATTTAACGAACATTATTAACATTATTTAATAATGTTCGTGTAAATAAAATAATGAGACAGATGGCGTAGTAGCGTTTGATCTGGAAACATTCTTGGATTTCCTTTTGGAGGCGAGGCAGGGTAACATCCCATGGGTCTTCAGTGCGAATTTGAACTCCCTAGAGTCAGTTAGCGGCCCGTTGAAATTATTTTCGTAGACAGGATTTTTCTAATGCGTTCTGAAAATAAGTGAAAACAATTTCGAGGGGGCACAGTGCGGCAGAAACGTTTGCAAACTTTTGCAAACGTTTACAAGCGTTTTTGTCAAGGGCCTAGGTTTTCACGTGGTTTTAGGTATTCTCAAACTCCAACGATGAACATAATGAATCGTCAGTGGACAGTCAGAATTATAGGGGTAGAGTTAAATTTCGCCCACACAACCATTCATCAGATTTGAACCAATGAATTGAGAATGATGAAAATCTCCGTGGAAAATGGTTCTGACAAACCATTCGCTGGATTAACAGGATGAATGAATGAACAAATCGAAGATTAAATGCATGATTTTTTGATAGCCAGGGGATTGTCCGTAAAGAATTTGTATCCCAAGGTTTACCGAGTGGTTTTTGAAACACATGGAAAAAGGGGTTATTGGTATAAAACTACCTTACCACACGGCGTACCTTATCACACGGCGGTTCCAATTAAGGAGTGTTTGGCAAATTAAAACATTACTGGGGCTCTACATTCCCATAATTCACTAAACTTGTATCCTTGTGACTTTCTTTTCCCAAGATTGTTTGAAAATCAAACTGTCTGAATTTCTTGGCTCAATACCTTCTGTTTGCTATTTTTTTACCAGTAAGTCGTCATTTCAACTCTTGCCAAAGGTTCTCGATCGTATTTAGATCCGGAGACTGTCAAGGCCAGCCTAAAATTTTCGTATATTTCCTCTCAGTACGTTTGGTAAGTAAAAACATTGCTATGTCTCCACATTCCCATAATTCACCAGACTTAGGGCTTAGACACCATTTCTTTTCCCAAAATTGTGAAAATGACAAACCATATCTAGTGATGTGTGGCTTTCCAAGGCAACTGCTGCTCATTTAAAGGAGACAATGCAGAAATATAATTTCAGCTGAATAAAAGAGTTATAAAAAGTTAGTCTCATCACTTATTATTATACACCTCATCACTTATTATTATACACGTCATTATTTATACACCTTATATATACTGCATTATGCCGATAATCAAGTCATCAAAGCTCAAGATGATAAATCCATAAAATATGTATTTAGAAAACTGTTCGAAGAATATTCTGAGCGAGGCCTGGAAATTATTTATTGCAAACGGAATATTTATACGTAGAAGGGCAAAACAATACCTTCGATAGAGTAATGGTGGCATAACAAATTCATGTAAATATTGTACGTATCTGAGGTCAAAACTAATAAATGATAGCAAATGTGATCAATTGGTTAACAATGGAGTAAATGGCGCCTGAAAAACCTGGAAAAAGATGAAGATTTGAAATATGCATCGAATATGCACATATTTCAAACTTCAACAAAACTCTCCAACATTCGGTTTTTAAGTGTGGCAATTCGGCAAGAGAATTGAAAATGGATTGATATTAACATAAATTGATTCTATCTTAGATGATCTATATATAAAACCTGAGTACACATTAAGAAAACCTAACGTAAAGGTATGTCTATAATTGTTCAACTTTTGGTCGTTTTGGTGTTGAAAGGTTAGAGACGCATACGGTGTTGAACGAGAGGCATGCAAGGATGCAAGAAAAAATCATGACGCACCGTCTGCCATCGATGTTGGGTATCTTGCGATTTCGCTTTCAACTTCTTGCTATAATCTGCGAGTTTTTGTAATAGTTTACAAATTTAATTTAAAGTAATGTAGTTTAATTTTATTAAATTCAATAAATATATATAATGATGCTCTTTTACTCTAATATCTAACGGTTTATGTTAGAGTAATAGAGCATAAAAACCTTCTTAGAAAGGGCGATTTTAATAAATCTAGAATTTGTCAACACGTATGGGAATCGGGTCATAAAATCAATTGGAATAATTCCAAAACGGTATTAAAAGAATCGGTAACAAAATACAGAAGATTGAAAGAAACCGCTATAATTAATTTAAATAAAAATAACTGTATTGCTATGCCTTCGGTAGATTTAAATTCAATATGGTTCCCGATTCTGATGAATACAATTAAACACATTTAAATATTTGAATACACAATCAGTACAATAAACACAGTAAACATTACTATATATATATATATATATATATATATATATATATATATATATATATATATATATATATATATATATATATATATATATATATATATATATATATATATATATATATATATTTTGGTAGTATGTCACTGTCATAAAAATCTATTGTTGTTAATGTAAGTATCGTTGGCATACACAAAAAATATATTTACTTTCACTCGTTACTTTATATATTACAAATTAATATAATTTTTTTTTAGTTTAGTTTTGAAAACGGGGGAGAATACCCTCCGAAACGTTAACGTTAAAAGTTTTGTAAAATTGTTTATAACATTTTTATATCTTTAAAATTTTGTTCGTTAGGCAAATTTATTACAAAAAAGAATCACTGAGAAATTTGTCTCCGTTTGGTTTTTTGTTTTTTACCCAGTGATTCTTTTACATAAGAACAGGTATTTTTGATATTTTTTGAGTTTTAGATAGTAGCGAAAAACCCAAATAAAGGAAAAAAATATATGAACACGCCACAGTCATTCAGACATTACTTAATGAGGTTCTTTAACATAAAATGAGTTGTAAAAAAAACCTTTCTCTAGTCTACGAGAGGTTCGAACTTGTAAAATGCTTATCGACTCTCAAGATTATTTATTATTTTCGTCTGTTTTTCTACATTCATTTCATTTTTCTGGAAGTTCAAGCGATATAATATAATAAGGTAAATTATTTTTAATATAAAATTAAAATACGAGCATTTCAACAATGTATTCATTATTCCTAATCTTCTTTTCTAATCTTTTGCCAATACGTCTCATTAATAGATCAAAATCAACTTTTATTTCTTTCGAAATAATTTAGACGACAATTTTATTTTGTTGCCTAATGTATAAATATTGTGGCACCAAACGTTTGTCAATAACAATTATTATTATACAGGGCATATTATTATACAAGGCCTCTCCAAGGTTGCCTCTTCGTTTTTATGCCGGCAAAAGCAAAACTGTATAAAGCCGAATATTTCGAGCGGCGATCGAACCTTTAGGAACAAAATCTTTTCGATCTACATATACAATGATCTGTGCGCCAATCTTATACACCACTTCGTGATGTATTCACCGAATTATCGACAAATTCCGAACGCATTTCACGCTGCACGATATTAAAACAAAAGCAAGATAATGTGTGTAGAAAATATCACCGCTGTTGCTGAAAGTTGGGTTTTGTTATTCGACTACGAGGATTATTTAATTCCGAATTTGAATGGTATTGATCTGGATGAGAAGTAGTTCTAACAGGAGGGGTCCACATGTCATACAGCTAACCTAACCATGAATTGATTGAGGGAACAATTTAATAAGAACATTATTTGAAGGAACGCACCTGTTTTGTTTGACGAATGTTTTTAAAGTAGTGAAATGTAATGATAGTTTCTCGGGTATCCCGTGGTAGCTGAATGTCCACTGATGGGCGGTTTCCATGTTCCAATGGTTCCAAGTTCACGATGGAAAAAGAAACAGAAAAAGAACTTCCATTCCTAGATATATTAATAAAAAGGAAACGAGAAGGTGGCTTATCATACACAGTTTATCGAAAACCGACACACACCAATAGATACCTTAATGCTAACTCACACCACCATACCACCATCCGGCTCAGTTATTCGTCGTTGCAAAATCTTTGGCCTATCGATCGCAAACTCTAACCGATAAGGAACACTATTAACAAGAAATAAATCTTCTGCAAAATGTCCTGGCAACTAACGGATATCAACAAAAAACTATCCGACGGGCGCTCAATCCGACAAACAAACAACAACAGAGAAACAGAGAAAAACAAGAAACAGAGAAAAAGACATACACAAACAAGGTATTTTTACCCACTGGCACCACTGACAAAATTGGAAAACTTCTAAGGAGACATGACAATGCAACTGTTTTCACCATCGACAGGAAAATCAAAGACATTCTTCCAACCGCCAAAGACAAAATTCCCTTAGAAGACCAAGGCGTGTATAAAATTCCGTGTCAGGACTGTAATCTGTCATACATAGGCTAAACAAATAGAAAAATAAGCGCCAGAAGGGACGAGCATATTAACGCCGTCAAGCAGAAAACCACCACTTCCTCTCTAGCCCAGCATGTGCTCAACACCGGACACAAAATTAATTTTGGAAAAACAAAAACCTTAGCGAGAAATGAAAATTTCTCCGCCAGAATTATTAAAGAAGCGATAGAAATAGAAAAAAGGCCCAACAACCTAAATAGCCGAGATAATTCCCAAAGATTACCACATGGTTGGAAACACATTTTATCGGACTTCCGAGTAAAATCAACAGAGAGCCCGAGACAACGAGATCGTTCTCCATCCATACAAGCCATGCTACTGACAACGGGTCCGCAAACACGTAGCCAAACACGGGCTCTCATTGGCCGGAATCAACTGACCAATGACGTCCCGCCGCCAGCAGACAAAATCCGTCGAAACACCGTCAAGTAAACGCTTGAAAATGATGGATGAGATTCCATCGAATCCTCAGCGAAACCTTCCATCAGTGGACATTCAGCTACCACGGGATACCCGAGAAACTATCATTACAACTATCAGAGAATGCCTAAATGAATAAGAATATGACTAAATCATTTGAATTAATTTAAAATTAATTTTTGGATTCAACTTAAAAATGAAGATCGGTATATGGGTTTGAGACCGACTCCTTCCCTCTCTTTTTCCTTCGCTCTAGTAAATTTTTAGTAGATAACAGAGTCCCTGTATTTAACCTTCTACCATATTCACTGCACTTATACCCTTGATTTTTATTTATTTATGAAAATATTTTAATGGCATACACTCAGATTTTGGATAAGTGAAGAAATTAGGTATATCAACAACATTTCAACGTGTTTCTATCAATATAAATAATACATGCATAGAAGATATGGCACATGCCTAACTATTTTGTAAAAAATGTTCATTATGGAATTAAATTTTGAAAATGAAATTAAAATGTATTCAGGGATGTATAAACTCACGCTATCCGATTTTTTTTGATAAAAAAAACACAAAGAACAGTTAAATCACTAAAATCAAAACTAGTGTAAAAACAATTGGGAAGGAAAATTGTATTATATTAATGTGAGAAAAACTGGATATAGTTTACAACCAACAAAAATGCATTTTATTTTATAAATTTATATTAGTTTTGAAATAAAAAATAAATTATTGTTGTATGTATCAGCCTTAATGAACGAATTCCTATATTAAATATCCCATTCTATAGTCATTAAAATAACTCTAGAATATAACATATTAAATTGCAGTTTGTTTTTTGCAGATTTTTTTTTTCTCTACGCTCAGATAAATTCGAACTTTTAAAGGAATCTCGAGGTAAAATGCTTTTGGCATCAAATATTTTCTCCTCTCAGGATTTATTGCCATCTTCATCTGTTTTTCCCTTTTATTTTAATAATGTATGGATTAGATATACTACCTGACAGAAATTGTAACACCTAGAAAGGGATAAAAAATTTTAATATATTTTTTAGTAGAACGTAAATACTACTGTAAGGAGTAAAGCATTGAAATTTAGGCAAAATAAAGGATTTCCGAAAGATTTTATTGATATTTTAACAACTTGTTTGCCCTTGTAATCGCTCTCTCCCACCATCTCTCTACTCCCACTACATTGTGTTGATGTGTTGATCACTTTTAAAATCTATCACTATAAAATCTATCTAATATCTATCACTATAAAAGTGATAGATAACAAAGTAAAAACATATTTTATTCGATTTAAAAAATGAACTATCACAAAGTAACGGACCAATCAATCAATAATTTGAATCAATCGACTATTTTTTCAATTACATGAAAGAGGAAGTTGCTAAAACAAGCTAGTGTGACTTTGACCTAATAAAGGTCTTCCATTTTTTCTAGCCTTCTGCTAACTTTACCGCACTTGTCCGCACTGAACGCCGGTAAACGACTAAGGAACAGTCAGAGACAAAGACCGTATAAATCAAACTTTTATAAAGCTGGACTTGAAGATGGCATTACGCCTCATGCCATCCTATAGGCGCTAATTATTTGCTTATAAAAATATTTCGCCACAGGCCCAGTATGCAAATTTTTCGCATATTTGGTACCCTACCCGAAGTTAACGGGCACGGTGGTTTGTGCAGTCTATTACGAACGACCATCACTAGATGGTGCGAGGCGTATTGTGATTATCCCCGCCTTCAAAAAAGATTAATTTATACGATCTTTCTCTCTGATTACCGTTTCTTCAGTGGCTGACTTAGAGTCTGCTCGAGCCAAACTTATGAACGCTATAAACCGGACCTGGAACATTGTTTACCAAATGATGGCGACTGAACGAACGATATAGATAACGAACGAACGAGAGAACGTTTTTTCTCTGATCCATGTATAGGTCTTTCTATCCCGTCTAGTAATGCCAAGCGTACATCTTTCCATTCCCCTCTGTGCTACTAATAAGCTAGAAAATAGGCTTTCAAGTAATAACATTTCTTTATAAAAATACATTTATTATCAATCACCGTCTTAATAAATATTTGAAACAAGAAATAATCGCAAGATAAAATAAACTCCAGAATATCATTTAAAAATAATGTGGTTAAAATATTGAGAAAGTTGAAGTATATTGATAATGTTGGTTCACATTTTATCAGAAATTGGTTTGGTGTTATTGCTTGAATGGCGTTGTTAGTTTTCTGTGAATAAAAACATTTTAAAAACAATGGGCCGTACTAAATATTGTACTGACATTGTTGAAGAACGCCGGCAAATTTTGCAATTGCGAGAATAGAAACGATCTTATAATGCATTTGGCAAACTTTGAAAAGATTTCTTTGCGTTGTTTCAAAAGCATTAGAAGAGCATGGAGTAAAAACTAGAGTTTCGAGGCTGGAAACGAAAAACTTCTAATCAAGAAGTTACTCGTTTAATTCGCGACGTGCGTAAAAATCCTTTTTTGACATGCCCAACAGGAATTACAGTTACCAATCAGTTCAATAGCTATTAGAAGGCGTTTGCAATAATTTCGCTGTAGTGGTAGAATTGCAAGGAAAGTTCTCATCACTAATGGAACAATGTTGTCTGGTCACTGTTTGGTGTCTACCTTGCCATAAAATTCAACGCAACAATTTTCAAATGTTTTAAGATTTTAACACCCCATATATTTATAACAAAAAGGAAAAGCGTAGATTTATTAGATATTCTGAGCAATTGCCATCTAACCTGATGCAGAAAAGTATCAAATAATTCTGTAAATAGCATCTTATAAAGTAACATTGTATGTTTTATATTTCTTTGGAATATTTTTCCACTTTGCTCCCATTTCATAAAGGCATCATTAAATATTTCTTTGAAACAAAGGAAAAACAACTGATGGAAATTTAATTTGCTACGTAGAATTTATAATTTCTAAAAAAGATATTTGGTTTCTTTAGTTATACTGTTTTCGAATGAACAATATTGTCTTTAATGTAGAGCTTAATTAATTTAACAGTATAAAATATTTCTTTTAGGAATACCCTTTAAGATTTAAGACAGAAAGAAAATTATGAGAACAGCTAAAAATTTTAATATTTCCTGATTTTCATCATCTCCTTTGTTTTAAATATGTTTTCGTTTTTTTACCAACAATATTATTATGCGATCAAACAACTTTATTAACCATTTTATTCAATAACTTCTTGTCATATTTCAGAAAATTAGATATCACTTTAAAAAATACTTTTTCCCAAAGTTCTTTTCTAAATGAGATTTAGCTTCGATATATGGAATGAAGGTATTACCTGACAATCAGTCTTGCAACACAGAAACTAAATGTAATTCTTATGATGTAATATCGGTATTATACGACAAATGTGATTAATATATTGCAACAAATCTAGTTTAAAATCTAAGCGCTTCCAGGATTTGCAGGAAGCCTACACTTAATTGTGATAATCAGCATCAAATAATGCTCAATCTCGTTTGTGAACTTGTCGACTAGATTGTGGTTTTCATTCAACAGAAGACCACCAAAACGATATTCTGCCAAACAAATATGCTCTGATATATTCAGTCCAGCATCAATGCTGATAGCCGCTCTGATATATTCAGACCAGATTGTTATTGACAAAGACGCTGTAACAGGGTCAATGTGCGATTGTATGGTTACATATGAATTGGGTGATTTTTTTACTACATCCGAACTCTAAATTGAAATAAAACAACCACCAAATCAGATGATAAAACGCATTCTGTCAATCCAATTGCCGACCAATTTTTCAAGAAGTTGGGGTCGTATATCCGCAATTGTCCGTGTTATGTTGGCTTCCAAGGCGTTGATAGTTGCTGGTTTATCAGTATAGACCAAAGATTTAATACAACCTCAAAGAAAAAAAATTAAAGACGTTAAATATTATGACCTTGGTGGCCAATTTGCAGGTCCGTTCCTCGAAGCAATTTTCTCACCGAATTGCTCTCTCAATAAATCGATTGTTGCGTTGGCTGTATGACATGTCCGGCCATCATGTTGGAACCATATCTCCTTCAGATCAATACTATTCAAATTCGAAATTAAATAATAATCTCTCTCTGTAATCATCTCTCTCTGTAATGTAATAAGCCCCATTAATGGACCAATAATGCCACCGGCATACAATCCGCACCATGCGGTGCATTTTTCTGGGTTTATTTTATTTATTGTATTGTTTAAAGCAAACATTCAGCCAAAAATGAGCTTCATCGCTGAACAAAATTTTGCGAATAAATTCTAGATTAAACTGCAATTTATTTTGAGCCCATTCACCGAACGTATGACGCAAACGATGCTCTTGCGGCTTTAATTCTTAGACAAGCTGGATCTTGTAAGGCAACAGACCAAGATGTTTACGCAACATTTTCCACGTAACCCAACTTACTGCAAATGGCGATGAATTGATGAATTTAGAAGTTCATTAATACTGCAAGCAACAGCGGCGATAATTTCTTCGAAATGCACAGCTTTTTACTTTAATATCGAGCAGCATGAAATGCGTTCGGAATTTGTCGATAATACGACGAATAGATTGCTGGGTTCGGCGATTAGGTGCACTATAAAATTCTAGTGTTCTAAAAGCTTGCCGCACAGATCACTTATTTGGATAATAAATTTTGACAATTTGCTAGCGTTTGTCTGATGTTAAACGTTTCATGATGATTTGCTAAACTACATTGAATTATTTTATCATCAACGTCGAGCAAACTCACAGTTCGTTTGAAAGAGACCCCAATCGGAAATTCGGAAACCCTAAAAATCGCCCTTCATAAAATATTAGCAATTATTATAAGAGAAGGAATAAAAAGATATAAAATACAACTTCACTACTACGATTTTAGAAACAATAGATAATAGTTAGGTTATATAACGTTATTAAAACAAATCCAAAAGAGCACCTGACCAGAAAAATGGGATGTATATATATATATATATATATATATATATATATATATATATATATATATATATATATATATATATATATATATATATATATATATATATATATATATATGTTTTATAGGTTCTCAGCAGGCAAATCATTCTATTGATAAAAGTTGAGTGGTAGAGGCACTGCAGGAAATTGGTATAAGTTTTGCCAAAACTACTATTAACACTGCAGCGATAAAAACAAATGACAAGTACCTGCATAACTGACTATGGTATTGCCTCCACACAACTTTAAGGTGGTTTTAATAATGTTTTATTTCAATTCTTGCCAGTTGGGTGCTGGTTATTTATCAAGCTCTTCTATCAGGGTTGGTTTAATTTTCGTAGGGTCGAACTTTGGTATCAGCAGTCACATGAAGGAGCAACACATAATTAATTATTTTATTAAATTAAATTTTCAAAATATCTACAGTTTGAGACTATGCAAGTCAAGCACCGTTCTAAACTATTTTCCCGAACACGTTGAAAAATTCCTGGTATATTTCTAATCTGGTTGCTGCTTCTTCGTAAATAAGAAACCTATTGTGATTTTCGTGTACCGAACACAATTTTGGTCCTAAATGGAATTTAAAAACATATACTGACACACCCTGAAATAATTACTGTCGCCAACATCTCAGTTAGTTAATACGACGTTGCCACTTTTATTATTTGACTGGTGTGTGATTGATTCTCCAGTTTTATAAATTGTTTTAAAATATCCAATTATTATTTGCCAAATGTGATTTTAGTGATATTTAATTAAAATGGTAATTGTTGTTATAGCTTTTCGACTACTGTCCAATAAGCCTCCTATCAGTAATGTGCAAAATTTTCACCAAGGTAGTACTTAAAAGAATATTAAGAAAACTGAATGACGCAGAGAGCAAGCAGGATTCAGAAGTGGATTCAGTACAATGGATCACATCTAGGTTGTGCTGCAGGCCACAGAAAACACAACGAATATACCATTTTACTGTGTTTGACTTATATCGACTTCGAAAAAGCATCTGACCCAATCTTAAAGCAGGCCATAATGAATGCATTGCTTAGCTGGGAGGTAGACAAAGTATATGTAAACCTATTAGGATAGATATATGATGAAACTTCAGCGACAGTTCAACTTGATGATCTTGAAGTTAGAGCGAGGTGTACGGCAGAGTGACGCAATATCGCTTATTTTTTTCTCAGCCTGCCTTGAAGAAGTATTATGTAATCTGGATTGGGAACAGAGTGGTATAAAGATGAATGGTGCAAACTTCCAGAGGGGCTGCAAATAAGCATGCAAGAGCTGCAAAAATTTTAACCATTTAGCTTAAAAATAAACTGAAAAGTGTGAGTTATGTTCAATAAATTTTCTGAGAACAGAAGAATTTCAGTTTTAAGAAGGGATTTGGAGATTGTGGACCGCTTTATATATCTTGGACAGGAGATAGAACCGCGTGTTAAATGTGATCGGCGGGTATTTGACAGGCTGAAGATAGTGTTTAAAAGTAAACTACAAGTTTGCCTGAAAAGATAAATCTTCGATCAGTGCGTCCTACCCGTTATGACAAATATGAGTGAAACCTGGACACTCACATCATAATCAATTTAAAAGTTTTGGGTAGCACAGAGGGAATGGAAATATGTATGCCAGGCATTACAAGACGAGACAGAAAGCCCTGCACATGGATCAGGGAACAAACGAAAATATGTGATATCAGTGGAAGAGTAAAGGAATTGAAATGAAGATGGCCTGGCTATATAGCGAGGGGATGAGACAACCGATGGACCAAGGCAATCCTGGAGTGGATACCGCTTGATCGCAAACATCCTCGAAGAAGACCGAAAGCACGATAGACTGATGACATCGTTAAGTATTTTGGACATGAGTCGCTGTCAAAATACACTGTGAGTTTGCGTGCAAGTCTATAAAACTGTTTCTCAGTAGTCTGGGATATCAACATGGAAAGTTTAACACAATAACAACGTTTGTAAATTGTAGAAATTTATTATCAACAATACCTTCCGAAGAAAATATTGCCGCTGTTGCTGGCAGTGTTGATGGAGGTCCAAATTTGTAAATTCGTCACCGTTCGCAGGAAGTTGGGCTTTGTTATTCCACTACGTAGATTATCGAATTCCGAATTTGAATGGTATTGTTTTGAAGGAGATGTGGTTCCAACAGATGGGCTCTACATGTCATGCAGCTAACGCAACAATTAATTTATTGAGGGAGCAATTCGGTGACAAAATTATTTCGAGGAACGGACCTGCTAATTAACTATCATGGTCATAATATTAACAGCTTTAGGTTATTTTCTATGGATTTATGTTAAATCTTTGGTCTATACCAATAAACTAGCGATCTAAATGATACATTATTGAAGCCAATATAACTCGGACAATTGCGGACATAAGTCTCCAATTGCATGAAAAATTGATTGGAAATTGGATTGATAGAATGCGCTTTGTCAAAATTGCTCCGATATTGTTTTCAAACATTAATCCCATTGAATCTTATTTCACACAAAATAAATATTTTCAGGACTTCTAATTTGGTTGTTGTTTTATTTGCATTTCCAACGTACTGGAAAAATCACCCTATATATATATATATATATATATATATATATATATATATATATATATATATATATATATATATATATATATATATATGTATATGTATATATATATATATATATATATATATATATATATATATATATATATATATATATATATATATATATATATATATATACATTTAATATGGAATCGAAATTCGCTGGAAACCATATAGATAGAATATTTAATTATATAGGATATGTAGGATAGAATATTTAATTATTCATTTATGAAATGAGGGCACAACTAATATATATTTCAAAGAATATAAAGCGTGAGACGCGAGTTTGTAAACTAAATTCAAGCAGTATTTCTCTAACAAGCCCTCCTAATTCTTCAAAAATGAAACCTTTCAATTAGTAGAAGGGTGCAGGAATGTTAGAAATTAAAACGGGGAATACTTAATTGAATAGACGTTTTTTTGAGTTCACAAATTTATACGCTTCACTCCAGGGCTTCAGGGTCTTCATCTTGATTTACAACTTGCTTAAAAATTGTCTTATTCCTTTGTTTTTACACCAATGTTATACTACCCTTATTCCTTATTCTTCTATCCGATTGCTTCTCTTCTTTCTCTCTCCATATATCTATCCTTCTCAGTTTTTTTGCTCTTTCATATTTTCTCTATAATTTCGCACTTTCATGTGTAACTTCTACTCTAAAGTAATTAATAATACAGATTATTTTGACACAATACGCATCTTCGTTTGCTTTCACTTATAAATATTTATTCAATATATTATTTTTAAAAAATAAAAAATATTTTATTCAATTTTTAATTATTCTTTTTCCAAACCTTACTGTTTCTTTAATCGGTTATCCCACTTAACACTCTTCATTTTATCCAAATTTCTAGTAATAATCCTAATATTATCAACATTCAAATTTCTAGCAACTATCATAATGTTATAACCACTGGTCAGACTTTGTTATCTACTATCACACATCAGCCCAGTCACAACCAATTCTACTTCTTCGTATGATGCTTTCCAAAATTATATTGAGCAAGCTTGTATGCAGGCAATACCATAGTCTTATGCAGCTACTTGTCATTTGTTTTTATCGCTGCAGTGTTAATAGTAGTTTTGGCAAAACTTATACCAATTTCCTGCAGTGCCTATACCACTCAACTTTTATCAATAGAATGATTTGCCTGCTGAGAACCTATAAAATATATATATATATATATATATATATATATATATATATATATATATATATATATATATATATATATATATATAAATGTATACAAATACTTCTATACATTAGGAAGTCAAAAATAAAAGCAAGGCGTGCAAAAGGACTAGCAAATAAAGCCATAACGAGTGTGCTAACAAACCAAAAACAACAAATCACGGCAAATGTCACAGGAGGGTCTAACAAACGAAACATCTTGTAAAAAATTAAAATTCCAACTAAATTTGTAAAAGAATCTTAGAGTTTCTCGATTCATGCTTTATGTTCTGTTGAAATATATATCGCCTATACCCTAGTTCCTATTGAATATTTTATTGTAAGTGTATAAATTCAATTTGAACTGTATGAAATATACAAATTCAATTAATAGAATATTAAAACTTTTCCTGATGTTTCCAAAAGTATATATACAGGTTGTGGTAGAGAAAGGTCCATCTTCAATATCAAATTTTCCTCATGCCTAGCGGGTAGGAATAAAGAGACTACCTTTAGTATATCTACAGCATTATAACATCAGTAATCATGAAGCATAATGTAAATTGGTCAGGCATGCCAATTTGTCTTTCGACTTCAGGCATGGCCTTCATACTGAATATCTTAATCGCGATTAAACCAAGATATCTACGCCAAAAAAGTACCCCTTCTTGTGTTAGTGGGGCTCCTCTTTTTCGTCCTAACAATGTTAGATAAGTTTCCAAATCAACATTGAAGGATAACTGTCCAGATACTGTAGCAAACTGTACTTCACTAATTTCTGATGCCAACGTCTGTTGCCTATAGGGAATCTGGGATAAGGTAGTGGAATATCAGTTGTATGGGTGTGTCGTAAAGAGGTCACACACCCTAATAATCAACAAGCAGTGAAACGGTGCACGGGATGCGTTCGCTATTAGAGCATCTTGCATGATTTTCCATGGTTCTGGTCAAGCTATCAACACATTAGATAAAAATTTTGAAAAAAAAGGTTCTTCATTCAAAAAAGGCTCAAGGCAAAACAAGAACTACATGTATGCATGCAAATTTCGAGAGGATTAGAGTCGCTCTTCGACGTAATTAACGACGTTCCGTTCATCATCACTCAGTGTCACTGAATCTTCCGGATATGAGTTTATGATGTCATCATAATGATCTTCGAATGTAGTTTTATCTACCACAGTAAGATTTTTTCCATAAAGAAAAAGTTCCATAGATTTGAAAAGATGGCAATCTAATGGTGCAGCATCAGGAGAATACGGTGAGTGAAGAAGTACTTTCCGGTTTAACTCTTTCATTTTTTTTCTTTGATGATTCTGCCACTATAAGGTCATGCATATCATACTGAAGAACAACACCTTTTCGATTAATCAACCTTTCACATTTCTGAATTAGTAATGTTTAGTTTATCATCTAGAACAATATTACTCAACCCTTAGCAAAATCGTACCATACTGATACTAACACATTTTTCAGGTGAAGAGTGAATAAAGGTGGTTGTCCTAGTGTTACGCATTGTTTTGTCTTATAAAGATTATTGTTTAGAATCTACTTTTCATCTACAATAACAATTTGTTGAAGAAAAGGATATCTGTCTAACCTAAACAAAAGTGCACTGGAGATAGTTAAACGTTGAATTTTGTTTTCGAGTTAATATGACATCCACATTCCTTCTCTTTGCACTTTTCAGTTGTTTTAAACACCGTTGTATCGTAGACCATGATGTTTTAAGATTTGCGGCTAATTCCTGGATGGTTTGTTTGGAATCAGTTTCAATTTCACCCAACAACAGAAATTATCAAAATCAACAGGTCTTCCATATTTTATATTGTCGAAAAGATTGAAATCACCGTTGTTAATTTTTTAAAACCAACCTTGACATGTTCTGCTATCCAAGGCATTAGAATGAATAACATTAATGGCATT
The DNA here is from genome assembly GCA_031761425.1 of Cosmopolites sordidus. Lineage (NCBI taxonomy): Eukaryota > Metazoa > Arthropoda > Insecta > Coleoptera > Curculionidae > Cosmopolites > Cosmopolites sordidus. Next base: position 352,898 of record JARFXV010001128.1, on the reverse strand, counting down.
TGTGACATTGTTATGCTTTCAAAACTCAGGAAGCATCAAATGTCTAATATGGAACTTATCAATACTTTGCTCTTCCATTTTCAAATGGCGTAACTATTTTTTTCAAAATTTCACAACAAGCGCACTAAAATAAACGGCATTACTTATTGTATCCATACATTATTGTATCCATATACATCTAATCCAGGATACATCTAATATATGGGCAATCCGAAGAAGTTTCTTGTTGGTGAAATTTGGATCCCCAGAAGCAGTTAAAGCAGTGGATTTTACTAGTAGAACTTACTAGAAGAATATTGGTTCAAGGCATTTTTATTTAAAAATAATTCCATGAAAATAACCGCGTCGGGATTTTTTTTTAATTCTATTCTGAAATACCAGTTTTTGATCACTTTGCCACATAAATCGCCATTTATTTCACCAACGGCATGGGTAATGTTGATTTTAAGGTCTATGAGTGTTTGTAATCAATGGTGTAAACCAATGATTTAACATAACCACAGAGAAAAATGTGTCAGAATAATATCGCATGATCTTGGTGGCCGGTAACATCGACATTACTTGAGATTACACGGTCATTGAACTTTTCGCTCATAAATTGATTACGTCATGAGATGTATGGCAAGGTGTAAGGGATATAATTTTCGTAAATATAACCAAAGATTCTTTACATTATTTTGAATATATATATAGTATAGCATGTTGCACCATCTTGTTGAAACCACATATCGTCCAGATCAAAATCATCCAATTCATTCAAAATTCATTCAAAAAATCAGTAATCATGTTTCTGTACCGTTGTTCATTGACAGTAACTACATTTCTATTTTCATGTTGAAATAAGTAGGATCCAAACACCTTCAGATCATAAACCACACTAAATTGTTAATTTTTGTGAATGTAAAGGTGTTTCGAGAGCAGCATGTGGGTATTCTTCACTTCAAATGTGATAATTTTGTTTTTTGCGAAGCCATTTAACCAAAAATGAGCTTCATCGCTGAAAATGATTTTTCATGAAATAATGGATTTGTTTCAAGTTGCTCGAATGCCTAATCTGCAGAATTTCTACGCAACAAATGGAGTTCTTGGATTAACTGAATTGTATATGTCTTGAAATAAAAATCTTTATGAAGAATATTCCATGTACTACCATAAGAAAGCCCAAATTTTTCAGAACGGCGTAAAATTAATTGATTGTTCTCGATTATCATTCAAACTTTGGTTCACTGCATGGATGTTTTTAGCAATACGTTTAAGTTTTGAACGGATTGGATTTTTAGCATTACAAACACTATCATTGAATTTGAATTTTTGAATTAAATTACGAATAGTAAGCTATGTAGATCAATTATGTTGACCATACATTTCACGTAAGGCGCGAAACGTAGCCAGAATAGATTCATTATTTTTGTAATAAATTTGATCAATTTGTATACGCGTAAACAACTGTATATTTTTTTATGATGATTAGCCAAACAATACTAAACACTCAATTTTCACGGAAAGTTAATAAAAACGTTCATTTCGCCAAGAAAAAGTGGTATTTCACAACAATTCACTCGCCCATTCATCCACCGTTACAACTACGAAATTGATTAATTTGGCAGTATAACGGTAGATGTATAGCTTGGATAGTATACCTAGATAACTTGTAGTTGACATTGTGCCGAGAGAACACGCACACACATATCTGAAGTGATAGATATTGTACTGAGACAACAAGAAACAGTTGGAACTGTCACAAGACAACACGTAGAATGAGAAAGAGTTAAGAAAGTCAAGAAATAATATGTTGAGGGAAATGGTTGGGAGCTATTTTAGACAACACCTAGAACTTTATAGAAGACTGATAGTAGTGAAGTGTAATTAGATAAGACATGAGAAGCAGTCGAGCAGCAGAAAGAAAGTAAAAAACGAACGGTTAAATTTAAATAGCAGTTACAGGTTACAATTACTTATACGTAAAAGAGGTTTATTCTCGCTAGTTCGTTTGAAAACTACTGCACTACTGATTTTCTGTTTGCATGCATACGTACACTTCTTTTTCTGCCTGCAGCCTCTTTTTTAGTGCAGAATCGGGCTTCCAAGATTTCAACCCATGTTTTTATATTATAATGAGGTAGTACTGTTAATATTGAATTGACAACAAATAACCGTTCAGTTGTGACACTAAAATACAATTATTTTTGTTATATTCCTTAATGGGGAACACATCTTCTGTATCGTTTCACTGATTCATTGTTAGTAATGCTATAATTCTGCAAATACTATGAAGGTAGTCGCTTTATGGTCATCTGTAAGATGAGCGGGAAATTTTATATTGAAAATGGCCTAATTCTATATGTCACTCTGTATGTTGGTTGGTTGGTATGTTAGTTGGTACATTAAAATCAATATCTGGAAACAGAAAACTAAAAAAAAACACTAAAACATCGAAATAGCTTTATCAGATTTTACCACAGTTTATTTCCAATGTTGAAAAACCCTAAGCATTTCTGCAAAAATAAATTGTGACAAAATCCTGAAGCAATTTATTTAGTTATAAAGTCCACGTTGTTTAGATTTAAGTTGAAATAAAGTCTTTAAATACCAAATATTTATGATTGGCAAGAAAACAAAACTGCAGGGAATTAAATTTCCATTAAAAACTGTTTTAGTGTACTCTTTCAGGAGACTCAAATAAAACTAATATTTTGTCGATAAAATATTTAATGAGGACGCCTTTATAAAGCGCTTTATAAAGCGGTACACAACTGATAAATATTTCAAAGGAATATAGAACATGGATCCGGAGTTCATTAGGCCTTTGGAGCATTACTTGATATTTCGTTTTTTATGCGGCGTTTTCTCTTTGAATGTTCTCGTGACATTTTGTCGAATTTCTGGTTTCCAATTTATTGATGCACCTGTTTCACAATTATTATTATATTTTTCTATCTTGTATAACACAGAGGTGTCTCATTCCATTGGCTTATAAAAAATCAGCCAAAATCTTCATTGCGATACATGGAAATTGAATTGAACATGTCCAAAGATTCAATTTATCGCATTTTGATCGATCATTTGGGACTTGGGGCGGAAAGTTTGTGCACGCTTTGTTCCTCACAAATTGACTGACGACCAAAAATTGCTCCGAATCAACATTGCAAGGACTTCATTAAATAGTCGAAAAGGACAAAAACTCCAAGTACAGCATTATTACTGGTAATGAGACGTAGTGTTTTCAATATGACCCAGAAACCAAGCGTCAAAGTGCCGAATGGAAACACCTGAGCGAACCAAATCCAAAACCGCCTCGAGAAGTCAAAAATCAAAACAATGTTAATTTGTTTCTACGATTCGGAGGGAGTTGTACACTAGGAGTTTATTTCACCTAGTCAAAGGATCAATGCTGTGTTTTATCTTGGTGTTATGAAGCGTCTGTTATCGCGTATTTGTCGTGTGCGACCACAACATCATCAACAAGGCAACTGACGCTTGTTGCACGATAATGCGCGGTCCCAACGCTCAACGCTCATCCCAGATTTTTTGAGCAAATATGGCATTTGAACCATCAATATCTTACCACATTTGCCTGATTTGGCTTCCTGAGACTTCTTTCTCTTCGAAAAATTTAATTTGCCAATAAAAGGGCAACGTTATGCCAAAAATGACCGACCGCCATCCCGAAGGACATATCTTTGCCGAGCTCAATAATTCATTCGCCAACCTAATTGTCCGTGCAAGACGACGTTGAATTGAGGTGCAAGGAGACTATTTTGAATAAAAATAATGATTTTTGCCGAAAAAATAAATATTTGTTATAGTAGTATAGTAGTATAGTATAGTATAATATATATGGTAGAATAGCATATAGCAGTATGTATATATATATATATATATATATATATATATATATATATATATATATATATATATATATATATATATATATATATATATATATATATATAATATATATATATATATATATATATATATATATATATATATATATATATATATATATATATATATATATATATAATATCACTCACTTTTCACGAAATCTCTGAAACTATAAGACCTACAAACTTAAAATTTGGCTGGAATGTTCTTCATGCGTAGTAGTTGTTTGCTAAGGAGAATGGTTCATATAAATCAACTCCTAAGGGTGCTTGCGAGGACGTAAAAATCGTTTCTGAAATTTAAGTACTACAGACTTGAAATTTGACGGATTGTTCTTCATGCGCCGGAAATGTTCTCTAAGGAGGAGAGTTCATAAAGATCAACTCCTAACAGGGGAATCGTGGGAGCGTAAAAGATTAATGCACTCCGAAAGTAGAAATTTGGGATTGTATCGTTGGGAATCCTTCGCAATTTTGTCTTTGTTAAATTTATAGGAAAAAATTACATATATCAGGTAAAAGCTATGGAACTCTAAAATTAATTTTAATCATAAAAAAACAATAAGCAGGTGGGTAACAACTAGTTGTTTATTATTGATATAATTCTGAGACATATTGTTAGTTAAATTTTCTGATACATATTGTTGCGTACGTTAATTCAAAATATATATAATTTCTATAAAATTTGATATAAAGCGGCAATTTCAACCGGATCACTTTCTCAATATACCTCACATCACATCAAAGGTAACACGTTCAGGGGGACTAATAATAATTGCAATATAATGTCTGTGTCAACAAACTGAAATAGCAAGTTAAGAAAAATTTCATCGGGAGATCCAAAAGAGGAAAACTTACGCAAAAAATTTAAATGTCAAATAAAACCGTAAGAGCCTTACACACTTCCATTTTATTCTTTTGAAATATTAATCAGTTGTGTAAAGATGTCCTCAATATATATATATATATATATATATATATATATATATATATATATATATATATATATATACCTATATACCTATATATATATATATATATATATATATATATATATATATATATATATATATATATATATATATATATATATATATATATATATACATATATATATATATATATATATATATATATATATATATATATATATATATATATATATATATATATATATATATATTTATACACACACATATATATATATATATATATATATATATATATATATATATATATATATATAATATCAATTCTATTTCATTTTTCGGTAATGTAATAAAGTCTTAATGGAAATGTAATAACGTTCGATATATCTTCGCTGTCAATTGATAGCCATAATTTGGACCCAGGAACAAATCAACCCTTCTAGATTCAACATTAACTTTAATAGTTATTTATTATATATTCTCTTCTATTATTTATTCATTCTTCTCAAACTAAAACATATTTTGGCGGTGAAGTTGTTCTCTTATAACTATATTTTACTTTATTTATTTCTATGCCTATCTATAAGACTTTTTATTTCAATTGATTGTCCGGCTATATATTTCTTTCTCCATCTCTTCCTCTCCTGTGTCATCTGCTTTGTCCCTCTATCAATTTTATGTTCAATGATATCAAAACTTCTTTCTCAAAATGTTTTGTTTGTTTCATTTTACAAAGTTTTGGAGAAAATTGGCTTGACAATGCTGAATTTATTTTGGTTGATTCTGAAGAGAATAATGACACTGACTCCGTTACTTATAAATATGAAACGTTCCGGAATTTAAACAGCACTGGAAACCATGGCATTGCTTTTATTTCTGATGAGTGTGAAAAAAATTATAATTTAAACAGCAGTAGAAACCATGAGATTGATTTTACTTCTGATGAATGTGAGACGCCTAGGAATTTAAACAGCAGTGACAATACTTTGGATTTTATACTCCTCAACAGATGACATCTGAAAAACAGTCGAGGATTACTAATAAACCAAAAAAGGTGCATCTCCTCGAAGAAAAATTGTACGAAGCTGACAAATCTTGCTGGAACTCAGCATATCTCTTCTTCCACTTCAGGTAAAATTATGTAAGCTCGTAGTTTAAAAACACCTTGCTATGAATGGTGCAGACTGAAATACTTTACCATTCTGGAAAACTCTCGACAGTTAATTTTTGATAATTTCTAAAATGAAAAAAGAGAGTGGATTTGAAAGCCGCAGTTCTTGTCAAACTCTAAAATGCTTAAACTGCGAGGGAAGTTATTCACTGTACTTCATAACTTCCTTTACAGAAGAAACGTTCAAGGAAGTTTTACTAAAAAGAAATAAAAGTCAGAGTGTAGTTCCTCTGCCTGGTATGATTCCTGTCTTCAATAGTTCGCTTAGGCCAATCACCAGTGAAAAGCAGAAAGAAACAAAGATATAAAATGGATCCTTTTAGGATATCACGAATTTTATAAAAATTTGATAGATTATGAAGAATAATAAAACTAAGATATAGAAAAATAAGAAACTATATATTTTTTTCATTCACAGTATTTTAATGTTATTTAAGGTTTTTATACTAAAGTTATTGAAAATTATAACAACCATTATTTTGTTTTGTAACTTTTTTTAAATTCCTTTATTAAATCCCCACTGAGTAGTTTATTTTTTTGTATAAAAATTCTGGAAGAGTAAGGACCAGAAGATACTAATTTAACCCATTAGTGGTCAATGCTATTTTTTACTTAATAAAAAATATTATAAAACAAGTGTATCAATAAATTGAAAACCAGAAATTAGAGAACATGTAGCGACACAATCCAAAGAGAAAACGCGGCACAAAAAACGAAATATCGAGTAATGCTCCAAAGACTTTCTAATGAACTCCCGTCCCATGCGCTAATATTCCTTTGAAATATTTTTCAGTTGTGTACCGGTATCAAAAGGCGTCCTCGTTAAATATTTATAAACAGCAGAATATTACTTTTGGTTGAGTTGCCTGAAACACTATAATAAAATAGTTTTTAATGGAAATTTAATTCCTTGCAGTTTTTCTTTGTTTTCTTACAAATCATAAATATTTACTTCAACCTAAACATAACTAACCAAAACATTATAACTAAATAAATTGCTTCAGGATTTCGTCGAAATTTATTTTTGTACAAATAAAATTGTTTTCAAATCTAATTGTATTTTTATAACCTTTCAAAACTGGAAATAAATCGCGGTAAAAGCTGATAAACTATTTTGATGTTTCAGTGTTTTTGTTTTTGGTTTGCTGTTTTCAGGGATTGATTTTAAAGTAAAGGGATTAATCACTACCAACTAATATACAGGGTGTCGCTTATATTTGCCCCCCGTCTCTCAGATAAGCTTAAAGTAACTACAACCACTGTATCTGCAGAACTATAGTATTTGTAACGATGAATAAATAGAATAGTGCCAAATGTGCGTTCGCTGTTAAGGAATATAATATTAGGTTGTTCGAAAAATGAGTGGATTTTTTTTAAAGAAATATAAAAGGAAATAGTTTATGTACATATTTACAGTGGCGGTTGGTCCATAAGGGCTCGTGTCCTACCTAAAAGATTAAAAAATTGAGTGGAAAAAATAATTTCAGATTTTATATTAATTTATTCTCTGTTCGGTCTATGATCACGCTTCTTGCGATAGTCTAACATCCATAATGTCATACGTGGTAACGAAATAGGTCGTGGGTTGCCGAAGCGCACCGATTAAAGAACACGTGCTTTGGGCACAGACAAGTTTGTGCCGCTACTGTTTTCTTTACTATGGTGTGCGAAAAACAAAGACAGCAATGCATCGTTTCGCTAGTAACCCGGAGATTAAACGCATTTATAACATCATATCTTGGGCGCTGCCTCATTCTCAGACATCCTAAGCGCTGACGTCAGTGATGGACGGAGCTTATCGAACCTTTCCAAAAAAAATGTCCATTGAAATTCTCATAAGAGAATTTTTGTTAGTCATTTTTTAAATAAATTTTACTTTAGAGGTTGTGTCAGTCAGCGTCTGCTTGATCAATCGTCATTTTGGGGTCGAGTCCTTGTTTTTCTAAGATGTTGAACAAAGATTTTTGGTCGATGCAATCGTATGCTTTCTTGAAGTCCACGAACGTGCAGATGATTGGAACGTTCCTGATAGCTTTGTATTTCAGTATAGTTTTTCGGTTAAATATTTGTTCAGTGAATGAGCGACCAGGACGAAAGCCTGCCTGGTACTCGCCAATTTTGTGTTCTAATTGTTCTTGTGTTCTCTGGAAAAGGCATGCTGAGAGGATTTTGTAAGTGACTTGTAATAAGGAGATTCCTCTGTAGTTGTTCACATCTGTTCTGTCTCCCTTCTTGTGCAGCGGGTGGATAAGAGCACATTTCGGTTCATCTGGTAATTTTTCTATTTGTCAAATGTTCGTGATAATTTGCGTAAGTTCCTGCAGTGAATTTGCTCCGAGGTTTTTCAATAGTTCCGCGGTGATACCATCTTCACCGGATGTCCTGTTATTCTTTAGTTTGCGTATGTGCCTGTGGATTTCTTCCTGTGTTGGTGGTGGTGATTCTGAGTGGGTATGGATACAATTTTCCTTGGAGAATCTTGTCTCGCGTTCAGGGCAATTGAGGAGATCAGAGAAATAGTGTGCCAGCTCCTGACAATTCTCGTGATTGGTTAGCGCTAATCTCCCATTCCGCTTTCGAAAGCAAAGATTTTGTGGTGTGTATCCACGGATTTCTCTTGCAAAAGTCCTATAAAAGTCTCTCGGGTTATAATTGCGAAAATTCTCCTCTAAAGAGTCCAGTTGTTCCTTCATGTACTTCCTCTTAGTTTGCCTGATAACCTTTGCCGTCTCTTTTCTAGTCACGTTAAAAAGCTGTTGACTTTCTGGGGATTTTTTAGTGTTGTACTCTTGAAATGCTCGTTTACAAATGCTGCAATGCATTTTCGCATTCCGGGTCCCACCAAGGGTGTTTTGTGTTCTTTTTCAATGGGATCAGTTCCTGTGCTTTTTGTGCAATTTTTTCCCTGTATTTGCTTGGTCCTTTTCCCATTCCTCTGTTATGTTGGATTCCTTGATCTTTTTTGTGTCGAATTTCTGCAGATGTGCTTTCTTGTGATGAATTCTCCTTGGGGTGAACTTGACTTTGATTCGTGTTAGGTAGTGGTATGAGTCAATGTTCGCGCCCCTGCGGACTGGAACATCTTGGATCTCTCTTTGTTGTGGGTAGGAGAACGCAACGTGGTCTATCTGGAATTCTCCAATCTGTTGAATAGGTGATCTCCATGTACTTTGTTTTCGTGGAGATTTTCTTAGGGATGTTGACATGATCTTAAGGTTATTCTGTTGGCATAGTTCGATGAGTCTTGTGCCGTTCTTATTGGTAAATTTGTGACCAGACAATTTGCCTACTGTTTTCTGATGGATTTTTTCTCTACCGATTTGTGCGTTAAAGTCGTCCAGTAAAATTTTGACGTCATCCTTTGGGATCTTTGCCATTACCTTCTCTAGTGTTGCCCAGAATTTCTCTGTAGACTTGGGGTTTTTCTTGTTGTCTGCGGTTGTGGGGGCATGGACATTGATCATGGTGTATTTTTTATTGGCGCACTGTATGCGCATTATTATTAGTCTATTGTTTATGGGCGTAATTTCCGTAATAGATTTAACTATCTCTTTATGTACCACAAATGTCATGCCCAGAAGCGGAGCGCCCTTGGCGACTCGTTTGTCTGTCTTGCTTTTGAATATGCGATAGTTCCCATAGTCTACCGTGTCCTCATCCGTGATGAGTATTTCATGTAGGGCAAGCACAAATACCTTTTGCTTGTTAAGTTCTGAAGTTAGGTTGTGAAGTTTTCCTGGTTGGATCAGCGGTTTGATGTTGAAGGTGCCAATATATGTAGGTGTTTTATGTGGAAATTTGCCGGAAACCTTCGACTTATTTTGAGATCGTGAAAGTCCAGGTTCCCCAGAATCCAAACAGCCGGTTGCCGTCTGTCGACTGGTGGATGGTTACCACCGCTACATGACGCGGAGTATTATTGTTATTACTTGCACGAGTCATGGTTGGTTATAAGTTTATGGGTCCAGTGTTTCCACTAGGAGTTTAGAACCAGGGATTGTTACTTCCTGGAGCGTGGTGTACGGCCGCACCCTCTGGGTGAACAGACGCCGACCAGGAGCCCTTTTAGCCGTCTGTTCCTGAAATAAACGTTCGGGTTCAACCGTTGGAGCTTTAAGAAGCTATATATATATATATATATATATATATATATATATATATATATATATATATATATATATATATATATATATATAAATTGAAAGATATCACTATATTTATTTATTCCAATGACAGTAATGAAGTAGTTGTCAATGTCAGCCACAATTACTATCATCAAATCCAAGGACATCTTCACATTTTAAAGCGATCTAAGTATTGTTTATGTATATGGACATTGTAAGAAATTGCAAAATATTATTTACCTAAATTATTGGACAGGTATATGAACGATCAGGATTTGCCAGGAAATCTGTGGTACCTTAACCATACAGGTTCATGTGCCTTTTAGTTTCAACGTATACCTAACTGTTGCAAATTTATTTGAAACTAAAAAATTTGGTGGATATCGATCCATCTTTCCAAATGAAGACATTAAAATTGTGTGTAACCTGTTTGCAAACATAAATTACTTCAAATTAAAAAAATAACTCTCGGTAATGTACGCACGGGACGATTTTATGAAACACAGTGGGCCTATGACGCTGTTACAAATGTTTATCCAAAACAATTTAACATCAACATTTAGTGAATATGTGGAATTGCTGACTGTTTTGTATGCCGTGCCTATGACGACTATGGAAAGTGAAAGATGTTTATCTATCCTCAAATAAATCAAAACATTTCTAAGAAACACCATGGGCCAGAAACGGTTGTGCGCGTTAGCAATGCTATCTATTGAAAAAAAAACTTTTCAAATTTCAAATTTTAATGATCAAGTCATCGACCACTTTACTGCTCAGAAATTTAGGAGGATGGTCTTCAACTACAAACAGATTTAATGGGCATGGTCCTATGATGAGTTTAACAAAATTTTATTGTCTAGGAGCCTATTTGAAAATTTGATGACTGACAGTTACACTTATATTTCTGCACAGCAAAGTGTGTGTATGATACTAAGAAATGTAAAATTTTTGGTTGCGACGCAATTCTCTATCACTATTCTAAAATTTGGTTATACGTGTCCCTCCTGTTTTTTCCCCCACGAACCGCCGCTGCATATTTATTTAGTCTATTATGTTATTTCAACTATATTATTATTTACAACTTTTTGCTAACGTAGTAGTAGGCCTATAACGGTTTTTTGCCAAAAAGAAATATCTTTGTTGCCAAAAAATGTTAACGGATTGTTTTTCACATATTCTTCAGTTTTAAAAGATTTTCCATTTACACAATTTTGGAGGGAGTAAAGTTGATGATGTTCGTTAATGCGATATCCAGTGGGTAAGGTGGATGAAGCAAACATCTAATTGAAGTTCCACCATTGCCGGGTCCTGGATCAAATTTTCATGATAAAACACGATGCCTGTTCTGCTTATTAATTCTGGCCGTTTTCTTCAATTGTTGCCTTCAACCGGTGTAATTGTGAACAGTAGAGATCGATGTTGACGTTCAGCGGCATGTATGAAGCTCAAAGTGTATGGGTCCCTTTAAATCACACCAAATGAAAAACATATTTTTTATCGGATGAAGGCCGTCTTTCACAGTATTTAAACCGCTGACTAGCCAGCCTCATGTTTTTTTTTGTTGCGCGTTGTACATAATCCAATTTTTATCACCATCCGCTTCAAAAATTAATGCCAGAATTTTTTTTTCAGCAAAAGATCACGCGAAGGAATACCGTCCAGCAGATTTCACCTACTAAATCACACTAAATTGCACACTCACTAAATTGGTGAGAAAATTATATCGTACTGTAACAATTCAAAGGCTATTTTGTCATCAATTTAACATTAACCGTAAAGATCCGATACCATTTTGTCATGATATCAAAACATCAGATAAAAATTTTGATAGCACTGATTCTGAACTAAAAAAGCATCTGGTGGAAAAAGAACTGTACATATGTATGCAAAAAAAGTCAGTAGTGTAGTGGTTCACGAGATACTAGTGGAATTTAACCTCTTTTACGTGTATGTAACTGCAAAGTGCAGCTGCTGCCTAAATTCAACTAGTCGCTTCTTATGTGCGCTTTCGTAAAACTTTTTTTGTTTCTGCAACTCAGCTACTTCTTGGCAAGTCTCATCATCAGAGTCCGGATTCCTGCCGGGGCCCGGGTCAGGTTACTACTTTTCAGCGTGTTTAGTCATAGTCGTAATTTACTGACTCGTTCTATAGAAAAATGAATTAATACTAATTTGGCTTTATCGCAATTTTCACTTCCTGTTACTTTGTTAACATACAACATAAAAAAAACGAAATAATCCTTTCCGGTGAACCACCTTATAGAAGTTCAAATATGATACAAAAATGGTTAACTACTATAATAGTAGTTAATGTATAAATATAAAATAATGTAACATTTACATATGTGTGGTTTTATTTAATGCAAAGCCAGAATGGCTTATAATGCAATAAGGCGAATTTCATATATTTACAGGTGTCCCGAATTATATGGACCAAACTTTACCAGCGTGTTCAATGGCTAAAAATAAGGGTCCTTTGCCTTCCTACGCCCTTCAAATGGGGCATCCTGAAGACGGTTTTTTGGAAATAGTCCGGAAACCGTTTACAAAAAAATGATAAAATTTAATGAGTGTTGTTAACTTTGGATGTCGACACGAACTGTGTATTTCAAATTTAAAAATTTCAATCAGAGGCGTAACATAATGAAGTGTACAAGGTAATAATTGCCTAATTTTTGTATAGGTATTTCTTTAAATTTTCATTCGACATTATGAAATTCCCGATTTTTTTACGTAAAAGAGTTACTTATACTATGAGATGCGTAACGTCTCCAAAGGCCGGTTTCTGGCCTTAAACCGTCGTCAGTTGGGCTCAAGCTGAACGCCTGAAGAGCGGATGGACGAACGGCAATTACCTACGTGGAGCATAGGTAAAGTTCCTTTGCTTTTTAATACTTTTCTCCACGGGCCCAGTTCACTATGTTTAGTATGTGTGTGTGTATTCCTCCTTCAACTTCAACACATTTCTGACACCTTCGTATAACAGAATATAATTTGAATTAGCCCGCAAATTTTCACATGCGTCTTGAATTCTTTAGATCAACTCCTCTGGTATTTACAGAGGAGTTACCTTACATTACTTAAATATCCTTCAAATACGAAAAATCGAGAGGAGTCAGGTCCGTACAACGGGCCATAGCCCTAACCGGCCAATCAATCATTCATACGATTTTCAGCAGCATAATGTGCTAGAGCACCATCCATTTGAGACCAGCATTCATTCTTTATATTAAGCGGAACATCTTCAAGAACATCTTTCCATTCGAAAAAATTGTCATTTAAAATATCATTAAATAGTGATCCGTTTAATCCTAGAGGGAAAATGTTAGGCCCACAAAGAGTTCCGATAATGATTACGCACCATACATTAACAGTGGACTGTTCTTGAAAAGCCATAGGGCGGATTATGTAAGCCCAGCTTCTTAAATTTTGAAAGATTTTTTAAAACTGTTGAGCAGCTCTTCCGACGCTTAATTTATTGTTGTTGTTGAATTCAGCCACAATTTGGTTTCTAAATCTATCATTTTGCCTTACTTCATTTCGCTGATCCATTTTAAGTTCTAAGTTCTACTGAGTTCCAATAAAAACTCGTTTTGAAGGTCTATTCTATTAGGAAATCGTCAGTGATATTCGCGCACAGGATTTCCATTATAATATCCGTGGATAAAATGAATACCAGTGTATTTCCCATTACTAAATATAAACATGATAATATCTTACTAATATCCTATTTTTTTAATTTTAATACTTTGCAAATTAAAAACATCTAAAAAAGGGAATTCCGGAATAAATAAATGTCATTTTAATATAGAATACTAAGGTTTTATTGTTAAAAACATTGCAATCATATCACACTTATTATTGCTATACTATAAGCATTGAGCTTTATTGTGTTGCCCACGAAAAATTTAACAACGATTTACTCAAAAAAGGTGCATTTTATCGAGGCGAATTAAGAGTACCCCTTACATAAAAAAGTTGCGGTTTTCATAATCTGTATTTAAAAAACGTAAAGAAAAAATGAGACCATTTTTACCATGGACTCCTTATTATGTCACGCCCTTGAAATTGGGTATGAATGAATATTTTTTAGATAATTAGGACTAATTTTTTAACTACAAAAATATTTCTCTCCATTTATTAAAGTTTCATAAATAACAATCGTTAAAGCATATTATAATAACAGTTATTTTAAAGTTCCATACTCGAACCTCAACAACAAGAAATAGTTTTGCTTTCTTAGGGAAACTCTTAAAGATAAATGGGGACAAAGAAATTAATGATAGATTATTGAAGGCGTCGGAATTTCACGCCCTACATATTTCCACGAACTTGTTTACAAGTCCGGGCTTGTTCGTTGGAAAAAAAAATATTTTTTTCTCCCCCTCCAAGCTAAAAGCCGCCATTAATCTATGGATCAACCTAAGGAAATGGACGCATTAAATGTAAAATAATTTTTTTTCACTTCTTTCGTTTTCCTACCTTGATGGATCCAAATGAATTTATTCTGTAAAATGAGAGTCCGAGACCTTTTGAATTCCATCAGGCCATCAAGGCGCGTCAGATTTACTTGGAATTATATTTGAATAGTGACGGAGGTAAAGAACCATCGATTTTTCGTTGGGATTGACCAAAAATTCGCTCCAGTAATGTTATTTATAAAGTTTTATTCATTCTGATGGTCTGAATAAAATTTGTTACCTCTAATAAGAAAATTTATAAAATTTCAAATTTTATATTCATTTATTATAGGGGTAAATAGTACAGTTGCTAACCAGTCGACAATGATTGGCCGTATTTAAAAAACTATATAATTATATGTAACTATATTAGTGACTTTTTTTATTTATTCGAGAAATTCCATATTCTATTCTGTATTGAATACAGTTAGTAATTTTTTAATTATTTAAAGTTATGTGTATATTTGATAAATATGACTAGGATGGGATTCTTGAAATCTACTAACGGAAACCTAACTATTCCTAGATTTCGCATAAATATTAAAAATTAAATTTGCTTTATTCCTAGTTCGATGCTTAAATAACACCTATAGTGTCGATTTTTAAGATTCATAAATCAATAAAGGTTTAAATATTGCAAGAAAATATTTGAACTAAAGTATTACACATATTACAAAAATTGTAGTAGATCAACAAATATCGCACGATTAACGGTATCAGACAGTAATTGGCTGGGTATGTTTAAAAGATATGGCGTTAATTAATAATGTTATAACCGACAAATTGATGATAATATTATCGTTGAATTAAAGTTAAATATAATGATATAATTATGAAATAAATAAGTGTGGTTATAAACAACTGGCAATTTAGGTACGTTCTGTAATAACAAAGTAACAAGCGAAATTATAAATATTATTCTTATTGATACACTGAAACTCTATGATGATATAGTTGACAAGACCAAAAATGATGTTATTTATAGTTTAAAAGATATGATAATATTATAATACAAGATAAACCGGAATGAAAATATTACAAATAATTTAGATTTAATTAATAATAATATCGTGGATGAACTCAATGTAACGAAGTGTTTGATTTATCTCTGAGACATGTAAAACCTCCTGAATAGCCATAAAGATATTTTACCACAATCAGCAATGCCTAAATGTAAAGGGAAAAGATTTACTGAACGGAAATCATGTCTATAAAATTTTAATTAGATAATGAAAAAATTGAACCAAATGAAAAACAGAAACAAAAGGATTCTAAAAAACAAATTTTAGTAAAGTTTGCGAAAAAATTGAAACAACAAAAAAAGTTTTATAATTTACAAAAGCAACAGGAGAAGCAAAAAAAATAAAAAAGCAAAAATTGATAAACAAGAAAGTTATTATCACAAATTATATATGTACAATCCGTTGTTCCGTTTTTAAAAACTAATTTAATTATAAATGTACAGTAAATTCTACTTGATGGAAAAATAACTGTTACAAAATATAAGTAGCTTCTAACAAAACAACGAAAGGGGAGTTCTGTTGAGTCTTCGTGTGGTCTTCCTGAGTCTTATCGTAACGTAACGCACTTGGTCTTGTAATGGGTAACGAAGACTTGACTCTCAGAGGCACTGTTACACTGGACTCGTTACACTTATGTCTCGTGGTCCTCTGTATTTATAGTCCTGTTTGGATTGCGAGAAATGCACAAGAATTTTATCGGCTTACTGAAAAACATTGGTATTTAACTAAATATGCATTATCAATATTTGACATTCCACGAGAAGGTATTATTCTATATATAAGTCACAATAAACAAATAAAATTAAGAAAAACAAATATTTGAATGATTTTAAAACTATACCTTTTTATCTATCATTAAAATTACTAATTCTGTTTGATTTGTTTCTTTTATGGAAAAATATATGTTTTTCTGTCTGATATGTGAAGAATAAAATAAATATTTTTTAATGAATTGTTTGTTTTTTTATAATAATTTTTCGTACTTTTTAATTACTTACGTTGAATCTAAAATATTGGCCAATCACTATCACTTTACGGGACAATGACTTTATTTATATGAACAATAACTATGTTTTTTAACAGAGCTAATTTTTTCTATTCTAATTTTCATGAATTTTAAAATTTTTGCTTTGAAAATTAAATTTTCATTTAATGGAAGAAAATATAGTTTTCTAAAGCTAATGCTTGTATGTATATTGTTAAATTAATTTAATATAAATATACAATTTTTTGTTAAAATTATTCAGTTTGTAAAAGAGTCAATCACTGTAATGCTTACATCTATTGGTTTGAGAAAGAAGGTAGTTGATACCTGACAAAAAAAAACAAGATTTTTGAGATTAAAAAATCAAGGTAATCACTTTATAATGTAATACATTTTGATCAACAACTCTCCAACAGTTTAATACCTTCAATATAATTCGACAACGCTTGAACTCATTATTTGAAGTGAATCTTAGTCTTTCCAACCATGTCTTCGTGTTTGGGAAGAGAAAGGAATTATTGGCATCCAAATCTGACGAATACGGATTATTTGGAAGCACTTCCATGTATAGATCATGGAGGTTTACATCAACAACCCGAAACATGTCCGTACATGCATTATCGTGGTGAATTTCCTGAGTTGTTCTTTTCTATGGCTACATTACTAAAACCCAATAGTCACCGGTGATAATCCTGCTTTTTTCAGGTAGTCCATGAGCACTATTGTCCCAGCAAATCGTAGCCGCAAATTTTTCTGTAAGTTGAACAATTTTTGCTTTCTTTGGTTTCATTTCTCTTTTCTCACGTTCATCTCCTCCTACTCATTGTTTAGAATATTACTTCATCTTTGGCATATAATAATAAATCCATGGTTTATCTACTACTATCAAATATTTAATAAGAAACTAAACAGAATCGCATTGAAATTAATTTAAACACTATTGAGAATTGGTCAACCAACTGCGTGTTTGGTCGACTGTTAAAAAATGCGACACCAATGATTTTCATAAATCTCTTCGAGTTTAATGAACTTTTTTTAGAACTAAAAAGGTTTATGTGCATCTAGTAGAGCAAATATATCGATTCCACATTTATAAAGCTTATTTAGAATATATTGACAGAAACTAGACGTTCTCTAAATGACTCTAATTACTCTTATATAGTGACTTATTCGCTAAAACGTTTATCCAACTGTCGTCCCTTTGTCCTCGTTTCACTGTCATTAAAGTATAAATATTGCAATTGTAAACTGTGTCTCTCAATGATATCGGATTAAAAATATCGACCTTCGACCCATTTCTGACCCACATATCTTCTAAATATAGCCTCATTAACTTTATGATATCGACTATTCAGAGAAGTCCTAGCAGCGGTTCAAGATACATTTTTAATTGTGTCTAATATTAGTTGATGTATGTCAAAATAAGTATAGCTTTGAGATTTTCTTTGAAGTTATTTTTTGTAATTTTCGCCTATTTTTAATATCTCAAAGCAACATTTCAATGTTTATTTAAAAGATATTTCTTTAATCCTAATAATATTTGCTGGTGTCAATTTTTTTAGCAAATTTTCCATCCTTCATAGGTAATAATATACTATTTTTACTAAACTATAAATATATTAATTGTCTGCACTTAGCTTTATATTACCAGGTAGATTCCATTAAAGATCCATATCTTCTTCACCTAATTCTTACTGTAATCTATGTACTTGTAATCTATGATTGTGTGTATATATATATATATATATATATATATATATATATATATATATATATATATATATATATATATATATATATATATATATATATATATATATATTTACATTTTTTTTTTGTAATCTAATAGTTTTGGATTTTTCATATGTAATGTTATTAGGTGCAAAAATAAAAAAAAAATAATGAAAATTTATTATTTAATGATGTTATTATATATACAAATTAAATTATCTGTATCATTTCTGAAATTAATTGTATTATTTGTTTTTTTATTTAAATCGTTTCCTTTATATTTCTTTTTTTAAATTGTTTATCAAATTCTAAAATTTTTATTTCGTTAAAATTAAAGTTGTGTTCATTATCTATGGCATATTTTGAAAGGGCAGTTACGTTTGTTTCTAGGTTTCTAATGCATTTTTTATGTTCATTTATTCTGTTTTTCAAATACTATTTAGTTTGACCAATATATGAGCTTGGGCAATTTAAACAATCAATTTTGTATGTATTAAATTTGTTTGTTCCATTTTGGGTGTTTGTGGTTTTAATTTTGTAAATTTTTATAAAATAAATTAAAATTTTTTTAAAAAAATTTTTAATTTTTTTTTATTTTTACATCTGATAACATTACATGTGAACAATCCAAAATTGATAGGTTATAAAAAAATAAAGGTTAAATTTTTTTTAATATATCAAAGTCAAAAATGTGTCAATTAAAAATTGGAAAAAAAGTCATATTTTATTAAAAGAAAGTGTGGCAAATTAATTGTTCAACTAGATATATTGGTAGGTTTTTAAATATAAATTTGTATTTTTAATAAAAATAATGTATATTGTAAAGTTGTTCTGAAGATGGTTTGTTATTAAATTGAAACGCAAACAAAAAAATTTATATATATATATATATATATATATATATATATATATATATATATATATATATATATATATATATATATATATATATATATATAAATCTAACATAAAACTAGAGTTTTCTTCTGACCACGCTCACCACTGACAGCAGTTTGCCATTTAATTTTTTAATCAACATTGTCATAACGTAGACTTTTAGTTTAGTTGAAAATGATCTTCAGCGACCAGGCTCATTTTCAACTCGTAAATGTTTCCTAAAAAAACAAAACTGCCCCATAGAAAATCCTTGCCCATTTTATAAAGAGCAAATGCACCGAGAAGCAGCGAATCACTATATGATGTGAACTGACCAAAGATTGTGCGAAATTATAATAAAAAATGCTGTAAAAAAAAAAAGATTTGGTTCCAAAACCGAGGTGATCATTTATCCGATATAATTTTTCATACTCAATATAAATCGTATAATAGCAACTTTGTTGTTGCAGCTGCAAACCCTAGTCAATTGGAAGATAGGATTAACAAACTAGAGAAATTAGTCGAGCAAATGGTGCAGCAAATGGACACAATGATGAATGTTGTATTCAAATTGATTAATAAACTCAATTAATGTTCATACATTTAAAAATAGCCCTTTGAAATGCTAATGGCCTATTTAATCGTTGCCCCGAAATATCAGTTTTCTGTAGTGGACATAATATTGATGTCATGTTACATTATACCAATTGAAGCTATTTAAGCATTATAAAGCACTCAAGTTCCAAACAACACATATTCACACAACTAATATCGTAATCGAAGCTAAGCGAGGTCCAATATCTTTCTCTTCGCTAGACATGGCTGTAGCAGATCTAACTATCACAATACAACAAGCCGCCTAGGATGTAAACCTGAAATGAGTAGTCAAATTTAGAATTAGAATTGCTCTGTAATAGCAAAACATTAATTTACTAAAAAACCAAGACTATGGAAAAGATGGATGGCAACTAGAGCACCAAAAGACAAGGCAAGACTTAACAGAGCAGTGAAAGGCGTAAAAGAATTAATCAGTAAGGAAAAGAATGAGGCAATTCAAAATTACCTTGAAGGTCTTACTCCCACTGAAGGTACTGATTACTCTTTGTGGATGGCAACAGTAAATATCAATAAAACACAAGAGAGCATACCACCAATCAGAAAACGAGATGGAACTTGGGCGAGAACAGATACTGATAAAGCTAAAACTTTTGCAATACACCCAGTTAATGTTTTTCAGTCATGTCCAATGAAAACTTTACGAGAGACAAGAGAAAAAAATAACCTCATACCTTAAAACACCATACCAAATGGCACTTTTTGCCACAATTTACCCATTAAAGCCTTAAAAATTAGTGAAGTTAAGGCCATGATTCATGGAAACCTCAACCCAAAGAAAAATCCAGTATTTGACTTTGTAACTAGGAAAGTTGCTAAACAATTACCGGAAAAAGCATTAGTTGTCTTTACACAAACTTACATTGCAATACTTAGAATCGGCAACTATCCATCACAGTGGAAAGTAAGACAAATAATATTGCTACCAAAACATTGTAAACTGACGGAGTAAGCACCATCACATTACGAACTAAATATCCTTCCAGAACACCAGTTCGAATTTTACAACAAACAATCGAACAAGTGCACAGGCTAGTGAAAATTATTAATAACGCCTTTGAAGATAAAAAGTACTACTCGGCTGCATTGTCGGATGTTACACAAGCCTTCGATAGAGTATGGCATCCAAGCTTACTATACAAAACTTAAATCCAAATTTCCTACACCAAACTATCAGGTATAATTATACTTGACGAATAGATACTTCGCTGACAAATATAAGGGAGAAATAACTAACCTAAATCCGATAAAATCAGTAGTACCAAGACAATGTAGTGTCTTGGGTCCCATGCTTTTTCAAATCTATACTGCTGATCTATCAACTACACCAAATACGTCTATATCTACCTTTGCAGATGATACGAAGCTCTTGATAAAATAGAAGAATGGGTAAAAAAATGGCACCTAAAAATCAACGAAGCAAAATATCAGAAAGCTGCTTTTATCTTAAGGAATGAATGATGCCCTAGTGTAACATTTAATGGACATCAACTCTCCTAGGCAGATTGTACAAAATATCTTGGAATGAGACTTGACCGAACACTAAAGTGGGCTAAACTTAAGGGCTTCACAATTACTTGGCTTAAAATTATCCAAAATCTACTTATTACAAAGCTTCCAGTTCAAAACCCTGAGAATGATTTCTGATGCTCCTTTGTTCGTGACAAATCAAACTTTACACCGCGATCTAAAAATAAAATCTATGTTGGAAGAGGCCCAGTGCGCGAATGCGAAATATCTATCGCGACTTGAAGTGCACCCCAACTCCCTTGCTATCAGCCTCCTGGGTAATAGTCAAAAGATTCAGAGACTGAAACGCTGTGATCCTTTAGAGATAAGCTATAGAATGTAAGACAATATTAAGAGATATGTATGTGTATATATAAATCAGCTAATTAAAAAGTTCGCGGGACGGTACCTATAGAGTACTAAAGGAACTTTATAATCAACTACATTTTGAAGTTTCATCCTTCATATGAACATATGTGAAGTTTCAAGTCAATCTGTCAATTCATTCGCACAAAAACAGTAACTTAAAGTAAACGTGTTATTTTTTTTAAATGGAAAATATTGAAGATCGTGCAGTGATTAAATTATTTCTAAAAAAAGGTTTTAAGGCAACGTACATTCATAGTGAAATGCTAAATGTATAAGTGGAGTCTGCTCCTTCAAAAATAATGGTTGGTAAGTAGGCAGGTGAGTTTCAACGTGGTAATATATGCCCGACTAATGTTCGTTGTTCTGGATGTCCAATAAATGCAACTACTAAACAAATAATTAATTCTATATATGATATGGTTATAGATGACAGACAATTGACTGTGAGCGAAATTGTTAAAACCATGAACTTCTCAACTGAACGGGTGTTTCATTTAAAAAAAAAAGAATTGGGCTTGAGAAAGCTATATGCAAGATGGGTGCCGCATTTGTTAATTAATTGTGCCGCTTTCTAACCAACATTTAGATTTTTTTCTGAAAGAATAAAATAGATTTTAAACGTCGTTTGTAACTATGGATAAGGAACTATGGATAAGACAATTTTTTCGGATGCAAAAAGTAAGCGGTAAAACAATAACATGACAGTATTACTCAAACTTTTTGGATAAATTGGATGCTAAAATTTGTGAGAAAATACCTGGTTTAGTGACAAAAAAATCATTTTTCATCAAGACAATACACTAACTCACAGAGGTGTTCTTACAATGGCCAAAGTGAAGAAATTACACAACGAATTGTTGGAGTATTCACGATATTCACTTGATCTGGCCCCCTCTGTATGATTTGTGGAATCTGGCCCCCTGAGTATTTTGAAGGACTTCCAGAAAATCACTTCAGAGATGGAAAAAATGAATCAGAGAACAGCTGGAAAAAATATATTTAGCTTCAGGGAGAATATACGGAACAAGAAAGTTCTTTTTTCAATCATAATCATTTCCGCTTCGCGAACTTTTCAATTAGCCTAATATTAAGAATATTGAAATTGGAAAATGCCTCAATAATAGATAACGTTAAGTTATATTAAACCAATTAATATCCAAAACCTCCAAAAATTACAAATTTCTCAAAGTGTTATATCAAATGTAACATATTCTCAATTCAACTGCCGCCTATTGATGAAGTGTTCAAATTTTACCTCTACGTTTAAACTGATTAGAAAAACACTTCGTTCTTTCAAAATACCAAGAAATAAAAAGAAGCAAATTAATAATAGATAATCGATGAACTGGGATTTAACGCCCTTTATTTTTCCTGGAACTTGTTTACAAATCGGAACTTATTCGGGCGTAAAAAAAAACATTTTTTCCCGCCTTTCTAACTTAAAGGCTATCATTAATCCACGGATCGACGCACCAAATTCGGCGAACAAAAATGTAAGAATTATTTTATTCACATTTTTTTTTCCTTTCTTCATCGACCCAAATAAATACATAATATCAAAACCGAAAGGTGAAATTGTCAAAATTCTATTACAGAATTAAATACAGAGCCTTCATTTAATCCGGAAACCCACGTGACCTTTAAATGTGGACAACCAACACGATAGGTTAATAATGGTTAACACGAAATCACTAATTTATTAAACTACGCTTTATGTTTATTACTTTTTTTCAGTTTATATAATCTTCAGTATAAATAATCTTTTTCTTTTCATATACACAGTTTAGCACTAATAACGAAAATAAACATAACATTTGACCAGTCCTTACTTTGAACATAAAGTAAATAAAAAATAATAGAACATCATCGAAGCAGATGGCGCGGAAGGAAAAATGAAGAAGAGAAGGCCATATCGTAAGTTTTTTATGAAATATATTGTTGAAAAACAAATTAATGTTAAAATGCAAACAATGAACAGTATGTCTATTAAATAATCAAATGTTGTGTTTAAACGGTGATTTTAAAATATTTTTTGTTACTCGGGAAGCATATAAACTAATAAAAACCAAAAAGAGATAAATATAATAAATAAATACAAAACACAAGCGACCAAATATTGATAACATATCTAGAGGACATTTAAGAAATATTTTTGGTGGTATTTTTGGATGATACCACTTTTAAATAATTTAGCATCAAAAAATTACAGATCCTAAGTTTAAATAACTCACTACTCATGTGTGTCTAAACTTAAAACACCAGCCAACGAACACAAAGCAAAAAAACAATCGATATTTCATTCTAACGACAAAAATATTGTCCCCGCCCTTCTGGTTTTACTTTTGTGGTTTCTTTTCCCTCTTATTCGCAATAATTAATCTCCATTCGGACCTCTGTTTTATTTTTTTTTCCACGTCAGAGAAAAAAAGTCTACCTTCGGAACAGAGTATGATTTACAGAAAAAAACAAGCGTGGTACTTCTTTTCAAATTAGAAATTATATAGACTATAAAATAAAATACTACAGACACCACGCCTTTTACGAGATGTGTAAATGAAGTAATGAAACTAGTGGCGCAGCATTCGATCTGGCAATACTGTTGGCTATTTATTTTAGAGGCCAGGCAGGCCAAAATTTGATGCGTCTTCAGTACGAGTTTCAACTCCCTAAAGTCACTTGGTGATCCGTAGCAATTATTGAAGTGAAAACTTCTTTAGCCGCGTTGAGCGATTTTCGGTAAGGGTAAAACTTATGACTTCGCGTCACCGACATACTAGTGACGTGTTGCGCCAGACTGGCGAAATGTGCAGTACAAAAGTGAGTATTTAATATGCTAATATTTTTATGTAGAAAAATGAATAACAAAAACAAAGCATTTATTTTCGAATATTTCCAATATTGGTATCAATATTTGCGTTGAAAATTTGATATTATTTATTTTTCTATTTAATCTCTGCAATACATCGTGCAATGAATATTTCATAGTGGCTTAGGAGTTATCTTAGTAGCGTGATAAAACAGATTTCTAGTTGTTCGATAGTATTTTTGTCGCAGATTTTAAAATTAAAAATCCTATAAAATTTTATAGTAAATTTAATTTTTCAAAATTATTATTTATTGGTTTAAATTGCCAGAAATAAAATAAGTGTTTTGTTATTTTTTTGCAAAATGATTATTTATAAACTTATATCATTCAATTTCACCATTAGAACTTTACAAAAAAATATTGTAATGTAATTAGTTTTTCTAAATGTCCATTTTCTATATTTGTTTAGATCCTCGATCCTACGTGAAAAAAAAATTATACATTTTTAAATTATATATTTAAAGAATAATTAATTTAAAAATTTAAAAAGCACAGTTATTCCAAAGTTTCAAGTTTTCACTCCTGTAGGCAGTCCCCATGACTGACTATCTTTTTTTTCTTTGCTTTGCAGATTTTTCTAGTGCATTCTGAAAATGACTGACAATAATTTCGAGCAACGTCGCACTATGCCCATGTTTTTTTGGATTCTTGAGCACAGAACGATAGAAACTTTTACAAAACTTCAACAGGCCTATCTAAACACTGTTTTGTCAAAGGACCAGGTTTTCAAGTGGTTTAAGTTATTCTCAAAAAGACCATTGACTCCTCAAAGTGGAAGGCCTTCAACTGCAAGAAGTGATGAAAATGTCGATAGAATTTGGAATTTTGTGCAGCCTGATCGTCGGTTGACGATTAGAATGATTGGAAAAGTGTTGAATTTGACTCACACAACTATATAACAAAACATCAAAAAGACAACGCGGGATAAACATATTTTGACTTTTTGGGTCAGATTAAAAATGATTCATTTTCTGAAAAATGTCATTTCTCGCGACGAGTTTTGGATATTTGGGCACGACCTGAAAATGAAGTGCACTTAAACCTCACCATTGTCAAAAAAGCCAGCATGAGAAAATCAAATATCAAAAGTATGCAGATTTGCTTTTTTCATAGCCAGACCATCGCCCGAAAGGAATTTATGTCTCAAGACCAAACAGTAAACATTTTTACCGATAAATTCTTGTATTAATGATGGAAAAATAGACTCGGACGGAGATTCGGACTCGGAGATTCGGACTCGAGCTGGCAAGCTCGCACACTTTGAGTCAACGATCATTTAATACGACATTGTCGAAATTTGTGACGGTTTTGGCAGTCGTAGTAGTATATCTCTATCTTCAATCTAGCTCAATAGATGTACGACCACATTTAAGTTCAGTCGCCTACATTTTTACCATAGAAACTGAAGAGAAAGTATCCTTTATAATGGAATCCCATTAAAACAAAGTACTCTTTAACAGCTCGAACTTCAATAATTTCAATTTTTCAGAAAATATTAAAACTTATTTGCTTTACTCGCCACAAAACTAAACGCACCAATCTTTGCAGTACGTTATCTTGCAGTTGTTAGTCATCTAACCAATCATACTTTTGAAATATCATAATCATTTGGTCATACTTGCGCCATCTCTGTAAGACGAGAACTTTTCGAACCACCCTCCCATGGCAATTTTTAGTGGCTCATCTATGCTTTTAAATAAAAATTTACCTCATTTTTACCTTATTTTTATTTTTAACGTCACAACTGGCTTTTATTAAAATTCACATGTATTTCGAACGGCGGTCTCGAAAATGTTCAGTTGCTAAACACGTAGTTGCATAAACATGACGTAATACATCGGTCAATAAGTCCCCGTTCTTTTCCGTTTTTTTTGCAAATTTCAACTTAATTCATCAATAGATTCTCCTTGAAGAACAACACAATCATTCCAACGCTTTTCTAACATTTCTGCATCTTTTTTAAAGAACGATTTCTCTTTGCCTTCAAAATATCCTTCAGTTTCGGCAATTACCTATTCACTGGAGCAAAATTACTTTCCAGCGAGCATTTTTTTGAGGTCTGAGAAGAAAATATTTGCTGAGTGTTAGATCTGGAGAATAGGGTGGATGATGAAACAATTCGAAGTGGAATTCGTGCAATTTAACCATCGTTGTTAACGATTTGTGACACGGTGCATTGTCTTGGTCAAACAGCACTTATACTCGCCAGTGATATTCCGAGGAGAATAACACCAAGATAGCCCTATATGCCAACGATAGAGCCATTATGGCCAGATTCATAGACCAGAATACGCCATCGGATACCTTCAGGAACACCTGAACTATCTGACGGAGTGGTTGATAGCCTGGAAGGCCAAGGTGAATATCAGCAAGACACAGGCCGTTCATGTCGACAATCGAAGATGCAGACCCAATCGACCACTGGAGATTTAAAGGCGAGGATATTACTTGGCAGGATACGGTAAAGTATCTAGGAGTTACATTCGACAAGAGAATAACATGAAAACAGCACGGATTAAAGCCGTCACTGTAACGCAGATGACCAACCCTATGACATGCAGGTATGCAGGTTGCTTTGAATAGCAAATTATGGTTGAAACACAAACTTCTAATGATCGGGCCATTAAGACCCACACAAACGTCGTTCTTTGCTGTCAGTTTTACCCGCCCCGGTAAAAATGTTCGGGTAAAATGGCCGGTTTGTGGCCAAAAATCATTATTCATGCCGGGGTTCAAAAATATCTGCTGTAGTTCAAGTCTGTCTGTCTGTGTCACGACGCAGTTAACAAGAACGGATTTTTCCAGTGTCGGCTCTGTCTTCAAAGTAATCACCAGAGATTTTAGTTTGAGGAAATTTATGTTTTTTTTTGTTGTTTTCATAATGACAAATCTGAGGAATTACAACAAACAATTTATACTTGAATTCATAGAACAGTATAGAAGCCATCCGTGCCTTTGGAAAATTAAATCTACCAAGTATTCTGATAGAGATATAAATAAACCCTACGAAGAAATGATAATAAAATTACAAGAAGTAGATAACTCCGCTACGAAAGAACCAGTCAAAAATCACTCCGCCCAAGAGCTTCAGGTGATGAGGTGAAGCAACTGAAAATTTTAGGTCTTTGTTACTCCTTCCAGTAGCAAGAAATCTTAGTGTGGCGGTAAGACGATCATGCGGTGAAATACTTTGTCTCATTAATGTATCTTGCTTTTGTATTAGTTTTGTTACTAAAGTGAGCTGCTCTAAATACGTTTCTTCGTTCATTCGCCGATAATTTAACCAGTCTCGATTCAGATAAACTGAACGAAACAACGCCTAGTGTGTGGCTGAAGTCGTTGTTCGTATTTATCCGGGTGGGTAAAACTGTCAAAAAAGAAAGACGACTGTAGGGGGCCTTTAGTAAAAAGTGTCTTGATGTACGAATCCATCACATGGGGCTACGCGGCAAAATCCTACATCAAATCACTAGAGCAAATGGAAAACAGACTAGTGAGACGATTTTGGGTGCCCCATGGTTCGTGAGACACAACCAAATTCGCCGAGAGACAGGATAGACTCCCTTACAGCAGCGTATCTGAAACAAAGCAGAAAAGGCCTTCCTGAACATTGTTGTATTGCTGTTCACCCCAATAAAGAACTGCGATAACTGACAGACTACCGTCTGGAGGAAATCGCAGAATGGGGTGGCAGAAAGCGTAGAAGGCCGAAACTACACTTGTTAGGAGACTAGGCTGACTGTATCCAACGAGGGATCATTTCGTGTTCTCTTCCAGCGTAGGACACACTACATGGGACTATCATGTCCTGCGCTTAGGAAAAATAAGGAAATTGCGGCAAAGTGAAGTAAGTTTTTTTCAGGAACAGGATCAATGACAAAATAAGATAGCTGCACGTAAGCAAAGTTATATACAGCTGAACTACCTTAGGTTAGTTCGGTAATCTCCTCTAGTCCAATCTCCTAATCCGGTTCGTTTCTCCTCTGTTTACTTGTCCTGCAGACGAGCGTGGTGCGAAAAGTTCTATCCAAAATCGTCGTCATGGATCGACCTGCGAAAACATCAAGGAAGAGAAGACAATGGTGTCACAGTGGCCCAGTGTTAGGGGAGATCATTGCTCCATCTACCTGATGTGTAATTTCGGCATTATTTTGGAAAATAACCTGTATTTTCGAAAATAAGATGGGTCGCGTTCTGCATGATGCGGTCGCTTTTTTTGTTCATTTGGAGCCTTTTCTGCGATATCGTCCGTCAAACGCACCAATAACGCTATGTAACATTCGCTTTTGAAGGATTTACCTTTCTCGAGATAATAGATGCCATGCTCATCCCATGCTTATCCCAAAATAGAGAGGCCATAACCTTGGTTGCCCATGGTTGTATTTTTGGTCGCTTCGGACAGTTTAACAGGCTGCTGTGTACTCAGCTGACTACCGATTTGACTCCGGAGTATACTGATGGATCCACGTTCAATCCATTGTCACTTACCGCATGAAAAATTCTTTTTATTTCGCTTAAATAGCTCCAAACTTTGCTCAGAATCATCAATACGTTGTTGTTTTAAATACGCTGTGAGCAAACACGGTACCCATTTCGATAGCTATGTACACATTCCCAAATGTGCATGCAAAATAGTGTTCAAAACAATTCCTTTCGATATCTTCACGGTAACAGCTATCTCCTGCAGCTTTACTTTACGGTCTGGCGAAATAATTTTGTGAATTTTTGTGATGTTTTCTGGCGTAACCACTTCCACTTTTTTTTTTTCATTGTTTTGAAAATCATAAAAGTAGCGTCACTTAAAGCACAACAACTCAGAAACTAGTAGGTAAATTGTCATAAAATTTTGACACCTGGCATTTGAAGGTTGGCACAATCGACCAGTAACGATTTTTCGTAAGTGACGCCATTTATATTTCAAACCGAAGACTTCTCGTAGACCTCTCGGAAGAGAGGGCAGCATTCTGGTTTACCCAGCCTCGAATATTCAACAACCTTAAATTTAAAATGTTTACCATTTTATATAACTGCATTAATAACTACACACTTAAATTTATTCACGAAAAGTTAGAGCTTTTTAAAATAACCTAAAATTGAAAGTAAACAAAGGAAGTTAATAGCGGTAGGCATGAGGATTTCACGTCCGATATTTTTTCTTTCGACTTGTTTACAAGTCCAAACTTGTTCGGGTGAAAAAAGCGTTTTATCCTTGCCGTTCCAACTTAAAAGCCATCATTAATCCACGGATCAACGCTTCGAATTCGTTGAATGAAAATATAAAATAATTTCATTCGACTTTTTCCTTTTCCCCATCTTGACGGATCCAGATGAATTTATCCTGTCAATTTGGGAGATCTAGAGCGTTAGAATTCCATCGCACCATTAACCATAACAAACGTGGACCTACTTTAATTCAATTTTCTTATTTTACGGCTGGCAGTTTATTATTTTCGCACCAGATTTGCTTGGCGATATATTTAAACGCCAACATGAAGCAATGAACAATCGATTTCCCGTTGAAACGACAAAAATATTCACCCTCTTTCTGTTGGCTTTACTTTTGCGGTTTCTCTGCCCTCGTTTATTTTTCCTTCACAGTAATTAATCCCGTTTCGATTTTTTGTTTCGTTTTTTTGTTTCGTTTTTTTTTTTCGTTTTTAGTCGGTAGAAAAAAAAATGTCACCTTTACGTCAACATTAGTTCTGTTATAGGAAAACCGAAAATAAGTCGAACATATTTGACATGGTTTAAATTAATAATATGAGCAATTATACCTATGGGTGTGAATCTCAGTCGTTATCAGAATACTTCACCACCTTAATAAAGGATAAAAAACAAGTATGGCGGTTAATAATTCTTATTTTTTTCTTTAAAAAAACACGCTTTTGAAGAGAGGTAAAAGAATAGTTTATTCAAAGTATGCACCATCGCTAGCTGCACATTTTTTCCATCTCTCTGGAAATTTGTGGATGCCCCCCTGAAAACCCGTACATCCTTTGAGGTTTGGTTTGGAAAGTGTGTGAGACATCGATAAAAATAAGTGGTAATCAGAAGGGGCCAAATCTGGTGAGTACAGCGGGGCATAATAACTTATTCTGGTCTGGGTCTGGGTTTTCGATCAAGACATGGTTCAAATTGATTATTTGTTGACGGTAGCGAACGGTATTAACTGTTTCACCTAGTTTGAAAAGCTCATGGTACACGACACTCTTCTGATCCTACCAAATACACATCATTACCTTCGTTCCAAAGTGAGTCGGTCTTCCGGTCGATGTTGATGGTTGTCCTGGATCAACCCATGATTTTCTGTGTGTTAGGTTCTCCAAATATATCCATTTTTCGTCTCCAGTCACGATCCGATACAAAAAAGTGTTTTTTTCATGCCAAGAAAGCAAAATTTCGGACACCATTTTTCGCTTTTCCATCTGTTGGTCGTTCGGCTGATGTGATACCCATTTTCCTGCCTTCTCGATCTTTTGCATACCCTGCAGATAATCACAAATGGTTCGGTAACCAGCATTTAACTTCTCTGCCATTTGTTGTTGAGTTTACATATCGTCTTCTTTCAACAATTATTTTCGGCATTCCTTGTCTTTCAAGTCGAAATTACCAGTTTTGAATTGTCTAAAACAACGCCCATAAGCATCTTGTATTGAGATGTTGTCATAAGGATGATATAGGATAGCTTTTACTCGCGTTTTTCTTTTGAGTGAACAAGGAAAGCAGTACTTTAATTGGCTTGAAACTCGACATGTTTACCACACGAAAAAATATGACGCTAACTCGAAATCATTTAAACATTATGGCGTTTTGAAAGGTACTGTCGTAGCAACAAAATGACATAAGAGATTAGACTGTGTACTGACTATTGTTTCCAACGCCAGCTAAAAATTACGAATTACTAACCGCCACAGGAATATGAATAGGAGTAATTTAAGTATACTCAAACATACGACATATTTATTAAACATATTTATTTATTTATTCATCCAAAATTATATTGTCTCCTTAAATGTAATCTCCTCTCCGTGCACTTATTCCGACATTTCTCCAGCCTTTGAAACACTTTCTAGTTTTAATACTCGACTTTTGATATTCCCTTCAAAGCTGTCGTCCACGAAGAGGTTTCTTTAATAAAAGGAAAATAAAAAAGACATATACATCTGGTGTATATAGTAGTTGTAGCATTTGTATGATTTTTAGTATAAAATTAAATAATTTATCACGGTGTACATAGTGTGGGCTATCATGATGCAAGAACCATGAATTGTTTTGCCAAAAATCTGCATGTTTTTATCGAATATACTCGCGCACATAACGCATACGCTTAAATATTATAATATGGTAACTGTTTTGACACAAAAGTAATCGTCGAAACTAGTTTTTGACTGACTTTGACGTATTTTTTTCAGTTTCAGGTGTAACAATCAACTGTTTATGGGCCATAAGCATAGATCCATCTCATAACCAACTATTACGTATACATTGCAAACTATAATCATCCACAGAAATTATTTCTTGCACAACTTCAACACGACGATGTTTTACAAAAAAAAACAGTGTTTTCGGGGCAAGCCGAGGAGAGGCAGCTGCTCTTCAAAATTAATTATATTGACCGTAATGATAATCCAGTAATATCCATAATACCTCTAATACTTAATAGGCGATTACTCAGTACAAGATCGTTGATTACGGTAATGTTTTTTTTACTGGTTGACCTGGAAGGTTTTCCTGAACAAGGTTCACGACCATTACTAAAGTCCATGTACCACTTGTAAAAACTTATTTTTAACATAACTTTTTCGCAATATTCTTGATGAATCAGCTCAAAAAAAAGCCGTTTTAGATAAAATTTAATACAAAGTCTTTACCCGATCAATTTATACATTTTAAAAAATTCCCTACAATTTTTTTTAATACTTTCCAAAGACGCTATTATTTCTAACTTAAAAGAGCGATAATTTAATATATATACAAGGTGCGTCTCACGGAAAACAGGACTTTTAAAAAAGCTATTTTAACGGCGTCATATTTTGCCACCATCTTTTTTTGTGATAAGCGTTGAAAAGCTGCATTCTTCATTGACGTTCTGACAAAATTCATGACATTCGGATCGTTAGAAGCCAAGTTATCGCGCTTAAAGTGCCACTGTGTTTATACCATCGGTCGAAAAATGAACATCGAACAAAGAGCGTATATTAAGTTTTGTTTTAAACTTGGTAAAACATTCACCCAAACGTTTCAATTAATGAAGCAAGTGTATGCTGAGAATTGTTTGTTCGGTAGCAGAGTCCATGAGTGGTTTAAATGATTCAAAGGTCATGAGGACATTAAGGACGATCAATACCCTGATCCAAAAAATTCCGTAGTTACTTAAAGTAACAATGAAATTGTGCGTGAATTTATAAATAAAATCAGATTCATTGCGATACAGGAAAATGGAATTGAGCATGTCCAAAGGTTCAATTCATCGTATTTTGACCGATCATTTGGAACTTTGAAAGGTTTGCGCACGCTTTGTTCCCTATAAATTGACTGACGACCGAACATTGCTCCGAATCCAACATTGTATTGACTTCATTAAAGAGTTGAAAAAAGACGAAAACTTCACGACGTTACTATTGATGAGATGTGATGTTTTCAATATGATTCAGAAACCCAGCGTCAAAGTGCTGAATGGAAGAACCCGAATGAGCTAAATCCGAAGAACAGCCTTTTCGAGAAGCAAAAAATCAGAACATTGTTGATTTATTTCTACGATTCAGTGGGATTCTACGATTCATATTTCACATTTAACCAATTTCTTCTAATCTTAATTTCTCTCCTACCATTGTGATTTTTTATTTTTAGAATATATTGGATTGGTTTAATATTTTTGCCTGTCCATCATAGTGTCCTATACAATCTATGTATTTCATTTCTCCTGTAATTTTATCAAAACTTTCTCATTATGCCTTTTTTCTCTTTCGTAAACACCTTTTTTTTCTAGATTCCCTATAAAGTATTTTCCCTTCTAACTCATTCACTAATATCTGGTGTATCAGCTGTTCCTTGTCTTAATTTTGTCATGATATTCTTTATCATATCATGTATACAAGGTATATTTTTTATCATACCGTCTGTCTTTCCCTCTTGACTTACACTGAGACTTTTTTTTCCATACATACTCTCTCATATACTATGTATATACTTAATTATTTTCATTTTAATTAACCCACCATTTATGTTTTTTATTACTATGAAAATGTATATTACTATAGGAAAAATATATTTTTATATATTAAAAATATAAGTATACAATACAAATGTTGTCTGTTCATTTCTGGATTTCAAAAAAGCATATGATTCTATTGACCGCGAACATATGATTATATTGACCTGGCAATTATTAAAGCAACACTAACTAATACAAGGTCAAAAGTTAAATTCATGGGTGACATCTCGGAGCCTTTTGAAATTAAAACTGGAGTGAGACAAGGGGATGGACTCTCGCCACTCTTATTTAACTGTGTTCTACAAAAAGTAATACAGGAGTGGCGTGTAAAAAAATATCGGCCCTGAATATTGACCAGCTCATTAAACTGGGGAGAACCAACATCGAAATATTTTTTTTTGTTTGCTGATGATCTAGCAATTTTAGCTCAAGATATATTATCGGCACAAAAACAAATTGAAATCCTAAAAGAAATAGCAAAATTACTCGAAATTTCCTTTGAAAAGACACAATACTTGACCTGCAATAGACTAAGATCACAGTATCTAAAAACAAAATATGGTAACATCAGACAAGTCTCTCAATTTAAATATTTGGGTGAAATAATCATGGAAAATGGGTTGGAAAAAGCGGCCAATAAGGGTAGATGTCAAAAAATGAAAACTGCATTGAAACTTTCACAAAATATTTACAACACAAAATGTATATGTAAAAACACAAAACTGAGATATTACAACAGAGTTATTAAGCCAGAATGTCTATATGGCCCAGAAACGCTGATTTTAAATAGAAAAAAAGGCATCGAGGAGATTGAAAAGGAAGAAAGAAAAATCATAAAAAATCTTAGGCCCCAAACAAATAAATAGCATAACATACCGACTTCCAGAAAATCAGAAAATCAAACAATACACAGATATACATAGCGATATGAGAAAAAGAACACTTAAGTTTTACGAACACATAAACGGATGAATTCCAGATGATTAGGTTAACTAGACAAATAGTTGAAGTCTATGAAAATAGGAGTAGAGCTAAAATTGAAACAATGAAATGGATTGCTGCAATTAAAGAGGACCTAAAAACACCAAATATTACACAAAGTGAAATTCAGGATAGAAACTGTTTCAGACACAAGGTTAACATTTGGAAGGTTGGCCAGAGAGAAAAGTGTAGGAGGACCGGAATGACTTGGTCTGACAAAAGGAAAAAAGCCCATAGTGAAAGAACGAAATCAGTATGGGCGCAAAGGAAGGCTAACAACAACAAACGCGTCTAACTGTACTTCGCTTGGTCCACCAGGGTCCATATGTGAATAATAATAAAAATATGATATACTAGCTGTACCCGCCCGCTTCGCTGGGCATTTAAAATTGTTTTTATTGTCATTAGTACAGTTTCTTTATTAAAAAATTTTTAACTTCCCCTCCCCATCTTAAATCAAGCTTACATATAGTGCCCTCAAATATAGTATTTAATCTTCCTAATATTTAATCTTTGTCGTCTATCTCATCTTCTTCGATGATAGTTTCGATTGGCCGCCAATCGTTCATGAGCCCCATGTACTTATTAGTTAAAACGACATCTTCTTGATTGCACCGAATGATGTCATTTGGAAAGCATTGTTGTAAGGTCTGATAGATTTAAAAATGCATTTAATTTTACATGTGTTCCATGGAGTTTCATGGAGTTCCATTTTAATAGCTCTGGAAGTTGTCTCAAAGGTTCTAGTTTTATTTTGCCAGCTGAACAGCATAAACCTTCACATTCACCAATCCACTTTAATGCTTTACAATAACTACAAAGTTTTGTCATTGAACTAAATTTTGATTCTTGTTTATCAACTGTTGGATCATACGAAAAACCACAATTTATTTTTAGTTTCCAACGAATTTTTAAATTCGTACATCGTAAATCTTCTTTCCATTTTTGTTCTTTTTGTAATCTATTTTCCGTTTCATCTTGACTTTCACATGCACGCTTAGCTTTCATATACTTTGATTTAGACGTTACTAAATTTAATTTGGACTTTCCTTTTTTAGGCATTTATGACTACAACAAATAATTGGAAAAAATTAAAAACTATCTTGAGATTGACAACCGAAAA
This sequence comes from Cosmopolites sordidus, assembly GCA_031761425.1. Taxonomy (NCBI): domain Eukaryota; kingdom Metazoa; phylum Arthropoda; class Insecta; order Coleoptera; family Curculionidae; genus Cosmopolites; species Cosmopolites sordidus. The sequence goes on along the minus strand of JARFXV010001128.1, from coordinate 317,036 downwards.
TTCAATATAAAAAATTGAAATAAATATCTTACTAATTTAATGCTGGGAAACTAATTTTTCGTTTTAATCTAATTATTCCACGCTTCCTTCTTTTCTTCTTTTTCTTCTTTAATTAATAATATATATATATATATATATATATATATATATATATATATATATATATATATATATATATATATATATATATATACATATATAAATATAAACATATACATATAGATATATATGTTTTTAATATCTTTTTAAATCAGTCAATTGACATTTGGTAAAAAATTGTTTTACCAAGTTTTAATGCTACAGAAAAATATTAATTTAACGGTTTAATTAATTATTAATTTATTAAAATTAATAATAATAGTAGTTAATGTACATGATAATAATAATAATCAATAATAAGTTGATAAAAGCTGAAATTTAAAATTTAGCGTTTTTGATCATTAGCGCCCTTACAACCGCCTGGAGTTTGAACTCCGTTGCAGACATTCTTAATTAGTCTTAATATAGCCCAAGCAAGAAAAAATTCATTTGAAATTTTCATGTTAATAATCAGTTTATAAAAGCTATACAATCAGATAATTAGCGATTCTCATCATTAACGCCCCCGCAACTGGTGTAGGGAGTCCAACACTCATATAGATATTAGCCTATCCATTAAGTACATGTATTTTCTACATGGATGCCAATTCAAGTCAATCGGATGCATGAACCACTGTAGATTTATATATTAGTATAGATTAAACCTATGAATTGATTTTTGAAATAAATGTATAATTCTAAATAGCGGAAATTAAATTTAGTATCCATTATAATGTCCACATTTCATCGTTCGATTCAATGATACATTGCCACATACAGCACTCTCTGTAATTTCCATTTTTGTTTCCAAGAATCAATACACCGATTTTTCTCTCTAATTGTCTAATTTTTCTCTCTACAGTTAACGAAGACGTTAAGATATCCACTGTTGAGTAACTGCAAATTTACAACAAACTCCTCTAGACTTTGAACGTGTTTTTATAGAATAGTTGCTGAATTCAACGCCATCTTATACTACGTTTTACACGTTTAATAAATTATAACATTTTCGACGCGTTGTCATAAATCCTTTTCGTGGCTTTAAAACCATTTTCCTTTAAGTGAAATTTTAAATCGTATTGGAGTGGAAAATAAATCAAAAAGAGGGAATTGTCTCGAATTTCTTTTATCGAGAGTCATAATGTCTACTATTATTTTGTACGATAAGAAGATTCTGTTTTCAGACTATTTGAAATGGACTTATCAAAAAACATAAAAGCATGGAATTACGAGGGTTGATCAATAAGTACCCATGTTTAAAATAAAGACGTATTTTTTTTCACAAATTTATTTTTATTTTTCAACGTAGTCTCCTTTTAGGTCTACACACTTTTCCCAACGTTGGTGCCATTTTTTAACCCCTCGAAAAAATACGAAAGTCGCTGGGTGCCAGGTCGAGCGAATAAGGTAAGTGCGGAAGCAATTCGTAGCTCAGTTCGTGCAATTTGGCTGCGCCAATTAAAAATGAATGTGCCGGTGCGTTATCGTGATAGAAGACCACTTTTTCTTAGCCACTGCCCTGTGATTGTTTTTCCTTTCTGCAGAAAGTCCATGAGGATTATTCTTTTGGAATCCAAAATATCGTGACCATAATCTTTTCGGCTGATGGAACCGTTTTTGACTTCTTCGGAGCAGATTCACCAGGAAAAACCCATTGGTTTGAGTGTCTCTTGTTCTCTGGCGTGTAATAATGTATCCAAGTTTCATCAACGGTGACGACTCGACGTAAAAAATCCTGCGGATTTCGCTTGAAACGGTCCAAACAGTGCTTTGACATTGTTAGTCGGACCCGCTTGTTGTCCGCCGTGTGCAATCGCGGCATCCATCGGACCGACACTCCACGGACTCCCACATTCTTATCAGTTAAAATTTTGATTGTCATTCGGTACGAGATACCTACGGTCTCAGCTACTTCGCGCACTTTCGTTCGGCGATCAGCAAAAATCATGTCATGGACCTTTTCGGCGATTTCCTCGGTAACCACGTCTGACGGGCGTCCTGACCGTTCTTCGTCGAAAACAGTTGTACAACTACGCTTAAACTCGTTAAACCAATATATCACGGTTGTCATAGATGGTGAAGGGTCCCCATAGACAGCATGCAACTTCACTTTTATTTCTTCGTATGTTTTTCCATCCAAATAAAAAACGAATTGCGGATCGATATTGCTCTTTTTCCATTTATCGAAAAATACAAAACACGAATGATACAACTGGCTGTCGAAAAAAAACTAACCTATGAATTTATCTGAAATTCAGCATGAGGTCGTTTAACAGTCTGCAGTACATAATGGTAATGTCAATTTCACTCGTCAACGCCATCTGTTATCAAACACGGGTACTTATTGACCAACCCCCGAATATTTATTGGAATAATAAAATTCGTTGCATAACAGGACGAGGCTTCCGAAATGATTTATGCAACTTTCTACAAGATCGGATACAATTTATTTAATAGAATTCGCGAAACTTAGCTGTTTTCTTTTTAATTTGCGTAGAATTGTATTTATAATATACTTTAATTTAGTATTAGAAGAATTTATGGTTTGATGGCCTGGGCTGCCAAAGCCATTTAGCGGCTTAGATGTTAGTCACACATGAGAAATAATGGACGGAAAACAAAATGATAGTATGAATACAGAAAGTATGGCACAACAGTATGAACCGTAACGCAAACTTAAAAACGTCCACCTTGGCCAGGTAGCCAGATGTGTACCAACAGCTAACACCCCCTATAGGAATGGATGTTCGCGACTTTTTATTATCTGTGAATGTAAGGATCAGTACCACATCGGCAAATGGAGATGCCCACTATAAATTAAATAGGAATATATACATAAAATTGCCAAGAATATAATAAAATCGGTGTATAAGTAAAGTGTAGTAAGTAGAATAGTTAAGAAAGCTGCAATTAAAAGGTCTAGTAGGATAGTGTATGGACACGAAGATGACTGAATCTGAAAGAGCAAGGCAATATAGCTAATGAAGTTAAAAACAGATGAAGAAATGAGTATGAAATAGAGGGAGTATGAAATACTATTGATGTTATTATAGAGCAATCACATAAAAAGAGACAAGTACAACCATAGAACCGAGTTGTTGCATTAGTGCTTGACATTCAACTATCATGATATGGTTCTAGCAAAGTGTCTTTCAAATTGAGTGATTTTTTAATTCTTGGATAAAACACAGCATTTGCTTTAATTTAAAAACACTTGATAATTGATAATTGAAGGATACGGTATGACATTTAAACCCGAAAAAAATATCTGCCAAATGACCAATTCTTGCAGCTCCACAGACGTCTATTCTTTTGTCAAAATTTTGGATAACATTTTAGCATAACAGTGGCTCTATCTCACCAATGACTCGAATAATTTCATCCTTCAGTTTAGGAATCAATTGTGGATTGTTTTTATAGACCTGGCTTTTCACGTAACCTCAAAGAAAATAATCCAACGGTTTATCAATTTAGCCCATAAGAATCCAGTTATTATCTCTCGATATCAAACAGCATTCACAGTTACAGCTTTATCAGTAGCATCGTTAAAGAAATACGACCCAATTACACCTCCTGACAATAATGCATACCAAACAGTGACTCGTTTAGGATGTAAAGGTTTCTCATGAATCAATCGTCGATTTTTCTCACTCCAAATGCGGCAATTTTGTTTATTAACATAGCCACCAATTTAAAAATCTGCTTAATCTGAAAAGCCGACTTTTTTGAGAAAAATCATATAAAAAGATAATTTTTTGAGAAAAATCATCTGTTTGTTCTTTGATCCAATTGACAAATAGATGACGTTTTGCATGATTCAGTGGCGTTTAGTTCCTGTTGTATTTCAAGCATATATGTCTGCAGCTCTAAATCCTTTCGTAAAACATGCTATGTTGTAGATTCACTGAGTCCAAATTGTTGTGAACGTCGACTAATGGAAATCTATGACTTTTCAGCAACACTTTTACGCACCAAATCAATATACTCTTGTGAACGACGAGTACTACTATATATTGCTCGACTTTTATCTTCCACCTTCAATCCACTTTTTGAATTTTTTGAACTATTCGATTGATAGTGCTTTCAGATACACGATTCTGAAAAATGTATATATCACGCAATGTTCTAAAAACATTTTTCCATTTTCATAAAATATTTCAACAATTTTAACGCATTGTTGTATTGTGTATAACACCATTTTTATAAATGCCATACATTACAATTCTGAAATGGGACTGGACTAAGGCAAATTCACAACGCCATCTGTTTTTTTCAAGACTTTAAGAAACCGCTCAATTCGAAAGACCTGTTATATAACCTGTATGCAACGAAACGCACTTATTTTTCCGTGTCGGAACTACTATGGAATTCCTCCACGAGGAGGAAAACATTGTAAATTTAAATGTCTTTGTAAACTTTGAGCAACTTTGAGCTGATAAATTAGGAATATCGGTTGAATCGTAGGTATGAGTATACCATCAGGGCTATCTTGGTATCTGGAAGTGACATGTTTTGATTTGTAGTATCAGTGTTATAATAGAAATAAATTTTACCAGGTCCTTGCTTCCAAAATGATTGTCTTAATCCTGGTTTGGTGATTTTTAAGAGAGCTGACATTCTCCTGAATAGTGTCGTTTAAACCGTTAAGAGTGGATTTCCATTCAGATATGGTATGTCCATACTTATTATTCCACCTAGGCAACTGGGGAGCAGTGCTAAAAGTGTAGAAAGATAGAATGGAGTATTTGTTATGAAACCTGTGAACATGGAGGGTGAATATAATTTACCCTATCATATCATAATTTTAAAACAATCCAACATTCTCAACATAATTATTATTCATCACATATTTTGTTTTTCTGAATAATCTGGCAAATTCGAAATCATTTTGTTTCATTTCGAAGTTTCCTGGACGCGGTAATCAACTGGCCACCACGATCATGAGATCTCACGCCCTTGGATTGTTTGTTGTAGGGTTTGTGACATTAATGACCTTAAACGAAACATTCAGAATACCATTGGAAATATACCACATGATATGTGTGAAAGAGTAATCAAAAATTGAATCTCCAGAATGCATTCCAACTGATGAAGTCGGGAGGAACATTTGAACAACATTATTTTCAAAACATTATGCCATTATTCGTCCGTATTTATCATTATCTGCCATTTCAAAATTATGACTGGCTTATTGGAAACACCATTGTAAGAAAATGTTGCAGTAGTATTTTAAAACATTTATACAACATAATTCCCTATAATTAAAAAGCTGCAATAATTTTAATACAAAATTATATTATTGATTGATTTGCTCTTTACTTTGTGATAGTTCATTTTTTAAATCGAATAAAACAATCTTATATTTTGTTATCTATCACTTTTAATTTTAAAAATGTGTGTGACTATTGTTTCGTAAAACAATTACGAGGAGTACGAAGGAGTTACGAAACGATATGAGACGTAGTGTTTGAGAATGTAAAATCATTTTACGAAACTATAGTCAAACAAGTTTTTTTAAATAAAAGTGATAGATAACATTGTTTTATTCGATTTACAAAATTATATAATAGTGGAAAAAATTAATACGCGATAAAATATTTGTGATAACTAACGAGTTTTGTTTGTGGTTGGAAAATGAGTGTTCCACTATGAACAACTTGCTGCCGCGTAAATGGAAAATTCAATTATTTAGCAATTTACGATTACATAGCGAGAATTTACGATGATCCTTGGCTAATACAAAGCATCCGGCTGGTACATTCTGCGAGATACATACCCTTGATACTAACTAACTCGCTGGGTCTCTCCACTTATCTCGATTCCATCGTTATTAATCTCATTATATTAACAGGAAACTACTTAGTGTTGGGGAGTTTGCATTAAACCGTTTGATGAACATCCTTCTCAGAATGGGAAACTAAGAATGAACAATGTGACGCTATTTTAACCGCACTGCTTACCATATTCTCGATGTTACATTATATCTCAAACTGATTAGAAAAATAATGAACAGTATATATTTTTTTGAGTCAACAACCTCAAGAATCTAAACCTTAATCTTTGCACTCGCGTCCTCACTTCAAAGACTTCTAATAATAATATCATTAAAATATTTTATAATATATATTTTTCAGAGAACTTTTGTATTTTGAAAATCTTTATGGAAAATGTTGGTTAAAAATAGTTGACAAATAGTTATAAACTTTCGTGAATTCTATAAAGTAATTTATATCCTATCTTACAGAAAGTTTCTGAATATATAATCATCTTCTTAGATACCCATGGGATGTAAGGGTGTTTATATATCATAATATTTCTTTCTAAACCAGTTCCAGGCTTTAAATCCTGTTTTAACCTTTTCGCTTGTGCCCACATTTTTTCCTTCTTCTTTGTAATCTTTCCCACCTCTTTGCCCCAGGTTTGCTTTTGTTTTCCTCTCTTCCTTTTCACTTGCGCTCTATTCCTTCCTAAACCGTCTTGACTCGTATTGTATTTGCCAATATTTGGAGATCTCTTTTGGGAATATTTGGGATCTCTTTACTCTAATGTATTTTGTATTTATCGCTCTTATTTCATTGTTTTGATATTCAGTGATATTGTTTTGATATTCGGCATCCAAGACTCACATCTGTATGTTAAGGTTTACATATTGTTTTGTATATTTTCATATTTGTCTTACCTCTTTCTTGTTTATGAAGCCTCTTCTCAAGGCATTATATACTCTGTTCGTTTTCATTATACTTTTACTCAAGCCAATTTCATGTTTTCCGGTCTCTTGTAACATTACACCTAGATATTGAAAATTATTAACTTTCTGTATCTCTTCGTTGTCTAATATTACTTTAAGTTACTGAAATCATATTAAAAAAATTGTCCTATTATGCAAGGAATTCTATTAATCCCGTAAATCTAGTTTAATGCTTTTATATATCTAACTTTGCAACTTCATTTCAAACCTAAATAGTTTTTCCTTTTTTTGTTAGTGTAGAGCCCTGAGTTCTCAAAAAAGAATCGACTTTGGGAAAGTAAGCGCTCAAAATAATACTGAACACTGTAGTTCTCGATAAATACATTTGGGACAACTCTTTTTGATTTATTTTCCATTTCAATGAAAAATTTTAAATTTCAATTGAAGAAAAATACTTTTGTAGCTACGAAAAGATTTATGGTCCTGCGACAGAAAAATATTCAATTTATTAGACGTGTAAAACATTAAATAATATGACGTGGAAACTATTGAGAAAAAACACTGAAACTATTGTTAAAACCGTGCTCGATGTCAAGCAGAGTTTGCAATAAACTTGTTCAACAATGGATTTTTCATAGCCCGTATTAATTCATTAAAATATAAAGGGGAATAGGTGAATAGGTGAATTGAAAGCAGAAATTAGAGAATAGAAATTATAGAAATAAGAGAATGGAGATTAAAATCATTGAATGAGATGATAAAAATTGTGTATTTTATTAAATCTTTAACTTAATTTCCACCATGTTCACATATACTACTCTGATTACTCTAATCAAAAAGTAAGGTGACTTGTTTTAGTGAGCTTTACGTATCGAATACTATCTGTTTTTTAAGTTGGTACAACTATCCTTGACCTCACAAAGAAGTTTTATATAATTTCGTTTGTTAAATTAAAATGATAGTGTCTTTGGGGATTGTTAAAACTTTTTGTCGACGATTGTGTAAAATTCATAAATTTATCGAGCAAAGGATTTGCATAAAATGTATAATGTGTGTAAAACCGAAGTTTCTTGTGCTGATGCCAAGTTGTACAAAGACTTTAGTGATGGCAGAGAAGCAGTTGCAGATAAATCTCGTTCAGGAAAACTTTCCACGTCAACCAATGAACAAATCCTTATCAGACTCAAGTATCTTATTCTGAGAACTCACCAATTAAATATTAAACATAATTAAATATTAAATTTTAGCTTTGAGGCAACAAGATTGATATTTTTTGCATCATAACGCACCATCGTATACTTCAATTATTATTCGTGAATATTTCGCTAAAAATGCCAACAAATATCGTTGGACATGCACCATATTCACCAAATATGATACCGTGGGACTTTGTTCTGTTCCACATTGAACAAAACAGTTCGTTGATGCTGTTTTGAGTCCATAAAAACCATCCGTAAGTCCATAAAAACCAAGACCGTTCGCTGGCCGTTTTCAAGGAAATATCAGAAGCCAAGTCTAAAAACCGTTTGGATAATTGAAGTAATTTTAATTAATTGATCATTCTATTAAAATTTAAATAGTAAAGGAAGCAGATCTTTCACATATTTTGTTGTTAGAAAATACGTATTTGCTGGGCAATTTGTGTTTAACTGATACCAGTAAAATAATCTCTTAAAATAAAAAAGTTTAGAACGGAATTAGTTAAATTTACTTTTACATAATATGATAATATTTCAAAATACAATCGGTAGGTAGCTATTTTCTTAAATTAGAGATGCGTCAACCACTAAAGAGATTTAGTGTAATGGCAACTTCACACATTCAAGATACGTTCCGATCAACGGTCTTCAACAAACAATTAACTCCGATGAGCATCCCTCACGGACCATAAACCCTTGCTTTATATATAACGTTTAGTTTCTCGAGAAACCTACCAAATGAAGTGTATTAAGTAAAGAAGTAGAAGGAAAGGTCTACGCTCGCTTATACTGCACTAACAATATCGTGGTGATCGACAATATACAATATTCATCTGATTTGATTCTGTGTAACTTATGCCTATTCCATGATGGTAAAAAAAAATTTCTATACAATTTCAAACATCCAGCAGACCTTTACTACTTACTTACATATGGAAGAAAGGAAAAATCTTATGTTGTTCTATTAGTAATTTAAAACTTGTTAAAATAAGTAAATAGAGCTTAGATTACGTATGAACAGATTCAAATAGAAAAAAGTAAGAAAACCATAAACCAGGATAAAGGACCTATACCATTCAGTAAACTTTTTAAATTACACTGGCCAACAAAAAAAAATATTTAAAAAAACTTCTTAAACAAATACATCTAAAAATGTCTTTTTGGTCTTTTAGAAATCGTATCTAGTACCAGTTTTTTGTATCGCTCACAGATCTCTCACAAGATGACATCGATTATATTTCAAAATAGGGAAAATTTGATACATAAAAATAAAAACTTAAACCGTACTTTTATTTGATTAGGCTACAATTTTTACTTACGTTAACATATTTTACTTCAATAAGAATATTTTAGGTGCTTATTATTTTGAATTTCCTTTCCCTTTTCTGTGTAAAGTTTCTTGTATAGGTTTTTCTCCGATGTGATGCATTTTGTTATTCTCTATGAAGTGACCAACAGTAATCATCCATCATGTTAAACTTGAAGAGATTTACCACTAAACACCAAAACGCTTTTTGATCAGATTGATTTAATCAGATTAAATCATCTCCTGATGATGCTAACATGGTTAGCGAAACGTGCGTCGAGCAGTTCAAAAAAGCGTTTTGGTCTTTAGTGGTAAATCTCTTCAAGTTTAGTATTTCACACCAAAGGTTCCAACAGAAGAATTGAATATCATGTTGATATTCGCTGATATCGTTTCTCCATCTCCTGTATGTCCTGATGAAACCGTTCCCCCTGCTCTTCACTCATATCGCTCAACTGTTTAGGAAAAAGGTCAAGATGGTTGTGCAAGAAGGGGACTTTAAGGCTTATCAGACAACCCAGATTTTTGAACTTGTCTATCCTATTAGCTACGATAAGTTCATAGGGTCTTTCACATTGCCCAAAAACAGGCCCAAAGAAAACCCCCAGAATATATCAGAAGCCCAGTTGGACTTCTGATAAATAAGAAAATATTTTACACAAATATGTAAAACATTCACCATCTTTAGGCAAGGATTTTACAAATTGTTTCATTAAACCTAACTTAATGTGTAGTGGTGGTAGAAGAATCTTTATTGGGTCTCATAAAGTTTTATGTAAAATGTTCTTCTCGTCAGGTGTTTGTTAAAGTTTTTCTTACATGTCACTCATTTTTTGGACCAATTTTGATCCTTGTTCTGCTGTCCTACTCACATATAAAACATGGAAACTTTGTAAATCCCTTTTGTTGACCAAGGATCTTGGAGAAAACTTTTAAATCTCCGCATGCCATCCAATCGTGAGCTGGATAGTTAATTTTCTGTAAAATCATGTTAAGATTTTCGTAAATTTCCTTCACATGGACTGAATGTTTTGGACTGAATCCAGTTTGTTTTGATACGTTTTAGGTCATCAGTCCCCTTCTCCATCTGGAGAGAAGACGCCCTCTGTTTTTGAAGGCTTCGGATTTTGCTCTCCATTCAACGATTCGTTTTGTCCACGTATCATCAACCGCTCTCGGTTCTTTCAACATGATCCGCCCAGTTCCACTTCAACATCGCTAGTCTTTCTACAGCATCAATCATTTTCGTTCGTTTGCATAATTCTGTATTTGGTATTCAATCTCTGAAAGAAAGTTCTGTCATTCGTACCTTTCTAACTGTCTGTTTCGTCCCTGTTGAAGTCTCTGCACCATACAGATTGATTGAAATTTTTTCTCCTCAAACAAACCATCAACTCTGACTTTAGAATGTATCTTAGATTTCCGAAAACAGCCCATACGAGTAAGATTCTTTTAGAGATTTCATCAGTTGGATTGTCTCTCCTGATACCAATCTCGTGTCCCAAGTACTTAAAAGATATAGTTTCCTAGACTGATGTTATTTATGTAGACAAGTACCAGGTTTGTCATAATTTGGGTTTTTGCGAAGTTGATTTTGAGTCCTACTTTCTTGAAAACTTCGTTGAGATATTTTAACATCACAATAGCATCATCCAGACGCTCCGCTAGTAAGATTAGGGCGCACCGTGTATGTTCACTGCTAATACTCATGGCTTGTTGTCGGTGCTGGTATAAATCTAGATTATTGCATAGTCGATTTGTGATGACCCTGGTAGACAATGAGTATATGTGTGATGGGAGACTGATAGGCCGGTAGTTTTCGATATTCATTATGTTTCCCCTCTTATGTAGTAATATTATCACTGCATTGTTCCATTGGGATGGTGTTGTTCCCTTTGAACGGTATTACCATGAATTTATTTTTGTTATGTTCCTTGTGAAAAGTGGAAGATTATTTCAATCTAAGCTTATGTTTTCTAATCAAACTATCTACAATAATGTTATTATAACCATTCACTTCGGACACTTCCCTAACTAATTTTAATTATTTGTTACAATTATCTTTGTTTAAAGGAAAATAAATTACACATATCTTAGCTACAACCTCGGAATATAGCTAAATTCACCCTTCGCCTTCAAATTTGGTCTTAAATAAGTTGGCTATAAACGGTGACAGATGATGACGAAGTGAAGGATTAATTCAATTACTTTCCGAGGAACATCATGATTTTTACAAACTTTATTAGGTACGGTTGTCATATAAATAGAACATAGTTTAGTTTAAAATTACATTAAATCATCTCCTGATGATGCTAACATGGTTAGCGAAACGCGAGCGACAAGTTTAAAAAAGTGACTTGGTGGTAAATCTCTTCGAGTTTAGATGCACTGTATATATGCATACGAGGTGTGACTATTAAATAACGAGACTGATGCTATAAAACATTTTATTTTGATTTCATATGTATTTACTTATTATCCATTTCTATATAATCTCCTCCTCTATCCCTACAACGCTCCGTGTGAATCTTCTATCGTTCGAAAAAGTGCTGGAAGTCTTCTTCTGACTCAAAAAACGTGTATGCGATAAACATTCATTGCCATACTTTTTTCAATAAATTATAAGTTTCAGTAGCGGTTTTTCGAAGTTTCAAGTGAAATTTCACAACAATTCGTTGTTCTATTGTTACACTTTTTTTTCCATGAAACAAAAATACAACTCTAATGCGAACGAAAGCTACAGTTATAGAGATTTGTTTACAGAAGCATGTACTGCATTCGAAAGAGAAGGCTTGACAGCTGTTGGTAGCTGACGTTTGGTGTATGCGAACTTTTTCTGTAACAGCGTCAGTCTCATTATTTAATGGCCACACCTCGTATATATATATATATATATATATATATATATATATATATATATATATATATATATATATATATATATATAAAACTGCTTCCTTAAATAATGGAAAAGCATAGTCGATTACAGTTTACTTCATTTCTTCCTGGGGGATAAAAACAAAAAAATTAAATGCATAACCGCCGTATAACCGTACTAACGGTTTATGTACCGCTAGTAAGCTGGTCAAAAAATTTCATTTGGTTTATTTGTAAAAATTTACTTCCATTCGACCTTGCCCCTCCCGGTAGTGTTGGATAGCCGTGAAAATAGATGAAAATAGCGTATATTATCGTTATATTTTGAATTATTATTCTCATAATGACACCCAATGGACTGATAAAAATATATGCTGTTAATATAGTGATGATGCACTAGCAAAATAAGTATACCAATAGGAGTTTTCAAAATTTAGTGTTCAACCGAAGGTAACATAACCATTTTCTGTCTATATTAAAATAATATTCTCGTCGAAATACAACGGTAACAAAATTTAATATCAATAAACACAGAAATATAATTTTTACATATGTATAAGAATAAACAACTATTAGGTGTAACTATAAGTAATGCCGTTGTTTTTTTTTTCGAAGTTTAAAAACATTGTCATTTACTAACGATAATTTAACTTAATAAAATATAAATTCTTCTATTGAGACCTTCGATGTGAAACACTAAACTTGAAGAGATTTACCACTAAACACCAAATCATTTTTTTAGATTAAAACATCTCCTGATGATATTAACATAGTTAGCGAAACATGCGTCAAGAAGTTTAAAAAAGCGATTTGGTGTTTAGTGGTAAATCGCTTCGAGTTTGGTGAACGAAACATAACCAATTTTCCAGTTAAATACGAGGGTGAATTAAATATAAACCGGAATTATTTTATACATATTTATTATTTAAAAAATAATGCAAACAAACTATTGATCATATTTTTCCTTGCTCGTAGAAACTTTGGGTTTGGGTCATCAGCCAATTGCGCACGAAGTCCTTAACATCGTTATGGAATTGTACCCCTTGAAGTGCATCTTTCAAGGACGCAAACCAAAAAGAATCGCAGGGTGATAAATCTGATATTGTATCGAGGGTATTTAAGGATTTTCCAATGCATATTCTCCAGTTTTTTCTTCGTCAAAACCACTTAGTGTGGCCTGGCGTTGTCATGGAGAAGGAAGACATCTCTGATGGGGACACCGTGTCTTTCGCTAATGTAAGCGGATTTAGCAACGCCTCCAATAGCTGACAGTAGTAGGCAGCATTAACCGTACGTTGATCATGTAGAAAATCAATCAGCAATACTCCCTTCCAGTCGAAAAAAACGGTCGCGAGAACCTGCTGAGAACCTTACCGTCTGGGAGACGGGTTTTGGTCTTTACAGGACAGGTTTCGTCTTTCCTTCACCAATCCTTATTCGCCATTTTTGATTCTGGAATGTAATAATGCTCCCACGTTTCATCACATGCCACGATATGCTTCAAAAGAGTCAATCTCCCCTTTCCGCCGAAATCGATTCAGAAGTCTCTTACTGATTTGCAATCGAATATTTTTTTCTTTAATTTGGTCAACAACTTCGGAGCCCATCGGCCACAGATTTCATTGAAACCAAGATGATTTCTGATGATTGTTTGAGCACTTCCAAAGCTAACACACGCCTTTAAAGCGATTTCATGAATATTGAGCCGCCGGTCACCTTCGATAAGGTCACGAACTGCACCAATTTTATCAGCAGTGACGACATTTGACTTGGGACGTCGATTATGCCTTACATTTACCACACTTTCTCGTTCAGTCTTAAATATATTGGCCCGACCAAATACTTGAGTCTTAGACAGGGTATCGTCCCCATACTGAACTTTCAACCGAATTAATATGACGGATGGTTTAACACCCTTCCTTGGTTAAAAACCTTATTATAACCCGTTGAGTAACGGAAAAATTGTTTCCTTGTTTTTTGAATATTTTTTATAATTTCCACTTGCCCACTGTGTATTTTCATGCATATCTGGAATATAATTTGAATTTGATAATTCATTATGTTTTTAATGGCGGTTTGATTATGAGGAACCCTTTAAGTCCTTTACTGGCCGAATTTTTTATGGACAACTTAGAAAATAAGATAAATCAACATAAGTTATTTAAATCGTCACTTTACTGGTACAGATATGTGGATAATATTCTAATTTGTTTTACAGGTATAGATAGACAATTAAATCAATTCCTAACTCACATAAATTCTTTACATAAAAACATTAAATTCACTGTTGAAGAAGAGCAACATAATAGTAGTATTTACGTGGAGCATAGGAAAAATTGTTTCCTTGTTTTTTGAATATTTTTTATATTCTCCACTTGCCCACTGTGTATTTTCATGCATATCTGGTACCTGAATATAGGACCAGGGTTTGGGTTCGAACGGTTTCAGACAGTGGTACTGTTACGAACCACCGAATAGCGTAAGGTGCATTTCTATGCTGCTTTCATCCGATTTGGCTAATTAATATGGTCAGAACTAGGGCCTGATATTCCCGGATAGCAAACTGCGCCAGGTTTGCGCATGACATCACTCGTTTAGTAAAATTCAAATATCTTCGTTGCTAGACTTTAAAATACAATTTAAATGCATTGTTATTGGAATTAAGGCTTTATATTGAGGACAAATACTTTATCAGTGTGGGCAGCAGACTACAAAAATTTTTACATACACAATTTTATTTGAATTTAAGACACTATTTACAGAACAAAACAACTTCGATAGTTCAGATAGTTTTTATTATCTATTTTATTTTTTATTATTTTATTTTATATAGTATTTATTATATTTAGTATATTTTATTATATTTTTATTATGAATATTTGAAATGTATATAAACAAATCATTTTGTTTCTCAGTTTAAAAATGTATGTTAAAAATAATATACATTGGTTATATAAAATTGAAATATGCAAATTGATAGTTTTGTAAATATTGGTTTTTAAATGTAATATCCAGCTAAATACGATATTTTTGTCACAAATAAAATATTAATTATTCAACACACATCTAGCCATATTTTATATTGGTATTAAAAATGACATGATGTTCCCTAAATTTAAAATAGTACATATTTCTTAAGCTTATGTCCATTGCGAATTAGCTATAAGTATAATTATGTAATAGTTTTAATTATCTTTCTTTTATCAAATATTACACTTCCCGATCGAAAAAATAGTTGTTTTGCTTTTTCTGAGCATTCAATGTGGCTGCTTCTAAGCATCAAATTATTCAGATAATTTTTGGTCAAGGATTCTCCATTAACAGACTTAAAACTTTGTTCAAGCTGTTTCATTTGTGAAAGAAAATCATCAGAAGGTTTGTGTAAACCTCCTTCACTTAAATTATCAGTCCAGGTATATTTGGACGTACTGGGTCTTTCTAAACTGGAATCGTTTGCCTTGAAACATATATATATATATATATATATATATATATATATATATATATATATATATATACATATATATATATATATATATATATATATATATATATATATATATATATATATATATATATATATAAATATATATATATATATATATATATATATATATATATATATATATATATATATATAAATATATATATATATATATATATATATATATATATATATATATATATATATATATATATATATATATATATATATATATATATATATATATATATATCCAGCTAAATGTTTGAGCTCATCATATTCAACTTCAGGAAGATCCTCGTCAATATCTCCTTCATGAGCACTGTTCATGTCAACGTTGATTTACAGTACAGTGGTATAAAATCTACAAAAAAATCGAGTTTAATGAAGATCTGCTGTTGGCTGAAATTGTTGCTGATCCCAACCAAGCCATCCAGAAATTAACCACAAATTAACCAATAACGGCGTTGAAAACAACTCAAGAAAGTGCAAAAATCACCCAAGAAAAATTCAAATAATTAGTGTTTGAAGTACCTCCTCATTGACGGCATTTTCCTGAAACTGCACCCTCAGATTACTCTCTTTTATGGTCTATGGACTATGGACTATATTTAGATCTATGGACTACTTTCTTTAAGGAAAAAAAGCCTTTCAAGACACTCGAAGAATATTTTGTTTCAAAATCATACTCATATCACAAAATTAAAATAGAAAATTTGTCATAGAAATGGGCGAAAATTGTCAATAACGATAAAGATTATATTGTGAATTAAAACTGTACTAACTCATAAATAAAATAAAATTTACTACGGTATTAAAAAACGACATTACTTATGGATGCTGTTGTTACAACAAGAATTATTGGAAAATATTAAATATAAAAAAATTTCAATAATAAATAAAAGAAAATGAAAAAAAAACATACCTTATAATATATTTCTAAATGAAAACTCGAGAAAAACAAAACATATGTTCGCGCTCCTCCTATCATAATATGAAAACTCGTAGCATTTTATCAAATTGATGATGGAGGTCTAAAATGTTTCAGAAATACAACAAACTCATATCGTAATCTGACAGAAGAAAAAGATTCTCAACTCAGCAACGATTTCTTTTCTTCCATTACTTTCACTCCGGTATTATTTCGTTTCCTAACATTTAACGAAAAATAGTCATGCTCGTAAATTTTAATTTATATTGTGTTTGGTGTTTGTTATATATATATATATATATATATATATAATATATATATATATATATATATATATATATATATATATATATATATATATATATATATATATATATAATAAATATATATATATATATATATATATATATATATATATATATATATATATATATATATATATATATATATATTTAGAAAATAGGTTTTCAAGTAATAAAATATCTTGGATTTCTTAAAATAAAATGCTACTGCTACAAAAATACTTAATATAAAATAATCGCAAGATAAAATAAATTCGAGGCTGTCATTTAAAAAATAAGAGTATTGAAGTATATTGATAATTTTGGTTTACATTCATTTTATCAGAAATTGGTTTTTATTGTTTGATTGGCATTATTTATGTAAGTTGTGTATATCAACATTTTAAAAACAATGGGCCGTACTAAACATTATACTGACGAAGAATGCCGGCTAATTTTGTAGTTGGTATAACAGAAAAAATCGTATAAATGTATTTGTCAAACTTTGATAAGATCTCCTCGCGTTGTTTTAAAAGTATTAAAAAGAAAATATGTAGCAAAAACCTTAGTTCGAAACCTAAGAAAAACTTCTAGTCGAGAAGATGCTCGTTTAATTTGCGAAATGTGTAAAAACCCATTTTTAAATTCGGCGATTGACAAACAGGAATTACAGTTTCTAATCAGTAAGAGAAGTATTAGGAGACGTTTGCAACAATTTGGATAATGACAGAATTGTAGGAAACGTTTCCTATTGGAATAAAAAACACATAAAACAACGTAAGGAATTTGCACGAAGTAATTTATAATTTATAGAAAGAATATTTGAAAAATGTTCTTTTGTCCGACGAAACTAAGATACATTTATTTGATAATAATGTACGCATTCAGCGGCGTCGAGTGAATGAACATTTAAATCCAAAAAATATTATTGGTTGTGTCAATCATGATGGAAGCAATATTAAAATTTGGGGTTCGTTTACATATATCGGAGTTAGTCCAATTCATTGGAAAATATAACCAAAGAAATTTTCTTAAACATCTTACAGAAAATTATATTGCCGTATGCCGAAGAACATATGTTAATACGGTAGAACTTCCAGCCGGTCGCGTTGGTGCGGCGGTATGAGCGTCTGCTTTGCCGAATCCGCGCTGGAGCGGTAGCTGGTTCGATTCCAGCGCTCGGATGGTTATTTTTCTTTCTTCTGTCCGTTTATCTTTCCTAAATGTTGGTGATTGTTTCTAGGCAAGAGTGTAAAATCCGACTACGAATTACCCCTCAGTCACGCCAGTTAAAGGCTGGGTAAGGCCGGATGCCTTCTGAGAAGTGTTCTACGTTGGTCATTCGCCAGTCGGTAGGTTTCCTAATAGACTTATGGGTAGGCACATAACCAAGGGTTTATAGCCCGAGGGGGCTGCTGGCCTGGGTTTGTCGGAAGCTGATGACCGTGGTTCGGAACCCACGTTAAGCTGTAGGTCCAGTCGCTAAATAGTCTAGTTGCTGATGCGCCTCTAACCCAAACACTTTACTTTTTACTTTAGAACTTCCAGCACGACAATGATCCCAAACACACCGCCAAAAGTATGAAAACTTGGTTGGATACCCACAATATTATTTGTTTACCCTACACATCTCAATTACCGGACATGAATCCTATAGAAAATTTGTGGAAAATTTTGAAGACGCGTGTAACGAAAACATAAAATACCAAAATATTATGGGAGACTGACAAAATATTATGAGACTGACAAAATATTATGGAAGAAATCTGGTATTCAACCCCCGTTGAAGTTTATTGTAATCTTATAGGCTTCATGCCTTGACGTTGTGCCGAAGTTTTAGAAAATGTAAGGTATCCAACAGAATACTAACTAATAAATTGATTTTGACTAGTATGTATGTAGTTTTTTCTTTTTTTTCTTTATTGAAAGTTACATATTTTTTGAAATTTAGTTTACATTATTTTTTTGTTTATATTTATATATATATATATATATATATATATATATATATATATATATATATATATATATATATATATATATATACACATATATATATTTATTTATATATATATATATATATATATATATATATATATATATATTATATATATATATAAATATATATATAGATATATATATATAAATACAAAAAAAAATGTAAACTAAATTTCAAATTTCAATATTCACAATGATGATATATTAATATATCTACAATATTCTTATTATAATCATTCACTTTGGATACTTCCTTAATTAATTTTAATTGTTTGTTACCATTTGTTACAATACAATACTTTGTTATCTTAGCTAAAATCTCAGAATATAACTGAATTCATAATTCATCTCGGTTTCAAATTTACTCATTACCTTATTATATGTTATATTATTACTTATATAATGCAACTTATTCATGACCAGATTTGAAACCGAGGCGAAAGATGAATTCAAGATGAATTTCCAAGAAAGATGAATTTTCAAGGGTATGGCTAAGATATGTATAACATATATGGGTGATGTTTTTACGATTTTCCACCCAAAATAATTAAAACTTAAAAGATTTTGTTAAGAATTTAAATGGAAAATCCGAAACCACAACAGTTACATATAAACTCTACAACAATGATAGACAAGCATTTTTGGATGTTTTGGAAAGTAGGAACAATAAAAATAGGTTAGATTTTGTTATTTTTGAAAAGAGACACTACCACTTCGAGTAGATAGAATAATTAGAAAACAAAAATATAGGCAATTATTGAAACAATCTTCGAATAATATATTCAATAATATATTCGGAATAATCTTTTCAAAAGGAACAGAACCAAAACAAATTCATGGTAATAACATTTGATGTCTAACTAACATGAGGGCTATACAATATTTAGAAAAAAGTGTACATAAGGTAGTACGCAAAGTTAGTAAATTAAGTCCTGGGTAATCCAAAGGATAAGGTAGATCAACATGAAAAATCAGGGATTTTTGAATTAGTTAGTCAAGATTGTGATCGAAGATATATTGGTCAAACTAAAAGATCCCAGATATAATGAACACATTGCCTACGTTAGATATGGGAGAAATGAAAAACATGCACTCGAGCCTGATCTTATGATCACGCAAGTTATTAATATCTATATTATATAGATATTAATAAGTTAAAACTTGTTAAAAGTGTAAATAATAATAAGGCTTTGGGTGTATAGAAAAGCATTCAAATGGAAAAAATGTAAGACAATTATGAACAGGGATAAAGGACCTATTACATTAAGTCAACTTTATTAATTATTAATGTGACGCTTAGTTAACTTCATGCTCATTATTTTTACACACTTTCGTTAGCTACGGTTGACCTCTAGATAGAACATAGTTTAGTTTTAGAATGAGATTGAATTATCTTCTGATGATGCATGATTAGCGAACTATGCGTAGAGAAGCTTAAAACGGTGATTTGGTGTTCAGTGGTCTCTCTAAGTAAGTAAATCTCTTAATTAATCTAAGTTAAGTTTAATGTCTCAAACAAAGGGTTGCAATAGGAGAATTGATAATAAATATATATATATATATATATATATATATATATATATATATATATATATATATAATATATATATATATAATATATATGTATATCTATATGTATGTATATATATATATATATATATATATATATATATATATATATATATATATATATAAGATCAGAGCCAGTCAGGGACAGCAATACACACGGAAAGAACAATATATAATACCAGATATCCTAGTAGAGGAAGTAACAAATGCTATAGAATTGATGAAGAACGGCAAGGCTCCAGGAAAGGATAGTGTAACTGTCGAAATGCTAAAAGCTGGTGGTCGGACGTTACATAAAACACTGGCAAAATTATACTCAAAATGCCTCAAAGAACAAAAAGTACCTGACTTATGGAAAAATGCAGAAGTGATCCTTTTACATAAAAAAGGAGCACAGGAAGATTTAAAGAACTACCGTCCCAATAAGCCTCCTATCAGTGATGTACAAAGTTTTCACTAAGATAATTTCTAAAAGAATATTAAAAAAACTGAATGACGCACAACCAAGAGAACAAGCAGGATTCAGAAGTGGATTCAGTACAATGGATCACATCCAGGTTGTACAGCAGGTCATAGAAAGGCACAACGAATACACCATGCCACTGTGCTTGGCTCTTATCGACTACGAAAAAAGCATTTGATTCCATCTCAAAGCATGCGATAATGGATGCACTGCTTAGCCAAGGTGTAGAGAGAGCCTATGTAAACCTATTAGAATCGATATATGATGGAGCTACAGCCACAATTCACCTTGATGATCTTGAAGTGGGAATTAATATAGAACGAGGTGTACGGCAGGGTGACGCAATATCGCCTATTCTTTTCTCGGCTGGCCTTGAAGAAGTCTTCCGTAAACTGGATTGGGAACAGGATGGGGTAAAGATCAATGGTGCAAACTTAAACCATCTTAGATTTGCAGATGATATTATTCTCATTTCACAAGACCCAGAGGAGCTGCAAAGACATACAAGAACTGCAAAGGGCTGGCGAACCATTTGGCTTGAAAATAAACCTGAAAAAGAGTCAGGTTATGTTCAATAACTTCGCTCAGGACAGAAGAATTTCAGTTTTAGGAAAGGATTTAGAGATTGTGGACAGCTTTGTATATCTTGGGCAGAGGATTTCCATGGAGGGGAATACCGCCCGGGAGGTGGAACGGCGTGTTAAATGTGGCTGGCAGGCATTTGGTAGGCTCAACATAGTGTTTAAGAGCAGACTCCCACTTTGCCTGAAAAGAAAAGTATTCGATCAGTGCGTTCTACCCGTTATGACATACGGAAGTGAAACCTGGACACTCACATCGCAATCAATTCAAAAACTTCGCGTGGCACAGAGGGGAATGGAAAGATGTATGCTTGGCATTACAAGACGAGACAGAAAGTCCTGCGCATGGATCAGGGAACAAACAAAAGTCTGTGACATCATTGGAAGAGTAAAACAGTTGAAATGGAGATGGGCAGGCCATATAGCGAGGCGATGGAACGACAGATGGATCAAGGCAATCCTGGAGTGGATACCGCTTGATCGCAAACGCCCGCGAAGAAGACCGAAAGCACGATGGACTGATGACATCGTTAAGTATATTGGACCCGAGTGGCAGAGGAAAGCCCAGGACCGTGAAGGTTGGAAGCATGCTGAAGAGGCCTTCATCCTGCAGTGGATCGATACGGGCTGATGATGATGATGATATATATATATATATATATATATATATATATATATATATATATATATATATATATATATATATATATATATATATATATATATATACATATATATATATATATATATATATATATATACATATATATATATATATATATATATATATATATATATATATATATATATATATATATATATATTTATATATATATATATATATATATATATATATATATATATATATATATATATATATATATATATATATATATATATACATACATATATATACATATATATATATATATATATATATATATATATATATATATATATATATATATATATATATATATATATATATATATACATATATACATATATACATATATATATATATATATATATATATATATATATATATATATATATATATATATATATATATATACATATATACATATATACATATATATATATATATATATATATATATATATATATATATATATATATATATATATATATATATAATATATATATATATATATATATACATATATACATATATACATATATATATATATATATATATATATATATATATATATATATATATATATATATATATATATATATATTTTATTTTGTTCTAGAATGTTTAGCATCCAGTCTGACCACCAAACTGCTGGAAAGAAATCTGAGATCATTAATTTATATAATTTTTAAGCAGAGAGACAGTTTATGGCTAATATATAATAATAAATACACTGAATTGCATCCAATATACTCAGACGTTCCGCAAGGTAGCGTCCTTGGCCCTGATCTTCCGACTGATCTTCCGACAACAAAAACCTCCACTGTAGTAACATCCGCTGACGATATCACACACTGATCATGAGCCTCAAGAAACATTCAAACAAATTTAAGTAAAATTCAGCAATGGTTAAACACATGGCGCATTAAGGCCAAAGAAACAAAATCAACCCACGTAACATTTACACTACGTAGAGAAATATGCCCACTAGTCCGCAAGCAGAAGATGCAAACTATCTCGACATGCATTTGGATCGACGCCTGACATAGAAAAAAAACATACATTCACCAAACGTAAGTAACTTTAATTTAAATTGAGCCAAAGGTACTGGCTTAGTGGCCGTAAATCAAAATTATACTTGGATAACAAGATATTACTATACCAGTAAGTTCATTCTTAAGCCCGTATGGACTTATGGAATTCAGTTGTGGGGTACTGCCAGTAACTCCAATGTCGTCATCCTTCAGAGGTTCCGAAACAAAGTGTTGCGTATTATACTCGACGCACCTATCTACGTCCCCAAATAGGTGATTCAGCACGATATCTCTTTGGAATCCATCAAAGAGATCATACATCGTTTCAATGTCAAGTACTCTGAAAGGGTGTTAATACTATATAATAACCCAATCAGTTAAATGTGCGCGATATCATTGAAGTGCGTAGGCTAAAACGTCTTCAGCCATCAGACCTGACCACAGGACTCAGATAAGTTTAGATGTTGATCACATCAACAAACTCTACATTTAAGATTTATATTAATTTTTAAAGGAGATCACTTAATGGAGTGATACTCTGCATGTCGTTACCCTATAGTTATAACAAGCGCTTAATGCGCTGAGCAAATTGCAGATCTCTCTAGGAGTTATAAAAAAAATATAAAATAGTTTTCAAATATTGATAAAGAGTTTTCCAATAAAAGTGTCCGAGCTTTGAAACATAATAGTGGCAATACCGTTTGAAATGTGAGTGTCAATCATAGACTTATAAAGGTCAATTAACCTAATAACTAAAGCCAGTTGATTATCACCAGCATCAAACATTCGCGAATTTGTCTCTAGGGCAGTTGGAACACAACCCCCATTTTGTGGAAAAAATAATATTTTCCAATGAAGCGCACTTCTAGCTTAAAAGGTTTGGAACAAACCTAACTGCAGAATTTGGGCCGATTAAAATTCTCAAGTGATTCAGGTTCCTCTTCATCCTCAGAAAGTCGGTGTTTGATTTTTGGGCTAAAGGAGTGATAAGACCTCATTTTTTGAAAACGATAATGTACAAAGCGAGTAACTGTTAATAGTGGACGTTATACGAAAATACTACCAGAAAATATTTGGCCTAAACTTCAAAATGTAGATATCGATTTATTACAAAAAAAGTTTCCAGGGTGCGATATTTCACGAAAGGATAATATCAACTGGCTATGAAGATTATACGATCACATGTCATTGGATTATTTTTTGTAGGGTTATATTAAATATCTAGTTTACAGAAATACACCCCCCAATAAATCTCGACCTTAAACGAAACATTCAGATCACATTATTGATTGATTTTTCCGTTACTTTGTGATAGTTCATTTTTTAAAAAGGAATAAAACAATTTTTTACTTTGTTATCTATCACTTTTATTTTATTCAGATCACAATTGAATATATAGCACGCGATATGCGTGAAAGAGTAATCGAAAATTGCATTCTACCAGCATTCTACGAAGCCGAGGGGGATATTTGAACGAGGTTTAAATATTAGAAAAATAAAAGAAAAATTATTATCAGATTATCAATTGTAGTTATCATTGTACATCACAATGTCTTATTTGATACAAAAAGAGAATATTTTTAAAAACCTCAAATTCATTTGCATAACTACTAATATACTAAGTGACGCCGAAAAAGGAACACCCAGTAAAAGTTTTTGTAATTATATTTTGTATATTTGTTTCTAGTGATCTTAGAAATAAATAATCAAAATTTCAGCCATAGCGACGAAGCACGTGTTATAAAAAAAATGTTGGCACTCTCATTTTTTCCTTAAAGAAACATCATTTAAGTAACTGCAATTTATTTTCCTTAAAAAAGAAAGGGGCCGTATTGTAGGTAAGAGAGGCCGGATTATCTTTTCGGAAAATTGAAAGAATAATTAATGCTGGACTGTTCACACAGTGTTGAGAAGCGAGGGCCAAAGAAGGTCGATCACAACGCGCTAGAGGCATAGGAGGCCGTTCAGCCATGACAGAACTCCAGGAGCGCCCTTTTCGGCTTTTGGCCATAAGAGATCGTTTTTCAACTTCAAGGTCAACTGCTAACCAGTGGTCCAAAGAGCATGGAAGGTAAATTAGAATGCTAGCAATCTACCGCAGAATCAGATCTTTTGGGCTTGTTTCTTAGAGGCCATATCTGGCTTTAGCTTTAACGGCGGAACATCGGCGTCAACGGCTTTAGTGGTGCAGAGAAAGACATCAGTGGGATGTAGAATAAAATCGTGTTGTTTTTAAGGACGAGTCCCGTTTCTGTATAGGTGGTCATGACGGTCGTGCTCGTGTAAGAAGATATCGCGGAGAAAGACGAAATCCGGAGTTCTTCATGGAGAGGCACGTACATCACACAGTGGATGTTATAGTTTAGGGTGCCATCACACATCATAGTAGGTCATCTCTAGTTTTTGTTCGAGATAGTGTCACGGCTCAGCGGTATATCGAAGAAATTCTAGACCCCCATTTGTTACCCTATCTTCGAACACTTTCAAATTCACTTTTCCAGCAGAATAATACACGCCTACACATTGCACGTGTTACTTTACGTCATTTTGAAGGGGCCAAATCAATTTACTGCCTTGCCCACAAAGGTCCCTGGATCTTTCCACAATAGAGCATGTGAGGGATATTATAGATCGAAGATTGTTCAGATTGCCGCACTATCCACAGACGTTGGTGGCACTAGGGGGTGAAATTCAAGTAGCATGGGACACTATACCTCAAAAAGAAATTGACAACCTAATTAGATCAATACCTAGGCGCCTCCGTAAATGTATACAAAGTGGAGGTCGATCCACCCATTACTGACTGTAGCTCCCTAACTCTTAGTAATTAGATCTTCAAATTTTAGTCAGTTGTACTGTTTAAAAATAACAATAAATCTATAAAATAGTTTTTATAATTTTACCATTATTTCTTGGTGTTCCTTTTTTTTGTGTCACTTAGTGTATTAATCTGTATTTATTGTTATTATTTCCAGAAAGTTTTGCCATAACTTACTACCAATATTTTTAGAGCGGTCCGGTTGTGGAATATCGAATTTCACCACTGCCTTACTCAACTTGTTTCAAATCAAGAAGATATAAACTATTTCGACATATTTCTGAGTAATTAAAATAGCAGATGATTGAAGTATACTCAGTGTCAAAATATTTCATATACTTTTTAAAATAATATATTAAAATGAATATCGCAATAAAATTAATTTTAATTAATTACCTTTTCAATTTTTTTTTTAAATTGGGTTTTAAATGCAACAAAATGCAAAACTCTTATAAAACTAAGAGAGCTACTCTTAGTTGCTAGTGCTTAGTGCTACTCTACTCTTAGTTTTATAAGAAAAAATCACATAAAAACACTTTAATTTAGCGGTTTTCCTACCATATTTTATTAAATAAAAAATTGTTTTTGTTAATATATCAAACAACTTTTTTTGTTTGCTGTAAAATTTCTCTAATAAAGCCTGAGTAGCACTTTTCAAAATTTCCGTATTTGTAAATTGTCTTAATTCACTGTAAACTCATTTTGAAAGTATCCCCCACACGATCCCCCATAAAGACATGGAGAGAGAGATATCCAGTCCATTTTTTAAATTTTATTTTCCCCGAACAAATCGAAAACATTTTTGCCCAATTTGATTGGGGTTTTACTTTCTTGAAACACTAAACCTTTCCTCATATCATTAAAAGAAAAAAATATTATTCTAATAAATTTTTATAATCTTGACAGTTAGTTCGATTAGAAAGAAACATTAAGTTACCTTTTTTGTTAGTCAGCATTCGCTCAAATTCGCT
The DNA here is from genome assembly GCA_031761425.1 of Cosmopolites sordidus. Classification (NCBI taxonomy): domain Eukaryota; kingdom Metazoa; phylum Arthropoda; class Insecta; order Coleoptera; family Curculionidae; genus Cosmopolites; species Cosmopolites sordidus. Next base: position 290,097 of record JARFXV010001128.1, on the reverse strand, counting down.
AACACTCCCTCCTCACATTTGCGTCTCGATAAAAATTTGTATTCTTTCCTGAGATCATAAATGATAAAACTATTAGGTCTATCCAAATTGATTTATTATTTATCATATCATTTCCTTCCACTGCTCACTCCTTGACATGACCTTTTCAGCGAAAGCCACTTGGACTAATTGTTTTCTGTTCAATTTTATTTACAATATTTTGAAACTTTTTTTAATAATTTCTGGACATTCCTAACACACGTTTACACTTTTGCTTAATCAGCAGTTGCTCTTGCCGTGTTACAGGAATTCTTAGAATGAGCCTTTTTCTCTTCTTGACAGATCAGGTGACCTCTCAAATGAATGATGTGTTCTGTATGTCTCTCCGAACCGAATTAACTTGACAACCGATAAACATCTTCGTTTTAATCGACATTCTATGTCCTATCTACGTATAACGAAGAAATTAATCATGTCTCTTCTTAAAAACATTTATCTTTTCCCATAATTCCCACAGGAAGAAACTGATGAATAACTGAATTAAACTTATAAATTGTCATAAAACCGCTAGAGGATTAGGACATCTTAAATATAAACAAGTATATATAGGAGGGTTGGTATTTATGTATCCGAAATAATAAATTTAAACAAATATTTGTCATTGAAAATGGTTTTATTGTTTTTCAACATATTCTCCGCGATGATCGATGCACTTTTGCATACGTTTGAACCAGTTTTCATTGCATTTTTTCCTTTCTGATTGGAGTATCTCCAAAACATACATTTTGAACGAATCAACCGCTTCTCCTGGCCTCGAAAAGGGTTGACCACGTAGTTTATTTTTTACACGAACGGGAATAAAAATAAATCATTGGGTGCCAAATCAAGAGTGTAGGGTGACCAGTAGGGTAGGGTAGGGCCAGTAGGGACCCACCAATTCGATGTTTTGACCGGTCAAATATTGAGTTGTTCGGTCCGATGTGTGAGAGCTCGCATTGTCAAGGTGAAGAATGACCTTGCGTGGCTGGTTGTATTGTCGCAAATGGTTTTATCACAAACAAATGGTTGTGCACCATTCAAAATTTACCGTTCTACAATTATCTAGTGGCACTGTAACCACATGCCTATTTATCTGGGCAGATAAACAAGTGACCATTTGCTTCAAAGTGTTTCTTGCGCAAACAACTTCTGTTGGGTTTGGCTCAGTTTGAAACACCCATGCAGTCGACTGTTGTTTACATTCAGGTTCATACACATAGATCTAAGATTCGTCACCTATGTAGATGTAAACATGGCTTTTGATGTACCACGATTGAATTTTTACGCAGTTCTTTACACCAATCAACATAAGCCTTTTTGAGCCATTATCAAATTATGCCGAATCCAACGAGCACAAACGTTTTTCACGGCTAAATGTTCATCTTCTGTATGCTTGTCATACTAATGCCTAAGGAAGCCTCAATCTCAAAGTTCCGTAAACTGGGGTTACATTAGCCGATTTTTTAATGTTTTTCAAACTTTTTGAAACAATTATTATTAAAAATACTTTTTATTTAATGTTCACATGCCACTTGCGGCTCTTATTAAAATATATAAAAAATAAATATAATATAATAAAATTATAAAATCACATGCCAAACAAAACAAACCATGCCAAAGTTATCCCGGGTTTGGGGTGTCATTGTCAGGTGAACACAAATGGATATTTATAATAAACTATGACTAGGTAACTTAAAATAATGGGTGTAAAAGTAAACAATATTAAGTAGTAAACATATCTTTATTAGAACAAGTTTTAAAAGTAACAGCTTCAGTGAAAAAGAAACAAAAAATTAATCATCTTCACAAAATGCACATACAAAATATGGATCTTTACTCTATGAGAGAGACCACAAACACATTTCTTGCATGTAATACCCTGTAACCAGTCTACTCCCTTATATGTGCTCCATTTTGTTTTAGAAATAAAACATATATCGTCATCGTCTTTTTTCTTCTTTGATTGAGAAGGTTTAGACTGAGGCTCAACTGACTGCGTCGGTTCTTCGTCAGACAGTTGCATCACTTGACCTGGCCTAATCATTTTATCACGCTTATGACTTTGCGTGATTGACTATGACTCATTCGTCACACCTCGATTTTCTTGTAAGAGATCAATGAGAGATGAATCCAAAACACGTGCGTGAGACGAACAGAAGCTCTAGTTCTTTTGATGTTAGATGCTGTTTTGATAGAGAGATTATTCCGACGCTTGAAATTCACGATATAATTAAGTCATGGTATTTTTTTTTCAATTTTTTAATAGTCCTACCTTGTTTAACCAGATATTTTTGTATTATCATACCCAAATCTCGAGTTTCAATAAGGAAGTCCCATAATGTAACTTGATGGAAATCCGCAATAAAAGTTTCTTCTTGGGAATTTAGTGCAAGAGGATCACCAACTAATTTATTGTGTGTGTCCCTTGATCTATTTTGAATAGTTCTACGAGTATTTTCTGCTTTTTACTTGCTTTAGCTTGAGACATGCCCTTTTTAATATCTTCTAGTGCTTTTTTCAGGTCATCGTCATTATAATTGCGATCATTACCCGCACCTAATGCACTAACGTATTTAGGAGGCATCGTAACGCAAGACGCAACCTCCTGTAACAAAATTAAATCACGCACAGACAGGTTAGCCCCCGGGCTTCCCTTTCCCACATCTGCGATTCGCTCCGAAGGCTCGATGCCAATGTCACCCTGGGTTCCAATGTCACTCCAGTTTACGGTAGGTCACATGGCGATCTTGCTTTATGAGTTCGCGCACAATATATATGTTTTCTGGCACAATAATCGATTTTAGTCGACCTTCTTTAAATTTGTCCGTGAGCGAACGACGGCCACGATTGAATTCACCAAACCAGTGATATACCGTATTGTTGAGATAATCCACGTCAAAAGTAGTAGTAAATTATCGTACGAAAATTATAGCGAATTAATTCTATCTTTTTGACTAAGATAAAAGTTACTAAATAACACAAATAGCCTCCGTATGACACAACGTTCTGAGTACGTAATCAGACAACAATGTCAAACTTTACTCTGTATATGTCATCTAGCAGCACCATTGTTGCCAATTCCAGATACATAAATAGCAACACTCGTATAATATATAACATTCCGATATAGTAAAAAATTTCTAATAATTGTTTTATATGCGCATAGTGTTCAAATAAACTTTTTCCTTTTTCCAATATCGCAACTGCTATTTGCAACAAATAAAAATACACTAAAAAATAATAACCATTTTTTTTAATGTCTATGGTGTATCTAACATTTTGCCACTTAGTGTAGTACTCTGTATTAAGAAAAATATATTTTTTATCCACGCTGTGGCATTCAATAATTGGATTTTAATACAAAACAAAAAAAATATATTCCGGATATTGACACAAGGAAAAGATTTTCAGGCAACCATCTTTTTTGCTCTTTTTATATTCATCTCTTTATTCTCTCATGCAACGCCCACGGAAGAAACAGAAAGGTGGAAGAGAGACGGATGGTACTTAACCACGGGGCAACTCGCTGTGATGCGGCCTGGGATCTAATTTCGAAACAATCCGCGAGGAAGTTCGCATGAAAATTGAATAAACAACCAAGTCGGACGAAAGTTTCCGCGAAGAAGGGAACGGTTATGCGAACGGAAATTGCAAAACAATTTGAATATACACCTTAATGCGAAACAAGCAAGATTAGGCTCGATGATCTGAAATTTAAATAAGGAACGATGGAATTAATAACGGAACATCTCCAAGTTCTTATTTTTTTCTTCTTGTTTATTTTACATTTAATATTAGCTCGGATTTTTTGGTTTGCTCCGTTTCTAAATCAATATTAACTGTATATTAAATCAAAATATAAAATATTTTCCATTTAAAAAAATGAGTTTTCAATATTATTTACAAAACTTTATTGCTTTAATGCAGTTCTTTCATACATTTATACAATGCAGAAAATCTTGGTTAAAAAAAAGCAGTAAAGATATTATCGAGAATATTTTGTATAATTGTTACAAAACGTTATCTTGAAAAGTAAGTGACTCAAGACAAAATCTACCCATAGAAAGTGTTTTGAATTTTGGATTAACATCAAAGAATTTATCAATGATTGATATATTCCTCTGCATTTGCATGAAAGACCTAGGCCTAGATTCTGACTTCTACTTCTCTTATCTTCAGAATATTTGCAGACTGTATTTTAGAAACCCCACAACTGTTGTGGATGTTACTTAAGCCTAAATGTGACCCACGTTTAACCTTATTATCTTTACCACTGGCAAAATCACCTAGACAGACAAAAGTTAGTTAGCGACCATATTATGTATAGGGAAAACATTCCTCGAAATGTTTATTTCGAGAATTAAACTTACCTTCATGAAAATTTTTTCAGTTCAGAGGACAAGTGGAAAGCCAGCATATATATATATATATATATATATATATATATATATATATATATATATATATATATATATATGAACACTTTTGTTGGTTGCTTGACCGGGAGGCAGCCCCACCTATCCCTTCAACTGGATGACATATGTTTCGTCTCTCGAGGTTCAGACTCTTCAAGGCGCCGACATATACCATACCATCAAGAATAGGGAGACCCTATCCACAGCCAACAACCCATGTTTTTGCCGACCTCCCGTCGGATGGCATTTATATGTAGTGTTAGATGCTGCTGAGTGTTATCACACACCCATATATATATATATATATATATATATATATATATATATATATATATATATATATATATATATATATATATATATACCATATATATACATAACGTGCAATTTTTTAGTGTATCCGAACTTCCGATAAGGGTAGCTGTCAAACAGACTTTGAGTCTGCGCGCGTCTATTGTAAAAATTATTCATTACAGCAAATCATTATGGAGCGTTTAACATCAGAACAATGCTTCTAAATTGTTCAAATTTATTATCAAAATCAGTGCTCTGTGCACCAAACTTATAGAGCACCTCGTGAATTTTATTGTGCACATAATCATCCAACCGAGCGATGTATTCGCCTAATTATCGACAAATTTCGCTGTTCATTTCACGCTATTCGATATTAAAACATAAACAAGACACAAAAAATATGCGTTCTGAAGAAAATATCGCCGTCGTTGATGGCAGTGTTAATGAAGATCCAAATTTACCAATTCGTCGCCGTTCACAGGTAGTTGGGCTTTATAATTCGGCTACATGGAAAATTTTCCGTACACATTTTGGTCTGATGCCTGAGATATAACTTGTCCAAGAACTCAAACCGCAGGACCATCGTTTACGTCGTACGTTCGGTGAATGGGCTCAAAATCAATTGCAACTTGACCCAGAATTTACAGACCAAAGTACAGAGCGACGGTCAATGATTATTTAATTCCGACATTGAACAGTATTGATCTGGAGGAGATGTGGTTCCAACAGGACTTCTCCACATGTCATGCAGCCAACGCAACAATCAATTTACGGAGGAGACAATTCAATGAGAAAATTATTTCGAGGAACGGATCTGTTAATGTGATTTAACGCCTTTAGATTATTTTCTTTGGGGTTATGTTAAATTTTTGGTCTATGCCGATGAATCAGCAACTAATGACGCATGGGAAGCCAACATAACTCGGACAATTGCAAAGAAAAGTGATCGGCAATTGAATTGACAGAATGCGCTTTGTAGCCACGGCGAACCTTTGTCACGGCGAAAATTGTCTTCAAACATTAATGCCATTGAATGTTATTTAACATAAAATAAATAGTTTCAAGGCATCTAATTTGGTTGCTGTTTTATTTGATATTAAAGTTCGGACGCATTAAAAAATCACCCTATATATACATATACAAAAAAAAAATAAAACTCAACCTTTGAACGTTTTAAAACTACATATTGTACAACTAATGTTTTTTTTTATTATACTCAAACTGAATCAATTGCATCTTGTAAAGAACCCGGGGAAACACAGACTGGGATTTTATGTCCATAATGCTAATTACTCATCCCATTTAAAATTAGAAAAGTTGCGTGAAATGATGTAAAGATCAAAGATGTTTCCGTTTAGTAGTTCCAACAAAACAACAAGAATACTGCTTGCTTAGTAGTATAAAAACACTTCACAACCGAAAAAAAAATTCTAAACCGTTTAGATACATTAATATTCAAGTATCATATTGGCATCATGAAAGAAATTAAGGAAGAATTTGAATTACAAGACAAGTAATAAAAAAAACGTGAAATCATGAAAAACAAATCTATTCGGCTGAAGTATCCATAGTCGAGCAAAAAAATCACTTTCCCGTCAGATTTTTTTTTTTCAGAAAACGTGGCTCCCCATAAATTATTCGGGTAATGATGGTGTGCATATTTTTTGGCCATTTTTCCGTCATTTATTTTTTCTCTATTTTTTTTTTTTTTGACTGCCAGTATGATTTATGAAGGGGACTTATCGCCAACGACTTTTCGATCTGGCCTTATTTTGTTTTTATTTCCGGTTTGTTTATTAATGACATCATTCGCCTAATGACACGTTGTAGAAATAAATCTTTAGCCAATTGATTTATAACCCCATTAATTTTATTAAAAGATGACGTGGGAATTATTTTTTATGGCATATAACAAAAAGGTAAAGGATTTAAAAGTACAGGCGCATCGCCAATTAAGGATATTTCGCTACTGAATCTATGGCATAACGTGGGCTCCAAACCAAGTTCATTGATTACATAGGTCTACAGTGGATTTGTTGCCGGAAAGACTAAAACTGTTTCTGAATATATTCGTTATGCTGGTTCTAACGGTACATATATCTTTTGAAATATATGTGTAGTTTTCGAGTTATGATAGATGTCGAAAAACTACGAATATTTTTTACTTTTTTTTTGAGAAAGCTTTTTTTATTGGTGATTTATTTAAGTGAGTTCCTTTCAGGCTCTGACGCATGATACTCAAGCAATAATCTGGCATCACGTATTCATTCCGTCGACCCTGTTACCTTTCTTCCATATTTTTTATATCCTGATTAAATCAGTTTCCAGTTCCTCATTGTAAAAGTCAAGGTGGTCCAGAAATTTACCCAACTGATTGTGGAGGTAATTAACTTTAATGTTCATATAACATCCAGCTTTCTGAAATTTTCTAGTATGTTTTGCATCAATTTGCGATAATTTTGGGAAATAAGACATTTTTTACAACAATAACCAAACAAAACCAGGCTAATGACTCTGTATCATTCATTGTGAATGCACGAAATTATTATCTTTCATTAAAAGTCTTATTTGAGGCCCGAAAATGCCAGCCTTAAGTTCCTGCTTGCTCAAACCAGAAAATTACCTCGATATTTAATTAAAACAGGAAACATTTTTATCCGAAGCTTCGACATACTGTTTCATTAATCCCAATTTTATGTGCAATAAAGGTAAAATTGTTTTCTCTCTAGTAACTAACGCTGTATTATGATATTTTGTTTTACAACATTTTAGTCTAATGCTGGTTTTTAGGTCTGTTGTCCCACAAATAGAGAAAACATGGAAATATCGTGTAGCTGCTTTTTTGACCCAATAAAAAGGTTACCATTTTTAAATCAACGCATATAACCCACTAATGATCATGGTACTTGAACTTTGGCAATACAAGAGATATGGTTTCATGATCCTCCTTTAATTTAGTGGTATGAGCAAAGGGAACTGCATCATGCTTATTACCATTATGAAGCAAAACACATTTCAAACTCCGCTTGGAACGGTCTATAAAAAGCCTCCATTCATTTAACTGGTAGTTCAAGAAACCTATTTTAGATAAAAAAAAACCACCGACATCATTACAAAAAAACAACATTATTTTATGAGCAAAAAACGGAAGCAGTTCTTTTCTCGAGTACAATAACATGTAATTTTAGTACCTGGAGAAAGAAAATCTCTCTCTTTGAGCCTGGATACCAACAGTTCTGATCTTGCTTTTGATAGTTCGAGGTCTCTGATCAGGTCACTTAAAACATCTTGTGTAAAAAGTAGGGATTTTGACGACGTGGCTTCAAAATTATCACTTGCCTTGCTAGTACAAGTTTGCCTATCTTCGGATGTACTACATACTGCATCTGAAAAATCAAACAGGCCACCAAAAGTTGGAACAGGGACATCTCCTGAATGAGAAACAGGTCTCTTAGCAGATACCAGATCGGGATGGGTCATTTATTTTCAGTTAATCCCATGTACTTGACTAAGCAAAAATAAGTCATCGTAGTGATTTCTTGGTTCCCTTCAAATCATAGACAAACCAAACTTCAATTGACTTCTTTTATCATTCGTTCATTGCCTTAAATGTTCATTACACATTTCACAAACATTGTTTGGAATCCATGACCTATCGACATGTTTGATTTTCGAGTTAATGTAAGCGAAATACGCATTTTGCTTTTTAATTGAACAAACTACAAAAATAAATAAGGTGAATGGCTACTCAGAAGAAAATATTATCATTGTCAGTAGATTAAAAACTGTACGTACTTTTGATAATTTAATGTCGCTGAGAGTGTTGCTAGACGCTAATCTTTAAAATCAAGTTTAAGTCTCGGCGTCACCATTTGTTTTTATTTCGTTGTGATACTGTGTTACCGATTATCTTCGGTCAGTACCTTCCTCGTACTTTGTCAACCTTAATACTTTTCTGAAGCATATCCGGTCTTACTTATCTTGGTTACTGAAGTACACAAATCTGGTCTATGACGACCATTCGAATACTAATCACAACATTTCTTAGAATACTTCGTGTTATAATCTCAAATAACTTGACCTCCCAAATATTAACCTTGTGTCTGAAACAGTTTCTCTACTGAATTTCACTTTGTGTAATATTTGCTGATCTTATATCCTCTTTAATTATATTATTTAATCCATTTAATTATTTCTACTTTAGCACTACTCATAAAATTAGCTATTTTCATAAAATTCAGCTATTTGTCTAGTTAGCCTTCTCGGATTCATCCGTTTAATGTGTCCGTAAAACCTAAGTCTCCTTTTTCTCATATTGCTATGTATATCTGTGTATTGTTTGATTTCTTGGTTTTCTCGAAGTCGGTATATTATACTATTTATTTGTTTGGGGCATAAGGTTTTTCTTGTAATTAATCTTTCTTTCTTTTCAATCTCTTTTAATTCAAAATGAGCGTTTCTGCGCCATATAGATATTCTGGCTTAATAACTGTGCTGTAATGTCTCAGTTTTGTGTATTTAGATATGAATTTAATTTTTTGAGAAATGATTTTTGTTGTAAATATTTTGTGTAAGTCTCAATGTTTTCTATGATTATTTCACCCAAATATTTGAACTGAGAGACTCGTCTGATGTTACCATATTTTGTTTTTAGAAATAGTGTGCTTAGTCTGATGCAGGTCATGTATTGTGTCTTTTCAAATTAAATATGGAATCTACCTTTTTTGCTCTTATTTTAGGATGTCAATCTGTTTTTGTGCTGAAAATATATCTTGAACCAAAATTGCTAGATCATCAGCAAACGCCAGATAATCTATTTTGATGTAGGTTCTCCCCAGTTTAATGGGCTGATCGATATTCAGAGCCAATTTTTTTTCATGCCACACCTGTATTACTTTTCCTAGAACACAGTTAAATAAGAGCGGTGAAAGTCCATCTCCTTGTCTCACTCCAGTTTTAATTTCGAAGGGCCCTGAGATGTTACCCGTGAATTTGACTTTTGACCTTGAGTTAATGTTGCTTTAATCATTTCCAGCGTTTTCAGATCTATTCCTTGTTCTTTCAAGATTTGGAATAAAGAGTCGCGGCCAATAGAATCATATGCTTTTTTGAAATCCACAAATGTACAGACCAGATTTTTATTGTACAGTTCTTAATGTCTCAGGATCAACTTTAGATTCAGGATCTTCAGGACCTGCCCTGTCGAAAACCTGCTTGATATTCACCAATTTTAAGTTCTAAGTGTCCTTGTGCTCTGTCTAGCAGACATTGAGATAGAATCTTATAACAAACTGGGAGAAGAAATATCCCTCTGTAGTTCTTTACATCCGTTCTATTTCCTTTGTTATGTAGTGGATGGATTAGAGCGTCTTTCCAATCTTCCGGAATCCGCCAAACTTCTTGTAGAATTTTGGCTATTTCCTTGATTGTACCTGAATCAGCGGATTTCAAAAGTTCAGCAGTGATTCCATCTTCTCCAGAAGCTTTGTTACTTTTAAGTCGCTTGATTTGCCTAATTATTTCATCTTCATTCGGTGGTAATGAAACTGGGTTTGTTTGTTTAGCATTTAGTGTTGCTAATATGTTTAAGTGCTCAGGACAGTTTAGTAGTTGTTCAAAATATTTCTCAAGTTCATTGGAATTCCCTTGGCTATTTAGAGCTAATTGTCCGTTTTCCTTTTGGAAGCAAATACTTTGGGGTTGGTAGCCTGTTAATTTAGTTTTAAATGTTTTGTAAAAATTTTGGGTATTATTTTTTTGAAAATCTTCTATTTCATTAAGTTGATTGTTTTCATATTTTCTTTTAGTTTGTCTAATTAGGTTCGATGTTTCTTGTCTTACTTCCAAAAAAATGTTATATCTTATTTCTGTTTTTTGACTGTTCCACTCTTTGAATGCTTTATTTCGGGTTAATACCGCTTGCTTGCAAACTTCATCCCATCACGGATATTTTCTACATTTTTGTAAAGGGACCAATTTTAGGACTGTTTTAATAGTTTTTTGTTTTAGTTCCTACCAGTTCTGTGCTGGTTGTTTATCAAGCTCTTCTGTTAGGGTTGGTTTTATTTTCCTAGGGTCGAACTTTGGGATTAATAGTCTCTTTTGTCAAAAAATACACAAATCTTACGAACAAATGAAAAATAGAACTTCCGAAAAAATAATATGCCATATTTTTTTCCAGCACTTTTTCAAAAATAGTCCAAATTCAAACTTTTTTCTAATTTTTGTTTTTTTATGTATTTTCAAAATCAATATACAAAAAATTTTTTTAAAGTGTTCTAATATGCGATTTTTAAGTTTTAAAATTTAAATCTTATTTTTAAACTGTATGATCTCTTCGATTTTCTTGAAAATTAACGGTGGTGGTAAACTTCTATAAATTCTACAAATTTTAAGCCCAAGGAGATCGTGGGAGTATGTTAATTACTATTTTTTTTCGATTTTTGAAAATTTGAAAATTTCGCTTTTTACCATTCTTAAAATTACTTTTCTTCATTGTGTAATCTTTTTTTCCCATAGATGAATATTATATCGATAATCCATCATATTTAAAAGTAAAACTCCATGAAATTTGCTCCACATTTGCTACACTTTTCGAATTAGATATTCAATTTAATTTTCATGAGAATTGTTTAAATTACAAAGATATTGTAGCGAATCTCAAAGAAAAAGAATAATGAAAGTTCTTCTCCATCTCGGAAAGTAGAAATTTTTACAATATTACCGGCTGATTGGAGCATTAACAAGATTTGCGACGTCACGGGCTCTACAAAACATATGGCGGTAGTATTGAAATTTTTAAGACAAAATAAATGACATATCGGTGCCAGAGAAGAACCGAATTTTTTTATCCGTAGATAGAATTTGTTGATTTTTTTTTTATTTCTATAATTAAATAAATGAAATTTCTTTTACGACGATTTTTATCTGATGATGTGAAAAATGAAGTAATCAAATTTTATAAACTTGACGATGTTACTGTCAATTTATCAGGTATGAAAGATTTTCTTTCTGTACGAAATGAGAATGGTCAATAAGAGCATATTCAAAAAAGACTCAATTTGTGTAACCTAAAAGAGTTATATCAAACATATAAGGAAGAATATCCTGATCATTGCATCGGTTTTTCAAATTTCGCTTCATTAAGACCTGTACATTGTGTACTAGCAGGGTCCAGTGGTACACATACTATTTGCGTGTTCGCTATGCATCAAAATATAAAGCTCATGATGTTAGGTAAATATCCTAAAAGCTTTTTTTTTTTATTGTAAGATTAAATGATATTATTTCGCGACAGGTTCTAATTTGGCTGCATTAACTCATGACCTACCATTACCTCAATTGCAATACAGTGACTACTTTAAACTCATTTTATGTCCTAATCCATCATCTGATTGCTATTCTATGAAATGTAAAAATGAGCAGGAATCAATGTTCTTCAAGCGCTATTAGATAGCTTATTTGATGAAAATCTTATTGAAAGTATTACATATAAATATTGGGTATTGAACCTTCGTTGTTGCCTTGAGACACTCGTTAAAAACTCTTCAGAATGTGTTGATACATTTTGTTGTCACTTGTAAATCTTTCAACACATGACTTTATAGCGAAAGAACAATCTGCTTTCTTGAAATTGACTAAAGAATCGTTAAAAGACGATGAAGTTGTAGTGATCTGTGATTTTGCTGAAAATTATACTTTTGTAAATCAGAATGCAGCATCGGGATTTCATTGGAACAATTACCAAGCAACGATTTTCCCTGTTGTCATTTATTATCAGCAGAATAATGAACTCAATCATCGAAGTTTAGTCATAATCTCTGTATCGATATAACCGTCAGAATTATGTATCTCTGTATCGAAGTATAGCTATAATCATGATGCAGTTACTGTACACGTGTTTCTGAGAAAAACTACAAATTTTATCAAATAATTCCTGTCAAATACATCTAATTTTTTTTTACTTCTTCGATGGTGCTCCACAGCAGTTCAAAAATTTTAAAAATTTTGTGAACACTTACCATCACGAAGAAGACTTTCAACTTGCTGCTAAATGACATTATTTTGCTACAGCTCATGGAAAGGGACCATGTAACGGAATCGGGGGCGTGGTAAAAAGAACTGCAGCCTGTGTGAGTCTTCAACGACAAATTGATGAGCAAATAACAACACCTCAAGAGTTCGACTGGGCATCAACTGGGCATCGATTGGGCATCGAAACCGGGTATTTTACCAAACAAAACGGTACCTTAACTTAAACCACACTTAAACGGTAAATTCCCACCAGAACAAGATTATGTTGATGCGAAACAAAAATTAGACCTACGGTTTACAGCTGCTAAATCAATGTCGGGCACACAAAAATTCTATTCGTTCGAACCAACGGATAACGAAACTATTATTACTAAAGAATATCTTCGTTCGAATGTTAACCATGAATGTACATTTTCATGAATGAACATTTTCAAAAGACTACGCAAATTAATACAAAATTTTGTTATTAATGCTCTGTTACAAACTAAAAATCTGATTCTTTATTTATAAAACCTGTTAATATTATAATTGTAGAAAAATAGATTCAAAATGACAAAAAAAAGATTACAAATTGAAGAAAGGTAATTTTAAGAATGGTAAACGGCAATTTTTTTTTTTTAATTTCCAAAAATCGAAAAATAGTAGTTATTAACCCATGATCTACTTGGGCTTAAAATTTGTAAAATGGATAAAAGTTTACCACCAAAAATTTTCAAGAAAATCGAAGAGTTCATACAGTTTAAAAAACAAGATTTAAATTTTAAAACTTTAAAATTACTTATTAAACTACTTTAAAGTTTTTTTTGAATTTTTTTCTTGGAAGTACATAAAAAACAAAAATTAAAAAAAGAAAGTTTGAATTTGGACCATTTTTGAAGAAGTTATGAGTAAAAAAGCGGAAAAAACGGGTTTTTTTTTTGAAAATGCAATATCTTTTGAACGGGCAATCAAAAAAATCTCAAAATTCACCAGGAAGGGTTTTTCGATGGGTACTAAAAAACGTAAAAAAATTGAGATAATCAAAAATCAAAATTTTTTAATGTGTCCGATTTGCAAGGAATGCCCTATATATATATATATATATATATATATATATATATATATATATATATATATATATATATATATATATATATATATATATATATGACGAGATATGATCGAGATAGATATGACGAGTTGACGATATGACCAGTTGACTTGGTCTTGCTCTGTTCGTTTCGTTTCAGCTGTCTCCCTGCGTTGAGCTCGAACCCAGCTGATGACGGCTGTGAGGCCAGAAACCGGTCCTGGGAGGTACTTGTCTCGGCATGGTGACGGCGACTGATTTGAGACGTTCAGAGGTACGTGGTAGTATGGATGACAAATTTCTGTTTTTCAAATATCTCTCTCCACGGCCCCACTACGCTATCTTTTGAGCAAACCTTATACCTACATCCAAGGTTGTGGGATGAATGTGTCGCGTAGTTTTTGACTGCCGCGAACATTCACCGTAGGATGGCGCGAGTTTCATTGAGATTGCGACCCGCCATCGATATGACCAGTTGACTTGGTCTTGCTCTGTTCGTTTCGTTTTAGCTGTCTCCCTGCGGTGAGCTCGAGTCCAGCTGATGACGGTTGTGAGGCCAGAAACCGGTCCTGGGAGGTACTTGTCTCGGCATGGTGACGGCGACTGATTTGAGACGAGCAGAGGTACGGATGAAAAATTTCTGTTTTTCATATATATATATATATATATATATATATATATATATATATATATATATATATATATATATATATATATATATATATTATTTTGTAGAAATGTACCTTTAACATTGACTTTTAATATAATAACGTTATTAAAACTCTTTCCTGAAACTCCTGAAAAAGAGTCCTCCTGAAAACTAATTTCGAAGCTGGTTAAAACGTAAAAAAAAATTCTTCTATATAACATAAAATAATAATGAAATTTTAATTTCTAAATTTCAACGTCTGGAAATATTCCAGACAAATTAGATTCACATTACTGAAACTTCACGCTTTCCTTTTATCATTTCTCGTTATGAACCTTTGGACGTCATTGTTCCCTGTTCACTCTTACATCAAAGGAGGCATGCTGACGAGAAGCAAACAATTCCTGTCGCCCTTCTATAGAATATTCCAAGGAGATTTTTTCTCTTCCTAATTACTTGCTTTGCAAAAAAATACAATATCCCCGAAAGTAAACAGCTGGAAAATACAGAGAAACGTTGGACAAAAGGCTATTATTTTGCAGTTTTTTGTCACTAAAATGTACAGGGTCAGCGGGGTAATGAAACAGATTTATTTATTGCCCTCATATTCCAATTCGTTGTAATTTCAATAAATTATTCTTCACCTTACGATTATTGTTAGTATAACAAAATATATAGTGAATTTTTTAAGGTGTCCGAACTTTAAATTCAAACAAAACAACAATTATATTAAATGCCTTGAAACTATTTATTTTATGTGAAATAACATCCAATGGCAATTGTCCGAGTTATGTTGGCTTTCAAGGCGTCAATAGTTGCTAGTTTATCGACATAGACTAAAGATTCACCATAACATCAAAGAACATAATCTAAAGGTGTTAAATCACATGATCTTGGTGGCCAATTAAAAGGGTCTTTCATTCGAAATAACTTTCTCACCAAATTTTTCCCTCAATAAATCGATGTTGCATTGGCTGCAAGATAAATGGAGCCGTTCTGTTGGAACCACATCTCCAGATCAGTACTTCAATATTCAGTATGTTCCTTAACACTGCCAGCAACAGCGGCAATATTCTCTTCGAAACGCACAGTTTTTGTTTTTTTTATTTTAACATCGAGCAGCGTGAAATGCGTTTGAAATTCTTCGATAGTTCGGCGAATATATTACGAAGTTCAAATTCGTGAAGTGGCTATAAGTTTGATGATATAAGTATCATCAAGTAAGAAGGCTATTTAGCGACTGGACCTACAGCTTAACGTGGGTTTCGAACAACGAACATAGGCCACTGAAAACCCCGGTCAGCACGCTCTTCGGACTGTTACCCCTTGGTTTTGTGCTTAATCAGAAGTATTTTTGGAAAAGCCTACTGATTGCCGAGTGACCAAATAATTATACTCACTTGGATATGATATGATTTTATACAGTGCAAAGGAAAATACTTTCGTAAATTTAACCAACGAATCTTCACACAATTTGAAAGAAAAAAGATCCTTACAACAAGGATCAAAAACCTCAAAAACGGTTTTCGAGAAAAAAATATAGCAACGTTATTAAATTATGAATCGAAAAGTATATTTTCGAAAATATTATTTGGTTAATACTTAATAAATAAACTGCAAATAAATTAATGAACATTGTTAAAACAGTTTTTTTTAATTAAAATCTCATACCAAACCAAATCTCATACATCAGTCAACATCGAAGCGGCAACATCGCAATTTATCCACAAGGAATCAACATCGCTATAAAAATTATTTCAATATATGCTAGTGTGTACATTTAAGTTCGATTTAAAACCAAAAATATCTTCTGTATGCGAATATCACGATATGTTTCTTATTTACGGAGAAACTCTCCAAAATTCTAAAGAGGCTAGGGGTATTTATGGGCAACGATACCCAGTAAGGTTGTTTCGAGCTAGGTAACCATTTGTCCAAATTTCTCAAAGACTTATGGATCGGGTAGTGTGGTAAGGTAATTTCAAGAATATGGACGGCAGTCAGAAATAGGTCCTAAAGTCAAATAATCTTGTTAAAGATATTTTACTAGAAGTACTCAAAGTGTTAACCGAAGTTTTCCATTGGATTATAAATTACTCAATCCTTGTTATATACAAAGAGTATAAGCACTCTAACCTGCTGCTGATTTTTCATATATGCAAAAATATGTTTAATGGTTTATTGGCCGAAAGCAAAGGAGTCTATTTTTTCTTCAATATTTTATCAACCTACGAAACTTATTTTACGAGAAATGGGAGGATAGGCATTTTCAACAGTTAATTTAATAAAACAATTAATCGTGTGTTACTCAATGTGACGTGAATCGTTTAAAACGTATCATGATGTAAAAAATTAGTGCTAGTCATTTCAACTTTGATATTAAGCGACAATAATGTGTAAATATTCGTTTTTTTTTGTAACAAAACAAACCATATTTATGCTGAAACGCAAGGAATGAATGGCTATTAAAATATTACAATTTATTTTCAAAACACCTTAGAGGCCAATGAAACAAAATAAACTCTAATCTTTATCGAATAAACACGATAATTGCAATATCAATTAGCTATGTTTCCCATTGTGAAGAAAAGTTCTAAGCTATTCCGATCAGATTTCCGGGAAAATGGTTGCATTTTGGCTATGATGTTTTAAAGAAACTTTTTGTTCACAGTGATGAAAACAATCCTTCGTTACATTTACGAAAGTATTTTCCCTTACACCCTGTATATTCCAAAAAGGGTGTTGCTGAGAACCAATATGTTAAAAAATAGAAAAATCAGAAGAAAAAAGTTTTGTTTTTAAACTTAACGTCTGATAAGTGTCTGCCATCTCTTCGTACACACTCTTCGAATCTCAACGTCACATTACTCATTACACGGGGCCTGTATTCTACTGGAATTTGGGTTGCCTTGTTGTTGAATTCCGCTCCGCAATATTTTCTTGTGTAGCAACATAAATTTTACGCTAAAAATGATCTCATAGTTAAAAAGCACATATCGTTTAATCTGCCTATCATTCTGGCCAAGAATGATCGCCAAGATTTTTTCGATTCTTGGAGTTATTAGGGTTGGAAAACAACTTTCTAATGCGATTTATCGATATTCTAACTATATCGCCCGATCTTGCTGAAACCAAGACGGGGCGACCAGTTACTAACAAGAGGCACCTTGATTAAATATATTTTATCACCTTTATATGGAAACATAGCAGGCTAATACAGTAGTTATATTTTTATACTGCAATCACCCTCAGGTTTATTATCAGGTCACCAATAAAACATAAATAAACCTATGTAAAAGTGTCGAATGATTTTGTATGCCTACTTTTTCCATCTCATTGGAACCAGTAGTATCAGATTTACAGTTAAAATAAAATTAACAGTCAAGAATTTTTTATTTAACTCGATATACGGTTAATATTATTCGATCAAGCTACCAAAAAATTCTTGTTATTTCTAAAATTAAAAATAAAACAACGAATGTCTGTCGTTTCCTTTAAATAAGGCTAAATTGATTGTATCAATGTTTCTCATAAAATGTTTGTCAATATTCTAAAAAAGTTTAAGCCATATCATCTTGTTCATCTTAATGTATTGCTTTAGTCACGACTTATTAAAGGCAATAAACAGGAAATAAAGAAACGGGTAAGAACATATATCTAAAATATAATTTAAAGTAATAAGAATGAAAATAAATAGAAACAACCGACAATAATGTTGGAAGTATGCAAACGACTATCACCGGGATAATGTATGGATCACCACATTTCCGGCTCGGAAACTACGAATTTTCTTAAAAGAGACAAAAATATGAAGAACAAATATAATTTTTTTATAGCGCAACCCAGAAATATCACACCGAACAAATTAAATTTGTATTCCTGCGGCTTCCTCATTTTCTCTTTTAATCTCGATTATGACCCAGTTGTTGAGATTGTTGGTTTTTTCTTATTGTTATACTAAAGTAGGCAACGTTCTAAAGAAATACAGACAATTCCTGTCGGCTTGCGAACAAAATAGTTCAATAACTAAAGATATTAAAAAACAAAAAAAATTCTTCCACCTAACCACAAGATGGCGTGAGCTGCATTTGATTACAGTCTACATTCGACATGGCGGATGTATATGGTCGTACCCTTGGTCATTCCTTCAGCTACTTTCGAACATTCAGCTCAAAGCCGACTGATATCGGCTTAAGGCCAAAACCCGGTCTCGGGAGACGCTTGCTAACGTTTAATGGCAAAATGAATGGGTAAATTTTTGTGTAGACCACGAAAGAAATTTCCTTCATTTCGAATATTTTTTAATATTCCCCATGTACTATGCAATTTTTAATTCAAAAATGAGTTAAATAAGTGAACTTTGACTTTCTCAATTAATGTCGGTCTAAAAAATATGTTGTTTTAAGTCATTCACACCTATAAAAATGTTCACCGAAGGTGTTCGGCGCAACTATTTTTGCCGCAAATTAAAACCGTGCCATATTTACCGTGCTTCATATTTATGAATATTTCCGCGTACGTACAAACATATTCCTGTGCGATGTATTCAAGAAAATTTTACAAAATGAATTATAACAATATAAAGATTTTATCAATTCTTCTATCGGAACCTTGCATGTGAAACGTTAAACTTAAAGAGATTTACCACTAAACACCAAATCATTTTATTATTTCTTGACGCGCGATTCGTTAACCATGTTGACATCATCAGGAGATGATTAAATCTAAGTGATTTGATGTTTAGAATTACATCCAGATTATAGCTAAATTGGTGGAAATAATAGTATAAACAATTAGGCTCAATGAACAGTCAAAAATTCTCTGGCATCCAGGAGAACCAACTTCTATCATAACCGATTTCGGAGCATCTGTTCCTCATAAGATAAGTTCTTGTCCATGTTTCAAAGCACACAGACGAAACATGACTAATTATACCGCAGCACAATAGGAAAAAGTCACAAGATAGTTATGTTAATGCCAAGTTGTTAGCAATCTACTTGCTACTAGTGTCAGTATAAGTGCGAGAATTTAATATAATTGCAGGAATATAACAGCAATTAGAGCACGGTTCTGTTAATATAAAACAATTCAAACAATAAGGTATTTTTAAATAGGTGTAAACAGTAACACAAACAATACTGCTTGACGAACCATCATGCCGTGAGCCATACTATTACAACTATACATATTTTTGCTCATTCAATTAAAAGTTTGTGTTTTTTTTGTGCATTATATTAAAATAGTTGGGTTGGATAATTTAGTTGGGTTTATATTATTTTGTAGTCGTCGAACTGCTTTCTTATATCGTTTCACTAACCATGTTAGCATCATCAGAAGATGATTCAATCTAATTCTGAAACTAAACTATGTAATATTTATCTGACACGCCATACCTAATGAAATGTGCAAAAACGATGAATTGTGAGATTAACCAAGCGTTAAATTAATGATTCAAAAAGTTGACTGAATGGATAGGTCCTTTATCCCGGTTCATAAGAGACTTGTAATGTTCTTCAGATTTCATTTTCTTGTTGAATTTAGTTTGTTTACATATAAATATCTTACTATTTTAAATACCGAGGTCATTCATAATAATATTTTATTTTACGTCAGATATATAGTCTACAAAATCGGAGATCTTGTGCGTTCTGATCATCAGTAGGCTGTCAGAATGATCGGGGAGGAGATCAGTTTGACTCAACCCAACCGTTCACCAGGTGTTGACCAATGAATTGAGGAGCTAAAAGGGGATGACAACAGTGTTTCCAGATCAAATAATATTACACAACCAATTTGGTTATTTAGAGAGCATTGGTCAAACTTTTTCAGCGAACTGGCGATCTGCAACTTTAAACCAACTTAAATCAACTGTACAATGCACCTAAGGTAACTAGCCACAAAGGTATATATCACCTTACCACCATCAAAAAATCACCTTAGCACCATCACCCAAAAATTATGAAAGTAATCCAATAAAGTATCTTTTTAATAGTGTTGCTTTTATGTTTTTCTCCACTATATGTCAACTCACCAGATAAAAGACTAACATTTTAGTATTTTGTCATTGTTTAGAAAAATATGTGCTGATATATTGCTGTACATAGGATTTCTATAGATGTCAAAATTGTACCTATTTACCCAGATTGCCTTTAAATAGATGAAAAGCTGAATCAACTTGCTGTGAAGCATTATTAGAAGAACTGGTGGGTTGATTGTGAAGTGAGATATCCTCTGTGCCAACCTCAGGTACGGCAGGTGGCGCTGAAGAGATATTACCATTAGTAGTATTACCAAGTAGTCCCCGAACCTATTACAGTTGACTGGCCAAATTCCAGCCCCTTTAAAGGCGTTTTCCGCAATACCGATAGTAGCAGCTTTTCCATATACCCATATATACTTTTCCATATACTCAATAATTCGGGCACGTTATAAACTGTTATCGGTTGTTCAACGTGTGCTCGTAGCTACGAATCTTGCTCCTAGGCGTAATAGTTTTGCATGGGTTTAAAAAAACCAACATCTAACGGCTGTAAACGATGGGTAGTATGATCAGGTAGTTGCAAAAGATGAATGGAACGCTGACGAGCAAAATCTAGAACTATAAGATTTCTGCTGTGTGTGGAATGTCCATCTAGTAACAGAATTAGTGTATTATCTGGACTTTACTGAACCACATGGTGAAAATGTTTCAGCCGCTTAAGGAAAAGGTCGCTATTTATGTATCCAGTGACAGATATTTCAACGATACTTCCTGTTGGAGCTCCTCGTGCAAGTTCAGGGCCAAATCTCTTTCTTTAAAAGATAATCATATGCGGAATATAAATACCTGCGGCATTGCAGCAACAAACCATTGTAATTTTTAAACCTCTTTCCCCTCTAGCAATTACACTCACTTGGCGCTTACCTTTTTGAGTTATCGCTTTTTGCATTTTTTTCTGGACAGTCGTGTAGCCAGATTCATCAACATTAAATATGCATTTGCGGTAATATGGTATTTGTCAACAAGTTGCTCTAAAATATCGGAAAAAAAGCCTCGTGCTCGCGCTAGTGACGTGGATTATGGCTGACGTACTGATAAGTTCGGGTGTCTGCGCATAAATGCAACTTTGTTCTCATTATTAAATGAATGCCGTAGTTCGTATTTTTAGTGCCATTTTCTTGACATTTCCAGTGGCATTTTTATTGGTTTCTCTAATGTGTCTTAAAAAGGTAGATTTATTAATGTTTCACCGCCAGGATTAGGCGCATTCGTTCAATCCTACACCTTCCTCTTTATATGTCCGAATGACTACGGCCATGTCAACTTCCGTCCAAAGATCATATTTACCTCTCTTTGGTATTTTAGTATATCCCTAATCCGTACAATATATAAACTACTTACCGGTACTAATATAAAAAATCACTTTAGTAAAACTCAAGAAAAACTACAAAAAACATTTGTAAAACACAAACACGTGCATAGTGTTGAATGCCAATTCCGATTTTCCTTTGAAATTCGGTAGAGGGAGATAATTCTCGATAGGCTTTGTACTCTCATTGCAAGATAGCCCCAGGTTGCAAAATGTAGAAAATACCTATGAGGTTCAATTTAGGTATGGATTCAAAATAGGCAACTCTCACAACACACAAGTATATATATATATATATATATATATATATATATATATATATATATATATATATATATATATATATATATATATATATATATATATAGAAATTTGCGTTTAAAATTAATTTTAGCTCTGTAACAGGAACAAACGTAAAATGACTGGTGACATGAAAACTAGTCTTCAAAGGGTGACTTTTATGTTTTCATTTCCATTTGTTTTCAAAATAGAACAAATAACACATTTTACACATTTTGCATCATCTGAACACTAACTGGTACTTCGGATAAATTTATAATAAAATTTTGTTTTTCAAAAATTTTCATATTTGATTCTTTTCTCATATTATTATTGAGCACACGAATTTTCTGCTATCAATTCGTATATTTTTCCATACCCTTTGAAAACCATTGATATTTTTTAACTTTGTTTTCGTTTCGAACAAAACTGCTTACACAAATGTTCAATTATGTTCGGGGTAAATTTCAGCGATATTTCGTTTTTAACAAAAAAAGCGATATTTCTGCTATTATGATATTGGTCGGCAAAGGAAGCAACTGAATTTCGGAATTAATACAGCTTCCCTTAAAAAAGGAGGCAAATAATTTTCGAATCAGTTTGTGATAATGTGTAGATTTGCACATTTTTGTTGAAAATGTTCATTGTGTAACATTATTGTATTTAGTAAGTTCGCATTTACTGTACTCATAAACATGCTGATATTAACACAAACCTTATTTTTAGCATTATTTTTTTTTATATTTGCGTTAGGATCAAAATATCAAGTCAGTACTTTGAAACTGTCAACGCCTCGCAAACATATTTGCTTCTGCAGGACACTGAAATTTTCAAAGATTCAGTACATGCCAAGCACTAATATACACTCTCCCACAATAGGATAGAGACACTGGCGATTATATAGTTATTTGGAAAAAACTTCCTCAATTTTACTTTAAGTAGAGTTATTTAACATTAATTGTTCATTACACGGATTGGTTAGTGTGAGAAAGTTAAAATTCCTAGATTTGAAGAGATTTTTTTTTTCGTTACTTCGTACTGCAACAAAAATTGGAAGCATTAAAAAAATCCTCTAATACTTCTAAATCCTCCATTAACTTTTCTTTTGTTTGAAACAGTTTACAATTGCTGTATGGAGAATGGATTAGATGTTCCAGAACATCTGTATTTTTGGTTCGAAGCTAGTCTTTAACAACCTGTGCAGCGTTGTGCTGTTGAAAAACTGCTGTCCTACTAAATCTGGTCTTTGTTTGCTTGTTTCTGGTTGTGGTCTGAGAAGTGCTTGTTTCTATGGTGGTTGCTTGATCTGGTCAAAACATGGTCTTTAGATTTCCGATTTTCCTTAAAAACCTTCACCCGATTTTCCATGACTACTATTGAGGATTGTTACAAAATCGGATGGCTGCCCAAACCATAACCGAACCGCTATCCATTTGTCGTCATGACGATACGGGAGATGCTATTTATGTATCCGGAATAATAAATAAAATAAGAAATATTAAATATTTACCATTGAAAATGGGTTTATTGTTTTTGAAAATATTCTCCGCGATAATCGATATACTGTTGCATATGTTTGAACCAATTTTTATAACACTTTTCCATTCCGATTGAGGTATTTCCAAAACATGCATTTTGAACGCATTAACCGCTTCTTCTGGCGTTGAAAATCGTAGACCAAGTAGTTTATTTTTCACGGACGGGAATAAAAATAACTCATTGGGTGCCAAATCAGGACTATACGGCTGATGACCCACCAATTCGATGTGTTGACCGGTCAAATATTGAGTTGATTGGTCCGATGTGTGAGAGCTCGTGTTATCATGGTGAAGAATGATCCTGAGTGGCTGGCAGTGGCGGCTCGTGAGGGAGGACGTCGGGGCGCCACCGTTCCAGCATTTATTTTCCAGCAAACAATTTTTCAGAGCAAAACACCGTATTTTATTTCCGTTCAGTTTCTTTCCTTTAACTAATTTTCCTGGTTCACCTCCTGTATAGGGTTTCAGTAGCACGAAAAGTAAAAAGAGAAATGGAGAAGAAAAAAAATCTTCAGCAACACTATTTTCTTCTACGCCCTCCCACTTTAAAAACCCACGAGCCGCCAATACACGTGATTGTGTATCATTTAGAATTGACAGCTCTACGATTCTTTAGTGGCACACTAGTTACATGTCCATTTTTCCAAAAAAATCAGGCAACCATTTGCTTTAAAGTGCTTCTTTTGTTAGGTTTACAGAAGAAGTTTGTTATTATGCGAAATCCAACGCGCACAAATATTTTTCATATATAAACATTTATATAAAATCTTGTGTATGCTTGCCATACTAATGCCCAGGGATGCCTCAATCTCACGAAATGTTACATGACGATCTTGCTTGTTACATGACGATCAGTTCGCGTGCAGTATCAGTGTTTTCTGATACAACAACCGATTTTGGACGACCTTCTTTATATTCGTCCATGCACGAACAACAATCACGATTGAATTCACTTGACTAGTGATGTTCAGTGGTTTTAGATGGTGCTTCATCGCCTAATGTCGAAATGAGTTGATCTATGCACTCTTGTTGAGACAATCCACGTCGAAAGTTAGAGCAAATCATCGCACGAAAATTCTCACGGGTTAATTCCATTTTTTGGATGAGATGAAATGTTCAAGTCACTAAATAACGGACATAGTGTCCGTATTACAAAACGTTCTGAGTACGTATACAATCAACAATGTAAAACTTTACGATGTATAAGTCAGATGGCGCCTAGCAACACTATTGTTGTCAATTCCTGATACATGACTTAAATTTATCGTCGACTCGTCACTAAAATTAACTTTTTGCCACTCTGTAGACCAGGGCATATTACGCTGAGTGAACGCCAAGTGGGCTGGCTTGCCATTTACTGTGTTGCATGTCACTTTTTCTGAAGAAATATTGGGTATTGCAAACATTTGTTTCGACGCCTGCTTCCTACATGATGGTGCCCACAGATATGACAAAATTTGAGACAAATTGTCAAAATTAGCAGCTTTTCTGGCTTTGTAATTTCTTGCGGTCGTCAAGTACTTTTCTTTTAGCCATATGTTTCGCCTTTATTGGCCAAATGGCCAATCATTTTCACGATTTCAAGAATTCATTATTTTTCTTACTCAGTAAATTTCGCACCACAACCAATCATTCAAATAAATTAATAATAAATTAATTATAATTTTTTATAATTTTTTAAATTTTTTTTATAATTTATTATAAATAAATTAATACTAATAAACAATTTGAAAACTAAATTATAGGCCTAAAAAATATACAATCGCGCACTAAAATGTACTAAATTGTAAAATGTGCCTTTATCTTTTTGTCGTAGATAGAATTACTTGAAAGTCAATAACAACAAGCTACTCCTAGGAAAATATTAACTTTAAATGGATTAAGAGTTGACGCAGATTCCATATAAGCTTTAAAATAAGAATAATAACAAAACTTAATAATTTAAAGGTTTGTCGAATAAATAATACATAATAATTTACAATAGGTAGATTTTTGAAGGAAAGTGTATATAATGTATTAAGGTAAATATACTAATACTGCGTATATTTTTAAATGTTTTAATTTATTCAAATTAATGTAAAGTAATTTATAACTTAACAAAAAAACATTCACTACTATATTCATGTAGCAAATGTTTCCATTCAAACATAAACCAAGTCTAATGTAGATCTGGATTTTTTCAACTATAAATTAGTACTTACATTCTGTTTAGACTGTTCGTGTCATTTTCATTTGCTATTACAGGTTTCATTAACACACACAGTACAAATTGTAATACACGAAAATACAGCGTTATACAGGATAATCTTATAATAAAATTGCAAAAACAGTACATTTGTATCGTGCTACGATTCAGACAATAATTAAGACTATAACGAAATATCCGAACAGTTTTGAAAAAAATTACACTAAATCCCAAAACTAGTACTCCCAAATTGGCCGGTCTTGTTCTAGAAGAAACTGGAAAATGTGTCAGTGCTGAAACAGTACGCAGGGTTCTCAGATCAAAAGGATTTAATGACAGGAAACCAAGAAAAAAACCACTCATATCTAAGAAAAATACTAAAACTAAACTCGAAGAGATTTAACACTAAACACCACATCACTTTTTGAAAACTCGACGCACGTTTCGCTAACCATGTTAGCATCATCAGGAGATGATTTAATCTCCTGATGAAGATTAAATAATCGAATTTAGTATTTCACACCCAAGGTTCCAATAGAAAAAATGATCTAAGAAAAATAGATAAAAGCGGGGTAGAATTTGCCAGGCAGCAGTGGAACAACGATTTTAATTTTTGACGGAAAAAGCAAAATATGAAGAAGAGTAAACCAAGAGTTTAAACTGAAAAATGTGATGGCAACATTCAAACAAGGTGGAGGTAGTGTGATGGTGTAGTGATCTATGGCAGCGGTTGGGATTGGAAATTTAGTTTTTATTGAGATCATATGAATCACGCATGTACCTGCAAATTTTATGTGATAATTTTTTACCATCAATTGAACGTTTGGAATTGGGAAATAGATGGATATTGGATAGTGAAGAGCCCCACCCATCCCTTCAATTGGAAGACATATGTTTCAACTTTTGATGTTCAGAAGGCTATTCCCTAGTCAAGTACCTAACAAAATGTTCATTTATGCGGAGACGCAGGTTGCTGTGTGTTCTACATGAGATTGTGGAACCCAGCGGTTGGGTGTATGTGACACTCAGCTACTGTTGTATCATTGGACGCTGTCCAAAGAACTGTAATATTGCATATATACGCCATCCGACGGGAAGTCGGCGAAAGTATTGCTTGTTGACTGTTGATAGAGTCTCCCTATTCTTGACGGGAGCGCATGTGTCGATAGCCTGACAAGCCTGAACATCAAGAGGCGAAACATATGTCCTCCAATTGAAGGGATGGGTGGGGCTCTTCCCCAGTCAAGCACGTAACAAAATAATTCATTTAGGCGGAGACGCAGGTTGCTGTGTGTTTCACATATTATATATATATATATATATATATATATATATATATATATATATATATATATATATATATATATATATATATTACAGAAATTTTTCAGCGGAGACGCAGGTTAATGTGTTGTTCACATATTATATATATATATATATATATATATATATATATATATATATATATATATATATATATATATATATATGAGCATTGATTAGTTGCTTGACCGGAAGGAAGCCCCACCCATCCCTTATATTAGAGGGCACATGTTTCGTCTGTCGATGGACGCCGTGCAAAGAAGTAAAAAAACTCCATATATATATATATATATATATATATATA
This sequence comes from Cosmopolites sordidus, assembly GCA_031761425.1. NCBI lineage: Eukaryota > Metazoa > Arthropoda > Insecta > Coleoptera > Curculionidae > Cosmopolites > Cosmopolites sordidus. The sequence goes on along the minus strand of JARFXV010001128.1, from coordinate 262,640 downwards.
TATATATATATATATATATATATATATATATATATATATATATATATATATATATAGTACGCCGACCGATATTTGGAGGCCAAGACACCAAAATAATTTTTTCCAAGACACCAAAATAATCTTTTCAACACACCACCGATAACACAATATTCTTTTAATAATACAATATTCTTTTTCGTTAAACCAAAAAAATATAATAACACACACTTTTTTTTATTGGCTTGGTTGCAACAGCTTTAAGCCATGTAGTTCTCTTTTTTTTGTCATGAAAACATGTGACAACAAAACTCTCAAACTGTGCCTCATTTCACATAAAACGTCAAAATTTTAAATAAAGATGTTTTTCATATGAAAATACCATCCAAATTTCCGACTTTTCCAAAAATTCTCTTTCATACAAACCTTGTCCTGACAATTATGAACACAAAAAAAAGAAATCAGCCAAATCGATCGAGCCGTTCTCAAGTGATGCTCCGTCATACATGTGACAACCAATTTTTATTTATACAGATGTACATATGCATTCTCAGGTGTATGTTTACTTTTGTGAGGTATTATTCAAGGCTATTTATTTATATTTGAATATAATTTGCAATTAAAAATTTGGTTCTGTGCCTGCTGTTTTTTGTTTGTGTTGGGCATGTAACTTAAAAAGGAAGACTGTAAGAATAAAAAAGCCAACAAATAAACCGTTTTTTAAATATAACTAATTTGCGTAGCATATTTAGACTTTTATAACTGACTATATATTCGTGCACCAAATGTTCTCTTTCATTCATAAACCAAGTTTAATTACATTATGTTTAGGCCTTTCTTGTCATTTTCATTTGCTAGCATATACATAGTTATTAAAGGTTTTATTAACAATCATAATGGGATTCACAGGACGAATGCAAACGTTTTATCGGTATTGAAACGTTTTAGTAAATACAATACTGGCAAAAAAAAATTAATATATAGACCAAAGATAACAAGAAAGTATAAATGTATTTTTTTCAATTATATTGAAATAAACCGTATTTAAATGTTATATATTTATATCTGTTCTCCCATTAACACTATTTTTGTTTTTTTTTCATTCAACCATTTCCCCAAATAATAGATTTTTGTAATTACATTGAGAGCTAAAATTGTAGCTTTGTCGATATCAAAATTATGTCCAGTATTTATTTTGTGCTCTGCCAAAGCCATAGGATTTCTAGTTAAAAGATGATTCCTTTAATTGCCTATGTTCTTTTAGTTATGTTGTCTCTTCCTATATGTTATCTATGCTTTCAGTTTTAGTTTTGAGTTCAGAATAAAATTGATTTTTCACTTTTTAATGCTATTTTTTTTCATCTTTAGAAGTTTTAAACTTATTAAATTTTCTCTGATAAGAGACTTATATACGGTATTTTACAGTAGATTCCATCAGAAATAAAGGGTCTTTTAAATTGAGCGTTTTTTTTTTATTATTGAATAAAACACAGAATTCGCGTTGATTTCAAAAAAACTTCATTGATAATTGAAGCATAGTATGACATTTAAATATAAATGACAATATTTACCAAATGACTTTTTGCAGCTCAATAGACTTTCACTCTTTTGTCAAAATTGGATGACATTTTAACATAACCGTGGCTCTATCTCACCAATGAATAATTTCATCATTTAGCTCAGAAATCGATTGTGGATTGTTCTTAGTTCGTAGAGACCTAGCTTTTTACGTAACCCCTAAGAAAATAGTCCAACTGTGTCAAATCACACGATATTGGTTACCAATTAAGATTACCGTTTCATACAATAACTCGTCCAGGAATTTTTTCTCTGAATAAATTAATTGTTTCACTAGCAGAACGAGGTGTAGCACCATCCTGTTGGAACCACGTATCCTCCAGATCAATATTATTCAATTCAGACCACAATAATCCAGTTATCATCTCACGATATAGATCATCATTCACAGCATTCTGAAAAAAATACTGTCCAATTACAGCTTCTGGCCATAATGCACACGAAATACACGAATGGCCATAATGTGTCTGGCCATAATGCACACGAATGACTCGTTTACGATGTAAAAGTTTCCCATACATCAATCGGGGATTTTCTTCACTTCAATTGCATTAATTTTCTTTATTAATATAGCCACCAATTTCAAAATGTGTTTCATCTGAAAAGATGATTTTTTGAGAAAAACGATCTGTTTGTTCATAGATCAAATTAATAAATGTATAACGTTTTGAATGATCCAGTAGCTTTAGTTCCTGTATTATTTGAACCTTATATGTATTTCTTGCTTTCGTAAAATACGCCATGTTGTCGTGGATTTTCCTCACTTCAATTGCAGCAAATTTGTTTATTAATATAGCCACCAATTTCAAAATGTGCTTCATCTGAAAAGATGATTTTTTGAGAAGAACGATCTGTTTGTTCTTAGACCAAATTAATAAATGTACAACGTTTTGAATGATCCAGTAGCTTTAGTTCCTGTATTATTTGAATCTTATATATCTTTGTTCCTTTCGTAAAACACTAAACTAAATCCAAATTGTTGTGAATGTCGACTAATGGAAATTTCTGGGTCTTCAGCACCACTTTCACGTACCAAATCAATATGCTCTTTTAAACACAACACTATATATTGCTCTTCTTTCATTTTCCATCGAAACAGTTTCTTGAAATTTTTGAAACAATTCGATTGATGGTGCTTTCAGATGGATGATTATACAAACCGTAAATATCACATAATTTTCTATAAACATTTTTCACTGAACGCCCATTTTCATAAAATAATTCAACTATTTTAACGCGTTGTATTGTGTACGACTCAATTTTTATAAATGTTATACATTACACTTCTGAAATGAGGCTAGACGTAGGTAAATTCACAACGCCATCTGTGTTTCATTTAAGAATTAAAAAACGCTCAATATGAAAGACCTGTTATAATTAGCTTGGACAATGGAAAATTATTTTTAAGTAAAATGTTTTTAATGTAATTAAGGTTTCTTTCCTGCTGATTTTCCAGACAACACGTTAATGATAGGTGTTTAAGTTTGTTAATAATATTTTTTTAAGTAAATAAGCAAATATTAATATCTAAAATTTCCACTATATTTAAAATTGTATGTATAACAATTGTTTCGACACACAGTGCCTTTTCAAATACTAAGTATAGTTCGTATAAATCGAACAAATATTTGGTATTTAGTTCGTAGTATAGTTATATAGTTGATGTAAATACGTATAAATAGTTCGTATTTGAAAAAGGAACTGTGACTCGAAACAATTATTATACATACAATTTTAAATAAAGTGGAAACGTTATTGTTTGAGATTGCTTCGACGTGAAGTTTAGAAAGCATTCAGAGAATGTTGCCTTGTCAAAGAAACCTGTTTTTATTACTTATTAAATAATTTAGAACAATATCGTTAATCGATGCAAATTTTACTTTTTACAAAACTTTTACCTCCTACGACCCAAAATTAAATGTTCATTGCAAACAATCAGAGAATTTTATGATCAATGTGAAGTTCTATATTGAAGGTCAACATAAATTTATATATCTCGAACAAATTCAAATCAGCATTATAACAAATTTCTTTAAATTAAAGAACTGAAACTTATGTCTAAAGTTGCACTATATTTACGAAATTATAGAACAACTGAATCGAAATACAGTGCCTTTTTCGTTTCGTTTCATTGCAGTTTCGTTTTTGAAAAATGCACTGTGACCAAAACAATTGTTATGTAATTTTTTAATTATAGTGGAAATTTAGACATAAATCTCAGTTCTTTAATTTAAAATTAATTTCCTGCAAACATTGACTACCTCAGTTAAACAAATTTCATTCTTCCTTCGACAGTGACAAACAAATATTTATGATCAGTAAGATTATTGACCTAATAAACAAAGTAAGTAAACCATATTAAACAAATCCACAGACATGGACATTATTTGCTCTGACGAGGAATTAGTTCTCACATGGCTTTTTTCCCAAGTTTTGCGAAATTATGGGGGGAACATATTTTCTCCCTGTTTAACAGTGGAATATGCAATTTAAACATTTATGCAATTCAATGAAATAAATACAAGATAAGACAATTTTTAAATTAGAAGTTAAATGCAATACCATTTCTGTTCCTTAAATTAATTTCTTAACTATTTAACCTTAAATTATTAACAAATTCTAGGTATATCCATCTGAAATATCCAAGATTTAAGTTCCACAATTATGCAGAAATTACAACAGTTCGGTGCACTTGGATGAGGGCTTCAGACTATTTCCCTACTAAAATATAAAATTGCAGCTAATAAGATTAAGACCAGATAAAAAGGTACGAGGGTGATTCGAAAATTCAGCCTCATACAGAGATGGAACAAGTATGACTAAATGACAAAGATATTTATCAAATATACTTCGTTAGTATCAGATTTAATTTTAAAGAATTTTCTTTTAAAAGGAATCGTGTATCCACTGAACATGATATGCATATGAGACGCCCACAAATCGCTAGGATCGACAAAATCGTCTGAAAAATCCACAATATCGTATTAAATGATCGTTTGACTAAAGGTATACCAGTTTCTTAATATTGTAAACATCTCAATACGACCTGTCCACTAAATATTTTAAGATATTTTGATAACAAAAAAGCTTTCCGTTTTATAGAGGTCATGTTTGTTAAACGACATTTAAATGAACCCTTTTCAATAGTGTTTATACTTACTTATATGCGATTCTATACTACTATTCATACTTATAAGCTAGTTTATTCAACGCTCCATAAGATGAAACAGGTCAAAGTGCAACAAACAAAAATGAATCAGCAGTCCAACTGATAAAAGTGCGCAAACAACGCAAAGATGATTAGTACAGGCGCTGGAGGTAGTTGAGTATGGAAAATGTGAGGACCGGCAACTATGCTCAGATTCTGATATCTGAGACCCCAATTAATGAGAAAACACACCTTGCCACGAGCTGTGGTGGTCCCTTCCACTCCCTTCCCATCCCATCTCCGCACCTGTGGTAAGGATAGCGTGCTCAGCAATTTAGTGTGCATTTGCGTCTATCGACGCAAAAATGTTGCTTTATAAAGTCGTGTTTGTTGTATACGCATAAAATCGTTTGATTTTCGTTAATTTGTTGTGGTGTTTGTTTTGTATTAAAACAAATGATTTAGTGAAATAATCGAAGTCAAGCACGCTGTATTAAAAAAGCAGCAGATAGAAAAAAAAGACAATATTAGTGAAACATTTTCAAAACTGTATAATCCAGACTCCACAGACAACAATTTTCATGGCACCAAGGCTGTTTAGCTACCTACATAAATGAGGAGAAAACAAGGCATCGAGAAATTGCGTTCAATAAAAAAGAAGACCAGTCTGCTTCAACTTCCGAAGCAAGTGTGTTAGATTCACGACGTTCTCGTTCATCATCAAAGCTACCTACAGCATAAACCGTTGAAATGCTTAATTTGTGAAAAGTTAACGAGAAACAAAGACAAGCAGTTGTATTTGTGCGCCGAAATTTCAGCAGCGGAACAAATTTTAAATACTACACGCAGTAAGGAAGACTATGTTTTTACCCGACTTAGTACTTGTCAACAGCCTGATTAGCTATGGAAGTGAGGTATCACAAACATTTTAAGATTGCCGAGAAATTCTACGAATCCAGCAGGTCGACTTTCAAATCAAATCTCTAAAGATATACTTAACGACGCCTCGACAAACTCATAAATGAAATAACAGATTAGTTTTCAACTCATTCTTTTGAAGTGCGCTTCTTAGCTCAGCGACTCGCTGTACGTAGAAATATGAAGGATGAAGTAATCGAGAATCATGTAGCGAAAACACTACTTATTAATATTTTTAGTGAAAAAGTATTATTTTCTTATCCAACTGATCAAAATCTTCATTAATGTTTATGGGCAATATACAACTGGCGAAAATAATAGAACATGTTCGTAGCATTAATTCAAAAGACTACATCATTAAGAGTGCAAAAGCACTGCGTCAAGAATTATTAAAAACAGAATAAATACCTAGTGGCTATTTACGTCATTAAAATTTGCTCCAAAAATTCTTAGAAAATGGAAAATTACCACGAACATGGGATATGTTTATGCAAGCATTGTATAATGCAAAAAACCAAAAATTTTGCGGGAACTATTATAGAAGAGCATTATCTGCATTTTATGACATATTTCTTACGGTTACCTTGACCTAAATGATGAACAATTATAACAGTTAGAAATAGTTTGCACATATTTCTTTAAAAAAAAAAGTTAACTGCAGATGAACTCAGATATAAACTGATTTCTCAAAACATAGGTATCGGCGTTAATTTGATGAAAGCGATATGCCCGTCAGATACTTTGCACTTGCATTTATTAAGGGCTCCAGTACAAACATTTCTTTGAAACAATTCTTATCAAACACAATTGCAGCCAATTAGTATTTGGCTATAAAAAACTGAATAGTGACTTACGTCCACTGATTAACCCACCTTTACCAGAGTTATTAATTCAAACTTTCAAGTGTACTGCAAATTGCCAAACAATATTTTGCAATTGTAAAAAAATCTGGATTATTTTTATTTTTTTATGTAAATGTATCAATAACGATTGTATAAATAAAACTGAGCATTTGTTTGCCTACTTTATATATATTTAAGTTTGAATTAATTAAAACTTTTTATTATTAAAAAATGTTTTTTATTACATTTTTCATCATTAGAAAAAACTATAAATAATTGCTGAAATAATCATTAAAATGATTTTATAGCATGTGCTCAATCTATTCCCTTTAACAAATAAGAGAAAGAAATATAAAGAAATATTCTTTACTTAAATTCATTGGTGAAATTCGGTCCTCACATATTGTACATTCACTTACCTCCAGAGCCCGGTTTAGATTCCACCTACAGTTTTCTAAGATTATAAGTCACCTGGCTAAAGGCAAGGCCATTATCGGGGAGAATTGCGCTTCACTAATGAACCAATTGAATGGTGCTATGCAGCCTAAATTTTCACATTCAGCCTGAATAAAATACTCTTCCATTACACTAATACGCCTAGACATACATCTCGATTTATTGTTGGCAAATAACATAACCTATGTTTTTTTTTTGTAATGATCCATATTATTATTAGTATTAGTATTATTCGTATTGCTTTTGTTTATAAATCTTTAAAAAATTCCATGAATGATAAAGTAAGATAAATTATAGGTAAGTTGAATAATAAAGTAAGGTAAAGAAAAAGACAGATACTTTTAAATGAAATTTTGTTTATTTGATCGAAAATCGAGTGTCGTCAGTACTCTTCGCCTGATAATTTTCCAACTTTCTTATACCTTCCAAAAATGACGACTTATCAAATTGAATTACTTGGATTGCAAGTGGATGCGGGATCAGTTCGTAGAGCAAATTGATCAATTTCTCCAGTGTGGAGTTGGAGTGAGTGCAGTTTTTCTACGCCAAATGAGGAAGGGCGTTTTTTTTTTGTTAACTCTTCTTGAAATTTAACCAATAATGCAACATAATACTCTTCTGTCATTATATTTCCAATATATCTCAAGATATCCATATCCATTATATGTCAAGATATTGCCTTGCAAATCCTAGAAAACAGCGCGCATAACCTAAGTACAGAGCATAATTCGTGCTAGTATATCGAAATCCAAAATACATATAATGAATGATAAAATGAATCATGAAATATAAAAAAGTTCTCATAATACTTTTCGTCGGTTTGCACGATAGTTTTTAGTCATCACGCCCAACATCGTTATTTTCCATGGCAGCAAAAATATCGAAGTTATCTGTTACGAACACTTAAAATATAATTAAAAGTTGTGCCGGATGGAAATTAATGGATCATTACTAGAAATGAAGTTGCTTCTTAGACAGTGTACCATCTCCACAATATATTGGAAAAATATCTGACTTTTCCTTCTATCCTCGTATTGCCTGTTTCCATTTTTTTTAGTAATAGCGTTCAATGAACTCTAAAGTTTCGAATTTGAAAATTACTACTTTTTTCGATAGTTTACGACTATTACAGGGCATGAATATTTAATACTTTTCAAAAGTAATTTTGGAGTTTCTATAAGCAATCGGAAAGTAACGAAAATGAAAAACTCATACTTTCAAATTCGATAGTTCACAGTTGACACGACGATATATTCCTCTAATAATCATAAACGAAGTGGAAAAAACCATAAAGAAAATAAAAATCTTTAAGAATTTATGAGTACAATTCTTCAGTGTCAAAACGAATATATAAAGATATATGAGAACAAAATGACAACCAATAAATATAATTTAAACTAAGGATAAAGAAAACAAAAAGAAACAAAGGACAATAACGTCGAAAGCAGACAAACCATCATTAACCTGATAACTTATGAAGGCTCACGTTTCCGCCTCGAAAACTAAAATTTATATTAAAAAAGGCAACAGTACAAACAATAAATAAATTCTCTTAAATACCGCCTAGAAATATTACTCTAAACAAATTAGGTTCGGACTCCTGCAGCTTCGCCGATTTCTTTTATTACTCTTCGTTATAAACCGTTAAAAAAATAATTCGTTGTTTTCATTATTACACAAGAGATATCTTATCGAAAGATAAATAATCCTCGATATCCAAGTATAAACATGTATAATTTAAAATTAGTTTCAAATTGGTATAGAATTTAGGATTACACGTGCATCATCAACTGACGCTATTTAGCGACCGGACCTATACCTTTTCTTGGGCACTTAACCACGATCATTATTGACCCATTAGACCCCAGTTAGCACCCATCTCGTACTATCACTCCTTCGTTTTGTGATTATACTTTCAATTTCTCGAGAAGCATACCGACTGGCGAATGACCAACTTACAATACCTCTCAGATGACATCCGACCTTAGCCAGCTTGAGTATTAGGTTCACTAATGGTTATACCTAGCCGGATTTTATAGTATTGTTTATTGAAATGAAGTATACAAGCTAGGTCTATCCTCAAATGTATCCCTAATAAATTATTGATCTGAACACGTAACGCTGCATTTTTACTTTCGAGTCGCCAGATTGCTTCAATCTGGCCATACTAAGTATACAATAATTAAATTATGTGTTAAATGTTAAATGTAGTATATGGAGTTCTAATGTAAACTAAAGACAATGAAGATCTTAGGTTAGGTGATGTAGCATGGAAGTTTAGATAGAACGTGCAGAAATAAACAGATAACAATACTATACTATAGTTCATAAGTTGTGCCCATAAATTTGCTATAAACCAATCAACTAAAATTATCAAGATATATTGTTGTAAAATTGTCTCTTAGTTCATACAAGCCTGGTGGGTTGAGGATGGGGCAAGGTCATGCTAATATTTTAAATATTTATAACATTATTAAAGAAACAAAACAGATTTTTTGTTCTATAACATGTATACTTGCATTTCAACTTTGTGATAATTAATTTTTGAAAATTATGTCAATCAAATGTGAACAATTAACAGCAATGCAACTTTATGCCAATTTTAACACGTTTTCAATAACTTTTCTCAACATCTGGTGTTAATGCATCGATTTTAGCATGGATGTTGTCCTTGAATTACTATATGGCTTTTGTTCAAAAATCGCCATAAAAAATAATTTATTAGCTCATAATTAATTTTGCATGAAAATTGTTAGTTTGATGGAAGTGGTTTATTATAGCATCGCAATATTCTTATCGCTTATTTTTGTCTGTAGCAAACAGATCTTGAACAATTCTTCTTCTTCTTCTTGATGGGTTACAAGGTGCTAGAGCTCTGCTACTGTGCACCAGCTGTGTAGACGAAGTGAGTGTGTGTGGCGGTGTGTGTGTGAGACGGTGAGTTGGCGATGGAGCGGGGCTTGCCCGCTTGGTTGGTTCCAATAGGGGGGGCAGTCTGTATTTATTGAGGCTTGGCGTAGGGTTTTCGGCGCTGTTTCTTTTTGTGGCGTATTACTGGTTTTCTTGAAGGAATTTTTTGAGCCCTGCTGCTAGGCCGGACATGGCTTGCAGCAGGTATTTCTCGATGGCTTCGTCGATGGAGGTTTTTGGGGTTGGACCTGGTGCTGGTGGCGGAGCGGCGGCGTCGGCGAACGATTTTCCTGGCAACGTGGTGGCTGATGGTTTAGGTTTCGGTTGTCGTTGGTGATGCGGTTCTTTGGGTGCACCGGGCACCCGGAGAAGGTGGCGGCGTGCGCGTCGCCACAGTTGATGTACTTTGTCGGCTGATTTTCTTTTTTTGGACAAGCTGCCGGTTTGTGATCCCCCGCGCACTTCCGGCACTTTGGAGGAACAAAACAATTCACTGCCGAGTGGCCGAACTGCAGGCAATTGCGGCACTGGGCGAACGAGCGGACTGTTGCTGGATCCGGCCGATTTTTTGAGCGAGTTGATTTCGAAGAGCTGTGCCGAAATTTTGGCTTCCAGCTCCCCTATTCGGGTTTTAAGCGCAGAGTTTTCCTTCTCTAGCGCTATGTTTCGAATTTTTAGTTCCGAGTTGGTGTTGCACAGTTGCTCCACTTGGGCGTCATAGTTTTGGGCTGTGACTTCCGTAATGTAGCGAATTTGGGCGCGTTGTTCTCTGTTGAGATCTTCGAGATCTTGACAGCGTTGAAGGACCTCCGTCAGGATCGGATGCGTCCGGAAATCCCCAGGTAGGTCATCGGGATCTAGCTCCAGCTCGGAGTCGTATACGTGGGCGTTCGCCATGGCGCCGGCCTGTCGAGCGGGCCAGACGGGTGCGGTGCGAGTCTAGACACGAGTCTAGTCGGCCTGTCTGGAGCGGGGTGTGTCGGAACAAACCGTTACTACTTTCGATCGCGGCATGGTAGAAGGCGAGAGAGACGATGTTGTTTCGAACGAGGATCTAACTGCACTGAGATGACGACGGAACACGACTGTCTTGAACAATTTGAATTTAATAGGGCATTTATTTTTAAAGTGGAAGGCGTGCCCCCAAGGGAGGCGCAACGACATGCAAGGGGGGCGTGCACGACAAACTGTGTGGACGTACCTCGACAGAGATAATAGCTAGACTATAGTCGGGCCACTGTAAGAATGCCGATTTGTCATAATGTCAATCTCATACATACCGAAAATGAACTTTATTAAGTGGACATAAGGAGCTGTCAAATCGGCATTCTTACGGTGGCTTAACTATAGTTGATTGTTGCGCTCGCTTGGGTACATTTAAGTTTGATTCATAATCAAAGACATATTCTGAACACGAATATCAGGATATGCTTCTTATTTACGGGCAAGCTCTCCAAAATCCCAGAGAAGCTAGACGTATTTACCGGCAAGAACACCCCGAAAGATCGCCTCCAGCTCGGCAAATATTTGTCAAAAGTTTACAGTTAGGGTGGTTCCAGAATTTCAAGTGTGTGATCCTGCATAGAAAAATCAAAAGTCGAAAAACACATTTTATATCTTATTGAAGAGGATTCTACCAAAAGTACTGGAAGTGTTGCGCGACAAGTTCGTGTTTACCATTGGATTGAATATTAGGTATTAAACGAGCAATTACTCTAATATTATCATGTACAAAGGATACAAACACTCTTACTGATTTTTCACACAGACAAAACTATTGTGAATATTGATCAAAACCAAGTGAATCCCAATGTTTTGTTCATATTTTATCAAACGTGAAAACTTTTTTGACGAGGAAGGAAACGGTCGACAGTTTGAGCAGTAAATTTAACAATACAATTAATCATGTATTTCTTAATGTGAGGTGAATAGTATAATTCGTGTTATAGTGTAAAAATGAGTACAACTTTGTTGAAAAATTAATTCAACTTTGACATTAAAAGACAAAAATGTGTAGGTTTTTCCTTTGTTTTTGTAACAAAATAAACCAAATTTATAGGGAAATGTATGGAATGGGTGAAACTCCGGTCGTCAACTATCCAATTACTCCAAGCAGCAGCCCCCACAGGCTCTCAACTCTTGTCAACCAATTGATTGTTGAGAGCTATAATTGTCATATTTGCAATTTGTTAACAATTAACGCAAATTACATTAATATTTCATACAGACTATGCACATACTGTGTACTATTATTATAATACTATTTCCTTATTCAACTAAAACCATAATATAAATGGGAACATGATATCACCCAATAAGTATAAATCAAACTAATGAAAAAGAAACAAAAGACAATAACGTCAGAAGCATGCAGGCGATCATAATCGCGATAATTTATGGAGGCTCACGTTTCCTCCTCGGAAACTAAGAATTTTCTTAAACGAGAGAGAAATATTAAGAATAAATAGAATTTTTTCATGGCGCCTTCCGAAATACCACTCCAGACAAATTAGATTCATATTACTGCGACTTCACGGTTTTCTTTTTGATATTTTCCGTTTTGATCTGCTAGCTAGAATTGTTCGTCTTTCTTGTTGGTTACTTCTTAGGAGGTGACTTTAGAACAAGAGAAAAACAATATTCGAAACCTGCGTACGGAATAATCAAGGGAATTTAATTTTCAATTTAGTATAATTCTGAAAAAGCTACTGTGTTACTGAAAGGTAAAATTACTAAACGAATTACACAATTATTCCTCTTTTTGTTTAGTTGCAAATATAAAAATAATTTCGTATACAGAGAAGTTTGATAAAAGATGCGGCATAGAAATTGATAATAAAAAAAATCAGTAACTAATCGAATTATTGTATTTTAGAAATTAGAAATATACAACGTTGCAAAAGAAACAGCATTTTATTTTTTAAGCTGGCATGTGAAAGGTGACCTCTATCACTTTGTTAACACTCTTACGAGATGTGTAAATAAATGAATGACACTGGGGGCTTATCGTTTTAACTGGCAACACTTTTGTTTTCCACTTTGGACGGGAGGCAGGGCAATACATGATGCGTCTTCAGTAGGAGCTTAAACTCCCTTGAGTCATTTGGTAATTTGTAACAATTTTTTACATAAACGAGATTTTTTAGTGCGTTCTGAAAATGAGTGGCTGCAATTTCGAGCAATGGTGCGCTATCAAGTTCTGTTTCAGACTTGGGCACAGTATGACGGAAAATGTTTCAAAACTTCAACAAGCCTATGGAAAAATTGTTTTGTCAAGGATCGATGGTTTCAGGTGACTTAAGGCATTCTTAGAAGGCCTAAACTCGATTCAAAAGGAAACTCGCAGAGAGAGTCGACAGACTTTCCATGGAACCCGAGGTCTTTCGCATTCTGATTATTAGTTGATTATTATTGATCAGAATGATCAGAGATAAATTGAATTTGATTCACTCAACCGATCAATGATTTTGGAACAAAACAAAATTGCCCGAAAATGGTTCCAAATAGCCCTTCGCAGGATCAAAAGGACAACGGAGCGAAACATGTCTTGACTTTTAGGAACAGATTGAAAGTGACCCTCATTTTTGAATATGACCCGGAAGCGAAGCACCAGAGCCAGAAATGACATACTCTAACTTTCATGGTCAAAAACAAAAAGACAGTATGAGCATATCACAGATCAATAGAATGCTGATTAGCTTTTTCTATAGCAAGGGCATCGTCTATAAGGAATTTGTGTCTGAAGGCCAAACGCTAAATCAGCATTTTGACCATTTTTTCTAAGATGATCTTGAAATACTCTTAAATGATCTTGAAAAAGGGTTATTCGTGTGAAATCGAACATCAAGAACATCTCGCATCACGGTAATGTTCCCTGCCACGCAGCGATTTCAATTAACGAGTTTTTGTTAAGTAAAGTAGTCACTTCGCAGCCTCCTTATTTACTAGATTTGAGTCCTTGTGACGTTTTCCTTTTCCAGATTGAAAATTTATCTCACTATTTTGGGACATTGAAAAATATTGAAAAGGCCGTAACCGTCCAGCTGAAAACGATTCTAGTATCTAAGTTCCAGAACTGCAATGACGAGTGGACGAGGCAACTATTTTGAAGAGGACAATGTAAAATTGTAATTTTAGCTGAAAAAATGTCACATTACTTTAGTCACCCACCTCGTATTTTTCAAATTAAAGAGACATGTCATATTTTAATATCAATTTTTTCTTTAAAAGTGAGGCAATGAAATTCATTAATGTCAGACTGAAATGATCTATAGTGTAAAGTATCATCTCAGCCAAGTTGTATCAATTTTTGTATAATTTAATGAACAAAGACTGGGCAGTAGTTAATTGAATCAAAGAATTAGTATAGTTCCTACTATATGATATTCTAATTTCCACCAAATAGAGAGCATTAATTTCTATAGCCTATATTCCTCAGCCATGGCTATTATTATTTTTTTGACCCATTGTTGAAGGATGTTATATTGGCTCAGATAACCTAGCTTGGATCTACATGTTTTTTCGCATGCTAAACATTTTAAAGCCAGAAGGATACAGAATTGGTAGACGCGGTCCTGTCCATTTGTCTTTTCGCGCCTGCCTTTTGGCTGCGGCTTTTTGGCCATTATCTTCTTCATAGAGCTATACAGCTCTTCTCATGCCATTTAAGTCTGCCATTTACTGACTTCTGCCATTCGGACGCGCTTCTTCAGACGACTCCTTTAGAGACGATTTTATTACGTCTTTATATCTTCATTTTGGACATTCCAGATTTCGTTTCTTGTTATTTAATTCGCCATGGAGTATCTGCCTTAGCGTCCTAGTGTCCTGCATCCTCTGGCAATGACCCAACCATCTCAACTAAGTTTTCATGATCTGGGATTCTCTACTCAAACTATTGACTCATTCGAGTACCTTCGCATTGGTCCGATAGTCTTTTTGTTCTCAAGCTTTTCCGGAGTCAGCCTTGATAAAATCTCCCGAGTTATTTTATTTACACAGAACAGTGGAAATTATAATGGCATTGTAAACACTGATTTTAGTGTGTTCTTTTAAGTCTCGGTTACTGTACACTCTTCTTATTAGACCTCCAAATTTAGCACCAGTACACTTTATTCTACATGTAACCTCTTCTTGCAGGTCGGCAGAGCAGAAAATTTTACTTCTCAAATACGGGAAGCATGCTGCTTCTTCCAGTGGTTGGCCATTTACAACATCAGCCGTCTCTCTGTCCCTATTTAGAGCCATTTGTTGTAGTATTTTCGTTTTTTGTTCATTAATTTTTAGTTCGAACGTCGCATAAGCTCTTACAATATCAACTTACAACATATTTGCTCTAATTCGGGTTATTTATTGAGAATATTGTTTTTCTGCATTGCAATATTTTGTGGAAAATTAAGACAAACCTTGTTCTTCAAATAACATCAGACATTAAATTTAATGTCTTTAAATCTGACGATCTAACTAAGATGGCTAAGATGTAGAGATAATATAATTGGGAAACCCCTACATGACTGCGTTTGTCAATATCACAGCGCTGTGAGCAGTCGCCCCCATCTTACAGAAACCTTGTGTCGTCCTTAACAAAGGCAAAACTGGGTAAGTATTTCGTCAAAAACATCTCGATCGTGTAATCATAGCGGACTGATGTAACAATAATTGAATTTTCATTGACATTCTCAAAAAAGAGAGAACGATTAATGCCAAAAGATTATATTGCAAACCGCATGGTGATATTTGTACTGTGTAAGGGTTTATCGTGCATTTCACGAGTATTTTTTGTCAGATTAATATTGACAAGTATAAACTAATTGCGAAGAAAGTTCTCATTTTGGTGAAACCTCAAATTTTGATACAAAATATAAACCTATTAGCAACGTTACCGCTGCGTTTACCGGTAGGTATTCCCAATCGTACATATCGGCGCCAACACCCCTCTTCAGATGAAGCACATTCTCGCGAGAAGAGGTTTTACTTATTTGCTTTGCTTTGATTGTGTTGCCTTGTATTTTCGTAAAAAGGCGGTCGCAAAATGGAATGATTTTTATTAAAAATGCAAGTTGACAGTTTAAGTGAGAGTAATCAAGTAATCGAGAATTGCCAGAGGTGCAAAAAAACGGAAATATCGTAAATACGATGATAGTTATTTGGATTTGGTACTATTTGGATTTTTTACTTCAGTAGAAGGAAACAATGAAGAAAGGACAGTGTGTACTGTGTATGATTCTAATACCCGAAAGTATGCTCACAAGTAAGCTAAAGAGACATCTCGAGACCATTCACCCTACCATGATTGAACAATCTCGCGAATTTTTTAGTAGAATGTTCAAAATTTTCAAGATAAAAAAAGTGTGTTCTCTCAACAAGCCTCAGTACCTAACAACGCACTGCTAGCATCTTTCAAGGTGGCATGCAGAGTGGCAAAGTGCAAAAAAACCTCACACCATCGCAAAAGAGCTTATTCTACCGCCTGCTCTTGACATAGTTAATATTATCCAATCATATAATCCATCATATAGCTGCGGATCTCAATGATAAATTAATAGAGAAAATGATGGCTACTGACAGTAATATAGATGCACATCATATTTATTATTGTTTTCTGAATTAAAATATTATCCTTGAAGATCTTCCGTTCTGCAAAAGTATCCTTGAAAGCGCAAAGGCTCGAGACTTATTTGAGATGCTTGATAAATCTATAACAGAAAATGATTTGGATTGGGAAAAGTGCATCGGTGTATGTAATGATGGTGCTCGATCAATATCTGGCCCCTATGGGGGATTACAGACTTATTCGCAGCAAAGTGTCGCATGATATGTGGAACTATTGCAGCATCCATAGAGAAGCACTTGCATCGAAGTCGATGATTCTCAATTGAATTTTATAATATATATATAGACTGCTGTACTACTGCAGTTTACGATGGCTTTCACGTGAAAACGTCTTATATACCATAAATTCGAGTTACGACGAGAAATTCACATTTTTCTGCAAGAGGAAGGTTATGAAAGCTCCAGGTACTTTTCCGAAGTGTCTGCAAGGCAATAACATGTACATCTTGAAACTTTTGAAGGAAATTGCGGCGTTTAGGAAAAAGCTGCAGTTGTGGATAAGAAAAATTAATGAGGATGGCGCTCAAGATTGTTACCCTGAATTGCATAAATACGCGGCCTCTAATAAGTTCGTTGTTAAGACTTGGTGTCGCTTTTTACAGAACACCTTTCAAAACTCTTTGAATAGTTTGCAAAATACTTTGCGGAAGACAATATCGAAAAATTTGCGTGGATCCAAGATCCTTTCGGTGCTCAAGCTCAAGCTAACTTTGCAAGAAGAAGAGAGTCAGATATACTCTCATGCGACAACAGCCTTAAAACAAAATTTGCTTGTTCCGATTTGGTGGAGTTTTGGATCACGGTGAAAAATAAATATCCAAGTCTAAGTTCAAAACCTTTAAGGATTCTCATTCTCTACGCAATATCCTATCTATGCGAAGCCGAATTTTCAGCTGTAGCTGTAATAAAGAGCAAATATCATTCAAAAATCTATATTACAATAGCAAATATCACTCAAAAGTGGAGAACGTGCCTGATTAGTGTCATTCAACTCTTATTTTGACTAGGGCGGCTAAAAAGTGCGCCGCGAACTGAAAAAGTTTGGCAACCCCTGGCTTAACCAATACTTGCAACACGCACGAAACATCTGACAGAAAATCGTCCGTTTCTCTGCCACACCCTATATTTAAGGTGTTTTGTATTGGCTTTGAGCCAAATAATCATAAAATGTATGTTATACTTCATTATTATTCAAAAAGTGATAATTCCATCAGCAATATTAAACTAATTCATTTTATTAGATGATTCAACCCTTAAATCCTACTTCACACTTCACACGTGCAAAGTATTGATGTTGTTTGACATAATTAATTGCAGCGAATACCTGGGGGAAAATGTAATTGTTTTTAAAATGTTGTTATTAAAATAATGAACATTTTCGACATATTATGCTTTTGTATTTCTGAAAGGGCCAGACTGCTTCGCAACTACAAAACTCATATAGTGTGTATGGTGAGAGTGCCAATGACGATTCCACGTACGTAAGTGATTCAAAAAGTTTCGTAAGATCAATTTTAAACTTAGCGATACACTACAGTCTGGACGACCAGCCTTTGCTGCCAACGAAATATTGCCACAAATTGAAAGTAATCGGCGCAAAACAATTCGAGAGATCAGAATTTCTTGGATTCAACCAGTCAATAGTGTCAAGGCGATTACGTCAACTTAGAATTGATTGCAAAGTCGATGTAGCGGCACACAGTTTGAGTTAATGAAGAAAAAATTAATAAACAGAATTTTTGCTTCTGATTTTCTATTTAGCACAAAAAAATCGATTCATTTTTAAAGTGGATAGTTACAGGTGATGAAAAATTGATTTCGTATCATGTTAAAAAAATCATGGAGTAAGCTCAGAGATACCCCTTCAACCAGTGCAAATCCGGATTACATCCGAACAAGATTATGCTAGGCATTTGGTGGAACTGAAAGGGGGTCGTTTATTATGAGCTGTACCTGAAAACCAGACCATTAGTTATCATAGATACTCTGCTCAACTAATAAATGGATTAAAGGCAGCAGTCGACCAGAAGTCGCCTGAAGTAACCACCAAAAGGGCCACTGCATTCCATCGAGACAATCCGAGATGCCGGGAGCGTTGGCGCGGGTGGTAGAGCGACGGTCTGCCGCTGCCATGCTGAAACGGCATGGGTGCGGTAGTTGGTTCGATTCCAGAGCTCATATGGTTGTTTTTCTTTAATTATTCTGTTCGTCTTACTTCCTACCCCACACACACACACATATACACTTACATATACACACACATACACGCACACACATATCTACACCTAAATGTATGTGATTGTTTCTAGGCAAGAGTGTAAAATCCGACAAAGATTTACCCCTCAGTCACGCCAGTTAAAGGCTCGGTAAGGTCGGATACCTTCTAAGAAGTGTTCTACGTTGATCACTCGCCAGTCGGTAGGCTTCCTGATAGACTTATAGGTAAGCACATAACCAAGAGTTGATAGCCTGAGGGGGATGCTGGTTCAGAACCCACGTTAAGCTGTAGGTCCAGTGCTAAATAGCCTTGTAGTTGCTGATGCGTCTCTAGCCCCAATCCTTAATATTTAACAATGCTAAACCACTCGTACTTTTGACTATCCGACACAAACTTTTACAACTTGACTGGTAGGATTTGTTTTATCCGTTGTACCCTGCCCCTACCCTACCCAAAACCGCCTATGTTGTAAAAACTTTACTTCGTTGGAAGAATTCAAAAATCATCTGGATCAAATCGTAGCCAAAAACCTAAAAACTGCATTAAACGCGGGATTACACAACTACTGGAAAGATGCAGAAAGGAAATCATAACGGTGCATACAAAAAATGGGACGAACTTTTACATCAATCCAATACCTTCATGCTTAGAGATTTCTTGACTGATTTCTAATCTTCCTAATTAGACAACTTTAAAACTCACCAATTATTCAATTTCAATCGCTTGTTACAATTATACTAATGATATTTATAAACAGGCAATAAGAATGAAATATCTCCCAATAAGAATACATCTAATTACCAAGAAAGAATTAGAAAATGGAAAAATAATGTCGGAAGCAGGCAAACCATAATTTTAAACAATGAATTTTCGTAAATGAGACAAAAATGTAAAGAACAAAAACAGTTTTTTAACGACTCCCGGAAATATTACTCCAAATAAATTAGATTGATATTTCTGCGGTTTTGCGTATTTCTTTTGTCATTCTTTGTTATAATCATCCCGCTGAAATTGTTCGTGCTATATTATATCAAAGCAAGCGAGTTTCTGACGAAAGACGCTCCTTCCTGTCGCTTATGTATAAAATTATCCAGGAAATAATCCAGATAATTTATTTTTTTCGATTAGTTTTATTCTAGATAAGAATATATGTTTTTAGAATATAAAAGTTGGATCGTTCAATTGTAAATATATGAAAAAGGTATAATACAAATATCCGGAATTGCCAAAAATGGTGTTGCTAGGAGCTATTTGACATATACATTGTAAAGTTTGACATTGTTGATTGTATACGTACTCAGAACGTTTTGTCATACGGACGCTATTTATGTTGTTTAGTGACTTAAAAATTTCACCTGTAAATCTGTAAAAAAGCATGTGGCTACAATGCCACCAGAGAGTCGTTAAATGGTCAATTCTAAATAGTACACAACCATTTGTTTGCCAGAAGTCTTTAAAGAAATAAGAGAAAACAACCAGCGACACAGGATCATTCTTCATGACAATGCGAGCTTTTACACATCGGATCGAACAACTCAATATTTGACCGGTCAAAACATCGAATTGATAGATCATCCGCCGTACAGTCCTGATTTGGCATCCAATTATTTCTTTTTGTTCCTGTTGTTCCTGAAGAAGCGGTTGATGCATTCAAAATGTTTGTTTTGGAGATACCCCAATCGGAATAGAAAAATTGGTTCAAACGTATGCACAAATGAATTGATTAACGCGGAGAATTGAAATTTGAAAAGATTTTGAAAAACAATTAAACCTTTTTCAATGATAAATATTTGTTTTTATTTATTATTGCGGATACATAAATAGCATCCCTCGTATAATATAACATAAAAATTATTTTGCCAGTTCGTTAGGTTCATTCTATTAGGACCTCAAGTTACTTATCGGCTCCTACTTTCATCGACTGCAGAATCTATTCGAATCAGCCATACACAGTATGTATGAATTTTTTAAATAAAAAAACAATTAGTTATTTTGCTATCATCTAGTAAGATTTGATCAAAATATCAAAGAGTCTTTCTCCAGAGGACATCACCTCATTGCTTCATTCTTTGACATGAAGTCAGCATTTGATACAGTTTGAAGATACAAAATCATAAAACACCTTCATCAACGGGGCTTTAGAGGTTCACTTATAAAACTAATTAACAACTTTATATCTAATCGTATCTTTGCGGTGAGAATAAGAGGTCAAAGGATCAGTCTTAAGCCTTACTTTATTTAAATAGCTATTAATAGCGTCTATGAAATCTTTTCCCAAAAAGTCGAATACTGTTTCTGTGCAAATGATATTCTGTTTTACTAGCCTTCCCGCAGCTCTCGCTGAGCACAATCCAGAACATCCCCGGAGAGCTCACAGCTTGGATTATCTATTCGTGCTTCAATTGCTCATCTAAAAAATCCTCAATCGTGCACTTTAGCAGAAAGGATTTATGCCCTGGACTTCACTCGTTCACATTCTTAGGCCGAAATATTTTTTCTCAGGCTATTGGAAAATTCCTTTTCTTAACATTTGATCATCGCCTTTCATGGAAATCATATAAAACCGATCTTAGATCCCTCTGTACAAGGTCACTCAGTCTCATAAAGTTTCTTGCACACTCTACTTTGGGTGCTGATTACCGTTCGCTTAGGAAAATTTACCTAACAGTAATCAGGCCTAAAATAGATTATCTCTATATGATGTATTTAGCTTCTTACCTTAAGTTAATTGATCCGATTTAAAACTTGGCTATCAGACTGTCCCTGGGACTTTTCCGTACCACCCCCTTCACCAACCTCCACTGCGAAGCAAAGATAGAACCCTTATCATATCAAGGTGCCTAATTTATTTTGAACTATTGTTACAATTTGGCCTCCAGGCCATTTCTGCCCCACGCAAATACCCTCCATAAATCCTTGCCTACCACCAACCCCCCTCCTCTCTCCAGGACATTACCCTTAGCAAGCTTGCTTCTCACCTTTACATCTCTCAAGAACAAATTTAACCTTCCCTCTTTAGACTGTTGCCCAATTACTCCTTCGAAACACCTTCCATGGTGCTTACATTTCATCCCCTTTGACTTCTCACTAGTTCAATATGACAAACAATACACTTTACCATCTATTTTTAACCGCCTCTTTCATTCCCTCTTCAATCTCCTCCCGACTAATATTATTTTTCCAGACAAATCTAAATAAAACTCTGGAGTGGGATCCACATTTGTATACTACTCATAAGGCCCCTCCATTCCCACTTTGGTCTCCCGCTATCGACTAAGCTCTCAATTCAGCATTCTGACTGCAGAAAACCTAGCTATGGAAAAATCCCTGTCATTCATATATTCTCACCTCCATCCTAGTGGGTAGTGTGCTCGGACTCTGCTAACTCACTAAGATTACTAGAAAAAGGGTCATATAAACATCCAATTACATCGCTTTGTTTGGACTTCACTGAAGACTTTATCACTCTTGGCTCCTCTCTCCGATTTATATGAGTCCCTAGGCACTACGGGATTTTGGTAAATGAGAGCGGATACTGAGGCTAAATTAGCCTCCATTACGGGATCTTCTTGTTGCACTACAGTATCCTCTGATCTTCACTCATTTACTAAATATTTTTTAACATAGCGTTTAGCATTTCCATCCAGAAGAATCTCAACAATTTGGCTCAGTATGATAGACACAGTGCCTTTACTCACCAATATATTTTGAGGTCTGAACCTCCTCCCATCTGTTCTCTTTGTTATAACCCCCAAATCGTCCGACACGTCCTTACAGAATGTCGTGCTTCCCTTAACAACAGAACTCGTCTCAACTTCTCAAACGATTTGCAACGACACTTTCGATTAGATACCCTTGACTTGCTTCTCTCAAATTTAAGAGAAATATTCATTATAGGTTTGATATAGGTTGTTACTCTTTATCATCAGTCTCCCTCTCATCTCCTTTACTTTCAAAATTAATTGCTCCCCTCAATCTATTCTATTCTCACTGACATAAGCAACATCCCTCAATACTAGCTGCATCACTTACATCTCCACTTTAAATAGTATCGCTAAATGGTCACTGCTACCAATGCAACCTTCTATTAAATATTACTTACTAACTTACTTACTTACATACTTACTAACTTACTTACTTACATACTTACTAACTTACTTACTTACATACTTACTTACTTATGTTGCCAAAATTATTTATTTTTATTCAAAATACATCCCCTCCACTCAATACACCGCTAGGCATTTTCAACCAATGCTAGCATAGATATTTTATATCGGTTTTTGATATCGCCTCAATGACCCTCCTCACGGCTTCTTGGACTTGTCTAATACTGCTGTAAACTCTCCTTTCATAGCCAGTTTACAGTTTCGGAAACCTGAAATAGTCACGCGATAACTCATAATCACGAGATAAATCAGGTGAATACGGACGATGTTGAAACACAAACTTGTTTTTTTTCCCAAAAATTTACAAACAGCGACGGTCCTCATTTAAGGCTTGAGAAACAAATCGAGTAAATACTTTCCATTTGTTTAAATCCTTTGACAAAATTTCGTGAATTGTCTATTTTTTCACTCACTACGAGTTTTGTTTTTTGGTCGGCCTGGCTTTGGGTCATTTTCCGAACCTTCACGACCATCCAGGAAAAGCTTATACCACTCGAACACGCGTATACAGAATAAGCAATAATCACTATAAACTTTTTTCATCAATTGAAATGTTTCTGAAAAAATGTTGCCCAGGTTAAAACAAAATTTAATATTAGCTTTTGGTTCCCTCGTGTTTTTATGACGAGCTAACAAAAAGTACGGTGACTTTAAGCGCTATAATTCAGTTCTAATGACAACGGTCTCGTATTATAGAGAAGCTGTAAGAGGGAGTTTTAGCAATTCCGAACTGGAAATTTCACACACATTGCAGGACACTACACTACTAAAGCTTGGACAGAAAATTCATATTATCATATCAAGCGATTTCTACAGGTATATAGAGGCAAGGGAAAATTAATAAGCCAAGTCGTTGGATCCCCTATGAAGTCAAAGCTGAGAATAACAGTAGACGCTTTGGTTTTGCTATTTGATTGCTCCCCAAATTAAAAAAGATGATCTTCTATGATAATCCGAAGACGCGAAAATCATGTTAATCCAAATATCCACTAGCCAATAATATTAATCTAACGAAAACAATGTCGACCTGAAATTTCACTTTCCGTAAAGTATTTTGTTTCCAGAAAACACTATTGTATATTTTTTGTGTCATGGCGTTGTGATTATTAACTACGCCCGAAAGTTTATTCACACCGTTCGACCTTTTCCCCTTTTTTCCGACTGAGCATAGGAGTCGAACCCGCAACCCCATTGGCCACGGCTCGTCGCCTTAGCCACTGCAACAACACGACTAGTAGTATTGCCAATAGTCAGTTAAAAAAAGATACCGTTATGAACTAAAGTACAAGACGTCGTTTATTTATAGTTTTGATCATATGCTATTCAAAATAGGCTTGATGGACTCATAGAGTGAATCAAATAAAGAGCAGAAGCTAAGACGGGAACAAAGAATATTTTCAATCTACTTTGAATCTATCCTGGAATCCATTTTTGGGTACTCGTTTCCAAACCATCATCAAAGACCTGCAGGATATCCGAAATCCTACCGAAACGCTTTCATCACTAGTTTCAACTTTGACAATAGTCCAAAAGTCGCACGAATGCTTAACCAAATCCCATATTGGTCGAATGTGGGGTATGGTTAAGCACCACAGTATTTTTTTACATTGTCCTCTAGCAAAGACTATGTCGTTTGCTCTAGGTCTCTTAATCAAACTCGAAGAATTCGTGTTAAAGCCGCTGGCACAAAATCTTTATAGACACTTATTTTTGGAATCAAAGAAATTCGTCATTGAGGCTTTGACGTTTGTCAAAAAGTATTTGACTCTATCAAATATAGCTAGATGTTCAAACTCGATGCTTGCCAACTGTAGAATAGACTACAATACACTGCTATATTATAATATATTTGCAATCCGGCAACAACAAATCTGAAAATACACCGAAAGATGAATACATTCAAAGTCCGACATATGATTCCGCAAGGCGCTACAATATCGTCGAAACTGTTCATCACTTTTTAAAAGTATACATTCAAGAATGGTCAATTTGAAGGTCTGTGTATAAATATCAACGGTGATGACCCTCTGATCATATTGTGCTGATTTCACTATTGTGCTCTGATCATGTGCAGGTAAGGCAAAATATATGCAACCAACTGACAGGTGCAGATAGCCTCAAAATCAATATAAGTAAAACGCAATTTATGGCAAATTTGAGAGACATGAGAGACATCGCCTAACATTAGGCATATCATTATAAATTTATTGTTGTAATAAACCTTTTTTTTGCGGAAATAGTTTATAACAGCTTGAATATCAATATTATCTATTTTTAAATAAATATAGGCACAGGCAGGCACTTATATCCCTCGTAAATAAAATTATATAGTTTCGAAGGAGTAGGCTTTTGTTGTTCAATAGTTTAATTGTTATATCGTTAGATATACTACACTCCACTAACTATACAAGTATCTGTAATATTTATTCCCAATTACCCTATGAAATAAAACGAAGGCACTAAAATGAGTGCATCGATAGAACCCATATTGTCCTACAAGATTAAACTTATAAGAAAATATTATTTGGTCGTGTTCTCAAGATATTTCACCAACGCATTGCAACTTGTTTCGGAGATTATATACAAAACAAGATATCTCGCCATGTAAACTAAGTTGAAAAAATCTTATCGAGAGAGGTTTTTTTTTATCGGACGTGGTTTATTTTAAATCTGCCAAACCACATGTATACATCATTATAAAAGCCTCATTTGATATATCACGATTTAGTACATTTTACCTGCTGATATGCCAAGCGTCATAAAAAAACTCGCTCGGTCCCTCAAGTGGATTGTTTGAGAAATATGTCAAAAATGGGAAACCAAATTGAACATTTTCCTTTTGTTCCCCCTTTTTTAGTGCTACGTTCGAGTTTGAGCTCAAATAAAACAAAAACATGAAACGTGTAGGATGAGGGTATGTTAACTAAAGATAAGTGACAAGATTTATATTTGTATCTAGTAGGCTTCAAGAATAACTCAAATCAAAGGGATTTATCACTAAACATCAATTTTTTTTTAACTTCTCGCAGCGTATTTCACTTAACCATGTTAGCATCATCAGTCAGATTAAATCATCTCATAAAAGAAAAAAAAAGGAATTGATGTTTAGTGGTAAATCTATTTGATTTTATTGTTTCACCCCAAAGGTTTCACAAAGAAAAATTGAATAGAATCCTACAAGACGACAATTTTATTTGTCAGATTACGATTTACAATATTCAGAGTTATTTATTTTTAAAACAATTTAAAAGTAAAACTAGATATTTGATTATAAATCTTCTTCTTCTCTAAAATCGTTATTAAGCCCTGGAAAATTCACACCTACCAAGAGAGCGATATTTCCAGCACGAATTTTCAATTAACGTTTGGTGCGGCATTATCGACAATTTTTTAATCGGTTCATTTGAGTTTCTGCAAAGACTGAATGGAGATCAATATATGCAGTATTTAGAAAATGATTTATTAAGCCTTTCGGATGCTATACATCGAAACTTAAGATAGGACGTGTGATTCATGTAAGATGTGGCGCCACCGCATTTTACTGTTGCAGTAAGAAATCATTTGAATCAACGCTTTCCACATCAATAAATTGGGCGCGGTGGTGTTTCCTTGGTCATCTCGTAACCCAAACATTAATCCGTTAAACTTTTATTTGTGGGGTTGTCTGAAGTCTTTAGTTTACTATGATGAAATCAATACACGAGATGAACTTTTCCAAACATTCAACAAGCGGCCAATGTTATTAGAAATGAAGAAAATATATTCTCAATTGTGAGGCTTCACTTAACAAAGAACCTGCGAAGTGTATTGAGGTAAACGGTGGACACTTTCAAGACCTATTGAAGTAAATTTTTAAAAATTGTTAATGCAAATAAAGTCCGTTGTATTTTTGACATTTTAATGTTTTTTTTTCCTCGTATTCAAGGCATGCTTTGTAAATTGCAGATTTATGAGCCATCGACAAGATGTGCAATGGCATATTCGAACACGAATATCTCGCAAACCGCGTGAGATATCGATATTGACCAAGGGTACCTTTTTTACGTGGGAATTATGACTCTTCTCTATTTTGAAGTCAAAATATTTCCAGCTTTATAGAGTAAAAAATATAAGCGATTTAATTCCTCTCAAAGTAGGTAGCAAGCACCCTCTAGGAACTAAGCTCAAACTAGTACCAAATTCGGATTTGTCACCTTTGAAAACCCAACTACCCCGATTTTGAAGCTGATATCTTCAACCGTTTTTAAATTATCTCAATTTTTGGAAAATTTAGTTTCGCTTTCAACACCGTGTATCTTTTATTACATTTATTGACTAAATCCTCTTATTTTAATCTCTATCACCAGTTGCTCTATGGTGGATAAGTTATGGGACACCCTGTATACATGACATATATTTTTATAACCCTCCTCAATTATTTTGCCTTTATTTGAAATAACAAACCAAAATATGACGGTATAACATATATTCATTGATTTGTATATCTACACAAAGTACAAAAATCTTATGTTGACCAGATGTCTACACATAGAAATGTTTGTGGAACGTTAATTTGCGCAGAAACGCTGAGAAAAAAAAGAATAAAATCGAGTTGGATCTCTACCGTAAAAAAATTAAGTATTTAAAAAAATCTAATCCAATTATATGTTATATACTAGTTAGAAGACAAAAAAATTCAAAATATAGTAATTTAGGATCTTAGTCTCGACTTGAGCGAGTTTCACATTGGGAATTTGGTTTTTATTGTGTCAGATTAATAATGTTTAGCAGAAATCAAAGGAAATAATACCATTACGAGAGCTTTTTTATTTAATAAAAAGTTAAATATCGTTAAAAAATGTTAAATATCGTATAAGCTTTTGATGTATTTTGTATAAACGTCTTGAAATTACAATAATACTAAAATTGGGATTTCTATTAGGGTTTATATATTTCTAGAAAAGAAGTAAAAACGCTTAAAAACTGAATGAATTCAAATGAAATCAGAAAGACGTGTAATTGCTAGGTTAAGGCCATTTGTTATAAAAAAATGGAAAAAATATTTGTTTTACAAATTTATTATCAACGAGTAACTTTTGAATGTTAAAGAGGAAACACCTATTTAACTATAATAATACAACCTTGACTAAAATGCCATATCATCAGTTATTAAAATTGAAGGACATAATGATGTATAATATTTTAATAACATTTTAAAATAGGAAAAGCTCTATGTATAAATTGTCTACATAATATGCACAGCATGTCGAAAAAATTTCTAAATTTTTAAATTTAAAAACTTTTTAAATTTAAAGAAAACTACCAGCGCAATCTATTGAAATAATACATAATCTGAAAGCTATATATTTCCTCTATAAAACGAGATCGCCATTATTAGAATCGATCCACGGATTGTCAAGTTATAGCGCTTACAGTGACAGTACCTTTCGCCACCTCGTCACAAAAACATGACGGTACAAACAGCTGATATTAAATTTTGTTTCAACCATCAATTTTTAAAGAAATATTTGAATTGATAATTCCGTACTCCTGTGTTCCAGTAGTATAAGCGATTTCAGGAAGGTCATGACGCTTTGGAAGACGACACAAAACCAGGCCAGCCAAAAAAAAAATAAAATATCGGGAAGAGCTAGTAGAAAATATACGTGAAATGATCGTCTGCGAAGCAAATTCGACTGTTAAATGGATTGCGAAAGAATTAAATACGACCAAAAACATGATTCCCGAAATTTTGACAAAGGATTTAAACAAACGGAAAGTCTGTGCTCAATTTGTTCTTCACGCCTTAAATGAGGACCGTTGTTCATATTTTTTTTGCGAAAAAACAAATCTGTGTGCTTCAATATGCTCCGTATTCATCTGATTTATCTCCGTATGACTATTTTCTTCTCCTAAACTCAAACAATACATTATTTGACTTACCAATTTATTATCACCGAGTAATGGGCCATGAAAGGAACTTTTTAAACAATGTTACACAAGTCCAAGAAGCCGTGACGATGATCATTGAGGCGATTCCGAAAAACGACATAAAATATCTATACTAGCATTGGTTGAACGTGCCCAGCGGTGCATTGATGCGGAAGGGACGTATTTTGAATAAAAAGAAATAATTTTGACACAATAACTAATTGCTTAGTTAATTAGAAAAATTCTCTTATTTTTCCGACATACCGTGTATGAGTCAATTGTATGTGCTAATTTCCTTTGTTATGTCTTATCCCGCCGCACCGCGTCGTGTTATCTGCAGCCTCTGGTTCGTATTGGTGTTGCGATGAAGGACAAAAGACCTTATACTGGCAAGAGAAGAAGAAAAGTCCAACTAGCCAATCAGTTGGATTCTTCATTCGACAATACTTCGCGTACAATACTTAAAAATGCTAAATGAAATTTTATGCAAAACTTCGTAACTTTTCACAGAATGAACGGATTGACGTCCGGAAGGATTTAGCAGCACCTCAATAAGTTCAATTATCTGGGTACAATAATAGAGGACAGTATAAAAATATACAACATAGCAGGAACAATAGGAAGGATTGGAAGAATATACAACATACCTAAAAACACAAACAATTGTTTAGAGAAAAAGAAAGAATCAAAACATGTTAAAAAGGAGATATACAACAAGTAGCAAGATCTTCTTTATACATAAAACCGGTAGGAAATCCCGTGAGCAATGCAAATTGGTTGATTAAGACACCTCCAGAGAATGAATGACTCGAGGATAACCAAGCACGTGTACGAGGCGAGATTCTAGGTCAAGATTTCAGCTTAAATATAATAAATAAAAGACAGCACACACTCAATATAAAAATATTGATTTATTGGCTAAACCATTCGATTCCATTAGTAATATAGCAAAAGCAAGTAATAAATGGCTTTCGAACAGCTGGGGCCCTACTGCACATGTATTCGCAGTCGGACATTCTTGATGATTTTATACGTTTCTTTAATATCCATTGCCACTATAATTGTAAATAGTATTAGCAGAACAAAAATGCACTGGTTAGTTTAGTTTGCATAACGCTTTGAAAAGAAATGAATTTATCTATTGAACATACTCATGCCATGATTTTTTACCATTTTAAATGTGGCCTAACTCAACAAAAATGTATCGAATGTCATCATTTGGCATTTGGTGATGAGGCACCGACGAATATGAGTATATGTAGTTGGTTTGCAGATTTTAAGTGAGGAAATTTCAGTAAAAGGTATTGTGAAAGCGGTCCATCAATATTGATGGAAGAAACATGACACAGAAAGACAAATAATGGAATTCGATCAGCATGTGATATAAGGTTGAGGAATGTCTAGGCTGTGACCTGAAATAAAGAGATAAGATATTGCATGACAAAAAACCATTCGGAATTTACAGAAGATCTGGAGGGATAGGGACTTAACACAGAACAAAAAGAAACAGATAATAACAACCTTAGTTTTTCTTAGTATTGTTATAACCCTCTGAAACATGGACCACTAAAAAACGAGACCTCAAGCGCATTGATTCTTTTCGACTTTGGTGCTGGAGGCGGGTCTTTTGCATTCCATGAACTGCCAGACGAACAAACGCATCCGTGGTTCAAGAAATTATTGAAACTACAAGGATGTCCCAAATTATTCATGAGCGAATCTAAGATTCTTCGGCCACATTAAACGCAGGGATGGCCGAACGAATGGAGGGTTCTAGATCACGTGTCAGGCCTCCAAACGATGAGCAGATAAAACTAAAGACCTAATTGGTTTATATCTCCGTAAGGCAACTGAGGAAACCAGACGTAGAGAACGCTGGCGAGAAGCAGTCTGAAAAGGTCGCAAATGGAATGAGTTTCCATAGATCATGACTAATATGTAAAGAAAAATACAAAGAAGAAGATATTGCATGAATATGTGGCTGTAAAACATATACTATATAACTGTAAGTTAAATAAAAGTTGGCGTCAACTGATGTAAGTAAATGTAAACAATTCAACAGAAGAGCCACAAATTTGGTGTACGATATCGTAACAGTAACGAATTTAGATAAATTCATGTGGGCTCGAAATTAAGCATTAATCCGCAATGTGGCATTGAAAGTTAAAATAATCGAAAAAATCGCATCAACCTTCAACATGCCAATGCCAGCACTCATACAACTGCTGAAATAATCGACTTTTTATAGATAAAATTGTAGAATTGTAGATATATATATATATATATATATATATATATATATATATATATATATATATATATATATATCATCATCATCATCAGCCCGTATCGATCCACTGCAGGATGAAGGCCTCTTCAGCATGCTTCCAACTTTCACGGTCCTGGGCTTTCCTCTGCCACTCGGGTCCAATATACTTAACGATGTCATCAGTCCATCGTGCTTTCGGTCTTCTTCGTGGACGTTTGCGATCAAGCGGTATCCACTCCAGGATTGCCTTGGTCCATCTGTCGTCCCATCGCCTCGCTATATGGCCTGCCCATCTCCATTTCAACTGTTTTACTCTTCCAATGATGTCACAGACTTTTGTTTGTTCCCTGATCCATGCGCAGGACTTTCTGTCTCGTCTTGTAATGCCAAGCATACATCTTTCCATTCCCCTCTGTGCCACCCGAAGTTTTTGAATTGATTGCGATGTGAGTGTCCAGGTTTCACTTCCGTATGTCATAACGGGTAGAACGCACTGATCGAATACTTTTCTTTTCAGGCAAAGTGGGACTCTGCTCTTAAACACTATGTTGAGCCTACCAAATGCCTGCCAGCCACATTTAACACGCCGTTCCACCTCCCGGGCGGTATTCCCCTCCATGGAAATCCTCTGCCCAAGATATACAAAGCTGTCCACAATCTCTAAATCCGTTCCTAAAACTGAAATTCTTCTGTCCTGAGCGAAGTTATTGAACATAACCTGACTCTTTTTCAGGTTTATTTTCAAGCCAAATGGTTCGCCAGCCCTTTGCAGTTCTTGTATGCGTCTTTGCAGCTCCTCTGGGTCTTGTGAAATGAGAATAATATCATCTGCAAATCTAAGGTGGTTTAAGTTTGCACCATTGATCTTTACCCCATCCTGTTCCCAATCCAGTTTACGGAATACTTCTTCAAGGCCAGCCGAGAAAAGAATAGGCGATATTGCGTCATCCTGCCGTACACCTCGTTCTATATTAATTCCCACTTCAAGATCATCAAGGTGAATTGTGGCTGTAGCTCCATCATATATCGATTCTAATAGGTTTACATAGGCTCTCTCTACACCTTGGCTAAGCAGTGCATCCATTATCGCATGCTTTGAGATGGAATCAAATGCTTTTTCGTAGTCGATAAAAGCCAAGCACAGTGGCATGGTGTATTCGTTGTGCCTTTCTATGACCTGCTGTACAACCTGGATGTGATCCATTGTACTGAATCCACTTCTGAATCCTGCTTGTTCTCTTGGTTGTGCGTCATTCAGTTTTTTTAATATTCTTTTAGAAATTATCTTAGTGAAAACTTTGTACATCACTGATAGGAGGCTTATTGGACGGTAGTTCTTTAAATCTTCCTGTGCTCCTTTTTTATGTAAAAGGATCACTTCTGCATTTTTCCATAAGTCAGGTACTTTTTGTTCTTTGAGGCATTTTGAGTATAATTTTGCCAGTGTTTTATGTAACGTCCGATCACCAGCTTTTAGCATTTCGATAGTTACACTATCCTTTCCTGGAGCCTTGCCGTTCTTCATCAATTCTATAGCATTTGTTACTTCCTCCACTAGGATATCTGGTATTATATATTGTTCTTCCGTGGGTATTGCTGTCCCTGACTGGCTCTGATCTTCATATAACTGGGAATAAAACCTTCTGACAATCTCTAACATTTGGGTACGCGTCCTGCACACTGTGCCATCCTCACGCTTTAAAGCATATATTTGCGTTCTTTTGTTTCTCAGCTTCTGTTTAGCTTTGTTAATTCCTTTGTTTTCTTCCAGGGTTTTTTGCACTAGCTGCATATTGAATCGGCGCGTGTCCTCTCTGATATATATATATATATATATATATATATATATATATATATATATATATATATATATATATATATATATATATATATATATATATATATATGTATATATATATAAATCAATTGCCACATGTATGGCATGGCATGTATGGCATGTATATATATATATATATATATATATATATATATATATATATATATATATATATATATATATATATATATATATATATATATATATATATATATATATGTATATATATATATATATATATATATATATATATATATATATATATATATATATATATATATATATATATATATATATATACATATATATATATATATATATATATATATATATATATATATATATATATATATATATATATATACATATATATATATATATATATATACTGGCAAAATTCTACTCTCTACCAAAGGCTTATAAAGCTTGGCTTATAGGTTATGGTTTAATAAGGTGGTTGATAAAGCCAAACGCTTTATAAGCCATCCGACGCGAAGACGGTAAAAATGTGGGTTGTTTAATTGTGTAGAGGGACTCCCTATTCTTGGCCAGAGAGCATATGTCGGTACCCTGATGAGTCTAACTGTTGGTCTTCAACGTTTTCTCGGTCTCCTTTGAATCTTTTACTCCAATCAAAAACACATATTCTGGGCATGGCTTCAGCCTCACGAATCAAGTGGAAATTCTCCGTAGCGGATTTGTTCAATTTCACGCAAAATTTGATGGAACATCGCTGCTCGATGTTTTCTTGCATCTAAATTTAAATAAATCACTAGTCAAGTTGTTTACAGAATTGAATGAGGGCTCTGTATTTGAGTTATATTCAAACTAGAACATTTTTGATGAACAATCACCAGAATATATCCAACATCAAAAATATATTTCAGAATACAAATTTTAATAATCGAAATAAAAGATAACCGTAGACATCTAATTGAGCGTATATTTCCGAAGCCGAATATTGCAGCCAGTAAAATTATGAGAAATGAACCGAAAAAACCGCGCGCGGCGCTGTAGGAATCCAGCCTGATTTAGGAAAATGGCCGACCAATTTTCCATACGCGACACGCGTGAAAATACACGAAAATGGAAAAACTTATTCCTAGGGAAATTTACGCCCGACCTCTCCTTTGATTTATTTTCGCGCGGTGGAAAAACAATTTTCGGTCGTTCCAACGTGGAGGTCGATTTGAATTTTTCCTATGTGGAAAGCGTCTCGGATCTAGGGTCACAGTCATAGTTAAATATTCCGATGAGGTTAATGCTGATTTAGTAGGCCAGTGGTAGATCGCCTAGAAAGGAATTGCCCTTTTTAATATGGAATTAAACGAGAAATTTTCAGGGATAAAAAAGCTTTGCAGGGCATTATGTTGCCTTTTTGATTTAGTGAAAAAGGATATAAATTATCTTTACCCTGCCACATCTCTGTATTTATTGTATTATGTTATCGAATATTTTTCTTTTGCCACTAAGCGAAGAAGCATTCTTGTGAATACTAAACACCGAATCAGTTTATTTAACTTCTCGATGCACATTTCACTAACTACTTCATCAGGTGGTGTTATGATGCTAATATCGTACTCGACCCTGTCAAAGGGACTGTTACATTCTTCATTGTCCTATTGTTAGAGATTATCCGAAGATTTTATTCAAAGTTATATGAAAGTCAAAACCAGTTAAAGACAGCAATGCCCATGGAAGAGCACTTGCCAGATATCCTGTTGGAAGAAGTGACAAATGCTATAGAAGCGATGAAGAATGGAAAGACTCCAGGAAAGGACAAAGTAACGGGTGTAATCTTGACGGCTGGTGGTCGAACTCTATATAAAATACTGGTAAAATTGTACTCAAAATGCCTCAAAGATCAAAAAATACCCAGTCTATGGAAAAATGCTGAAGTGATTCTTCTTCATAAAAAAAGAGCTCAGGAAGATTTAATAAACTACCACCCAATAAGCCTCCTATCAGTTATGTACAAAGTTTTAGCCAAGATAATATCTAAGAGAATATTAAGAACACCGAATGACGCACAACCAAGGGAGCAGTCAGGATTCAGAAGTGGATTCAGTACAATGGACCATATCCAGGTTGTCCAACAGGCCATAGAAAAGCACAATGAGTACACTATGCCACTGTGCTTGGCTTTTGTTGACTATGAAAAGGCATTTGATTCAGTACCAACGCAGGCCATAATGGATGCATTGCTTAACCAAGGGACTTAACCATAGACAGTGCCATAGATTGCTTAACCATAACTGCTTAACCATAGATTGTTTAACCATGGACAGAGCCTATGTGAACCTACTGAGATCTATGTATGAAGAAGCTACAGCTACAGTTTACATGGATGACTTTGAAGTTAAAAGCAACGTAGAACGTGGTGTACAGCAGGGCGACTCAATATCGCCTGTTCTTTTCTCAGCCTGCCTTGAAGAGGTATTACGTTATTTGGATTGGGGACAGCAGGGAATAAAAATTAATGGTGCGTGTCTAAGCGATCTTTGATTCGCGGATGATATCGTTCTCCTTTCACAAGACTTTCACTTCCACATTTTTCACTTTCACATACGAGAGCTGCAAAGGGCGGGAGAACCATTTGGTTTGAAAATAAACCTAAACAAGAGTCAGGTTATGTTTAACAAATTTGCTTCAACAGAAGAATTTCTATTTTAGGAAGTGATTTAGAGGTTGTGGACCACTACGTATATCTTGGGCAAAGGATTTCAATGGAGGGTGATACCACCCGGGAGGTGGAACGGCGGGTTAAGTGTGGCTGGCAGGCATTTGGCCGGCTCAATATGGTATTTAAGAGCAAACTCTTAATATGCTTATATGGTATTTAAGAGCAAAAAGCTTCGGGTTGCACCGAGGGGAATGGAAAGGTTTATGCTTGGCATTACAAAGCGGGACAGAAAGACCTGCATATGGATCAGAGAATAAACAAAGGTATGTGATCATTGGAAAAGCGAAAGAATTGAAATGAAAGTGGACATATCATTTAGCGAGACGATGCGACGACAGATGGACTAAAGCAATTCTAGAGTGGATATCGCTTGATCATAAACGCCCGCCAAGAAGACCGAAAACACGATGGACGGATGACATCATCAAGTATATTGGACCCGAATGGCAGACGAAAGCTCAGGACCGTGCGAATTGGAAACATGCTGGGGAGGTCTTCATCCTGCAGTGGATCGACAATGGCTGAATGATGATATATATGCATATATATGCATATATATGCATATGTATATATATGCATATATATACATATATATATATATATATATATATATATATATATATATATATATATATATATATATATATATATATATATATATATATATATATATATATATATATATATATATATATATATTTAAATGATTTTGCCTGTCTTGAACTAAATAATTAATGCTAAATCTTATACAGCATAAAAACTATTAAATGAACCAAAACCATCCTGTAAAAGAATATATATTTAGTTGGAGTATTCTAAAATCAAGTGAGAAACTTCATAATTTGCTTCGCTCGATTTTTAATTTGATGTTGTTACGGAAATCATAATTTCGCTATAAAACGATGCAATAATGAAACAATAATATTGTTATATTAAATAAATAAAAATATAGACTTACCATTCACGTCCAGACATCCTTCCTGAGTTTTAACCGTATTGGTGTTGACTTGACAAAGATAACAACCTTTATCACTTTCCTTAATCTGCTTTATTTTGATCTGCCATGTATGCAAGTTGTCGTATATCACTGAGATACGACTGTTGTGCGTCACGACTTTGGTACCGATGCTGAGAATCGTCTGATCTTCTGCACGAACCCATGCCACCTTAGAACAACAACGGAATTAAATCAATACAAATACTATAAAAAATAAATAAATCAAATATCTAAAAGTGCTTATCAAATTTAGTTACCGTTAGACATGCAACTAACAAGAAATATTTAGTAAAACAAAAAAATTATACCTACAGGTTCTATAAACAATATAAGTACATATATTGGACTAAAGGAGAGATCAATTTTAAAAATACGTGATCAGATAATGATTTTAAAGATATCGGGTTGTCCGAAAAGTTCGTAGATTTTTTTTTAATAGAAAGAGAAACACATAGTTTATGTAAGTATTTATTAAGTCTATAATATAATTATCATTATTATTTACACTTTTTAAAGAACTAACTGGTAGATCCATAATACATTTTTGCCAAAAACTTTCGCAAACCTGTTAATATTGATATTAACAAATATGTCAATAGGTTGTTTTTCACCTCTTGTTCAGTGTTAAAAGGTGGTTGCGTGGAACAAGCTCAAACTGTATGGATTCCTTCTAACCCTACCAAATGTAATGCATTTTCTTTGGATGTAGGCCGTCCTTCGCCGTACTTAAAACCGCAGACATGGCCACCCCAGGATTTGTTTTCATTACACGATATTGTACACAATCCACTTCTCATTCACTTCAAAAATGGAGTCTCGGAATTTATATTTTCAGCAAATGATAGCACGAAGTGATTAAGTTCAGCAGATTTCACTCACGAAGTTCGTGAGGAACCCACCCATCGTATCGGTAAACGTACCCATTTTTTTCCTGATGATCAAAAACTATAGATTTATCTATATTTATCCACCATCGTGGTGCCTGGATTTCCGTCAATTATGATCTTTATTTCATCGACATCAGTCCTTGAAGGACGACCAGAGAGATTCCGGTTTTCCTGGTCAAAATCTCAGCTCCTGCAGCATGCGTCCCTTTTTGGGGCACCTGCTTATTAATTTCTGAACTTTGATTTTTGTTCTTCGATTTTTGCTCTTTGATACCTGGGGCGCCGGTATTTTATTGTGACAACTGGTCTTGATGAAAGATAATGCAACGATTTCGATTATTTTTACTAACTTCACAAGTGACTTCTGCCCAAAAAATGTGTGCATACATTTCAGTACTGAACATCATTCAATTATCTAAAGCTACATTAGATAGATGTCAAGAATAATTGAAGAATGATAAATTATTTTTTCATTGATTAACTTTCTTTTTTCGTTTTGTCTTACTTAATACCCAATAAATGGATTATTGATTAGTATCGAACTTACCTAACTAATGTTACTAGTGACTAATGTTAGAACTAATCTAACATTAGTCACTAGTAACAATACCATGCACCAAAGAACGCCTTGTAGCTCCTTTGTTGAATCATGTGAACATTTGTGTACACCAGTTATCTAGAGTTTTTTACATGCAGTCAAATTTTGTAGACAACAAAATTTTTTATGGCGAAGTGCTCATGTAATATCTTATGCATTTGATTCATGCGAGGATTGCTATTTATGTATCCGGAATAATAAATAAAAACAAATATTTATTATTAAAAATGGTTTTATTGTTTTTCAGAATATTCTCCGAGATGATCGATATACTTTTGCAACGTTTGAACCAATTTTCATAGCACTTTTCCATTCCCATTGAGGTATCTCCAAAACATGCATTTTGAACGTATCAACCGCTTCTTCTGGCGTAGAAAATCATTTACCACGTACTTTATTTTTTACGAGCGGGAACAAAAGAAATCAGTGGGTACCAAATCAGGACTGTACGGCGGATGACCCATCAATTCGATGTTCTGACCGGTCAAATATTGAATTGTTCGATCCGATGAGTGAGATCTCACGTTGTCATGGTGAAGAATGATCCTGCATCGCTGGTTCTTTTTTATTATTTCTCCAAAGACTTCTGGCAAACAAATAATTGTGTGCCATTCAGAATTCACCGTTCTACGATTTTCTAGTGGTACTGTAACCACATGCCTATTTATCCCAAAAATCAGGCGAACATTTACGTCGAAGCGCTTCTTGCGC
The DNA here is from genome assembly GCA_031761425.1 of Cosmopolites sordidus. Lineage (NCBI taxonomy): Eukaryota > Metazoa > Arthropoda > Insecta > Coleoptera > Curculionidae > Cosmopolites > Cosmopolites sordidus. The sequence goes on along the minus strand of JARFXV010001128.1, from coordinate 223,921 downwards.
GAAGAAATTTTGTTGGGATTGGCTCATTTTGAAAGACCCATATAGTCGACTGCTATTTACTTCCGGGCTCATCCGCACATATCCAAGATTCGTCACCCGTGGATATTTTATAAATGGCTTTTGACGTACTACGATTGTATTTTTTGAGCATGTCCTTACACCAATCGACACGAGCCTTTTTTTAAGCGATTGTCAAAGTATGCAGAATAAAACGCGCACCAATCGTTTTTACGCCTAAATGTTCATAGAAAATTTTGTGTATGCTTGTTGTCATACTAATGCCCAAAGATGCCTCAATCTAACTGTATGTCACATGACAATCTTGCTTTATCAGTTCGCGCACAGTATCGATGTTTTCTGGCACAACAACCGATTTTGGACGACCTTCTTTAAATTCGTCCATGACGGCTGCGATTCAATTTACTAAACAAGTGATAGACACTAGTTTTAGATGATACTTTATCGCCAAAAGTCGTAGAGATACAGTTGTAGAAATAATCCACGTCGAAAGTCGTAGTAAATCATCGCACGAAAATTTTCACGGGTTAATTCCATTTTTTGATTGAGATAAAATTTTCAGTTGACTAAACAACACAAATAGCATCCGTATGACAAACCGTTCTGAGTACGTATACAGTCAACAAGGTCAAACTTTACGATGTATATGTCAGATGGCGACTAGCAACACCATTGTTGCCAATTCCAGATATATAAATAGCAAACCTCGTATTGATTTTCTTAAGGAACTTCTTGTATATTAATAAAGTCCTTCTTGCGGAAGGACTTAGATAATATATGGACAAGGAGAAAATAATCCTTCAACCATCTGGAGACATTATCCAGAAGGGCTTAAAAAATTGTTGCTCAGAAAAAACGTTTTCTGTCCTTCGATAGTGATGAAGAATAGCTATCAAAATTCTGCGTTTCCGCCCCTACTCCAAGAATGTCCCAAGGAAAATATCCGATGTATCATTGTGGAAATAAATCCACTATTATATCAAAACGAAATTGAATATTTTAATGAAATTCCTAAAACGAGAGGTGAATATTTGAACTACTCAAGTTTCGAATTAAATAAAAAAGTAAGTGTACATTTTAAAAAACCTCCTCTCTGTGAAAGACAGAATTGACCGAAAAAATAGTAAAAGTTTGAATATCTCAGTGTATTCAAGAAAAGTAATTTTTGCTAATTTTTGCTTTCCCTTTTAGCTCCCTTTATTGTAAAATACGATATAGCTTTGGTCTGACTTAACAGTATTTTCCCTGCCCAAATAATTTTCCAAGGAATTTTTGCTATAATCAGAAAAAGTTTCTCCTCCATTTTTGTTTTTGGAAATATTGAACCCCATTTTAGAGCATTAATTGTGTTCCTTTCAAAATTAAAACGAAAATTTTAAACTCTAATAAAAAAATGTATAATGTTTTTATAATATATAATTTTACTATATAATTGAATGATTGCATAATATTTATGGTTTTAAAATTATTAATATTTTAAATAATATATTTTACAAATATACAAGTATATAGGACCAACCACAACACGTCGAACTTCAAGTCTAGATAACTAAAATTAAGCCCCGTCGATTGTGATGAATATTTGAAGGTTTGTTTGAAACCAAACTTCCTGATAGTTGGCAGTAAAAGAGATACCCGATTAAAAAGAAAGTAACATTTTTTGTAAGAGATATTCTTATGTCTTTTTGAAAGTACAGTAATTCCTGAAGGGATGGATGGGTTCGTCCCCAGTCAGGTACCTAACAAAATGTTCATTTGAGCGGAGACGCAGGTTGTTGTGTGTTCCATACGAGATTGTGGAACCCAGCAGTTGGATGTATGTGACACTTACTTACTGTTGTCTGATTGAACCCTGTCCAAAGAAGTCTTTATATTGCTTATATATGCAATCCGACGAGAAGCCGGCGAAAGTACAGGTGGTTGACAGTGGATAATGTCTTTCAATTCTTGACTAGAGAGAATATGTCGGTACCTTGAAGAGCCTGAACATCGGGAGGCAAAACATATGCCCTCCAATTGAAGAGATGAATGGGGATTGTCCGCAGACAAGCACCTAACAAAATGCTCACATACACACACACACATACACACACATATATATATATATATATATATATATATATATATATATATATATATATATATATATATATATATATATATATATATAAATATATATATATATATATATATATATATATATATATATATATATATATATAAATATATATATATATATATATATATATATATATATATATATATATATATATATACGTATTCATGTCATTCCGGCATTCACCGCCAAGAAACCCAAACACGAAGAACAATAGAGAATCTTGAACCAAATACACTAAAGATCCTGCTACCATATGTAAAAAAAATCATAGATAGCATAGGCTACTAAAAAACATAAGATCAGAACAGCCTACAAGCCGCACAAAACTGTCGCAAACATCCTAAAAAAACCCCAAGGACAAAGTTAGACTGGAAAATCATGAGGTGTACAGTACATCTTGTTCCGACTACAACAGAACATACATAGGACAAACAAACAGACGATCCCTCATCGCCCATCCATTTTCATTGTGCGCATATATAGCATAGTAATGTCAAAAGTCCTTAGCAGCCTTTTTAACATCTTTTGGTTGGGGTGATCAAGCGGCGTATAGTACCTGAGACTAATCGGCAAGAAAAGTATTAGAATATTAGTCTCCGGAAATCTACCTAACTTGTATCAGGAAGTACTATTGACATTCTGTTGGTGGTGGATGGAACCAACTATATGGAGTAAAATAAATATGTTTGCAATAGTTTCTTATACGAGTTTAACTGCATTTTGAATGTTTTATAATATACCAGGGACTAGAAAGCATAATTCACGTTGGCAATATTCACTGACTTCGTCTTCCTATGCAGGTTAGAATAAAGATACTCACGCTTTGTTGGTTCTTTCAGTTGCTCCGAGACATACGTCATTTTATTGTGGGCCATGCAGTTTTAAGTCTTGAGGCCTAATGCCTAATTTCTGGATGTATGTTTCAGATCAGCTTCTATTTCAGTCAGGAACAGATCCTTATCAAACTCACCGGTCTTCCAAATTTAATACCGTCGGAAAGATTGAAATCACCAATCTTAGTTTTTGAAACTAACACTGACATATTCTGCTATCCAAGGTATAGAATAAACATCACTAACTACATTTGTGGCATTGTTATGCTTTCGAAACTGATAAAACATCAAATACGGAACTTTGCTCTTCCATTCTTACAGGGTTCACCTAAATAGAATAAATATTGATGGCAATGTTACATAAAACGACAATGAAAAAAATGTCATTACTTATAGGTACACCTAATACATAACAATCTCCTAGTCCAATCATAGAACAAAGCATTAAAACATCTTAACATCATTGGCCAGTCGATTTCCAATAATAGAAGTTCCTTCATTTAATTCTCAATTCACATTCAAGCCACAAATAAGTATTATAATAAGTGTTTAACTCTCATTTTACTCTATTAGCCCATAGAACTGTATAGTCCTGTTTGCTGATTAACTAAAATTAATTAAAGTAAAATTATTCATATAACAAAGAAATAATGATTTATGTTGTGGTGAGTCGAAACAGTTTCCATTAAAATATATTTTAAAGATGCCTTTTAGTTTTCTTTTTCCAAGTAATAAAGTCGGCGCTAGAGGGCACGCTTTGCAGAATCGAATGACAGTGGCTGATGCGATTGGCCCTGATACTGAGATACTGTTCACTCCTTGTGGCGGCGACCAGAATCATCCCGACCACTCCAAAATATATTCGACTTGGGTTATATACATATATATATATATATATATATATATATATATATATATATATATATATATATATATATATATATATATATATATATATATATATATATATATATATATAGATATTAAAAACAAAGAAAATACACCCGTCCTCCACGTTGGTGCTTTGCCGTTCCCCCATCCGCCATCCAGAGCACCAGCAAGCGTCTCCCAGGACCGGTTTCTGGCCGTCATCAGCTGGGCTCAAGCTAAACGCACCAAGCCAAAACCAAGCAACTCAAGCCAAACGACCATATAAAAAGGCCATGTCGATTTGCAGCCGCCATTCGACAAAATAAATATCACCACAAGGGCTAAATAACCAACAATATGAAGCAAGCTTCAGATCAAGACATTCTACCAAAATAATATATTCACTTTTAAAAATTCACTGATTCCTATAAAAACTTTCGAAGGAATAGAGAATTACATATAATCCAAATTGATTTAAAAAGACTTATATAGTATTGCTTTATCACATAAAGCGTTATCGTAAAAAGCTCGTAAAAAAACAAAAAAAAAGATAAAAAAAGCTTTAAATAAGGAAATACTACTAGAGTATATACGTATACCCGCCAATTTTGAAATATTTTATGAAAATTCATGGAATGGGAAATCTTACTTGATTTGATATTAACCTTGTATTCAGTTTGTATGTAAGTTAAAATATTACTCTTTAAATTGAATGTCTTCTTGTCATGAATATTTAACGTAATATATGTATGTATACCTTAATATCAGCATTTCAACGGAATTCCTCTTGCATATATGCAAAGCGTATTTATATTCTGGATTTTTCCAACGCTAGCAATAATTCTTTATAATGCACTTCTCTAGTAAAAATGTAAAGAGAACAGCAACAGTAATTTCCCAGAAAATGTACATCTTTCCCGAAGAGGATCCTCAAAAAGACTTTTTTTTATTAAGATGGAATATAAATATTTTTAGTAGATCACTAGTTTATAAAAATATATTAGAATATCTAGAAAAAAATAATATAAATCATACAGGGCTTATTAATATTTCCATCGTTATAGTTTTCTGGATGAATCGATAAAAACTGATTTTGGCGGCCCGACCGGAGACGGTTCAACATATTACCGTAGCATTGTTAAGGCATCTTTAAAAAATATTATAATGGAAACTAATTCGACTCACCACTACATTAATTTTTCTTAATCAGCAAACAGGATTATACAGTTCTAATGGCTAATAGAGTATAATGAGAGTTAAACACTTATTGTAATATTCATTTGTGGCATGATGAGAATTGAGAATTAAGTGAAGAAACTTCTATTATTGGAAATCGGCTGACCAGTAATTTTAAAATGTTTCATTGCTTTGTTCTATGATTAGATAAGAAGACAATTGGACATTTGATGCTTTATGAGTTTTAAAAGCAAAACACTACCACTAATGTAATTAATGATAAACTTGAAGAGATTTATCACTAAACACTTAATCAGATTAAATCACCTCCTGATGTTGTTAACATGATTAGCGAAATGTGCGTCGAGCAGTTCAAAAAAAGTAATTTGGTGTTTAGCGGTAAATCTCGTCAACTTTTGTGTTTCACACCAAAGGTTCTAATAGAAGAATTGATGTAATTAATAATGTTTATTATGATGCCTTGGATAGTAAAATATGCCAGTGTTAGTTTAAAAAATTAAGGACGGTGATTTCAATCTTTCCGATGGTATTAAATTTGGAAAACATCTCGGAGCAACTGAAAGAACCAACAAAGCGTGAGTACATTTATTCTAACCTGTATAGGAAGACGAAGTGAGTCGTGCCGCTCAGTGTCATCTAACGATGAAAATTGGCAGGGTGAACTGCGAATTATGCTTTTTAGCCCCTGGTATGTTATAAAACATTCGAAATGCAGTTAAACTCGTATAAGAAACTATTGCAAACATATTTTTTTTACTCAGTATAGTTGGTTCCATCCACCACCGACAGAATGTTAATAGTACTTCCTGATACCAGTTAGGTAGATTTCCGGAGTCTAATATTCTAATATTTTTATTGTCGATTAGTCTCAGCTACTATACGCCGCTTGAACACCCCAATCAAAAGTTGTTAAAAAGGACTTTTGACATTGCTACGCTAAATATGCGGACAATGAAAACGGATGGGCGACGCCACGAACTGTTGATCGAACTTAACACCATACATTGGGTTATTATTGGGTTATGTGAAACACGAAGAAAGGGAAAAGATTTAATCAAACTAGATTCAACTGTTTACGTACGGTAGACTCGACGTGCGGAGAATGGACTATGTGGTGGAATTGGCCGTCATGACATCATATAGAAGTGAAACCTGGACACTCACATAGCAGTTAATTCAAATACTTCGGGAAGCATAAAGGAGAATTGAAAGATATATGCTTGGCATTATGAAACAGGACAGAAAGTCCCGCACGTGGATCAGAGAACAAACGAAGGTGTGTGACATCATATATTATATTATTATATCATATTGAGTAACGGAATTGAAATTTAGGTGGGCAGGCCATATAACGAGGCGCTGGGCCGCCACATGGACCAAGGCGATCCTGGAGCGAATACCGCTTGATCACAAACGTCCTCGGAGAAGACCGAAAGCCTGACGGACTAATGACATCATTAAGTATAATCGACCCGACTGGCAAAGGAGGGCTCAGGACTGCGAAAGTTGGAAGCATGCTGAGGAAACCTTCATTCTGCAGTGGATTCATATGGGCTAATGCAAGTCGAATATGGTGGGGAGTTGCCATGATGGTTCTTGTCGCCGCCACCAGGAGTCGATTTTTAAATAACAGTATCCACCAAAACCCATTTCTGGCCTTACAGCCTTAATTAGTCAAGTTGGCTACTGAGAGCAGCTGAAGTAATTAGCAATTCGTGAGATTATTTATTCCGGCCTTTTTTAACAAAACACACCCACTAGCACCGAATGCGATGCAAAATATGTGGAATTAGCGGAGTATGAAATTATTTTAAACTGAAAAAGGCCAGAGGAAAAACTCCAATCTATATTATAGGCAGAATGGATTTTCAATTAACATGAAATCTAAATGATACATAACACCACAAGCCGTAAACAACCAACAACATCAAACAAGCCTCAGATCAAGACATTCTACCAAAATTATATCTTCACTATTAAAAATTCACTATAATGCAAATTGATTTAAGAACACTTATATAGTATAACAGTATAGTTTCTGGAAAACCTCGTAAGAAAAACAAAAAAAAAGTTGAAAAAAGCTTTAAATAAGGAAGTAATATCAGAGTACATGTGTATACCCGAAAATTTTAAAATATTTATAAATAATTAATATTTTTTGAATATTTTTTAAATAAGTTATGAAAATTGATATAATGAAAATTCTTACTTGATTAGATGTTAACCTTTTATTCAGTTTGTTGTAAGTTAAAATACTCCACTAGAAAACTATATAACTTTATTTTAAATTATTACTCTTTAAATTGAATGTCTTCTTGTCATGAATATTTAACATAATATATGTATGTATACCTTAATATCAGCATTTCAACGGAATTCCTCTTGCATATATGCAAAGCGTATTTTTATTCTGGATTTTCCCAACGCTAGCAATAATTCTTTATAATGCATTTTTCTAGTAAAAATGCAAAGAGAATAGTAATAGTAATTTCCCGGAAAATGTACATCTTTCCCGAACAGGCATCCTCAAAAAGACTTTTTTCATGAAGATGGAATATAAGTATTTTTAGTAGATCACTAGTTTATAAAAAATATTATAATATATAAAAAAATATTATAATACAATATAGAAAAAATAATAAAAATGAGAACAAATGAGTACATTTCCCATCGTTTTAATTTTCTGGTTGAATTGGTAATAATTGATTTCGACCGCCAGGCCAGAGACAACTTAACAGATTACCGCGACATTATTAATAACATATTAGCAAAATGTTTAATTATTTACATAAATGGAACGGCTATTTACAGGACTTTATTACTTGGAAAAGAAAAACTAAAAGGCATCTTAAAAATATATTATAATGAAAACTGTTTCGCCTCACCACTGCATAAATAATTGTTTCTTTTATATATTAATAATTTTACTTTAATTAATTTTTACTTAATCAGCAAAGAGAATTAAACCTAAGGGTTCTAAGGCTAATAAGGTAATATGAGTGTTAAACACTTATTATAATGTTCATTTGTGGCATGATGAGAATTGAGAATTAGGTGAAGAAACTTATGTTATTGAGGATCCACTGGCCAGTGATTTTAAAATATTTTATTGCATTTTTTTATGACTGGACAAGAGGATTGTTATGTATTAGGTGTACCTATAAATAATGACGTTTTTTCATTGCCGTTTTATGTAACATTGCCATCTACAGGCAATAATCAAAGTTATATATGTATTATATTAAGTTGTATATGCATTCAAAAACATTGTTTCACTTCTTGAAGATAAAAATATAGAAATAATTAAACTGACTGAAAATATGTCCTGCTAAAAAGCGGAGATAATCCAAGACACAATGTGCGGCTTGTCTGACGAATATTTGCCGGGACCACATTACGTTTCTTTGCAATGAATGTTACCGTGATGAAGAGACTAGCGTTGAAGAAAACTAAACCTAAGTAACGAATTAAATACAGGCAGGTAATAAAAATGTTTAATACTGTTTCATTGATCTCATTATTAAACTTCAATAAATAAATTCAATTTTATTAAGCAAAATTTTTGTTACCAAATTGTTTCCTAATTTAAAGTTAATATTTCTAAATAAGATAGTTATAGATGAACAAGTTTTGGTTAAATTTTTCTTCTGAACCCCAAAGATCTTTAATAGGTCTTTAAAGTTACGCGACAAAAGACAGCTCGCCCGCCTGTAGGTTTAACCCTCAAAAGAAGCACTGGATAAGGGATACCCAGGGGTGAATTAAAACTATTTTTCCTTTATAAATGGTCACGTTGAGAGGATAACTTTGAGCGGAGGAAAAATTTTTCTATCCCCACCATAGCTATCTTCAGGTGTGAATACTAACAAAAATTTAAGCGACCGTCTGAAGTAGAAGCTTTATATGAATCGGTTTTTGGACAGCATCATACCAGTGAACTTTACCTTGAATTAAAGTGAACTAAATAAATATATTTTTTTAAATAAATCCAAATTATGTAACAAGTATCTGAAAGTACATTAAGTTCCATTTTAAATGCCGTTGGAAGAAAGTTTTTATGTATTAATTTCGCCTGGATATGATAGTTCGAATAGAACACCTCATTTTAACATTTTTGTTTTAATTTTTACTGATTTTTTTGATGGTATTAGGAATACTATTATTTTTGGAACATTCTATAAATATAGCCTTTGTCTATACTGATTGAGGTTTAAATTTAAAAAAAATATTAAATTGAATAAGTTAATCAAAAGATATTAACAATCAAAGACATACGGGTATGGCATACCCATGTGCTCCTGATCTGGAACCACAGAAGTGCTTCTCTTGAAGATTAAAAATATTGATTTTAAGATACTAAATAACACATCAAGTTAAACTAAGCTAATTATTTAAAATGTCAATATCAGCTGGATTAAAACATTTAACAAAAACTATTCAAAAATTGGAAAATGAAAATTCTATGAAAGGAAAACTTAGCCTTCATACAAACAGACTACATTTTATAAGGAATAAAAATACATGTTACCTCTTTTTTTTTTAAATTTATATACGAAATGTTTCAGGAACTTGTTAGAATTTATCATCGATTTGCAGACTCTTGCTGTAGGGGAGGAACGAACGACAGACATAAAAAACAAATATTTATTTCAGACAAAAAATAATTCATGAACAGGATAAGCAAAAGAAAAAGAGTCTTTTTCTCCATATTAAATTTAAAATTTATAAAAATATTATGATATAAAGTCTAAATGTCATTTGGATGGTAAATGTAAAAAAATAATTATATATGCACATAATATATTAATGTGTGCATAGTTGTAACCAATAAAATAAGAGTGGCGGAGTCTTATTAATATATTTTATTTAAACTAAATTTTACTATATTTCTAAGAAAATATTAATTTACATTAATAATATACAATTAATTTTCCAGAATGATGGTACAGATCATTTAAAAGGCATACTCTAAATATAAAAAATTTCTTTATTCATAAATATAAGTTGATAAAGTATTTTACAAAAAATTACGTGATCGAAAAAAAGAGTTTTGTTTTTATAAAACATAAAACAACTAAAAGGTGTAATTATTTAAAACCGTTTAGTCTATGTAATTAACAAAGCATAGTACTTTGTAGCATAGACCTTATTCTTAATTACTGATTAACATCTTCTTGGCATGCACTCGATTAGATATCGGCATACTTCTACAGGTATTGAAAACCAAACTGTTTGAATTTGTTCTGTCTTAACTATTTCCAAAGGCTCTCGATCGGATTAAAATTCGGGGACTGTGAAGCTATTCTAATCCTTTAATATGTTTCCCCTTGAACCCCTGCATTACCACATAAGCCCTAAGTTTGGGATCATTGTCTTGTTGATAGACTCACTGCAAAGGCATGTTCGCTCCAGCGTAAGGTAAAAGGTTAATTTATTTTGTCAAATTTTCTTTTATCCAAACTATTGGACCTACTCCGCTATATGAAAAGCACCGTAGTACTTTGATGTTACCACCACCATACTTCACTTTACCCAAAGGAGCCACATTAGCTGTGGTGTCTAAGGCGTACGATACAGCAGTTAATGTGGAGCGGGTTTGAATCCCGTACTAGGCAAAAAAGTTTTTTTTTTTTAATTCTTGTGAATGTTTCTAGGTAAGAGTGTAAAATCTGACAAGGAATCACCCCTCAGTCACGCCAGTTCGAGGCTGGGTAAGGCCGGATGCCTTCTGAGAAGTGTTCTACGTTGGTCACTCGCCAGTCGGTAGGCTTCTCGAGATACTTTCGGTTAAGCACAAAACCAAGGGTTGAAGCCCGAGGGGGGTGATGACCGGGGTTTTCGGTAGCTGATGACCGTGGTTCGGAACACAATGTTAAGCTGCAGGTCCAGTCGCTAAATAGCCTTCTCAGTTGCTGATGCGCCTCTAACTACAAAACTTTACTTTTACTTTACCCAAAGCGATACTGGATTGAATTCTTTATTAATACGTGCTTTATTAATACATTGTAATCAGAACCAAACAAATTGATTTGTCCGTTACTTTGTGATACTTCATTTTTTAAAAAGGAATAAAACAATTTTTTACTTTGTTATCTATCACTTTTATTTTTAAAACAAAATTTGAGTGACTATAGTTTCGTAAAACGATTTTACATTCTCAAATACTACTTTAACTATAGAAACTAGTCACACAAATTTTGTTTAAAAAAAAAGTGATTAATAACAAAGTAAAAAATTGTTTTATTCCTTTTTAAAAAATTAATTTTGGTTTCATCGCTAAAAAAATGTTAAAAATCTTCACTACAGTTCCTTTTTGTAAATTTTAGTTGAATTAAATGTTTTCTTCTGTTGTAAACATCATATTATGGTTCTGATGATGCTACTTAGGTGATTTTTTTTTTATAACGACAGATGTAGCCAAATGATCTTTTAAAGTTTCGCGTACAATACGATTATTCATTTGTTTACTCGGTTTTCGTCGAGATTTATCTTTTCTAATCATTTTTGGGTCACATATGAGTCTTTCAAAACTTTAACAATTACACATAGTGACCGTTGATTGCATTCGTAATAAATGTATAAGATTTGTTTTGGCTTCTCAATTGCGCCTGGCTTCAAAATTACGCCTTTAACGCTTTACTTCATCACTATGCTGACTAACGCGGCCGATGTTTGCTTTAATATAGTGGGAAACGGACTGTTATAGTAGGAAACGGACTATAATTTACTGGATCAACAAAATATATACATATTCTATCAGAATTGGCACACAATAACGTATATAAAATAGTACACTCTTATTTTTTTCACCACTGAAGTACAAACTATTAATATTAGCATTTTATATTATTTATTATGATAAATAAGTTACAAAAGAAAACTTGGTTTTTAAAAGTTTTTTCTACCACTTTTATTTTATTGGCCACCACTGTATAGACATAACAGATACATGTATTTAGTTACTTGTTTAGTTAACTGATAAACTGGTTGGAACTGATATACTTTATTTTAAAGACATGCAAAAAGAGCTAGTTTGCACTTTAAAGCGCACCCTTCGTTTTCGATAGCAAAATAGTGAGTTGCTGGATATATATATATATATATATATATATATATATATATATATATATGGGATATATATATATATATATATATATATATATATATATATATATATATATATATATATATATATATATATATATATATATATATATATATATATATATATATATATACAGGATGGGGTAAAGATCAATGGTGCAAACTTAAACCATCTTAGATTTGCAGATGATATTATTCTCATTTCACAAGACCCAGAGGAGCTGCAAAGACGCATACAAGAACTGCAAAGGGCTGGCGAACCATTTGGCTTGAAAATAAACCTGAAAAAGAGTCAGGTTATGTTCAATAACTTCGCTCAGGACAGAAGAATTTCAGTTTTAGGAAGGGATTTAGAGATTGTGGACAGCTTTGTATATCTTGGGCAGAGGATTTCCATGGAGGGGAATACCGCCCGGGAGGTGGAACGGCGTGTAAAATGCGGCTGGCAGGCATTTGGTAGGCTCAACATAGTGTTTAAGAGCAGACTCCCACTTTGCCTGAAAAGAACAGTATTCGATCAGTGCGTTCTACCCGTTATGACATACGGAAGTGAAACCTGGACACTCACATCGCAATCAATTCAAAAACTTCGGGTGACACAGAGGGGAATGGAAAGATGTATGCTTGGCATTACAAGACGAGACAGAAAGTCCTGCGCATGGATCAGGGAACAAACAAAAGTCTGTGACATCATTGGAAGAGTAAAACAGTTGAAATGGAGATGGGCAGGCCATATAGCGAGGCGATGGGACGACAGATGGACCAAGACAATCCTGGAGTGGATACCGCTTGATCGCAAACGTCCGCGAAGAAGACCGAAAGCACGATGGACTGATGACATCGTTAAGTATATTGGACCCGAGTGACAGAGGAAAGCCCAGGACCGTGAAGGTTGGAAGCATGCTGAAGAGGCCTTCATCCTGCAGTGGATCGATACGGGCTGATGATGATGATGATGATGATATATATATATATATATATATATATATATATATATATATATATATATATATATATATATATATATATATAAAACTCGTCATTCTCAAAACAAATATATATTTAAAACCATCCAAGTGATTTGTTAAGGCCATCCAAGTGATTTGTATCCATACAGTATATATATACATTTATATAAACCACTCTACAATAATTAACTGTATGAACATCATCTGTTTAAATCATCAGTTTACTGGTACAAATGTATTGCTGACATTCTAATTTATTTTACAGGTTAACATTACAACATTAAATTCACAGTTGAAATAGAGCAAAATAATAGAATTATCATTCTATTTAAAAATTACTAGAAAATTCTGAACTTTTCATAAACAATCACATACAGATTTATTTATACACAATAAATCTTGTCATCCTTATTCTTAAAATATGGCAGGATTTAATAATTTATACACAGATTATTAAATATCCCACTGTCGAAAGATAATTATAATAAATAATTGAATGTCGTCAAGCAGATAGCAGTAAATAACATATACGACCCAAACATTATAAATACAATAGTTAATAAAAAAAGTTATTATAGAACTATTAATTCAATATATCCTGTCAATAACATCAGAATACAGAGTGCTAAACAATTACATATACAGGAAAAGTTACTAAATTAATTTCTAAACATTTATCCAAACGGACAATATAAATATTGCTTTCAAAACAAACAATAGTCTCGGACACTTCATTAAAAACAATTAAAGTCAAACAAATATACTTTATAAATCAGAAATGTATTTAATTGAGTGCTCGTCGTGTCCAAAAGTCTATGTTGGACAAACAGGAAGGTCTTTTTCTACTAGGCTCAATAAACATAAACGAAGTTATGCTAAACAAAATAATGCTGTTTATCCTAACACTTTAATGTTAGAAAATCATACTTTCAATGATATTAAAATATTACCTAATAAAGATAAATCTTTTTTTAGAGAAAAAATTTGAATATTTATATACAAAATTACATATATACAAAATACTATATATACTAATATATAATAAATATATACAAAATTTGGACATTTTGTACAATTAGACTTCCATTGTTCACAATTGTTAAAGTTATATTACCCTATTAGACGTTGAAAAAATAGATTTCCCCACAATCATCTTTTATGGTATTACTAGGTCGATGGGCAAATTAAGTTCTACTTCTTCTTACTGTTAGTTTAATATAGTTGGTATTTAAAAAAGGCAAGGATCTTTGTTTATATAATTAACTGTATTATTGAATACAGGTAGTACGACTAAACGAACTGCCTTGTGCGATTACTAGAAGGAAAAAATCATTCACACCTTATAACCTTCGAGGAGAAAAGCATCCGAGCTTAACTGATGAGCTCTTAAAGAACGAAACCGATCTTAAAATATAAATGATTTTTTTCCTCCTAATAATCGAACGAGACATAATTCGTCTAGTCGTACTACCTGTGTTTCATAATACAGTTAATTATTGTATATTGATAATTAGTACGATGAAATAGACTATTTTCTGTTTTATTTAAACCACTCTTTTAATGAAAAAAGAAAAACGTCATTTAGTAAATTTGCTCAAAGGTTTTGCATATTCACTCAGCTATAATTGTAACACTTCTTTAAAATTAACCCTTTGAATCATTTAAAAAGTATCGGCCGCTACAGGTAGTATTGTTTTTGCACATATCTTACTTCAAAGCGCACCTATATACTTCGGGATAAACGCCGAAACAGTTGAAAATATCCCCTCGTGCTGAAAATAAGTATCCACACCAACAAGACGGAGAGCGATCTAGTAGTTGACGCCGCTGATAGTCCTGCTTGAGTAATCCCTCCATTAGAGGTATGTTGATTAGTTGGCCAAGCCAGGACACAGGCTTATTTTTGTCTATTTTTGTAGACGGTTTTAGACCACGGTCTTTTTTGGACCTATCATTTTAGGACCCGATCATTTTAAACTATGTGCATTTTAAACCATGGGCATTCTAGACTATGGACATTTTAGTCGGTCATTATAGACTCCAGGCATTTTAGGATCCAAACGTTTTGAACTCCAAATGTTTTAGACCCCGTACAACGTGGTAATCGCTCATCTTAGTAACTGGGCTTTCTAGAGGCTATTCTATTATTATTTTCACAAATATGAATCACTGATTACTTTATCACCATTTTTCTGCCATTATTTAATAACACAAGATAATTTTTCACATACGCTATATAAGGGCCTTTACTCTATAAAAATACTTGTTTAATGTTGAACCTTTCATCGTTATTATGCCAGTTGTAGACATCACAGTTAGATTATTTTTAGTGTCATAATTGTTTAATTTTTTATTTTTAGGAACCTAGAAAGTTTAAAGCAATATAAATAACGAAAAAACTATGCGAAGTAAAAGGATAAAGTTGTGTAACAATGGTTCAAAAAATGAGGGACCGACCTCAGATATTTCCTAGATTTATGTCAATCGATAAAAAAAACTATTTTACAAGGAAATATGTATGCAAGATCGTATGAATGTTGTCAGTGTTTCATCTCATGGCCTAGGGATGCCTTAATATATCTGTATGATCGTCAAGAATTTCTCATCATTGAGACTTGAGTATGCGCTTAAATTTGAAAAATCAGCTATAAAAACTTTTAATGATTAGTGAATCACCAAAAACCAAGTGAAAGCGTGCAATGCATTGTTTTTAAGTTACACCTATATTAAAATCGCGAAAATCAGGGACCGTAAAGTTTTATGCGGTAATCCCATTTTTTCCACAAAATTGTTTTAAACGTTTGTTTTAATTGTTTTAACTATATAAACCAATTTACTTGGTGTGCTGTTAATCTGTGAATATTTACCAAAATATATTTATAAGTTATTCTACTCTGTTGCACTTCAGTAGACTTTATATTATTTGATCAAGATTGTGCTTCGTATACTTTCCTTGACACTATCAGAAAGTTGGGCTGAGTTACCTTCTCTGGGAAACTATATATTATACGCGAGATTTTTAGGAGCAGTTTCCAGAAACAATCCAATCTCCAAACATTTCTACAAACGTAGACTGAAAAGTCAATTAATGTTTAAATGAAATATTCCTTTTTTGATCGAGAATTGATTTATTTTTCAATGTAGTCTCCATTTAGCTCGATACTCTTCGCCCGATTTTCGAACATTTGTATCAGTTTCAAAAAATACGACTTGTCGAAGGTAGCAAAATAATCCTGTTTCAGCGATAATTTATTCATTTAATGTAAGTACTCCCCCCCAGTGATTTCTTCATGTTTGAAAAGAGAAAGAAGTCAAAGAGTGATAAGTCCGGTATACGATCCTGCGTCACCAATTCTCAACGTCAATTTACCCTTTTCGCTGTTGAAACGACGAATGGACGGGTGCATTGTCGTGGTCAAATAGTTTTTTTTATTCTCCAAATAAGGGCATTTTTACAAATTATAGTTAGGATTGATTGAAGGATGATTGAAATGTGGCTAATAATGTAGCAAAATACTAAAATAATATTCTGTGATCGTATTGCCCTTTACCAATTAACCTATGAAGTGATTAAAGAATCTTCTGCCTTGCGATGGAAGAATCTTCGCCTTCGTTTTCGTCTTCGCCCGTTCATCGGATAAAACCCACTGTATTGACTGTTCCTTATTTCTGATGTAGTGATAAATCCAGGTTTAATCTAGAGTCACGAATCACCGCAGACACTCGTTAGGATTGCGTTTATAATAGGTGTATAATAATGTCTTATTAATTATCATTGTGCAAAAAACATAGTTTTTCATGGCTTTGAATATATCGAATTATGTACCAGAAAAATGCATTTTGCAGTCATCGATTGTTGGTTGAAGCTTATGGTAAACATGCTCTAACCCAAAAAACCTGTGAACGATAGTTTAAACGCCTTAAAAGTGGTTATCCAAGACAGTCGAACAAGTTTGAAGATACAGATTTGCAAGCATTATTGGATAAAGACTCAACTCATACGTTGAAACAATTGGCAGAAGCATTGAATGTTGCTCAGTCCACCATTACCACCAATCCACCAGGACTAACGGCTCCACGTGAACTGAAGGAAAGAGCCATTGAAAGGAGAAAAAACAATGGTAAAATTTTGCATGCCAGTCAGAAAAGAATATATTTCTTTCATCGAGTTGTGACAGGTGATGAAAATTGGATCTATTTTGACAACCCAAAGAAAAAAAATTATGAGTAGACCCAGGCCAGCCTTCAACATAACAACCAGTGCGCAATATACTCGGAAAGAAGGCTTTCTATGTATTGGGTGGGATAGTATGTATAAATTGCTCAAACCTGGTGAAACGATTACTGGCGATCAATACAGACAACAATTGATAAAACTGAACCGAAGCATTGAAGGAAAAACGACCAGAATACGCCTAAAGATACGATGAAGTTATTTTTCAACATGACCATGATCGGCCCTATATTGCAACATATGTAAATAACTTTTTGGTAATCGTTAAACGGGACGTCGTATCTACCTGCCGTATTTACCGGACTTAACTTACAATTTCCCAATACTTACATTTTTACGAAAAAGTGAAAATTTGGCTTGATGAATGTTTGACCTCAAAAAACCAAAAGTTGTATTGGCTCGGAATTCATTATTTGACAGAAAGATAGAAAAAAGTAAAAGTTAAGAATAACAATAATTTGGTTAAAAGGTCATTTATTTTGTTATGGAAATAAAAGCTTTTCTACGATTTTGTGAAAAAACGACATCATTAACCGAAACATTTATTACATGCCCAAACACCGTTGTGAAATTCAGTTTTTGGTCTACAGTGAGCAAACGGAGCATCCATCACTCTGATAGTTTTTCTATGCTCAAATGTTCGTGTAAGTTATTCCAAGTGCACAATCTTTCTAATCTTCATTGTGCGATCGGCCCACACTCTATCAAGGATTTTGTTGACTCTTTCTTTAGTAGTGTCCCCAACGGATCATCCCAATCTCGGCGGAGCATCGCAAGCGGTAGTAGTGCTTGTTCAACCATATCGAAACTCAGTAAACTACTGATGAATCATAACATGTAAAGAAGCCTAAAACTTTTTCAACATTTCGTCGGTTTGCAAGATGGTTTTTTCACGCAAAGGGCAGTGTTCAATCAACACTCAACTGTTTCTATAATAACAGACATATCGACTTTACATACTTTCGAAGAATGTCAAAATATAACGAAATATTACATCAGTTTGAACTTCGTGAAGCGTTGGCAGAAAGGAATCTTCTTTTCAGAAATACAATCACCGTTGTGATCACACCACCATCGGAAAAGTACCTGAGTTTTCATTTTAATTTCATATGTTAAAAATTCTCTATTAGAAAGAAAAATGCAATTTTAAGTACTTCTAGCCAAGCATTTCACACTCTATACACTCCATTATAAACGATTTTTAGTTTATTTCGAAGTTTTTAATGCACTTCAAGGCCATTACTCAATATCAAATCCATTTCATTACTCGAAAACCAACATATAAAGCCAATATGCGACGTCATAATAAATTATTGTTTTTAATGCAGACCGCGAGTATGAACAGTACAAGCAAAATAGAAAAGAAAAACCTCACCTATTGTGGGCAAAAAGGTCTTTGGCCAAGAGCCATTAACAAGTTTTTGTCGACGCTTCCCGGAATAGGAGGGCAAATAACCGCCGGTTTTCGCTAGTGGCAATATTGGGCCTTAAGCAGCTTTAAGGCGGCTTCACCTTAACTACGCGTTACCTAAATTAATTTTCCACAGAAACGAAACGACAGCGGACGCCATGTCGATTGGGCTTTTTTAATGCCATATTGGGAACGTTAGCACGTCATAACAGGTCATCGTTATACCTAAAATTATCTAAATTGACTTGAAATGGCATTAATAATAATCCACGTTTATGCTCCTATAGAATCTATATCAGATTCATTATTTGGGTTATATGATTTTGCATTATAAACATTTATATGTTACTATGTACTTATTACGTAACTCAACTAATAGACTAGATTAAATGTAATATAATTAAACTAGTTATAAATAATTTAACTTTTAACTTGGTATCCCATTATATTATATGTCAAAATATGCAAAAATAAAAAAATATGCTTATTAGACAAGACCTAAGCTCAGATTTTGTAAACAAGTACAGCTACAATATATACTATATACTTAGTATATAAATACAATAAATAATGCTTAAAATAAAACACAAAATTATGAATAAATAAAACATTATACCTTGTACATAAAATAATGCATGAAGATTGTATGTTAACTATTGTCGCTAACAGAATAACATTTAACTAACAAGAAGAATAAATGTATCAGTCACACAGTCATGTATCGACAGTCATGTATCAACTATACTCCAGTGTTGTGAATAATTAATTTCGAATGACAAATAAAAGCTTCGAATAAGTGAAATTTATTTGTTATTTACAAATCCGAAATAATTTTTCATTCGTTATTCGAAATGAAGTAAATAGAATAATTTATTCGTTATTTGATCTGATTTTATTCGATCTTTCGAAGCATATAAAACTATTACCTGCGTGTATGTGTGCGAATCTTGTCATTTGTATTAAGTTGTTAAAAAAATGATTGCAGTTTTTAACCATCTAATTGAATGCACAAATCAGCTCGAAGAAAACTTTATTAATGGAAATAAAAACTATTACAATCAACACTATTATTATTATTATTTATACCATTAGAATAATATTCCGGAGTCGCGGACGCGACGAGGTCGTTGAAGGCAATTTTTGCATTCTCTTGATTTTTAAAGCATTTCTCGAGCAGGAAGTTATCGAGATGTTTGAAAAAGTGGTAGTCGGTAGGCAAGAGGTCAGACGAGTATGGCGGATGGTCGAGAGATGGCAGATCCGTTCGAGAAATGCATCGTTTTTATTCTGCAAAAAAGAGCAGACGACACATCAAAACGACGATTTTTTAAATTTTCAATCAATATTACAATCAACACACTTTTGCCAACGAGAAACAGGTTTATTTATACAATTAGCATAACATTCCGGAGTCGCGAATGCGACGAAGTCGTTGAAGGCAATTTTTGCATTCACTTGATTTTTAAAGCATTTCTCGAGCAGGTAGTTATCGAGATGTTTAAAAAAGTGGTAGTCGGTATGCGAGAGGTCAGACGAGTATGGCGGATGATCGAGAAATAGCAGATCCGTTCGAGAAATGCATCGTTTTTATTGTGCAAAAAAGAGCACAAGACACATCCAAACGTTTTTTTTAATTTTCCTTTAATTCGTGCTACATCCATTTATCGAGCATTTTTGACTATCTAATGTCCTGCGTAACGTATGAGATGATTTCTAACCATATAGAAATCATCTAATTCAGAGGCAAGCTTCTGAACTTTCGTCGCCATGGCAGGGCGGGTACACACGAATGTACCGGGTGCAATGACAATATTGTCGGGCGAGTAAAATTTGTGGCGATATAATAAATATCAATTACATTGTGTTAACATCAAAGAGCCAATATCTAAAGCCATAAATGACTGTAAAAATTTGTTTTGGGTATGTGATGGATGTCTGTCAGTATTTGAGGTGAATGTTGACCTTAGTAATATATTAAAAAGGTTGGAACAACATACTGAGGAGTGTAAGGTGAATACAGAGAAATTATGAAATAATTCGCAACATAGTGACATCTCCACTCCACAAGGAAAATAATGGACAGATATTGTAAAAAAAATCCTCCGTTAATAATTAGACCGAAAAATAAGCAACAAAATAGTACTACGACGAGGAATGCGATCACGGAAAAAATTAATCGGTCCAATTTATCGGTAGAAATAAACAAATTAAAATCGATAGGTCAGGGATCCGTTATGATTCAGTGTAAGGATGACGATTCTCTGAAGAAACTGCAAATAACAGCAATACAAGAATTATCCGATAATTATGAGGTAGAAATACCTAAATATATTAACCCCAGAATAATTGTGGTTGGCGTTCAAGATAAATATATTGCAACTAATGAAGACTTTTTAGAGCGCATAAAAAATCAGAGTTTTCTTAAAAATACAGATCTGAATATTGAAATAGTTCGAAAATATATTCCTAATGGAAATAAACTGTGTAATATAATACTGGAGGTGTCGGCAGCGATCTATAAGTGCATGTTGAGTAGTAAGGGAATTTTCTTTGACTGGGACAGTTTTCCAGTCTATGAATATTTGGGAGTGCTGCCATGTTACAAGTGTTGGAGGTATGGACATAAAGCGGCAAAGTGCAGTCAACAAGATGTTTGTCCTTTATGTAACAAACATCGTAAAAGCTCAGAATGTAATTCAAATACAAAAGAGTGTACTAATTGTAAATTTGCACATAATGTCCTGAAGATACCACATATTAAATATGATCACACAGTGTTTGATAAAAATTGCGAATGTTATAAACGAGCTGTTGAAAGAATGAAGAACATAACTAAGTATGCATACAACCACTTGATTGCTTCAGTGCTTCCACTAGCAATATAGATATATTGCATATTAATATACAGGGAATGACGACCCACATGTTACAGCTGAGGCAGTTTGTAGAAGATAGAAACCCACGGATCTTGTGTGTTACTGAAACTCATGTAACACGAGATATAGAAGAGAACGAAATTAACATAACTGGATATACGTCTGTTGTCTGTTATTCGGATAGTCGTCATACGGGGGGTGCTATTATTTATATTAAATCTGGCTTGAAATATTGGGTGGTTTCTGTCGAGACAGTTCTAACCAGTTACTGGGTCGTAACAGTTAAGATACAGATAAATAAGCTGTTGTTCTTGGTAGCGGCCTGCTATAGATCGCCTAGTGCCTCTGTAGGTGACTTTTTAAACTATTTGGAAGACATTCTAAGTGACAATGAATTTCAAAGAAATAAAACCTTTCTTCTGGGTGATGTAAATATCGATTTATTGAAGAACAGCACTGAGTCTAGAAGGTTGAAAGACATTATCAGTGGAGCAAGTTTCACACAGATTGTTACTAGGGAAACCCACAATAGTGGTATCTCACAAACACTGGTTGATCACATAATTACCAATGATTTTGGAGCTGTGGAGCTTGGTAGAGATTTTTCGATGATAAGCGATCATGAGATTATTGGTACCAAGTTTAAACTTCAGGGTATTGTATGTGAAATACCTCAACATACGTATGCTCGGAATCTGAATGAGCAAGCAGTCTCGAGGCTGATTACTGAGTTGATGGGGAATGATTGGGACTACAATTGGGGCACAATAAAATTGTGCGATGTTGCATTTAACGCTCTGAACACCAAATTATTTTAGAATAAAACTAATGCCACATTTAGATACAGCAAATAACGCGTTTTGAAGTCATATATAAAGTCAAAGTATCACAAAATAACAAAGGAGTCAATAATTTTTTAGTACCAAAGTTAGCGCAACCAGTTTCTCTTTCGAAATGATTCTAATCCATGTCGATTATGTCGTGGAAATGGACATAGAAATGTTTTAATAACGCTATAATTAATGTTATAAGTGCCGGCGAGAGTTTATATATATATATATATATATATATATATATATATATATATATATATATATATATATATATATATATATATATATATATATATATATATATATGCACTTTCTCCGAAACTATAAGACCTACAAGGTTGACATTTGGTAGGGAATGATGTTCTTCATGCGTCGTAGATGTTCGTTAAGGAGGAGGATTCATAAACATCAACTTCTAATGGGGGTTGCAGGGGCGCAAAAGATAAATATACTCCCGTTTTTGAAGTTTAAGTCATTGTTACGCCCAGCAAAACAGGTTGGTAATACCTAGGATTACATAAGCGTAAATCTGTTCTGAAGGTCGGACGGCCTCCGGCGGCCGAAAATAGTTAACGCAACGCCTCTTGTTATAATTTCGGCCTTGTTCCTTGTTTGTAACACAGCTATTTTAAGTTCAAACTTTTTGATGTTTTCTCGCCCTGTATTTTCTTAGAACATTTATATTATTTTCTTTTCATAAACTTCTACAGGCTTGTTTGCGGATTTGAGTCTATTATTTTTTAAGATTATCGGTAATCTCTAACGTGTCATCCATTAAACTATTATATTTATTCGCTGATTATTACCTCTCTCTTTAAGTCTTCTTAACATCGGGTTAATTCCCTAAGCCACTTTGTTGAAATACAGTTCTTGTTTCCGGCTTATTGTTATCTCATACTTCCCTGTTTAGGTCAGTTACCTTCAATGCCATTTTCTTTAACTATTACATTCTTGGATTTTTGAAATTAAACAATTACTAAGAGTTACTCAAACGGATTTTATTTTACAAAGAAAATAACACTTTACAAGCACTTATAACATTTTGTATTTACTATATTATTCAACAATGGCATTTTCGTAATTTATATCATCGATTGTCGCTGCTTTGGAATTTACTGGTCTCAATTCCACACCTCGGGTGTCATTTTAATCCCCGAAATACCTAGAAAATTGTGGATGCCGTCAATTACTCGATTTGAACCGCACAACTTCTATACTTCCAGAATCTAACCGTACAACTTTCCCCCTTTACGATAGTGGCAAGGCGATTGCATCATTAATATTGCAACAAAAAATATATAAACGAAAATAATCATAATAACTGAGGTTGTTCATTTAGATATATAATATACAAGCAATAATACCGACTCAAATAATCTACTAATAAAAAGTAATTTTAACTTGACACTTTACAAAAAATATATATTAATATGATCCTAAGCTTTCTCATATCTCCCTCAAGTACCATCTACAATACTCAATAAGAAATCATTGTTCAACGCCAACACATGTAGTCAATATTCCTAAGATCATAATGATAAATGCTTCCATTTAACGGAGGATCGAGGCCATGAAGGGGATAGAAAAAAGAAAACGACGCCTATTGTACGAAAAAAGACTCTCGAACAAGAAGCATTGACAAGTTATTGTCGACAATGGAATAGGCAGCAAATAACCAACGTTTTTTGATTGAGTAGTAGTGTCGTACTATAAGCAGCTTAGGAAATACTTCACCTTAGGTAAATTAATTGTCCAGTTCATAACAAAAGAAACTTATTCTTGAAGATGCACGTTACAAATTTTGCTTTCAAGCTAACATTTGCTTATCATGACGGTATGTCTTTCGTATCACAAATTAAATTAGATTAAAGTTAATATATATTTTTTTGTTTTCAAATTATGTGACTAATATTTTTTAGTTTCTTTCATTTGTTTATAGATAAGATATAGAGTTGATATAGATAGTTGATATAGACTTAGATATAGATATAGATAAGAGTTGTCCAATAAGAGTGTCAGAGCTTTAAAATAAAGCACTACGATGTCACTATAAGTAATAATCCGGTAATGTATATTTTATCTGAAAAAACAAATTGTGGCGTTATATTTTAAAAATATTATCGTTCCAATGTCCCCCTCGACTTCGTCTAGTGCGATGTATTCTGAAGGACCAATTTCCGATTAACTTTCACACATATCGCGTGGCATATTTTCAATGGTGGCCTGACTGTTTTGTTTAAGGTGAAGAATTGTTCGAAATTTATTTTTGCAAACCATAGATTTACCATTACTCCGCAAAAAATAATCTAAGGACGTGAGATCGCATGATCTTGGTGACCAGACGACATTACCATTTCACGAAATAACGCGTCGAAGAAACTTTTCTTACAATAAATCAATCTAGCGAAACAAGTCGCACCGCACCATCTTGTTGATAGAAAACATTATTTATACGAGGTTTGCTATTTATATATCCGGAAGCTATATAAATAAAAATAAAAATGTTCGTTTATTCAAAATCTTAAATCTTCGAAAGTTTTTCATCGATTGCTTTGACATTTTGACACAATGTTGCATTCGAATACGTGCGTGTCTTTACATACCTATTATATAGATGTCACACATGTGAGAGGCAAAAAACACTCTTTTAACAGCGCCATCTGTTGGAGGTAAAAGCAACACATGCTATACTAAATATTTTACGGCAATGGGAGTGTCATCTGTTGAACGTAATAGCAGCAAACGCAATACTAAACATTGCTTATGCCGGACAGCCTGCTTCTTTACAGTTTCTATCACTTATTTTCAATTTTTCCGATTGCACTGTTAAATTGAATTTTCAATATAGATCAGAGAGACTGAGCGACAGCAACGCATGGCCGGGTACAGCTAAT
The DNA here is from genome assembly GCA_031761425.1 of Cosmopolites sordidus. Lineage (NCBI taxonomy): Eukaryota > Metazoa > Arthropoda > Insecta > Coleoptera > Curculionidae > Cosmopolites > Cosmopolites sordidus. The sequence continues at coordinate 198,564 of JARFXV010001128.1, read as the reverse complement.
AATAAATAAAAACAAATATTTATCATTGAAAATAGTTTTAATGTTTTTCAAAATAATCTCCGCGATGATCGATAAACTTTTGCATACGTTTGAATCAATTTGCATAGCACTTTTTCCATTAAGATTGAGGTATCTCCAAAACGTACATTTTGAAAGCATCAACCGCTCCTTCTGGCATCAAAATCGTTAACCACGTAGTTTATTCCTGACGGAGACGAACAAAACGAAATCAGTGAGTACCAAATCAGGACTGTACGGCGGATGACCCATCAATTCGATGTTTTGATCGGTCAAATATTGAGTTGTACGGTCCGATGTGTGAGAGCTCGCTTTGTCATGGTGAAGAATGATCCTGTGTGGCTGGTTGTTTTTTTCTTATTTCTTCAAAGACTTCTGGCAAACATTCTCTAATGACACTGTAGCCACAAGTCCATTTATCCCAAAAAAAAATAGGCCTCCATTTACTTCAAAGTACTTTTTAAAAGACCCGTACTGTCGACTGCTGTTTGCTTTCTGGCTCATACGCATAGATCCAAGATTCGTCAACTGTGTAGATGTTAGATACGACTTTTGACTCACCAATCGACACGAGCCTTTTTTTAGCGATTGTCAAATTATGCAGACTACAATACGCACAAATCTTTTTCACGTCTAAATGTTCATGCAAAATATTTTGTATCCTTGTCATACTAATGACCAGGGATACCTCAATCTTACGGTATATCACATGACGATCTTGCCTTATCAATTCGCACACAGTATCGATGTTTTCTTTACACAAGGACCTTCTTGAAATTCGTCTGTGAGTGAACGATGGGCATGATTGAATTCACTGAACCAGTAATATACATTGATTTTAGATGGGCTTCATCACCAAAAGTCTAAGTGAGTTGATCGATCGAAAGTCGTAGTGAATCATTGAACAACAATCCTCACGAGTTAATTCCATTTTTTTGACTTAGATGAAATTTTCAAGTCACTAATCAACACTAATAGCGTTCATTTGACAAAACGTTCTGAGTACGTATACGCACCTAGCAAAATCATTGTTGCGAATTCCGGATACATAAATAGCAACCTTCGTATTCGTTTATTAGTTCAGGCCAAATATATTGTATTGCCATATTGATATAGCATTATATTGCTATACCATTAACACTAGTACAATTACCATTATCGTCTTCAGAAAAATAAGGTCCTAGCACTCATTCATCTCAAAAACCGGACCAAAAAGAGATTTTCGGAAGATGAGGAGATAAATCGTGAATCACTTAAAGATTTTTCTAAATCCTACAGTTATATTTGTCCACAAATCCATTAAGTTGATAAGGTAGGCTATTAGTGATATTTACATTTCAAACAAGCTTGTCGCTATTACGTTTAAAAGTTCTGATACTATTCTAGGTAGACTCTTTACTAGTAATAAAACCTGCAAAAATAATCAATTAATAAACAGTAAATTTAGCCCGACACTTTACAAAAAATGTATAATAATATTTTCCTAAGTTTTCTCATACCCCCCTCAAGTACCATGCACAAAACTCAGTAAGAAATTATTGTCCAACGCCAACACATGTAGTCGATATGCGACATAACGATACATGATTTAATTTAACAAAGAATCGAGACCATGAACCGAATATGGGGTAGAAAAACGTAAAAACTCGCCTATTGTAAGGAAAAAGACTCTCGACAAGGACGCTTTAACAAGTTATTGTCGACAACTAATGGAATAGGCAGCAAGTAACTTACGGTTTTTCTCGAGCAGTAGTGTCGTATCTTAAACAGCTCCCGAAAGACTTTACCTTAGGTAAATTAGTTCGCCAGAACATAACAATGGAATTTATTCTTGAAGAGGCACGTCATAAATTCTGCCTGCGAGCTAAGATTTACGTGTCATGTCGGACCGTCTTTTGTATCTCAAATTAAATTAAATCAAAGTTAATATATTTTTTTGTTTTCACATTACGTGATTAATATTTGCTAGTATGTTTAATTTATTTTCAGAAAGGTGTTTAACTTTTGAATAGGGTATTCGCATTTGACATGGTACTTGGCAACATTAATTAGAGCAAAATAAAGCATAAAAACAATATTAACAAAATTTACTATCTTTACCTCATAGGCAATATCGTTTCTTGATACTATACAAAATTTTATTTTACTTAAGAATTAATACACTTTTTATATACAATATAATCTCCATCATTATTTGATAACTATTTGATTTTTTTGCGATTGTCATGCTGTAGAATAACACCTTTTCGATTAATTCGTTTTAAACGTTTTTAAATCAAAGCCATAATTAGTTTATCAAACTGATCACAATAACATTCGATACATCCAGTTTTTTTAAGATTCAAAACTGCATAGTGAATAATTCCTGTAAAATCCCACCATACTAAGAGTAACACTATTTTAGAATGATGAAGACCTGATTTTCGAGTGGGCAAAAGTGCTTATCCAGAAGTTAACCATTGTTTTTTTCTTATATGGATTACTGTATACAATCAACTTTTCATCTCCAATACCAATTTGTTGATTTGTTGAAGAAGAGACTCTCTATCTAACCTGGACAAAATTATACTGGATGCACATTGAATTTTGTTTTCAATTGAAAGTTGATATAGTACACACATTTCTTCTCTTTGTAAAGGACTCTTCTCCGGTAAAGGACTCTTTAAAGTTTTTATTGATGTAACACAAAACGAAAACTTGGAAAAACAATGAGGTGATAGTAAAATTAAAAGATATTATGCCACATATAGAATGGACGCACTGCTTTCTTTACAGAAATGCGCTTGCTACCAAAAAAGATGCCAGATTATGTACAAAGGTCTGTCAGAAGACGGAAAAATTGTTGATTTTATTAAAACCCGACAATTGCAGACTAGATTGCTTTCCACATTCTGCGAAGAAATCAGCGACTTCCTGTTTTTCCATACTGAAGTCAGGTGGTTGTCGTGAAAAAAAGCTATGATGACTTTAAAAACTAAATATAGAAAGCATCTATTATCACTGGAAAATAATTTGCTTAAGTGTGCTGAAATGTAATGATCCACGTATAAAAAAACTTTTAAGTAAAAAACAAAATCAACAGTGGCATTAAATTATTATTTCATACAACTTTGGATATTACTTTATTTAGGTTTCTTTGATTAAGTTGTTATTGCCTAGTAATAGATAATTTTCTAACATTTGTTTTTAAATTATAAATACTTTAATAAAAGGATATTTCGTATAAGGAGCTTCGGGGGCTCGCGACCCCCATGTTAAGAAAGGATACTCGAAGGAGAATCAATAACTCCCCGATTATCTACATAAATCAACACCCAATCACTTGGAAAACAAACCAAATAGTTGTGAATGCCAAATGGTAGAAACCAACCGACAACTGCACCAAGAACTCGGTCTACTAACAGTGTCAGAGTATATTAAAAAACAAACGATCATCTTTCATCAGAGGCTAGAGCAATCTTGGAGAACGGAATATATCAACCAGGACGCAGAAATATACATACAAGACTATATCATTTCCACTTGCACGGTATATCTTTTTATCGTCTTATTATTCCTCATTAGCTTTTTTACAACAACAAAGTTCAATATAATAACAACGCACATTAGTTCCTTTACTTTCCATGGTGGTCCAAAGCACAAAAAATGTTGTCTGCCAAACCTACGCTAAAGTTATCTGCCTAACCTACATAACATACGCTTATAAAAGATTCGAAAGTAGGAAACCTAATCTTTCAGATACTCACTTGAGTTGCACAATAGTGCCGACGTAAATATAAACAAAAAGAAAGGAAAAAGGAAAATGTTCGATGCTTTTCTCCAAGTATTGCGCTTCTATTTCACTTATAGCCGTTTGAATCTTATCTTGAAGCTTATGAGTCGTTGCTGAATTACTGGGATTTTAAATAACGCAATCTGAAAGGAAAACAAATATAAAGGTGTCAAATCGCACAGCTTTGGTAGTCAATATGTGTCACGATATGAAAACTTGGTGCTCTAATAACCAATTATTTCACCACTTATACGGCACGTAGTATAATCTTGTTATAAATGCAGATCAGCCATGCCTACAACGCATATAATAAGTCACAAACAATATTTACACCCTGCACCAAACAACTAGTTCCGGCTGCATTATCTTCTCTTCGAACAACCGTGAGTTGAGCTTTAAATAAAAAGTCTTTCAAATTGAGAGATTTTTTAAAATTCTTGAATAAAACAAAGAATTGGTTGAATAAAACACATATTGTTATGTTAAATATCTGGGTATATACCTGGATACCAGATTAAGGTGAATAATTCACATAATTAACAAACTCACTGAAGGGTATGTCAAACTCCCTCAACTCTACTCGCTTATCAACAGGAGATCCTTATTAAAAACAAAGTGTATCTTACTGCTATATAAATCACTAATTCGGTCTTTAATCCTTTATGCTTGCGTTATCTGGGGCAACGTATCGCCTACGAAAGTAAATAAATCGCAAGTTCTTCAAAACAAAATATTATGAATAGTTTTGAATGCCAAATCTGCTAAGATTGTCAGAGTATATTAGTAAACGAACGATCATCTTTTATCAGAGGCTAGAGCAATCTCCGAGAACGGAACATATCAACTAGGACGCAGAAACATACATACCAGACCGAACCTGAACTACCTCAAGATATGTTTATAAAATGGTCATGTTGATGTTAAAACTTTCATTATAACACTGTCCTATATAACAATTGTAATTGTTGAGCAGACATTTCCATAAATAAAATTAAACAGCACTAAAATTTATAAAACATCAAATGTCTAATATTAAATTTGTCCATACTTTGCTCTTCCATTCTTATAGATAGCGCTCACCTTCTATTTTTCATAATTTAACTACAAGCACACTAAATATCAATATATCTAACTAGAGTATAGATTATCTTATATTAAGTTAAATTATTGTCAGTAGACAGCAATGTTTTTAAAATTTAAAAAAAAACGATATTACTAATGGGTAACTCTATTATTTATCAAGTAGTTTTCTCTTATTATCTTCTTAAAATATAGTAAAAATTGATTTTTGTATAAACTGTCCAAAATAATTCGAAACAAATTTTGGTTTTGTTATTTTTGCTCAACCAACAACACCAACACCGAAAACTGGAATGAAAGTTTGTAAAACTATCTTGACACACGTTCTCTTAAAGCATCATTTCCACTTAAAAGGTATATCTTTTTATCATCTAATTCCACCTTATTAGCTTTTTTACAATAACAAAGTTCAATATAACAACAATGCACATTAGTTCATTTACTTTCCATGGTTAGCCAAAACACAAAAGATGTTGTCTGCCAAACATACGTTTTTAAAAGAATCGAAAGTACGAAACTTAATCTTTCAGATACTCAGTTGAATTACATAATAGCGCCGACGTAAATATAGACAAAAAGAAAGATAAAGAAGAATATTCGATCCTTTTCTCCAAATATTGAAGCTCATGAGTCGCTGCTAAATTACTGGAAATTTGAATTTATTTTTTAACGCAGTCCGAAAGGAAAAAATCTAAAGGTGTCAAACCTCACAGTTTTGGGAGTCAATATGAGTCACGGCCTGAAGACTTGGTACCTTAATAACCAATTATTTTACCACTTGTAAGGCATGTAATATAATATTTTTTAATGTAGATCAGCCATGCCTATAATGCTCATAACAGGTCACAAACAATATTTTCACCCTTCACCAAACAACTCGTTCTGGGTCATTATCTTCTCTTAGATCTACCGTAGATTGAGCCTTAAATAGATTGAGCCTTAAATGACATTTTGGCATAACCATGGCTCTATCTCACCAATGACTCCAATAATTTCATCCATTAGTTCAGGAATCGATTGTGGATTACTCTTATAGACTTGCCTTTTTACGTAACCCCAAAGAAAATAGTCCAACGGTGTCAAATCACATAATCTTGGTGGCCAATTAACATCATCGTTTATTTCATAAACTGTTTCATTAGTAGGGTGAGCTGTACTGCCATCCTATTGCAACCGCATATCCTCCAGATCAATAATATTCAATTCAGCCCACAGAAGTCAGTTATCTTCTCAGGACATCGAACACCATTCACAGTTACAGCTTCACCGGTAGCACTCTGGAAGAAGTACATCCAATTACAGCCTCCTGACCATAATACATACCAAACAGTGACTCGTTTAGGATGTAAAGGTTTCTCATGAATCAATCGTGGATTTTTCTCACCCCAATTTTGTTTATTAACATAGCCACCAATTTCAAAATGTGCTTCATCTGATGAATCTGTTTGTTCTTTGATCCAATTGACAAATGCATGACGTTTTATGCATGACGTAATATGCCTTCAGAGGATAAATCCTTTCGTAAGCTAAGCCATGTTGTGGATTCACTGAGTCTAAATTGTTGTGAACGTCGATTAATGGAAATGTTTAGGTCTTCAGCAACACTTTCACATACCAAATCAATATGCTAATGTGTGAACGACCACACCGACCATATATTGCTCTTCTTTTTTTCCATCCAACCTTTCTTAAAATTTTTGAACAATTCAATTGATGGTGTTTTCGGATGGACGATTGGGCAAACTGTAAATATCACGTAATTTTCTAAAGACATTTTTAACTGAACGCCCAGTTTCATAAAATATTTCAACAATGTTAACGTGTTGTTGTATTGTATACGACTCCATTTTTATAAATGTCATATATTACACTTCTGAGAGGTTTTCTACGTTGGTCACTCGCCTGTCGGTAGGCTTTTCGAGATACTTATGTTAAGCACAAAACCAAGGGTTGATAGCCCGAGGGGGGTGCTGACCGGGATTCTCGGTAGTTGATGACCGTGGTTAGGTACCCACGTTAAACTGTAGGTCCAGTCTCTAAATAGCCTTCTCTATTGCTGATGCGCCTCTAATCCCCAAACTTTACTTAATAATTTTATACACGTTATCGTGTACCAGTTATGATAAATATGTATTTATTTTGTTGATATAGCAAAGGTTAATCCGTTTCCCTTTATTTTAAAGTAAATGTGAGCCGCGCTAGACGATATACTGTAGAAGACAAATTCACAACGCCATCTGTGTTTTATTCAAGAATTTAAAAAAACCGCTCAATTTGAAAGACCTATTAGGATAATTTTGCTTAGATTAATAGCCGGTAAAGTGAGACTGTTCCTCATCACTACATCCAATTTCTTCACAAAAATTGACATCAAAGGCGGCATTTTTTAAAACCCAATCTGTTCTGCGGTGTTGGTTGTTGGCTGGTTTTCGTTTAATTACATCTTGTAAGTATCTTGTAATCACGTAGGCCCATAGTAGTATGTCAATATTCAATATAATAAAACGGTGGGAATGGCCAATTCTAGATTTTGCTCCCAAAGAGCGGAGCGCACCCATTTTCTAAACTGAAGTGTTCCGATCTCATTTTATTTTTACAAATTATGAATAGTGTCCTTTTCACTCTGTTTACGTAAAAAAACTATATGGATTTCACAAATCTTTTTGGTAATTGAACATGAATTTTCCCAATAAATTTCGAGAATTTATATTAGTTCTGCGACTATGAAGTGCGCAGTAAATTTTTTCAGTTTATTGATGACAGTTGTGATATAAAGAAGTCGAGGAGAGAAATGATTTAGTGTTTAGTGATAAATCTGTTCGAGTTTAGTGTTTCGTATCAAATATTCCAATAAAATAATTCCAATAAAGTATTAATTGTAAAGCTATATAAAGATGTTAAAAAGGTTGTTGTTATTAACGTCTAATAGAAACAAGTCAAAAAGAAATAAAACAAATTTGTGAAGAATTCAACAAAGAACTATTCGACAATAAGACACTCGACTAATATTATCTAAACACGATCGTCGCATAGAAATTGTAGTAAATGAAAGAATACAGGCCGTTAAGAACTTCGGTCCAGTCGAAATCTTAATAAATTACTGCAAGTATTGGATGACAATAAATTCTTAAGATTTTCTCCTCAAATATATGGACAGGATAAAATTATAGACGAGCAGCTGAAATCAGTATTCATACCACTACTAAAGTAAAATAATGATATATTATGTAATGACTACAGATTAATCAATCTTGTGATGACAAGATGTGTGAATCACAAGATGTGAGGATAAACTGGTATAGATACAGATTTCGTGATTTCGTTTTAGTTCCTATAAACCAGGTGGAACGTATTCCTTGTGCACAATTCCTTCTGAATGGTAGAAACAAATCAACATTGTTTTGATTTTTGACTTTTCGAGACGGTTCTTTTTTCGGATTTGGTTCGCTCGGGTGCTTCCATTCGACACTTGACGCTTGATTTCTTGATCATATTGAAATCACTAGGTCTCGTCATCAGTAATAATGCTTTACTTGAAGTTTTCGTCTTTTTTAAACGTTTTAATCAAGTTCTTGCAATGTTGGCGGTCGTCAGTCAATTTGTCTGAAACAAAGCGTCCGCAAACCTTTCGAAGGCCCAAATAATCGGTCAAAATGCGATAAATTGAATCTTCGAATGATGTTTAATTCCATTTCTGCTTATCGCAACGAAGATGTTGGGTGATTTTTTATAAATTCACGCACAATTTCTAGGAAATTCACGCAGAATTTCTAGGACCTGGATGATCATCGCCCGTGAGGTTCTCACGACCTTCTTTGAAGCGGTCAAACTACTCGTGGAGTCTGCCACGGCATAAACAATCCTCACCATACACTTGTTTCATTAATTGAAATGCTACGGTAAATGTTTTATCAAGTTTAAAACAAAACTTAATATTCCCTCTGTTTTTTTTTTATCGATGGCATAAACTCACAGACACTTTCAGCACGATAATTTGTCTTCTAATGGTCCAAATGTCATAAAATTTTGTCAGAAAGTCAGGAAGGATGCACCTTTTCGGCGCATGAGACGCGTCTTGTATATGCTTCGTTGTATACAGTATATGAAACCAATTTAAGAACTAACTAATATCAGTCTAGAGAACAATGATATTCAACTTAACAAAAATATAAACTAGAATTAGTTAACAGTGGTAAAATATAATTATGTAGAAACAAATAGAATATCTACTGCTCAGGGTATCAGAAAAGGTTGTGTACCCTCGTTAACACTGTTTAGCGTATACTTCTAAGTTATCTTAATAAAAAGCTACAGAAAAAAGTATGTAAAAGTTGCAGGTAAGGTAGTAAATAATTGAGATTCACTGACTATACATTAACTTTGGCAGCAACTAAAAAATATTTATAAACACTGATGAATTGCATATATGACGAATGCTAACAAATAGTCTAAATGTTAACATCGACAAAACTAAACTTTTGATCATCTCAAAAATTGTAATGAACAATGCAATTAACAGTAAGTAGGCTACAAACAGAAAGAGTTCAGAAATAAAAAGTATTCTCGGTATTAATCCATTGTGAAATAAACCATGACAATAAAATACGTATTGGAAATAAATTTGACAAATTTGCGTTTCTAAAATTTAAATCAGTGTTCTGTGATAAAAATTTGAACTAAGTATTACCTAAATGGTTTTGGCGTGTTCATATATTTTTTCTTTTTTAAGTTTTTCGCCATGAACTAAAACTCAAAAAAAATTAAGAACATCTATTCTTATGTAAATAAAAGAATTACTGGGTAAAAAACAAAACGGAGACTAATTTCTTACATTGACAATGTAAGTATCATTGGCATATCTCACAAATAAAAATTAAATGCTGTTCGTTGGTAAGCGCATCACTTTAGAACGCCTGGGCCGATTTGGCATTTTTTTTTAATGTTCGGAATAGTTTCGAAATAATAATTTTTGTATGCACTCTCGATCATTACTGACGATAGGAACGATATATTTGGTTGATTCTTATTTTTTGTTTTATTCGTTATACTCCTGAGGTGGAAATAACTTAATTGAATGTTTTCAATTGAAAAAAAAGATCTGGAGAAAAAATTGAAAAAACGCATTCCAGCCAAAATTAAAGTATAATTACATTAGTGTGTACTTTTATGTTGTTTCGCGATCTGCCCAACAAATATATTTATTATATTTCTATTCCAATTTATTTCGCTACGATCGTAAATGTTGTTTGACAGCTGATGGCCAAATTATGAATCAAGACAATTGGTTACATAGTGACGAAAAATTGATTTCCAGTATTTCAGAGGTGTACTGCCGATAGAATTCATCTCGCATGTAAAATTTCCCATTGGCGTACTTCTGAATGTACTCCTCAAATTAAATATCCATGGCCAAAATCATTAATAGATATAATGCTAACTCAGAAATACATTTTTTTCTTATTTTTTACTTTGTTTACACATTTCCAATAACTTTTCACAAATTCACAAAACGGTCTTTTAGGGTATCATATAGATTAGAATTTTAGATTCTTTTTGAAAACAGTAAAAGAAGACCTCCCGAAACAATTAGACAAATTTATTACAGAAAAAAAATCACTAAGAAATTAGTCTCCGTTTTGCTTTTACCCAGTGATTATTTTATTTACATAAGAACAGATATTCTTGCTATTGTTTGTGTTTTAGTTCGTGGCGAAAGAACCAAAAAAAAAAAAAATTGAACTGCCACTCAAACTGAGGTTGATAGAATGTTACCCCAACGGCGTCGAAACATGGATTACAAATGCCCAAATATAAAAAAAAAATCGGGGCCATCCAACTTTGGTTAAACAAACGTATTTGAAAAATACCGTGGCCCGCCAAATTGACCAATAAAAAAGTGCTTGGAACAACAGGTCAAAAGAGCAGGATGTCATCTTATCTTGGCTCCATATTGTGCAATGGTAAGTATTGCCTACTTCAGATTGTGATATTGGGAAAAGTGGACGGAAGGAAGAAAAAGTCCTCGCTGACGAATATACAGGTAACTGACGAATATGAGCGCTGACGATCTATTTCACGTTGATACAGATAGAGAATCTTTTAAAAAAGTAATCTCCAACCCCCTTTGATGGAAACATCATAGAAATATGAAAATTCAAAATAATTCCAAAAGCACACATTGATTTTAACTCTTTATCAAATTAAACATAATAAAATCCTTTAGAAAAATCATAAGAAAAATCCTAGGCCCCAAACAAATAAATAGCACAACATACCGACTTCGAGAAAATCAACAAATCAAACAATACACAGATATACATAGAGATATGAGAAAAAGAAGACTTAAGTTTTACGGACACATAAAACGGATGAATCCGAGTAGGCTAACTAGACAAATAGTCGAATTTTATGAAAATAGGAGTAGAGCTAAAGTAGAAATAATTAAATGGATTGCTGCAATTAAAGAGGACCTAAGAGCAGCAAATATTACACAAAGTGAAATTCAGGATAGAGGTTGTTTCAAACACAAGGTTAACGTTTGGAAGGTTGGCCAGAGAGAAAAATGTAGGAAGACTGGAACAGCTTGATCTGACGAAAGGAAAAAAGCTCATAGCGAAAGAATGAAATTAGTATGGGCTCAAAGGAAGGCTAATAACAATAAACGCCTCTAATTGTACTTCGCGTGGTCCACCAGGGCCCATACGTGAATAATAATAATAATAATAAAATCCTTTTTTGGATACACTACAACATAAAAAGTGATTTTTGATGCGTCCGAACTTCCGATAGGGGTCGCTGTCAAACGCATTGAGTTTGCGCGCCTCTAATGTTAACATTATTCAGTATAGTCTGGCAAATCATCACAGAACATTTAACATTAGAGCAACGCTTGCAAATGGTGGAAATTTATTATCAAAATCATTTTTCTGTACGCCAAACTCATAAAACACTTCGTGAATTCTATGGTGCATATAATCGCCCAACCAAGCGATGTATTCGCTGCTTGATATTAAAACAAAAACAATACAAAAACCTGTGCGTTCCGAAGAAAATATCGCCACTGTTGCTGTCAGAGATGAAGATCCAAATTTATCAATTCGTCGCCGTTCGCATGAACCCGGACTTTCTTATTCGACTACGTGGATCATTTAATTTCGAATTTGAATTATATTGATATGGAGGAGATATGGAGGTAGTTCCGACAAAACGACTGTACATGTCATACAGCTAACGCAACAATCGATTTATTAAGGAAACAATTCGGTGAGAAAATTATTTCGAGGAACGGACCAGTTAAATTACCTCCAAGGCCTAGTGAGTTAACGCTTTTAGATTATTATCTATGGGATAATGTTAAATCTTTGGCCTATGCCAATAAAACAGCAACTATCGAAGCCTTGGAAGTCAACATAACTCGAACAATTGCATACATAAGACCCCAATTGCTTGGAAAAGTTGTCGGAAATTGAATTGATAAAATGCGCTTTGTCAGAGATAGCCGCGGCTAACTATTTGTCCGAAATTGTTTTCAAACATTAATGCCATTAAATGCTGTCTCACATAAAATAAATAGTTCAAAGAATCTAATTTGGTTTTTATTTCACTTGAATTTAAAGTTCGGACGCACTAAAAAAATTATACTATACCATTGGAACAATAACTCATGACAGTCGATGATTGCAAGATTATCCTTGTTTCAAAATATGAGCAACACTATGGATAACAAAAATGCATAGAAAATATATCGATTTCAGCTTGGCACTCCAGCAGAAAAATATTAAATACCTAAAGTTTTCCCACACCTATGGGTCATTAACCTATAGTATACAAAAAGAAATAATCTCTCAGTATCAAGATATGAAAGCAATATGTGATGTCATGACAAATAATTGAGTTTAAACTGAAATCGAGCCCAAGTACTAAACATGTGAAAAAAATTAATAACGTGGGCAAAAAGTTCCTTACGCCCAAACGCATTAACAAGTTTTTGTCGACGCCTAATAGAATAGGCCAACGAATAACAGACGGTTGTTTTCGGGCCACTATGTCGGGCCTAAACCGATTTCGTAATGACTTCACTTTAAGTAAATTTGTTTGCCGAGGAGGCGAAAGGACAATGGAGTTTCTTCCGGAGGGGTAACGTCGCCAAATTTGCAGGCCAACAACAATGTTTAACTTTTAAACGATTATTTCAATATTAAGACTCTCTATCAACATTATATCTCTTGTTTATAACAACATTATCCAATGTTCACCAAAGCAAGATATCAATAATGATATCTTGTTTTGCCTCTCTCTCCCGTGCCTCTACCGAAGCAAATCATATTTTCCTCCCGACAGTTCTAACTCACAAGTTCCTGGATTTCACTTTCGATTACAGATTCTCTTGGAAGTACCATATCCAATCTCTGAAGGTCAAATGTGCTCAGGACTTGGGAATATTAAAAATGGTCTCAAACAATACTTGGGGTTCAGACCACCACTGTCTCCTTAAATTATTCAAATCCATAATCTAAATTTGACCTAAATTTAACCTGCGTTCCCTAGACGTCATCCAGAACTCATGCCTAAGATTCATAACTGATGCATTCCCCACCAGTCCAATTCCCAGTCTACATATCATCATGAGTTTAGAGCCCTTATCCATCAGAAGGAATTATCTTCTCTTAATGTATGGCACGGATCTCTGGCACATACCATTTATTCTCGACTACCAGCCATTTTTTCAATCCCCACCATCTTTCATTCCCGTCCACTCACAATCTATCCCTTGACCCAAGACTCCAATTATCAGATGAGTCCAACATCCAACTGCACGTTCCACTTCCATTTCGTACTATTCTTAATCGTCCTTCAGGTGGACTTTTCCCTACTAACATATGATAACGAATCTACGTGTATCTCTATATGTAAATTCAATATAAACATCTTACTCAAAATTCACTCGCCATGTCAATTAATTTACACGATAGAATCTCCTAGCATTTAAACTGCCGGCTTCAACTGTGCTTACTGCTGAACTAGTGGCAATCGAAAGATCCTTTACTTAGGGGAGAGTCGCCGAATTTGGACCGCCGCCTAGATTGGACCACCACTCTATCTAGGTCCACATATATAGATAACACATATATGTCCTAATGTGGGCTCTATATTGAACATTAGCGTAAACCACGTGGCTGCAAAAAGTAGTAATGCAGTACATTATTTGACAGTGGAGACAGAGGAGAATTAGTGTTTTAATAGATCTGAATTAAATAATTTAACAAACAACGAAATGCTTTTGGTCATTATTAAAGTAAGTAACAACAAATTGTATTATATATTTTAAAAGCAAATTTATTAAGGTACAAATTAGTGTGGTAGTTTTATTAGCAGAAGTTAAAAGAAGGGTTATGTAGTATATTTTGGCATTATGAGTCAAGTTGCTTAGATTGGACCATATCGCAGTTACCCAAAATGGATCGGTTCAATTTAGGCAACCCTGATAAACTACAATTCAGAATTAATCTTTTGTGTCTTTTAGGGTCCATATGGCTAAAAGAGAAATTCTAACCAAACATATTCTTCATCTTGAATGTTTTTTTGGTTTGACTATCCGAGAAGTCGAAGTCGCTGAAAAATACTCTTTGCTACATACATTTAATAAAGAAAAGAAAATGGCAGGGAAAAAGTGGTGCTACTCATTTATGTGCAGAAATCCACACATCCACACATCCACACATCCACACATCCAAGTAGGAGACGTAACAAGTGCTGAACGTGGCGTTCTTACAACTATGGTATGCGCGGTTAGTGCTGCTGGGTTTTGGCTTCGTTCAATGATCATTTTCAAATGAAAAAATTCAACAAAGATCTTCAAACTGGAGCACCCCCGGCAAGCTTTGTTACTATATGAGAATCAGGTTACATAAATTCCAAATTGTTTGTTGAATGGTTGAAGCATTTCAAAAATCAAGTAAACTGCAATCAAAATAAGAAAGTCCTTTCACTGCTTGATGGACATACGACTCATAGTAAGAATTTAAATGCTTGTACCTTTGCTAGAGAAAATGGAATGGTATTACTGCAGTTGCCTACCACTGGCATACCACTCATCGTTTGCAACCTCTAGATATTGCTTTCTTTGGGCCGCTACAGAAATATTTTGTTCAGGCGCAAGAAACTTTTCTTCGTGAATATAAAGATGATAAGATATATCAAACTTAAATTTCTAAATTACTAAATGAAGTATATATCAGAGCGGCAGTTATGGCAGTAGCTGAAATTGCCTTTCGTGCCATTGGTATTTGGTTAGTTAACAGACATGTATTTCAGGATCACCGGTTTGTACCATCAGAAATGCGACAACCTCAACATTGTGGTAATGTTACTTGAAATAATTACTATAAATTCAGCAAGTACGTCAATAATAGTGATGACAGTGAAAGCGGCAATGATTCCGCTGTTGTTCATATTTCTCACGAGAAAAAGCATAAAAACTTCTTCATAAAATATCACCGCTACCGACACAAAATCGTTTTCTCGAGCACAAATAAGTATTGCTCAGAAAGCACAATTACTATCAACTATTGATAATGTTCTGGGAATAAAAAGTAGCATCGAAGAAAAGATTAATATGACAAAACCACAAAATATTGGGAAGAAAAGATTGATTGCAAAGAAGAGAAGATTAAAAAGAAAAAACAAAGAGTCCAAATGAAAACTACATTCTTTTGTACCATATGTGATAAAATAATGAAAGAAGAGATGATTCAATGTATTACATGTCAGGTTTGAGTTCATACAAAATGTGCTGGTGTGAGTCTAAAGATCAAGAAATATTTTTGTTTTAATTGTACTTAATGATTCATGCTAAGGAACCAGTGGTCCATTGCAAGAAACCGGTTTCCTTGGATGGACCGAACACTCACTTTTACAAAATTATTTTTTTATGATAATATTAAGTAAAATAAAAATTAAAT
Source organism: Cosmopolites sordidus (assembly GCA_031761425.1). Classification (NCBI taxonomy): domain Eukaryota; kingdom Metazoa; phylum Arthropoda; class Insecta; order Coleoptera; family Curculionidae; genus Cosmopolites; species Cosmopolites sordidus. Next base: position 182,733 of record JARFXV010001128.1, on the reverse strand, counting down.
AGTTATGTTAGTTTGACGATTACAATAGAATAATTATTTGCCACCTAAATGTTTTTATTAAAAATGCTTTTACCAGCTCATATATAAAAAAATGTTTAAGTTGTCCAAATCCGGCGACTCTCTCCTATATCAAATCAAGTACCGCAAATTCCAGGATCATAATCTCTGACTCCAGAAATTCCCTTTCCATGATCCGAAATCGCTTTATTTCCCACTCAGTAATTGCACTAATTACAGACCTTGTAGGAGACATCGTTGGTCAGGATTCTTTTCTTCTTTTCATTTGGTGTCCGGGTCATAAGGACATCAAGGGTAATGAGAAAATAGATCAGGTTGCAAAACACGAAATACAGCGCGGTTTCCATTAAATCTCTCTTTCGCGAAAAACTACCCTCAAGCGTTAATGCTATCCTATTGGGACGCATCCTGCAAAACCTAACTAATTAAGAGTCATTAAACCCTTATTTTCTCAAGTCCTTCCAAAATGTCCACTAGATAGAAAAACTACAGTTAAATGGTTTCGACTAATGATTGGTTATTGCAGATTTTCTCACGAATTTCTTCTAAAACTAGTAAACTGTCCATTCTGCGAATTTTGCAATGAACTATTATCAGTTAAACATATTCTTACCGATTACATCGCTTTATCCCCAATTAGATCTTCTTATCTGAGTCAGGGCCTTCCTCAAATATTTGCTCTGCCAACATTCTAAACACATTTGACCTAAAGAAATAGACCATTTCACCAAGATCTAGGCATTTATAACGATAATCGCTTCAATATCGGTGATTTCAATATGAGCATTCTTGTCCATATTTAGAATTACATCTGTGATATAACTCATCTGTGATATCGTAATCCGTGATATATTTCTACCTTCCTTAATTTTACAACCTCTAGCATGAGTACTAAATTCAGAACCTAAAGTTTTGATCGCTTAATGATCCCGAAATCGATGTGTACGAATCGATGAATACGAAATCATTTTATTTAAATTTCTCGACGCACGTTTCGCTAACCATGTTAGTATAATCAAGAGATGATTCACTCTAATTCAAACGAAAGAAGGAGATTTAAGTTTTTGTGAAATAGCGAGACGATTGGACATTGCTAATTCTATCCTTATGAGGTTATGGAGTACGAGGTTATAGTCATACCAAAAATCTCTAATGGCGGGACGAACAAAATTGAGTCAGAGATTGAATCATTTCCTGATGATGCTATTTCCTGATTGCTATTTCCTGATGATGCTATTTCCTACAGCTAAAAAGATTTTTTATAATTTCAACGTTTTATCAACTTCACCGTTTTATTTCATTTTTCTAGAACGTATGTTCTTGCTTTCAGATTTCGTTTTTTAAGGGAGGATCTAATAAAGCTTGCTAAAACAATTCATATTCAAAATGAGATAAATGATTGCCAATCTAATACTAAGAAAATTTGGACTGTAATTAATAAAACTTCTAATAATAGTTATGGTGATAATAGCATATATTGTATTGCTGATGAAATTGGTACTGATATTTTTGACAAAAATGATATTGCAAATAAATTTAATTCTCATTTCTCTAATGTTGGTAACATAATCAAAGAAAACATTTTTTATTCATATATAGTGGTTTTAGATGGTACTTCATCGCCAAAAGTCGAAGTCAGTTGATCGATACACTGTTGTTGAGATAATCCACGTCAAAAATCATAGAAAATTATTGCACGAAAATCCTCACGAGTTAAATCCAATTCTTGACTGAAATAAAATGCCCAGGTCACTAAACAACACAACTAGCATCCGTATGATAAAATGTTCTGAGTACGTATATAGTCAACAATGTCAAACTTAAAGATGTATAGGTCAGATGGCGCCTAGCAACACCATTGTTGCCAATTCCGGATACATAAATAGCAACCTTCGTATACATTTCAGAATGTCATTATCCAAAGAAAACATGTCTTCAACAACTTTAGCACCATGATGTTTTTCTAAAAATTCTATGTTATCGGAACAAGACGAGAAGACATACAAGATGTAGAGAATTGTGGTCTACTACGGTCCCCCATTATAGATACCTTATACACGATTCGCCTGCCTCGACGAGAATGGGTCCAGTTGTGGGAAGGTGTAACTACTTAATCTACCGATGGGGTAGAATCAAAATTCTTTTATGTATCTACGGCGCAGACCACCAGATCAGAAACCAGATAGTAAACGAATGTCCTCGAAGACTCTTCGTAGATGGTCTCACCGAACTATATAGAGCATCTGCCTTAGCTGTGCAATATATTCTTAATTTAGATTCAGTATTGTGATAGTTTTTCGGTAATGCTTTCTTCATTTGTGGATATGGAAGGTCTTTCTGAATCATGTTCATCTTCAACTATTTCTGTACCATTTCCAAAGACCTTGTACCACTTTCAAGCGTTTTTCCTCATAACATTATATCTGTAATATTTTCTTAATATTTCTAATGCATCAATATAAGATATTCTCTTTTTTGATCCGATTTAATGCAAATAATCTGCTCGTTAAATTGACCTGTTTTAAAATATCGTCAACAAAACGTTTTAACAATTACAAAAAACGCTATAATTTCTACTTTAATAAAATGATATAACAGTTCTGTAAGCGCGTATATGTGTTAATAAGTGCTATTTTTTAAAATAAAAGTCATGTTATATTTTAATCATAATAGTAAGTGTCAATCTCATGCCCAGTTTAGAGTTGATCCATCCATCACCTAATTACCCTATAAAAATAATTGTGATAATTGTGGAATTACCTTTATATCTCGCTACGAACTGCAATATATACTGCAAAAAACTCACGAAATACACATTAATTCTAGCCAGACACTTTACAAGAAAAATATATTAATATTTTTTCTCAACTTTTTCCACTCCTGTCACTCGAGAACCAGCCACAACACTCCAAAAGAAAAAGTCCCTCGACGCGAGCACACGAAGTCAATATGCGACATCATGATAAATGATTTTGTTTAAACCCGAGACAGGGGCCAAGATTGGAGCAAGCGAGGCGGAAAAGAAAAGCATCACACATTATAGACAAAAAGAGTCCTGCGCCCGGATACCTTAGTTAGTTTTTGTTGAGGTCTAATGGAATAGGCACTGGAAAAAACTTACAGCTCTTTTAGATAGGCGATATTGAATCTTAGACGTCTTCCAAGCAACGTTATTTAAAGAAAATTAAGTCTCTAAACATCAATTAGAAAACCAAATGTCCTCCTAAGACAACCCCTACTAATTAATTTTACAATATAATGGTGGAGAAAAATATCACGAACTCTTTATACATTCAATTAAATTATTCTTAGTATTTATTTTATTCTTTATAATTCGATAAATATTTCTGTGAATCTAAAATGATTTCTATATTGTTTTTTGATATTTAATTTTGCTTTGACAAATATTCTATACTTCATTATTTGTTTAATTTGTAAATAAATTAAATTAAATTAAATCTATAATCTTTGACCTAGACGCAGGTTAAAATTTAAAATACCTTTTTGGTTACTCAATAAATTGAATATTCAAACTAACTCGGTCGAAAAATGAACATCGAACAAAGAGCGAATATTAAGTTTTCTTTTAAACTTGATAAAACTTTCACCGAAACGTTTCAATTAATGAAACAAATATATGATGAGGATTGTTTATCCCGTGGGAGAGTCGACTAGCGGTTTAAACCATTTAAAGAAGTTCGTGAGAACATCAAGGACGACGAACATCCTGGTCTGAAAAATTCTGTGGTTAGTCCTTTGAGTAATAGTGATTACATAATAGTATTGAAATTGTGAGTGAATTTATAAAAATCAACTAAAATCTTCTTTGCTATACATGGAAATGAAATTGAATATGTCCAAAGATTCAGCCCCGTTGACTAGTGAGCGTACAAGCATTGTAACCGATTGTAATTCCATTGGTACTTGAAATTTTTAATATTGGTAAAAAGCCTTTATAAAAAATGTTAACAGCAATATAATATGCAATTTCAATTGTATGCATTCCTGCATATGCAATGGATTCAAGTGACGCAAAAGCCCAGAGCAATTTATTGAAAGATTCATTATTATTTTGTGTTTCAAATCATTTAGGACTTCAGAAGGTTTGTGCATGCTTTGTTCCACACAAATTGACTAACGACCAAAAATTGCTCCGAATCTATCATTGCAAGGACTTGATTAAACAGTCAAAAAAGGACGAACACATTACACTTCAAGTACAGCATATTACTGGTTCAATGCTAATATATATATATAGATATATTTATTTACATCAACTTATTTACTTCAACTTACACTCTGTCAACCCCCATGATTTTTTTCATTGCACGTTCCATTCACTTTTCATCACCAATTACCATCCGCTTCGGAAATAGAGCCCCGATTTTATTTCAGCAAAAGATCGCACAATGAAATTGCGTCCAACAAATTTCGACACTCCACATGTGTTTCGTTAACCACGTTAGCACCGTCAGAAGAGTTTTTGGTTGTAAATCCCTTCTAGTTTAGTGTTTCAAATCGAAGGTTCCAATAGCAAAATAGTCCCTGTATGACTTCATCGCTTCGCTAATTTATTTGATTTGATTTGTCGTCTGTATTTATCATCGAAATCTAAGGTTGATCTGTCTTTTTCTTATTTTTCAGATCTAACCGGAGACCGGTGGTAGGTACTAATTCCAACTGAGAACGTTCTTAATATTTCTACAGTTCAGCATTATGGTTTTCAATATGATCCAGAAACCAGGCAGGCCAAATCTGAAGAAAAGCCGTCCCGAGAAGTCAAAAATCAAAATAATGTTGGTTTGTTTTTACGATTCAGATGGAATTGTGCACAAGTTTATTCCACCTGGTCAAACGATTAATGCTATGTTTCATATTGGTGTTATGAAGCGTCTGTTATCGCGTATTCGTCGTACGATACAGTTAACAAGGAAGCTGGCACTTGTTTCACGATAATGCGCCGTCGCTTATCACTGTTTTTTTTGCCAAAAATGACATTTTAACCATCAGTCATTCACCATACTCGACTGATTTGGCTCCCTGCGACTTATGCGTCTTCGAAAAACTTCATTTGCCGATGAAAGGAAAGCGTTATGCCGACATCGAAGCCATTCAAAAGGCGTCGACCGCCATCCTGTAGGACATATCTTTGGCCGAGCTCAAAAATTCATTTGTCAACATAATTGACCGTGCAAAACGTTGTATTGACGCACCAAGAGACAATTTTGAATAAAAATAATGATTTTTTTCCCAAAAAATAAATATTTGTGTTTTTATTTAATTCCTGTTTTCCGTGAGACGCACCTTCTATGTATATGCATAAGTGGGTCTCAGTTATCAGGAATATAATTTAGAGAAAAGCAAATACTGAAAGAGAAATACAAATAGTTTAAGTAACTAATTATATTATCTATTATGTAATCACTATTATTTACAACTTTTTGCAAAAGAAGTGGTTGGTCCAACAAGTTGTTTTTGACCTCTTTTTCCATTTAAATAATTTTAGGTACGGTGGTGATTTTAGACATTCGGTTTTAGACAGAGCCGGAGGAGGCTTAACAATTTTTTCCGTGTCGTGATTAAAACGTGTCGTTTCATTCAGAACCCCCCAGAACTCTTCCAGAGAAGAGTGGTGCGAAGCGCTTGGCCAGCCCGTCCGGCGGCCAAGCTGCGGAAACACCAAGAAAGAGAAGATAATGGTTTTATAAGTAGCTCTGTGAAGTGAAGTTTCGGGATTATTTTATAAAATAACCTCGAGTAGATGGAGAGCAAGAATGCGAACGCGAATATTTACACAGTAGGTTTTTCTGTATAATCATAATATTTGCACCGTGGCTATACACTTGAGACATTTAAATATTATTGACATATCTTCAATGTTGTGAAGAATTTTGCTATTGAATGAATTTATCATTATCAAAATATTTTACAAGGATTTTATATTAATATTAAGTGTTTTCCAGAGTTTTCCACACCTATCTATCAAAAGCTAGTATCAACGGCCTATAAGAAATAGTTCCCCGTAAATGATTTCCTTTTAAACCAAGATCGGGGCTAAAATGAAAAGAAAAACGCCCGTTGAGGACAAAAGAGGCCCTCCGCTTTCATGTATTAACAACTTTTTGTCAGCGCGTAATGGAATAACCAGTAAAATAACCGACCGTTCTTCTGGAACGTTAATATCAGATTCTAAACGGGTTCGAAGCCAATTCATCTTAAGAATAAAAGATGGCAAATACATGAAAATGGTTTATTCTAGAAAAGCTAAATTATATCACCTATTCAAAAAGTAACAAATTCCAATTAATATTTGCTTCACCTATACTGTTTTAATTGGGAACTTTTATAGCAACATTTTTGGGATATTTGGTTCTGTTCTACAAAATTTCACTTCGTTTTTCGCCACAGCTGAAGAATTATATAACAACATATACATGAAACCTGATTATCTTGGTTATATGATGTTTACATTGTTTCTTAAAACCTTTCTCGCGGTCTTACTGTAATATTAGGTTGACGCAAAAGTTCGTCCCATTGAGGAAGATTAAAGAAACCTTTTATTTACTAGATATTTTATTTAGTTAGTATAGTATGTACCACTGGGGATTTTAAGTACAGAAAATTTCGCAAAAAGACTTTTAGTCTTAGCAAAGCATCATATGTTGGATGGCCGGCAGGGGCTAATGGTAATAACTCTTGTTCTAACTAATTTTTCCTTCAAAATATGAAGAAATAGCTGGGTGAAAATAAATTACCATAAAATTAAGGGAACGTAACCCAAACAGTGGATTGTTTTGCAGAATTTGGCAAGTCGTCCTTTTGGAAGGCATAAAATAGTTGGAAAATCCTTAATTGAATAATTTATAAAAAAAAACAATATTTCATTTAAAAAGGATTCTTTTTTATCTCTATTCTCGAATATGCACTAGGTTAAACGAAAAGGGAGCTCAGAAAACGTAAGTACTAACAAAATTTGTTATCGTCTAATAGAATATGTGTGGCAATAGAATTGTGTGGCTTCAGAGCGACTTCATTTTAAACTACTTATTTTATCACTGAAGCATACAAAAAAGATTATTTTTTATTTTACTTTAATTATCGTTAATATCTAGTTACCTACTTTATTAATACACAATATTAATAATACATTAATAATATACAATTTATACTAATGTTTTTGAAAGAAGTTTTGCGTTTTGAAAAGTGAAAGAAAAACATATTAAAGCAATTATTTCACAAATGTCTGACTCAAAAACCGTCGATAACACTCAAAAAGAAAATGTTCCTTAGCGTCAACACATTTATTCAATATACGACGTCATAATAAATGAATTTTCGTTTAACGCGAGACCAGGGTCAAGAACCCATTACAGCCAAAGAGGGTCCTCCACTCGAACGGATTATCAGATTTTTGTGGATGTCTAATGGAATAACCTAGTAAATAACCGACGATTCCTCACAAGTGACAACATCGGGCCTTAAACGGCTTCCCAAAAATGTCATCTTAAATAAATTAGTTTGAAAATAACTTATGTAGGTGATAAACAAATTCGTAACCAGACACATAGATATTGTAATTATCCTGTAAAAGAATAGTGTACTAAACCATTCCATTCTTTAATGCACATGTGATCAAAAAAAAAGGTTATAATAAGTTTTCCACTCACACCAAAGCGTACTAAAATTGCTTTGTTTTATCAAATTCACATCACATCACATACATCATTACATAATACCATTACATTAAAAGGAATGTATTCGATGAGCGCGTCCTATCCGTTATGACATACAGAAGAAAACCTAGACACTCACATCCCAATCAATTCAAAATCTTCGGGTGGCACAGAGTGGAATGGAAAGATGTATGCTTGGCACTACAAGATTGGGCAGAAAACGCTGCACATGGATTAGGAAAAAACAAAAATATGTGACATCATTGGAAGAGTAAAGGAACTGAAATTTAGATGGGCAAGCCATATAGCAAGGCGATGGGACGACAGGACCGAGGTGGAGGACCAAGGCGATGGATCAAGGGAATCCTGGAGTAGATATCGCTTGATCGCAAACGTCCGCGAAAATGACCGTAAGTACGATGGACTGATGGTAAGGTTAAATATATTCCACCCGAGTAGCATATAGCAGTAGTAGCAATAAAGTCCACCCAGGATCGTGAAAGTTGGAAGAATGCTGAAGAGGCCTTCATCCTGCAGTGGATGGAGACGGGCTGATAATGATAATGATGATGATGATTGTTTGATTGTGGATATTCTTGACTAGAGAGCATATGTCGGTACCCTTAGGTTACCGTTTTAAATTAAACTAATTTACTTTTAATACTAATTAAGTTTTAAATTAAACTAATATGATTCTTATATTCATGTTTTTACTCATTATTCAGGTTATTTCAAGAATATTTACACAATTAGTTTCTTTGTATTTATTTAAACAATATGTGTGTTTTAATTTTTTTAAAAATCAGCTAACAAAATTTAATTAAATATGTTATATTATGAGCAGCATTAATGTATGAAAAATAATAAAATACCTGGATCACATTCAATTGAATTAGTAAAAATATTAGAACTAGACCTAATAAAAATAATAACAAACTTTTTCAACTCCATTTTGCATGACAGGTATTATACCATCAAATTAGTTAATTTAAAATTTTCGTTATTACTAAGAAATCAAACACAAAAAAGTGTGAAGAATACCTAACTATCTTTTTACTGAGACACTTTAATACGTATCTAAATATAGTACATAATCGTATTTATTGACGTTTGGAAGGGGAGTTGGGCAATACAGAGTTTGGGTTTAGAAATGACACAGTTAATAATAATAAAGAGTAATATTGAACGAGTGGATAGATTCACGTATTTAGGAACTTGGGTTAATTCAAAGAATGATAACACCAAAGAAATAAAAATAAGGATGGAAACAGGTAGCAATACATTCTATAAGATGATATGTTTCTTCTGCTGTTCAAAAATAAGGAACAGAAAATGAAATGAAAATCCGAATGACTCGCTTCTTCGTATACTCGATTATCGTTTACAGTAAGAACGTTTCACCCTTAATAAGAGACGAGACTCGAAGTTTTTGAAATGTGATTCAGAGAAATACTTCGAATATCTTGGGTAGGGAAAATCACAAATAAAAAGATTCTACGTATAATATCCACCGAAAGAGGTCTAATAACAACCATAAAAACACGCAAATTGGAATACTTCGGGCATTTAATGAGAGGACAACGAAGTATTAGATTGATTGAATGCATGAATACATGAATAACATGAATATCGTGGCTGTAAAATTTAATAAAACGGTTCAATTGTACATTAAACCACTTGTTTAATATGGCTGTGGACAGGATGAAGGTACCTTCGTTTGAAGACCGCTCGATGGGAAGAGAATCGCTCGATGAGACCGCTCGATGAGAAGAACTTTATATAACTTTTCAACTGATTGTTTATTACTACGATGTTAAACCAAATAATTATATACTAATACCACACCGCATCAAACATCAATTCACAATCGATAACTGAAGTTAAGTGATGTTAGGCGTCGTTAGAGTGCTTAGTTGCGTAATCGCTCGGGAATCCGACAAATAGTATTGAGTCTAAATGGGCTATATATGACTGCATTATATATAATTATTACTGCATATCAGACAAACTGTTATTCAATTATGTCAAATATGCCTCAATTCATGGAGAGTAAAAGCTGAATTAAAGTTTTCATATTCCATACAAAATATTAATTCAATTAAAATTATGTCATTTAAATAAAATACCAAATGAATCATGAAGGAGAGTCGTTCAGTACAGAGCGCATAGAGTACGCAGGAGATAGAAATAGCAGAAACATAGTATATGGGCTACACAGTTCCTCAAAGTTTACCATTTTAGTTTGCTATCATAGCCTTATTAGCGTTTAAGCATCAAACTTTATATATCAATCTTCTTTGTCGTTTTCTTCTTTACAGAAGAATCATGACTTATGGTAACTCACGCTAACGTTCTTGCGAACTATTTCTCACCAGTGTTCTATATTTCTAGCTTCCTTGGTTATATATTGGACAGATGTACCAGTTAGCTCTTTAATTTGGTCTGTTCATCTTTTTGTAAATCCGCCGCGTAATCTAGGACCCTCTATCCATCCCTGAACCACTAGTTGTTCTAGGTTATTACCATCCCTGTATTCAACGTGATCGAATAATCTTAGTATTCGTTCATGAATAATTTGGAAGAGCCTTATTGATTAATTCGTTTCCTGAATAATAGATGCATTTGTTCGTCTGATAGTCCACAGAATCCGAAAGACCCGTCTCCAGCACTAAAATTTAAAAGAAGAATGCGCTTAATGTATTGTTAATTAATGGTTTATGTTTCAGTGGGCTATAGGAATACTCGAAAAACTAAGGATTTTACAATCTGTTTCTTTGTGTTCTATTAAGTCCCTGTTTCTCCAGATTTTCACAAATGTATCATTGTGTTCCTTACCATTTCGAAGGCAACATCCTTGCCATTTTTGCCACATGTTCTTCGTCGCCTTCATTTGATACTAAAGCTCCAAGATAGACAAATTGGCTCACTACCTGAAATTGCCATATTTGACTGATATTGGGCATACTGTTGTTTTGGCGGTCGATAATAATTATTTTCGTTTTCTCCTCGTTTAATTCTAGTCCTTAAAGATCGCTTTCATCTATTGTTTTTTTATGAAAATTAAGGTCAGCCCCTCGCCAACCTCGCAATAAGTGTAGTGTCATCGGCATATCGTAAGTCAATTATTTTAATATATACTATATTTACTTCACACATGATATATTAAGCATAAATGTTGAATAGAATCGTCTGGTCCATTCTTAACTGGTTCATTTATTGACATAAAACTGAACACTGTTTTTTTTTTGTACAGATGACTGCAAAAATTAAACAATAACCAACAGGTGAGCAACACGTGATATTTTAGCCAGAAACGCTGAGCGCCCCTGCTATTGGCGAGAACTAGTCGAGCCGATATAAACTACCAATGAAAACCTAGATGATTGGCAGGTTGCCGGTGGACAGAAACATTGGGTTGGCGGCAGTAACTCATTCACTGCCCTGAGTTTTTTTACTTTATTGACTTGTATTCGATTTATAATAATTGTATTTTGTTTCTCTCTAGACCTTCTTTTTTATGCATAAATGCTAAGATCGACATTGTCTGACTACAATCCGTCCCACATATCCTGGCAGATGTAAAACATGTCTCTCCCCGTTTCCCTCATTGCTTTAATTACTTCTACGGTGGCTCCATTCAAATCTGCGGCATTGCTGCGTATAGGATTTTTGATTTCTGTTTTTAAAATATCAGGTTGAAATGGTTCAAAGTTAGGTATGTTGGGATTATACCCATCTTAGAAGAGTTTCCTACAGCTGTGTTTCCATTCGGTTAAAATGTCATATATATATATATATATATATATATATATATATATATATATATATATATATATATATATATATATATATATATATATCTGTTATTTTTTCGCCTTGTGCATTCTGTGTTATCCATATATCTGGTGTATATTTTCTAGTTATTTTCTTCTCGCAACAACTTCTCGATTTAACGATGACTTTCTTGAGTTCATACCCTAGCAACGACAAATAAGAAGAAACCGCTAGATTCTGACAGTGATGCGGTGGAAACATATATATCAATCAGATCCTTCTTGTGGGCAATATTAAGAAGTTTAACATATGCCGTTCCATGATTAAATGAGTAACGCATATTACGCACAGATATTTAGAATTATATCCCTACGCAATTTTGCTCGTGTAAAAAATAAATGGATTATCCTACAACACATGGTATTTGGTGTAATAACGGTTTTAAATGCTAGCAGGCAAATGCTACTAAACCTCCAGCAATAAAGCAAATCGATCAACAAGAACTGGAGGAAATGATGGAAATTTTTAGTGAAGGTCATGGAAGTTTGCATTCATCAAAAAGGTCACCATTAAAGTGAATACCAAGAGAATACCAAACAAAATATCAACAGGGTATTCGGATTTAAATTTGAAATAAAACCACTTTTTTACTGTATTTTAGTAAGTATTGAAGCAGTGGCGGTTAGTCCATAAGGGCACATGGGCACGTGCCATACCTAATAAATTAAAAAATAAAGTAGAAAAGATAATTTCAGATTTTATATTCATTTATTCTCTGTTCTGTCTATGATTACGCTTCTTGCAACTTCTATAGTCTAACATCCATAATGTTATTCGCGGTAACGAAAACGTAACGAAAACGCGGTAACGAAACGGGTTGTCAAAGCGCACCGATTAAAGGACACGTGCTTGCACGAAGGCACAGACAAGTTTGTGCTGCTACTGTTTTCTTTACTATCGCATGCGAAAAACAAAGGCAGCAATGCACCGCTTCGCTAGTAACCCGGAGATTAAACGCATTTATAACGTCATATCTTAGGCGTTGCCCTATTCTCAATAGTGAGGTGTTTTTCGCCATCGCACTTTTCGACTTTTCTTTGACGAACCTTTAAACGATTACAATAGTGAAGATGAATTCAGTGCATAATATGAATAGAAATGATGTCACATTAATATTTGAGGACCGAATTGTCATCAACAATCTTGGACGGCCGACACCGATTCAGCAAATCGAGCAAGTTTATACCACTTAAAAACGAACATAAAAACGCGCATTCAATAAAACCGTGTATAAGAATTATTCGTGGTTATGTAGATGCGAGACAATAAATAAATGTAATTGTTTTCCGTGCATTTTGGCACAAGTCGAAAAACCAGTGAGTACGGGCGATTTTGAACTTGACTGGATTAAACACGGTGTTAATGATTTGAAACATTTGGACGCAAAGGTAAAATCGCATTCTATTTTACAAAGACATTCGAAAAATGAGCTAGAAATAAGTATGTTAGGAAAGACAGACATTCGTTCTCAACTCAGTAGTGCACATCGGGACTCTATTAAAAAGCACAATAAAACTGCAATCGTTACATATTGTCTAAGTTAATTGACGGTATTAAATTATGTGGGGCATTTGAACTTGCCTTACGTGGGCATGACGAAACCTACACTTCAGAAAATCCTGGCATTTTCAGAGAACTAGTAAATTTGATGGCCGAAATAGGCAGTATTTTAGAAACTCATTTAAAAGACTCTAAAAATAAATTATTTCTGGGCATCTCCAAACAAATTCAGAACGAACTACTGGATTTATTAAAAATGCGATTCGCGATTTATTAAAAATGGAAATTCACACAGAAAAATATGTTGTCATACAGACAACCTATACATCTACTCAAATGCAGATGGTTTTTATAATCAGATATGTTAAAAATGACGAAATGTACGAGAGATTCTAGGGCTTTTTAATACCAAAAAATCACACAGCAGATGGAATTGCAGACGAAATTGTGACGGTGCTAAGCGAGTTAGGAATAGACAAAGAACCTAAGAAACTCATAGCCCAATGTTATGATGGTGCTTCCGTGATGAGAGGTACAGTTGGAGGAGTACTATCCAAAATTAAAAATATTTATAACAATACACAGTATATTCACTGCTATGCTCACTAATTAAATCTAATAATTAAAAGGTGTTATACAATAGAAAAAGGTGTAAAGGTGTTTTTTTGCAAATATGTCTGTATTTGCCGCTTTCTTTTCTCGATCATCCAAAAGGACAACAGTTCTGGACAGCGTCATGAAAAAACATTTACTACATGCGGCCCCTACCATATGGAACTTTACGTTTAAATGTGTGAATACTGTTTATATTTACAAAAAAGAATTGCAAACATGCCTTGAAGAAATTATGGATGCCGAGTCGGATAAAAATTCTATTAATCAAGCTCAGAGGTTAATAGATTATTTCGTGGATAATAATTTTAACTTTTCGTTGTTTTTCTTCTATAAAATAATGCCTCACTGCGACATTATCTTTAATCAACTGCATTCAAAATATTAGAGACAATATAGAAATATCAATGAATCAAGAATTTGGTAACTTAAGTGGTGAAGAACAATCATAGAAAATCGTAGTATCGTAATTTTTTCAAAAGTCAATCAAAATATTAGATACAATATAGAAATATAAATGAATCAAGAATTTGGTAACTTAACTTGTGAAGAACAATCATAGAAAATCGCAGAAAGAAACGGAAATTTACTAAATTTATTATAAACGAGGACCCCAATCCGAATGCCAGGATATGCAAGGAAATATGTGAAACCTTAAGCATACAGGTTCATGTACGTTTTAGTTTCGATGTATACTGTTTGTGAAAAATTTGGTGAATATCGAGCCGTCTTTCCAAATGAAGACATTAAAACTGTATGGCACCTGTTTGCAAACCTAAATTATTTAAAATTAAAAAATGAACTCTCGGTAATGTACGCACGATAATGTACGATTTTATGAAACACATTGGGGCTGTGACACTGTTACAAATGTTTATCCAAAACAATTTAACATCAACATTTAGTGAATCTGTGGAATTGCTGACTGTTTTGTATACCGTCCCTATGATGACTGTGGAAAGCGAAAAATGTTTATCTACCCTGAAACGAATCAAAACATTTCTAAGAAACACTATAGGCCAACAACGGTTGTGCTCGTTAGCAAAACTATCTATTGAGAAAAAAAAACTTGCGAAGTCAATTTCAAATTTTAATGATCAAGTCATCGACCACTTTGCTGCTTAGAAATTTAGGAGGATGGACTTCAACTACAAACATATTTAATGGTCATGGTCCTATGATGAGTTTAGCAAAATTTTATTATCTAGTTACCTATTTGAAAATTTAATGTATGACAGTAATACTCGTATTTCTACACAACAAAGTGTGTGTATGATACTAAGAATTGTAAAATTTTTGGTTACGACGCATTTCTCTATCTCCATTCCAAAATTTAGTTATAGGTGCCCCACCTGTTTTTCTCCCATGAACCGCCACTGTATTGAAGTACACACTCTCCTAATCAATATGCAAAACTATGTCCCATAAATAGTCACTTAGGCCTAGACTGCAAATTTTGGTTCTATTCATAACATTTTCGATGACAATTTCGCACAATCTCTGATCAACTTTATCGATAACACGTAGAAATTCATTTTTGAGGTGCGAAACTATTAAGGATTGCTAGCATAAATCTCGCATAGAAAAAAGAAGTTGCGCAGTGTTAAATCACATGATCTTGTTGGCTAATTAATGTCAGTATATCGTAAAATTATATGATCAGGAAATTATATTATATATTGTAAATCAAGCATTACTCGAGTTGCGTGGCAGATGGCGCCATATTGCTAGAATCGCATTTGCTCAAAATCAACGTGCTCTAGCTGGTCCCCAGAAAACTCCGTCATTCTATGACGGATTCTATTACACTAACGAGCAGTTATATAATTTGCAGTTACCGCATTTTCAGACTCATTAAAAAAAGTAGGGCAGTTACTCGTTTGCAATACATTTACTTTTCATAGAGTAAAAAAAAGTGATAAATAACAAAGTAAAAAATTGTTTTATTCCTTTTTATGAAGGTAGAGGTCTTTCGTGAGTATTTATTGAAGAAAACTTCTTAAAGTGTCTAATTGTTGTGTATGATACCGAGTCAATGATATCAGATTTCCAACGACATTTTCCGTAACTATGACAATATCCTCAGGACCTTGCCCCACGTTTATACTGAAAGTCATTAAGTCAATCTTCAGACTGTTGATCTATTTGGTGTACTTTTTTGACCCAAATTGTTGTTCATACCATCTCCGCACTGTTCTCTGTGATGTGGTGTGGTGTTCCACATTTTCTAATTGGGAGAATCGTAGAAATATTGTCAAAGTATTGAGTTACCAAAAGCAAAATATAGCGTAAAAGTTGAATTCGTTCAATTTATTTCCCTATACTAAAACGTTGTTCGTTGTTCGAATACCATCCTCTTAAACAACCTATAATATGGATTACGACACATGAACTCATTAAGCGATATTATAATAAATAATTTCATTTTACCCGGAATCAGGTTCAAGAACCGAATAGGCGTTACAAAAAAAGAAAAACGTCACCCATTGTAGGCAAACTGAGCTCTCCGATTGTGCGCTTTAACAAGTTTTTGTCGACGCCTAATGAAACAAGCAGTAAAATAACCGACGGTTGTGCTCAAGCAGCGACAATGTCGGACCTTAAGCGGCTTGGCAATAAATTTTCTTTAAGTAAATTAGTTCACCCAAAAGACAAGAAACGAGATTTCTTCCGTGAGGATGTTACATGACTTTTGCTATACACTTTCGGAAATGTTAGCAAGTCGTAGCAAACCATTTTAACATTTTAAATATATTTACTATAGCTATTAAGTAATAAAATATTAAAATATGTGTCTGATTTCTTCAAGTCTGTCTTTCTTAAAATCTGAATCTGACTCATCAATGGCCTTTTCGGTGACCTACCCATTTTCATAACCTTTATAATCCAGTTATAGAAGTGTGCCTCCTTTTGAATCAATGCTTGCTTGCCTTTTTCGTTACACATACACACTCCTTTTTATCTCTCAGCCTTCTATTTCTATTCCGTTTTCCAATCCCTCGCATACCTTTCTTCATTCCCCCCCCCTACCTCTTATTTAATCATCCCTTCGGTCCATCCATGTTTCCATATTTCCATATTTTCTTGGAATGTCTTTCTCTGTCCATCCTCCGAATGTAACTCCATCAATTTGCTTGCGCCTCATTTCCTTCACTATATAGGGTCTATTAAAATAATACTTCATACGTTATAATTCTCCAATCTCCTGCTATTTGGATGAGTCATATATTTTCCTCAGTTTTTTTCCTTTCTCAGAAACTAAACAATAGTTCGTTTTTCTTTGTTAGCATCCACGTTTCTGAGCTATATAATACTATTGTTCTGATTATTGTGGGGTATGTATTTATTTCATATTCCTCGATATTGATTTAGGTTTAGATTTAAATTAGATTTATTGTCATTATGTAAAAAATATAAATAGACATACAAATGTTAGCTCTAAATTACTACAGAAGAATAATATATGTAAAAATGATGTTAGATAACCTTGACATAAAATATATAACTGTAATATATTATCTGTGGCAAAAATAGTGATATATATTTAATGTAAAACTTACAGTGTTTTCCCAAATTATCAGTTACGTTAAGCATTTTTTAAAAAGTGTACGTTTAAAAGAATTTTTAAACAAAATAATGTAATCCAATGTATTTTTTGTAAAGTTTTATTGTTCGTCACATTGATTTTTTTTTTAATTTAGAAGACTTACAACGTTCTAAAACTAATCTCTCAAAAACTAAGATTAGTTAAAAAAAAATTAGTCAAATAAAGTAAATTTATCTAAACGTGAGTTGTATTTAGAAATATATATTTTTTGTTAATTTGGAGGGTAATATTTTTAAAATTTTATTGAAATGAGTTTTAATAATTTTAATCATGTTTTCGGAAAAGGAAAGGGTTCGGACATTTCTCCAAAGCAATTTAGTTAGTTATCAAAATTAAGATATGTAGTTAAGTTATCAAAGTTTCCTCCTTATTTGACTGAAGTCTGATTGAAACAATGAAGAAACAACGATTGAAATGAGCTCAATACATAAAAAAGTATATGGCTGTTTGGAGACTAGATTCAAATAAATCAATTGTATTGTTTATGTAATATTTCCCAATAGTTTATTTTTATAATTATTTTCTCGTGAATTAATGTTACAAATATTAAAATTACAGAAAGTTATACATTTTACAACCCAAAAGTTAATTTATGCGAAGAGGCTCCGAAAAACATTTCACTCCGATTGCCTTAGGAAAAAGTGAAACACAGCCAGTAAGAAATGAATATAGTAAGTATATGAGTAAGTGATAGTAATAAGTGTGGTCTGCTAAATGCGTGTCTTGGAAAATGATTTGTTGCCTCAGGTCGTCGAATGCTTGACTGATAGTGAAGAATACGTATTTATACACGATTTTGCCCCCTGTCATAAAACTGGAAGTGTAATGGCATTCCTAGCTGCAAAAAATAGCAAGCTGCTTCCTTGATCATATAATTCATCGAGCCTGTTGAGTAATTACCAGCAAGAGACAACGTATCGAAAAATTGATCCATGCTTGTTACCCACAACTGAAGAAAAATGCAAACAGCTACATTGAGAGTATGTCCCAACTTCTCGATACTACAATTACGACACAAGGGGTAAATATTAAAAGATTTACTCTGTTTGGTAATTTATTCTCATACTGTGACACACTTCACAAGCAGGGAAGCTAAAAACACTAACAATTCGGTATTAAATTTTCTTTGAACTTGTGTGACATCTATTTCTCTTTTTGTTGAACATTCATATTAGAAGGTAAATATATAGAAGCAGACAGGGGAATAACATTTATCACCATCTATATTTATACAGGTCGACATGGTTTTTGTAACATTGATGCGCATAATCTTTTTGCGTTTCATTTACGTAGTTACAATAAAAAAGATTGGCCTAACAGAAGTTCTTTTAAACCCGGTACTTAAAATATAAAATATGTTGTCCTTTAATCCAAAAAAACAACTTCTTCCGCCTCGCCATATTAGGCTTCGATTAATGAAAAACTCTGTCAAAGCCGTGGACAAAGAAGGTAATGGCTTCAAATATCTAAAAGAAATATTTCCTCAATTAAGTGATGCAAAACCAAAAGAAGGCATATTTATTGGAAGCTTCAAATAAGGTTTCTAGGTGATTTCAGTTTTCAAGAAAAATTAAATGAAAATGGATTGGCAGCCTAGAGGTCTTTTGTAAGTGTAATTAAAGGATTTCTGGGCAACAAGAAAGATATAAACTATAAAAATCTCATAGATGAACTCTTGAAAACCTATGAAATACTAGGGTGTCGCGTGTCCTTGAAAATGCATTTTTAACACTCCCATTTGATTTTTTTCCGGAAAATTTGGGTGCAGTGAGCGTATTAAATAAATATTAGGTTGAAAAATATATCGTCTCCGTTTTTATCCCACCACCGTCCCCCCTGTAACAAAAAAAAACTGTACGTGTTACAGTAATTAGCTTATCATTTTCGGATTTAGGATCATAAAGTACTTCAAATACACCTATTTTCATCAATGTTACCTCAAAAAAGTTTAAATTTGTTGACGTGTATTATTTGCATTTGAACTGAATTTGAATTCAATAATGCATATAGTATGCATTATTGAATTACAATTCAACTCAAACACAAATAGCATAGGTTAACAAATTTTAACTCGTCGTCCTCAAATTTTTCATTTATCTAGATAGTTTATTGTCCACAATACCGAAATCTGTACTTTTGAATCGATGAAACTACTCTGAATATATCGATTAATTAAAAAATTTCAATTTTTATCAACTATTTTGATTTTTTATTTACCAGAGACTGTTGTGTTATCTGATAATGTATATCTGATATCCGTTTTGAAAATCCGTTTTAAACGATTCTCTACACATATAAATAACTTTTTGTGAATCTATTTATTTCAATCGATAATTCGGTCCTTTTACACATGTTACTCATATGGCAGGTTACAGATAAAATTCATAATAATTTAAATACACCATCCGGTCAATCTTGAAGCTCACGCTCCATTTACGCCAATTTTCGATTAATTTTTCACACACTTTTCGCTCTCCTGGTCATAACGTTTCAGTTATTGTCGTTAAGTGCATTAAGAGTGTGGGTATTATTAGCATAGATGCGTCTTTTCGCATAACTCCACAAAAAGAAGTAAAACGATGTCAACTTGTACACGAATTTGGTGACCAAATACGACATTAAAATGTTCACTCAATCTAGATATAGTTTCACAAGTTATATGCTGTGTGGCCCCATTCTGTAGAAATCCAAATTCATCCTGTAGGTTTCCAAATCCAAACTCTGATTTCAGCCACATAAAATGAGTTATTATTTGCCTACATCGAAACCTATTGACTATAATGGTCACTGCTTTCATTTTCGAAGCATGGATCAGTGTCGCCACTCCATAAGGAGCTGTATGACTTCCTAGGCTAGCAAGAGCCCTCAAACCAATCAAAATCCATATCCCGCCCATGGAATCAAAATTTCAGCATATACAAATAAGAGCTCACGGGCTAACTTAAAAACCTGGCTTCAGAAATCAGAAAGACCTAATTACTAAAATCATATTGAAATCAACATTTCTGGTCTTTCGACTGCAATTTGTACAGCAGTGATATTTTTACGACAAAGTACTGAACAAAGATGCTGTTGTCGGATAACCTATTACACTATCCCTCTCTTCAAAAATTTCATTTTTTCTTTGATTTTTTTAAATTTTAAATAAAATGTTTGTAGTACGACCGGTAAATTGCCATTTTCGTAATCCGACTTCTAAGTGTTGTATGATTCATAAATGATGCCTGTGTCTACCATTTATACTTTCAACTAACTATATAAAAAAAACGCTTCAAATATTATAGGCTATAAATTACTCGACAGTACAATTTATCCCACTAATTTAAATGCCATTGCTTTTGAATGAACGAGTGTTCTCTGTTAGATTTTTAACATAAAAGCAATGCTATTGATCAACTAATAACGATAGGTCCTCAATAAAACATGGAACACAAGAAAGTAAATAAAATATAAAGAAACCCTATAAAGATGATACAGAGTAATCATTAGAAAAAAGTAGGAATTTATCAAAATTCGGTCAGTTCGTTTGCTCAGTAATGATAACGATGAATCAATCTGAGTTTCAGTTTTTTTGTAATATTTGATGCTGCCATCGAAATTCTCAGGAAGCATAATACACCGAATTGCCACTGCACCAATAAATATCGCAATTACAAGAAACTACAGATATCCGAACTGGTTCAAGGAAATAAATCCCCACATGTGACAACATCGCTGATTAAAACCGCCTCCAAATTCCGGTCAAATACAACGAACGGAATTTAAAAAACTAAAAAGTACTGCATCTCAATAATGGAAACTTTTTTAAGTGTTTGCTAAATTAATGTGTAACAGATGTTTCAATTAAAGAGAACAATCTTTTGTTTAATTCAAAATTGAAGAAAAAACTGCTGTGTTAAAAGATACTGTGCTCTTTGATACTATTAAATAATAATATTAAATCATGAATTTGGCAAGAGATCACTTTAAAGTTCCTGAATTTGAAGAAGAATTCTTGAACAAAAAGTGACCAGTTATAAAGCAGTATTTTTTAACTGGCTCTAGTGCTTTCAAAAATCCAAGACTCGTCATCAGTAATGACACGTTCCAGAAAACGCCTCTCATATTTATTCCGCCCCAAAAAGTCAAGTTTCCTTCCTGTTGTCCTTTTAATCCTTCGAAATGTTTTTCGGAACTATTTTCGAGTAAATTTTCTTCAATGATCAATTACTCTATTAAAACCTTCGATGTGATGATGTTTTTAATCTTCTCGACGCACGTTTCGCTAACCATGCCAGCATCATCCGGAGATGATTAAATCATCTCGAGATGATTGTTACATGGTTAACGAGATACGCGTCTAGAAGTAATTTGGTGTTTAGTAGTAAATCTCTTTAAGTTTGCCCAATTTATTGATCAACATCTGATGTGATCTTGAGTAGATATGAATTGATGAAATTGAAGTTTTATAAGTGAAAAAATCTTGGATACTGTGGACATTTTTATCACTTCTTGAAGTTGCAGGCCATCCGTTGCATGGTTCGTCTTCAATGGAGTCTAGACTTAATGAGAATGCCTTAAATAACCTAAAAATCCTAAAAATCTGGACCCTTGACAAAACACTGCTTCCCTAGTTCTATTAAAGTTCTGCAAAAGTTTCCGGCGCACTACACCCAAGTGCGAGACAAAACTTGATAGTTTTTCGAAAGTTTTATCACTCATTTTCAGAACACACAAAAAAAACCGGTTCACAGACCACCAAGTGACTTTAAGAGTTCAATGCTTTTGATATTGACCTGTCTCCCCTCTAAAAAAGAAGCCAACAGTGTTGCCAAATCGAAAGCTACCGCATCAGTTTCATTACATTATTTACACACATCGTGCCTCGCAGTAGGAGCGAAAGTCTCTAACATTCAAATAGAAATAGAGGAAATAAAAATTCTGTAACAAATACACTGATTTAGGAATTCACTTCGGCAAAACAGAAAACGATAACGAGAATCGCAAAGAGAGATCTGAAACATGGAGAATTAGAGAAAATAACAGGAAAAATCTTGAGACGACCAAAGTGGATAGGTTTAGATGAACATTAGGAATTTTCAGGAAACACTAAATCTGAATGACAACATCCTACAGCGGATAGGAGTTGATGGGTTAGAACAATAGATATCAAGGGAAGGTACCAAATGACGATATAAAATGATGTAGCCATATCCAAAGGGTTTTTCAAATTGAGTCAGGTCTTTCAAATTGAGAATTTTTTTAATTCTTGAATAAAACTCAGATAGTGTTATGAATTTGCATAGGTCTAGTCTCATTTCAGAAGTGTAATGTATGTTATTTATAAAAATAGAGTCGTACACAATAAAACAACGTATTAAAATTGAATAATCATTTTATAAAAATGGCCGTTCGGTGAAAAATGTTTTTAGAAAATTACGTAATATTTTCGGTTTCCACAATTGTCCATCTGAAAGCACTATCAATCGAATTGTTCCAAAATTTCAAGAAACTGATTTGGTAGAATATAAAAGAGCAATATATAGTCGTAGTGGTCGGTCACAAGAGCATATTAGTTTACTACGTGAAAGAATTGCTGAAGACCCAGAAATTTCCGTTAATCGACATTCCCAACAATTTGATCTCAGTGAATTCACATCATGGCGTATTTTACGAAATGATTTAGCTCTGAAGGTATATAAACACAGGAAGTAAAGCCACTGGATCATTCAAAACGTCATTTATTTGACAGTTGGATTAAAGAACAAACATATAATTTTTCTAAAAAACATATTTTTAAATGAAGCACATTTTGAAATTGACGGCTATATAAATAAACAAAATCGCCGCATTTGGGGCAAGGAAAATCCACGATTGATTCATAAGAAACCTTTACATCCTAAATGTTTAGTGTGCATTACGGTCAGGAGGTATAATTAGGCCGTATTCCTTTCAGAATGCTGCTGGTGAAGCTGTAACTGTGAATGGTGTTCGATACCTGGATTTTTGAGAGCTGTATTTAATAATATTGATCTGGAGGATGGTATGTGGTTCAAAAAGGTGGTACAACACCTCACTCTGTTAATGAAACAATTAATTTACCACAAAAAACGATGATGTTAATTGGACACCAAGATCATGTAATTTGACACCGTTATACTATTTTCTTTGGGGTTACGTGAAAAGACAGGACTATAAGAACAATCGATAATCGATTCCTGAACTAAAGAATTAAATAATTCGAGTCATTGGTGAGATAGTGCCTCGGTTATGCCAAAATGTTGACAAATGAATGGACGTCTGTGAAGCTGCAAAATGTGGTCATTTGGCAGATATTGTATTTTGTTTTTAAATGGCATACACTATTCTTCAATTCTCAATAAAAGGTTTTTGAAATCGACGCAAATTTTGTGTTTTATTTATTCTGTGTTAAACCCACTCAAGGAACGACCCTTTATCTAACTAAACTACCCAAAATAGCTATAGAATAGGTTCCCTCAGAACGCAGAAAGAGAGGAAGATGTAAAAAAACATAGAAAGAAGGACTACTTGAAGCGATGAGTACCAAAGACCCAATGGAGAGCCAGTCGGAGCCAGGAAGGCATGAAAGTTAGATTTCGAACAGCGTCGTAAAACGTTATGTTTTACCTATATTTAATATAATTTAACCATCGACTCTACATTAGTTTGAACAAAAAGTTTTCTTAAAACGTGTATCCCAAATGCAATCATTTTCGCGGAAAACATTATTTTATTTACATAACAGTTGAGAATGTCGCCAATTGTTAGAAAAATTTAGTTTTTTATTATATTGTCCTCTTAAGATATTATTTGAAAATTAAATGTATTATGTTTATATCTATTAATGGCGTATCAAACATTTCAGCAAAAATTTGGTTTGTTTTTTACAAAAAGGAAAACTTACACATTAATGTCGTTTAATGCCAAAGTTGAAATGACTAGCCCTAATTTTTCACACTGTAATGTCATAACATGTTTATGTCATAACACGTAACATTAAGAAACACATGATTAATTGTTTTGTTAAATTCAATATTCAAAATGTCCACCATTGCAAGCTTGGCACCGTTCTAAGCTATTTTCATAAATAAAAAAAATATGGTGATATTCGCGTATAGAATACAATTTTGTTTTAAATGGAATTTAAATACATAAATTAAAATAATTTTTGCGCCAACACCATTTGTCGTGAGAATCATCTTAATTAGTCAGTGCGACGTTGCCACTTTCATATTTAGCAGATGTATGGTTTTTAATTTAAAAAAAGGTTTTAATAATGTTCATTAGTTTATTTGTAGTTTAAATTATTATTTAAATAAATAAGGAAAGATTAACAGCTGCTCTATTTAAAATTGTATGTATAACAATTGTTTCGACACACAGTGCCTTTTTCAATATTCAACAATATTATATTAAACTAACAGTAAGAAAAGTAATTACAACCTAAAATGTCCATCGATCTAATAATACCATAAAACATGATAGTGGAGAAACCCATTTGTTCAACGTCTAGGAGAGCAATATAAGTTTAATAACGGTGAACCATTCAAGTCTAACCGGTCATTTAGCAAAATATCCACATTTTAAAATTATCATTAAGAGTATGATTAACATTTAGCAAATTATTTTTCTTACTGTTTATACTGTTACTAGTTTATACTGTTACTGTTAGTTCGTATTTAAAAAGGCACTGTGTCGATACAATTGTTATATATACAATTTTAAATACAGTGCAAATTTTAGATATTAATTTTTGCTTATTTATTAAAATAAATTTCCATCAAGTATCGACTACCTCAATTAAAAATAAATTAAAAAAGAATAAAACAATTTTTTTACTTTGTTATCTATCACTTTTATTTTTAAACAAAATTTGTGTAACTATAGTTTCGTAAAACGAGTTTACATTTTCAAACACTACTTTAAAACTAAGGTTTTACAGCTCAAGCTTTACAGCTACAAGCTTTACAGCTACAGGTTTTACAGCTACAAGGTTTTACAGTTTTAAAGTAGTGTTTAAGAATGTAAAGTCGTTTTACGAAACTATAGTCACACAAATTTTGTTTAAAAATAAAAGTGATAGATAACAAAGTAAAAAATTGTTTTATTCCTTTTTAAAAAATGAACTATCACAAAGTAACGGACAAATCATTCAATAATTTAAAAATAAATTATTATTTGCCAAATATGCACATATACACTATATATACTTAAACACATATTTACACATATTTACTTAAAATAATCATTCTTATCAAAGCTTTTCAAAAGACGATTTGGTAATTTTGCAATAATTTTCGCGGAAACTCTTAGGTTTTTGACCCTTGTTGTAAGGAACTTTGTTTCTTCATTGATGTGAAGGATCGTTAGTTAAATTTACAAAAGTTATTTCCCTTACAACCTGCATTCATATATCATTAAATTGTCTATTCCACTTTTACAGTTCATGATGTAAAGTTGAACCATATATTTTTTGATATGATAGGGAAGTAATAGCTAAAAAATATTAAAATAATTGCTTGAAAATATGAACTACAATAATTTACATTAATTTTGATTTGATATTTCATAAAAAAATTACAGATTTCGGACTGCAGAATCAGCCATAACATTCTTATAAAAAATATTCCTCAGCGCCAACACATAAAGTCAATATACGTCGTCATAATAAATGATTTCGTTTAACCCGGGACTGGAGCCAAGAATCGAACGGGCAATAGACAAAAGGAAAACGTAGCCCATTGTGGGCAAAAAGGCCCTCCGTCAGGACGTATTAATAAGTTTTTGCCGACGCCTCATGGAATACGCAGGCAAATAACCGACGGTTTTTCTGGAGTGGCAATGTCGGGCCTTAAGAGTCTTCGAAACGACTTCACCTTAAGTAGATTAGTTTGCCAAGGAGCCGAAACGGCAATGAGGTTTTTCCTTATAGGCATCGTCGACAAATTTGCCATCTGGTTACGATATTTAGCTTTCGCTATATAGTTCTGCAAAGGTTAATGTGTATTGACGGGACGTCCGTTGCATCGTAAATTGAATTAGCGTTACTTTCTACATTTCTAATTTAATATTAACTGAAAAATTATTTTCATAAATAAAAATTCGATTTCGTCTATTTCAAAACATTTTGCAATCTGCATTTTGATTGATGCATCAATGATTTTTTGCCTTAATACAAAAATCACTTTCTTAGATTTATTCGTGTTTGTTTTTTTTTTTTGAGATTAAAAGTTAAATAGGTGTCATTGATACTAAAAATAAAGAGATTTACAAGTAAACATGAAATCACTGATCCTGATGATGCTAACATGGTTAGCGAAACACGTGTCGGCAAGTTTAAAAAAATGATTTAATGTTTGGTGGTAAACCTTTTCGCGTTTAGTGTTTGACACCAAAGATTCCAATAGAAAGAAGAATTGCTGTTATTTACATGATATATTAAATTTCTGATCAGATAATTAATTCAAATCCCGGTACTTGATGATCAAATGATACACATGATTAAGTTGTTACAAATTTTATTAGAAAATGCGTAAAAAACAGCTATATATACATATATATATATATATATATATATATATATATATATATATATATATATATATATATATATATATATATATATATATATATATTCATTCTATAAGAAAAATATCAGCAGAAAATGGACATGGAAAAGTCCATCTGGGCTCACAAGCGAAATTGACTACATCATGACCAACGATAAAACAATATTTACCAATTGTACTGTCCTTAACAATTTTAATGTTGGAAGTGACCACCGAATGGTACGAGCAAGAGTTCGGATTGACTGTCGAAAAGAGCGCGAAAGAATGGTAAGATCAAAGAAGGGCAAGGTGGATTCTGGAAAACTGCTGGAGAGAGGAAGCGATTTTGAGATTGCTTTGTCAAACCGGTTTGCTGCGTTACAAGATCCAGAGGACGTGGAAATATCAGTTCAATATGAAGAAATCGCCAACAGTGTACTTCAAACGGCTGCTTCAATAGCACCAGAGGAAAAATGTCTCAAACAAACAAAAATCTCCAGTGAGACCATTGATTTAATGAAGAAACGGCGAGCAATGAGAAATGCAGGTAGTCCTTTTGGCAGGGTCGAGTACACTGAGCTCTGCAAAACTATAAGAAAACGTATCAGAGAGGACACGCGCCGATTCAATATGCAGCTAGTGCAAAAAACCCTGGAAGAAAACAAAGGAATTAACAAAGCTAAACAGAAGCTGAGAAGCAAAAGAACGCAAATATACGCTTTAAAGCGTGAGGATGGCACAGTGTGCAGGACGCGTACCCAAATGTTAGAGATTGTCAGAAGGTTTTATTCCCAGTTATATGAAGATCAGAGCCAGTCAGGGACAGCAATACCTACGGAAGAACAATATATAATGCCAGATATCCTAGTGGAGGAAGTAACAAATGCTATAGAATTGATGAAGAACGGCAAGGCTCCAGGAAAGGATAGTGTAACTGTCGAAATGCTAAAAGCTGGTGGTCGGACGTTACATAAAACACTGGCAAAATTATACTCAAAATGCCTCAAAGAACAAAAAGTACCGGACTTATGGAAAAATGCAGAAGTGATCCTTTTACATAAAAAAGGAGCACAGGAAGATTTAAAGAACTACCGCCCAATAAGCCTCCTATCAGTGATGTACAAAGTTTTCACTAAGATAATTTCTAAAAGAATATTAAAAAAACTGAATGACGCACAACCAAGAGAACAAGCAGGATTCAGAAGTGGATTCAGTACAATGGATCACATCCAGGTTGTACAGCAGGTCATAGAAAGGCACAACGAATACACCATGCCACTGTGCTGGGCTTTTATCGACTACGAAAAAGCATTTGATTCCATCTCAAAGCATGCGATAATGGATGCACTGCTTAGCCAAGGTGTAGAGAGAGCCTATGTAAACCTATTAGAATCGATATATGATGGAGCTACAGCCACAATTCACATTGATGATCTTGAAGTGGGAATTAATATAGAACGAGGTGTACGGCAGGGTGACGCAATATCGCCTATTCTTTTCTCGGCTGGCCTTGAAGAAGTATTCCGTAAACTGGATTGGGAACAGGATGGTGTAAAGATCAATGGTGCAAACTTAAACCATCTTAGATTTGCAGATGATATTATTCTCATTTCACAAGACCCAGAGGAGCTGCAAAGACGTATACAAGAACTGCAAAGGGCTGGGGAACCATTTGGCTTGAAAATAAACCTGAAAAAGAGTCAGGTTATGTTCAATAACTTCGCTCAGGACAGAAGAATTTCAGTTCTAGGAAGGGATTTAGAGATTGTGGACAGCTTTATATATCTTGGGCAGAGGATTTCCATGGAGGGGAATACCGCCCGGGAGGTGGAACGGCGTGTTAAATGTGGCTGGCGGGCATTTGGTAGGCTCAACATAGTGTTTAAGAGCAGACTCCCACTTTGCCTGAAAAGAAAAGTATTCGATCAGTGCGTTCTACCCGTTATGACATACGGAAGTGAAACCTGGACACTCACATCGCAATCAATTCAAAAACTTCGGGTGGCACAGAGGGGAATGGAAAGGTGTATGCTTGGCATTACAAGACGAGACAGAAAGTCCTGCGCATGGATCAGGGAACAAACAAAAGTCTGTGACATCATTGGAAGAGTAAAACAGTTGAAATGGAGATGGGCAGGCCATATAGCGAGGCGATGGGACGACAGATGGACCAAGGCAATCCTGGAGTGGATACCGCTTGATCGCAAACGTCCGCGAAGAAGACCGAAAACACGATGGATTGAAGACATCGTTAAGTATATTGGACCCGAGTGGCAGAGGAAAGCCCAGGACCGTGAAGGTTGGAAGCATGCTGAAGAGGCCTTCATCCTGCAGTGGATCGATGCGGCCTGATGATGATGACGATGATGATGATGATATATATATATATATATATATATATATATATATATATATATATATATATATATATATATATATATATATATATATATATATATATATAAAGGATCTCCCATAACTTATCCGACCTAGAGCAACTGATGATAGTAGAGATCAAAATAAGAGGATTTAGTCAATAAATGTGTTGACAAATGTTAGTTATTAAAAAGATAGAGTGTTGAAAGTGAAATTAAATTTTGAAAAATTGAGATAATTTGAAAACGGTTGAAGATATCAGGTTCAAAATCGGGGTAGTTGGGTTTTCAAAGTGACAAATCCGAATTTGGTACTAGGTTTTTTTTTACCTGCTTTGTGAGGAATTAACTAGCTGATAATTTTTACCCTATAAAGCTGGACATATTTTGACTTCAAAAAAGAGAAGAGTCATAATTCTCACGTAAAAACATAGCTTTGGTCAATATCGATATCTCACGCCGTTTGCGAGATATTCGTATTCGAATATTCCATTGCACATCTTGCTGATGGCTGAAAAATCTGCAATTCATAAAGTGTGCCTTAAATACGAGGAAAAAAAACATTAAGATGTCAAAAATACAACGGACTTTATTTAAAATAACAATTTTTTGAAATTTACTTCAATAGGTGTTGAAAAGTGTCCACCGTTTACCTCAATACATTTTCGCAAGCTCTTTTTTAAGTAACGCCTCACGTTTGAAAAAAAATTTTTTTCATTGGCTCAATTTCATTTCTAATAACATTGGCCGCTTGTTGAATTTTTTTACAAAAGTTCGTCTCGTATATTGATTTCACCATGGTAAATTAAAAAATTCATATGACCCCACAAATAAAAGTCTAACGGATTAATGTATGGACTACGAGGTGGTCAAAGAAACTCACCACCGCGCCCAATCCATCGATGTGGAAAATACTGATCCAAATGATTTCGCACTGCAACAATAAAATGCGGTGGCGCCCCATCTTGCATGAAACACATGTCTTGTCTTAAGTTTAGAGGTATACCGTCCAAAAGGTGTAATAAATCATTTTCTAATAACTGGGTTGACAAACAAATGGGCTGATTAAAAAATTCTCGATAATGCCGAACCAAATGTTAATTGAAAATTCGGGCTGAAAATGTTGCTCTCTTGGTAGGTGTGAATTTATAAAAACTGACTTTTATAAAAATGATAGATAACAAAGTAAAAAATTGTTTTATTCCTTTTTAAAAAATTAACTATCACAAAGTAACGGACAAATCAATCAATAATTTAAATAATTTTAATTCAACATAATTTAAATCAAATAATTTTTAAAGAAGCGATAATCAAGATTCTTATATTTATTTGCATTTCTTTGCCACACTATTATATCCACAAAGTTAGCAGCTACAAAAAACTTTTTGTTTTTTATGTCATTCTATTGTAGAATGGATTGAATCACATTCCAGTTGGATGTCACATATGACTAAATATTTTTATAAATAACAACATTGTTTTTCATAGAGAACTGAAGTAAAGCAATAGCTACGTTATGTTACGATTCTGGGCTCTAGAGCTATCACTAAAAAATACTATTGGTGTGTTTAAGTTAATTTTATTTTCCAAGAAATCGATAAGACAAGACGCAAAAACATTACCATCCATCCCACCTTCACCCTCGTGTCACACATAACATTGCCACACCTATTAGCCAAAGTCTGTTCACAGCAGAAAGGCAGTCGACATAAAAAATGATCAACTACTACTTA
This sequence comes from Cosmopolites sordidus, assembly GCA_031761425.1. Classification (NCBI taxonomy): domain Eukaryota; kingdom Metazoa; phylum Arthropoda; class Insecta; order Coleoptera; family Curculionidae; genus Cosmopolites; species Cosmopolites sordidus. Next base: position 151,833 of record JARFXV010001128.1, on the reverse strand, counting down.
CTACTTCTTTCCTGTGTGGCAAGTTGACCCTGGGGCCCTTACTTTTATTCTCTTGTTATTCGATTGCAACTGTTTCGCGTCAGTCGCAATCTAGGTTTTTTATGCGCCGTCCTTTTGGCGCGGTTAATACCTTACGGCACTGGTCGAGATTAATCGACCGAAGTGAAAGGTGGTTACTGCTCAGGAATCGACCCGCAAGGATCGATTCCAGTGGAAGTTTATTCGTAGATTAGTTGCTTGATTCACTGGTCATTGACGCTGGTTGCATTGAATGAACTGGTGTACTGCTCGGTTCCTATTCGTTGTCTGTCGTCTTCTGTCGTATTCTTTCTTATTTTCTTTATGTTATTCTTTTTTGTTTTCTTGATGTTATTCTTTTTTGTTTTCTTGATGTTTTACCGGTGTTAGTGGTTTTATTCTGATGTTGTTGCCAATCCCAGTGCATCGTATCTTCACCGTCTTCGGGGCTGAGGCTTATTCACTTGGTTAGGTTGAAGCCGCCGCGCCTTCTGCGAGACGACTTCGGGGGTGCCCGCTCCCTACTTCAATTCGGACTTCCGCTGCTGGAACAGTTAACTGCCATGGAAGTCTGCTCCCGCGATGGCCAGCGCGCTCGCAACGCATCCGACCACCACAGAGTCCACCCGATGCTTACAGTATTACACTGTTTATTCTTGGTTAGCGAGTCCGGGCAAGAAGGATTTGGTGTTGCTGTCGGTCCCGGTGCTTCGTTCTTCACCAACTTCGGGGCTAAGACTTATTCACTTGGTTAGGTTTGAAGTGCCGCTCATGCCCAAGCAACACTTCGCGGTTGTCCGCTCCCTTGGCCAGTTCTGACGTCGACGACCGAAACTACCAACCGACACTGTTATCTGGCCCCATGGTGACCAGACAAAAACACGTCCGGTCACCTCAGAGTCTCGCTCCGAACTGACAATGATCAACGCATGATCAGCACGTGATATTTTAGCCAGAAACGCTGAGCGCCCCTGCTATTGGCGAGAATCGGTCAAGCCGATTTAAACCACCAATGAAAACCCAGATGATAGGTAGATTGCCGGTCGACAGAAACACAGAGTTGGCAGCAGTAGCTCATACACTGCACTGAGTTTTTTCATTTATTGATTTACATTCGATTTATTAATAATTGTATTTTGTTTCCATAAAATGTCTGATACGGACACAGCTGAAGTTCGATATCAGCTACACCCCGTCCAAAAAGAGGACAGTTTTTAGTGCGGTCCTGTAACGATCACGTGCCATATGCATAAATATGTTTGGGTTTAGTTTCTTTCTTCTATAAATAAGCTATTGTAAGCCGTAAATTGATGACATTTTAAATTCTGTTTGAAATAAAGAGCACCTGCAGATAAATGCGGTATCATACCGCTTGAACATCAACCATAAATGCTTTTATCGTTTCAGTAATAGCATTTAATTTATCGTTATCTTTTTCTTCTCTAGCAAGGATTTTTACCTTTAAATGATTATTATAATCTGTTTCTGAAACATTTCTATTTTTAGAAGCAAAACATACATCGCAAAAATCTTTTCGCGGTTGAAGAATATCAGTATTCATAGATTGGATTTTTTTACGTAGAAATTCGTAACTAGGTATTAACGATTTGCGCCCATTTTACGGTAGACACGGTGGCCCTTCAAAGTCGACTCTCCAACGTTTGATGACCAAATTCGAGACCACCGGTTCGGTAAACAACTAACCAACACCCGTACGATGAAGCAACGCCAGATCAGACGAGAACATCGCCGCTGTCCGTGAAAATATGCAGGAGAACCCGAGGCAGTCAATTCCTCGCCGTGTACAAGAACTCGGCCTTTCGTAAACTTCAACAACGAATTTTGCATCGCGGCTTGGGCCTGCACCCGTACAAAATCCCACTGACCCAGGAGCTCAAAGTTAGTGACAATAGACAACGCCTTTTGTTCGCTGACTGTGCTTCGGAGCGTTTGGAAGAGGACTCCAATTTTGGCCAAAAAATCATCTTAAGTTGGCGCTTAAGATGATTTTTCGTATGATGTCGTATTTTTAGATGAATGGCTATGTTAACAAGCATAATTGCCGTATATGAGACGACGTCAACCGACATGAGGTTTACCAGGTATCAATGCACCCACAAAAAGTTACCGTTTGATGCGAATTTTAGGCCGGCAGCGTCATTGGTCCGTACTTTTTCAAAAACAACATTGGTGAGGCCGTCAACTGCGAGCGCTACAGAACGATGATAACCGATTTATTTTGAACCAAATTGAACGGTATGGACGAAGACGACATGTGATTCCAGCAGGACGACGCTACGTGTCACACAAATTACACGATATACATTCTGCATGAACGATTTGAGGATATGGTTATCTCTCGCAAAGGTGACGTGAATTTGCCACCAAGATCATACGATTTGACCCTACTAAATTTTTTCTTGTAGGGTTTTCTGAAGTCGCAAGTCAACAGCAATAAGCCGCAATCATCGAATGCCCTTAAAGTCAACATAAAGAAAACAATAGTTATTGAAAATTGAACAACTCGGACCCGTGACACCAGGAAAAGACGCGACGGACATTTGAACGATATTATATTCCACACGTAATGGCATACATTAGCCTATAAATAAAAAAGAATTTCGTTAATACGTCACACACAACTTGTTTTATTCCATTTCAACATTGACCCGCCCTTATTGAAAAACCCTATACAAGATAATATTGTAAAGTCAAACTTCGTCGCGATTCAGTAGAATAATTTTTTCGAGAAATCGCTTTTCTGTTGAGAGAAATTATCTACGTTTGTTTTTGGCCCGAATTTAAATCATTTCAGTATGAATCAAAGGTTTTTTCTTGTTTTCTTCGAAATTTCATTACATTTTTTATTGGATTAGCAGAATATTTTTTCGACTTACATCCCGATTTTATTTTACGTTCGTCTCTTAATAATTAAATAAATAAGAAAATAAAATCACATTGATAAGACAGTTACGACATATTGCTATATAATTCAGGCATACTTAGCCTTGCGTCATTTGATATTTCGAGACAAGGGATTGCGAATACCACTTTTTTCGTGATCTGAGACACGTGATAGCATTTTGTTAAATAAAAAATTAACTAGTGAATATTTTTATTTACGAGGGTCGCGAAAATCCAAGAGATGGCGCTCGTAGAATCGGAAATGGTTTGTTTTTAGTAAGCATCATTATTCAGCAGATTGCTGTCAAAGTCTCAGGTAAATTAATTACATGGTTTCATGTTTATTATCGATTGAAGCAAGAAACTTTTGTTTATTTAGAAAAATGAAAAAAAAAAGAGTTTCGAGTGGTGATTAAACACTTATATTTAATAGGGTTAACACCGAAAGAGAACAAAGCTAAGTTGCATAAAGTTAATGGCATGTTTGCTCCTGTGTTTGCAACATTTAAACGTGGCCGTACATCCACAAAAGATGAACATCAAAGTGCGCAAAATAGTTGAGGCCATAGGCTTATTGCAAGGTACAGTGTTACAATTTTGCACAAAAAATTGGATGTGAAAAAAATGTCGGCAAGATGGGTGCCGCGTTTGCTCTCAGTGGAGAATAAACGCAATCGTGCGATTAACTCTGAGGGTGTTTTGGCGCTCTTTCGACGCATCCTGATGAGGTTCTGCATCGATACATAACTGTGGATAAAACATACTACTACACTCCAGAAACAAAGGAACAATCAAAACAGTAGGGTTTTGAAGGCGAACGGGCTCCGAAGAAGACGAACTCGCAGAAATCGGCCGGCAATGTTATGGTCACAGATTTTTGGGATGCATGTGGAATCATCTACACCGATTACTTGGATAAAGGAGAAACAATAACTTGAGAGTATTATGCGTCGTTATTACATTGGATGAGCGAAGAAATCAAGCAAAATCGTTCTCATATGAAAAACATCCTCCTCCACTACGACAATGCACGGGTGTATACCTGTACAGTCTCAATGGTCAATATCATGGAATTAAAGTTCAAATTGTTACAACATCCACCGTATTCACCGGATTTGCCTCCCAGTGACTTTTTTTTATTTCCTAACTTAAAAAAATGGCTCAGTAGACAACGGTTCACGTCAAACGAAGAGGTCAGGGCCCAAGCAAATGCCTATTTTGAGAACCTTGCGAAATCTTACGCTTGAAAAAGTGTATTGAGCTTAATGGAGATTATGATAAAAAATTAAAAAAAAATCTAAAGACTTATTGAACGACCCCCGTATAACTCTGCTTGATTATGCAATGATATTTGCTGATTATTTTTCCTGTTAAACCTCAAAATCGTCAAAAATCGAGTTATGTGGTTGCGTTAGAGTACACTCGATATCTATATAAATAAATACAGTAAGTAGCAGTGAGCTCTGTTAAATTATAGCAAATACCAGAGTATGACAAAGGTATTAATATTTTTGAGGTACTTAGTTATTCACTGTTATAAAATGTATACCATTATTAATCTTCGCAAATGCTGGTTAACGGTAATGTCGGATACCCCTAATGCCCCTGCAAACTTCCTAATGCTTCTTCGAGGATCTGCAGTCACAGATACTCTTAAAATGTCGGCGTCATTACCTTCAAAATCCATATTTCTCGCTTGGAACATTTTAAACTAGAGCTGTTTGATGCGGTACCCTCCTTAGTAAATCTCACGAGCGGCGGCAGTCGCTTTGAAGTAATTTTTATAATTAAAATAATTAATTAAATTTATTAATTTATCATTTACCAAATTATCCAACTTTTTCCTTTTATTAATTTTTAAGCGGTCTAAAAGATTTCATTTTTTCGATTTATTTTCATTATATATCAAAAACTAATAATTTTTAAAAATCAGGTAAATTGAACAAAATTAATTCTGATGCTACAAATAACTAATAATAATAGATTCGTCTATTTTTAACGATTACGAGAAACAACAATTAATAATGATGAATCCTCAGGCACAAAAATTATACTCGCTTATAAAATTACACAAAGATAATTACCCAATTAGACCAGTATTTTCATTTGTTACAGCTCCTTTAATCAAATTATCAAATAAGCTTATTAAAATTACTCAAAAAATCCAAACAAATTTCTTTCGATGTATAAAATGTATTCCCGAGTATACCACCAAACGAAGTAATAGAATTACACAAATTACTTCTTAAAAATAAAAATTAATTTCATAATGAAACAAGAAATTTTAGAGCGGCTGTCAATTACTTTGGATCATAATTAATTTGAATTTGATAATTCATTTTATGTTTTGAATGACAGTTTTATAATGAGGATCCCTTTAAGTCCGTTACTGGTGGAAATTTGTATTGACAACTTAGAAAATAAGATATATCAACATCAGTTGTTTAAATCATTACTTTACTGGTACTACAGATATGTTGATGACACTCTAATTTGTATTTTTTTTTGGGATTTTTTGCCACGATCTAAAACTCAAAAAATATAAAAAATATCTGTTCTTATGTAAATAAAGAATCACTGGGTGAAAAACAAAAAACCAAACGGAGACAAATTTCTCAGTGATTCTTTTTTGTAATAAATTTGCCTAACGAACAAAATTTTAAAAATATAAAAATGTTCTCTCCTCCTGTTTTCGAAACAAAACTAAAACATAAATTATATTAATTTCTGTATATAATGGAAAGATAAGAAGTAAATATATTTTTTGTGTATGTCAATGATACTTACATTGACAATAATAGTTTTTAATGACAGTGACATACTAGCAAAAAAATATATAGCTGAGGTTTTCTGTATGATTGTTTACTATACTGATTGTGTATTGGAATACTTAAATGTTTTTAATTGTATTCTTTAGAATCGGAAACCATATTGAATTAAAATCTACCGAAGGCATAGCAATACAATTATTTTTATTTAAATTAATTATAGCGGTTTCTTTTAATCTTCTGCATTTTGTTACCGATTCTTTTAATACCGTTTTGAAATTATTCAAGTTGATTTTCTAGAAATTTAGATTGTTATTAAATTTATTCTTGAAATTCTAGATTTATTAAAATTGCCCTTTCTAAGAGGGTTTTTATGTTCTTATATTCTAACATCTAACGGTCTACATGTCTCACCTATATAAAATTTACCACATTCGCAGGGAATTTTATAAACTACATTTTTGGTATTCTGTTGTGTGTTGTTTGGTTTGGTTTTTGTTAATATAGATCTAAGAGTATTTTTTGTTTTAAATGTCGTTCTTATGTTGTATTTATTTCTTACTCTTTTAATTGTGTTAGAAATACCGCTGATGTAAGGGATGGTGGGGTTAATTGTTTGAGAGTTATTATTATTGTTGTTAATAACTAAACGAGTATTATTATTAAAGGTTTGTATTTTTTTTACAACATAAAATTTTGTTCGTTAGGCAAATTTATTACATAAAAGAATCACTGAGGAATTCGTCTCTGTTTGTTTTTTTGGTTTTTTACCCAGGAATTTTTTATTTACATAAGAACAGATATTTTTGATATTTTTTGAGTTTTAGATAGTGGCGAAAAACCCAAAAAAAAGAAAAAATATATGAATACGCCACGATCATTCAGACATTATTCTAATTTGTTTTACAGATTCTGATAGACAATTAAATCAATTCTTAACTTACATAAATCCTTTACATAACAACATTAAATTAACAGTTGAAGAAGAGCAACATAATAGTATTAACTTTTTAGACGTAACAATTATTAGAAAAGAAAATAAACATGATTTTACAATTTTTCAAAAACCATCATATACAGATTTAGTTATACAAATAAATCTTGTCATCCATATTGACAAAAGATTCAAGCAGTTAACTCATTTATATAGATTATAGATTTATATTTTATAGATTATAAAATATCCCTATGTCAATAGATAACTATAATAAAGAATAGAATGTCATCAAACAGATCGCAGTAAATAACGGATACAACCCAAACATTATAAATAAAATAATTAATAAAAAAAGTTGTATTAAAACCATTAATTTACAATATCCTATCAATAATATTAAGAATGTAGCGTATATAACAATTATTTATAGAAGAAAAGTTGCCAAATTAGTTTCTAAACATTTATCCAAAACAAATGATACAAATATTGCTGTCAAAACAAACAATAGTACTGTTTGTAAGTCATTGTATTGTAAGTCAAATAAATAAACTCTATCAATCAGAAATTTATTTAATTGAGTGTGGGTGGTGTCCAAAATCCAGACTGGACAAACAGGGAAGGTCTTCCTCTTCTAAGCTCAATGAGCATAAAAAAGTTACACTAACAAATAACAACAAAACAATTCTCATTATGCTAACCACTTCATGTTAGAAAATCATACTATCAATGACAATTTTGAAATGTTACATAATGAAAAAAAAATCTAAAAAATTTAATCTTTTTGAAAGCTTAGAAATTAATAAAAGAAAAAATTTGGATATTTTTCTGAATGAGCAGCTAGACTTAAATGGTTCAACCTTATTAAACTTATATTGCCCTCCTAGACGTGGAAAAAATGGTTTTCCCACTATCATCTTTTATGGTATTATTAAATTGATGGACAGTTTAAGTTGCAATTATTTTTCTTACTGTTAGTTTAACATAGTTTGTATTTGAAAAAAGCACTGTGTGTCAAAACAATTATTATATATACAATTTTAAAGATAGTGGAAATTTTAGATATTATTCTTTGCTTGTTTATTTAAAATGAATTTCTATCAAATATCGACTGCCTCAGTGAAATTTTGATTTTTTTAATCTTTTAGAGGAGCCGCGTTAGCTGTGATGTCTAAGGCGTCAGCCTTACAACACGGCAGTCAATGTGGAGCAGGTTCGATTCCCGTACTAGGCAAAAAAGTTGTTCTAAAATTATTGGGAATGTTTCTAGGCAAGAGTGTTAAATCTGACAAGGAATCACCCCTTAGTTACGCCAGTTCTCGGTTGGGTAAGGCCGGATGCCTTCTGAAAAGTTTTCTACGTTGGTCACTCGCCAGTCGGTAGACTTCTCGAGATACTTTTGGTTAAGCACAAAACCAAAGTTTGATAGCCCGAGGGGAGTGCTGACCGGGGTTTTCAGTAGCTGATGATGTGATTCGGAACCCACGTTAAGCTGTAGGTCCAGTCGTTAATAGCCTTCTCAGTTGCTGATGCATCTCTAATCCCAAAACTTTACTTTTTAATGTTGTAGTGTACTCACCTTACTGGGCTAGCTTTTTATGTCGGGGCTGGGTACGTAGGTGAGAGCTTTAGGTCGTGAACAACGTTCAAATAAAATTATATGTAAATATTAACTAATGAACTAATTATAAAAAAAAATAAGAAAAGGGAAAAGAGATGCTTAGCAATAACTACGAGAAAATCAAAAGTTGGGCGCCAGTGGACGCCTATGCCAACCACAATAAGGAAATGATAATTCTCTAACTACTTATCCACGGTACTACAGCCTTCAGGTATCGGATGTTCGGTTCGGCTAATACGGCAACGGTAATGATGTAATGATAGAATGATGTATGGTACAATGGTACAGCAAGTTATGTTCGATCGTCACAACTGGTGACGTAACTGGTAACGTACGGAATCAGTACAGTATGCTTAGTGGTGTGTCGTGGTTGCGATGGAGGTTGTAGTAGACCCTAAATATAATGACAGAAGGAATCACAAAAGTGTCTTAAGACTCGGAAAACTCATCGTGGTTGTCGATATTAAGGGCCAGGAGAACACGCCACGCTGCAGATCGGCGGCAGACAGATTCTCTAATGCCGGGTTAATTCACGGAACCAGCGCTGGTCGTACCAAGCGGGACGGTAATACAAGGGACTTTAGAAGGGATAGGGATGGCGGGATCTACACCATGGACGGCGTGTTTCCGGAGACAGATAAGAGAGGTCACCGCCCATACGGATGCAAGCAGAAAATCTGTGACGCTCGCCAAAGATCGGGGTTGGACAAATACGAAGGAGGATGAGGGCGCATATGTAACAGGTGGGAAAAACCAAACGTTACAATGTCCTAGTTATTATCTAGTCATGAATCACTCAATACATATCCCCCCCCCCCCCCCCCAATAATCAGCTACACATTTTTCTTTGCACATTGAATATTATAATCACGATTGACCTGGATTTATTTATTATTTTCTAGTTACATTTCCAGTAGTAATATCCATTTTCTGGCAGCCGCAATGATTTATTAGAAAGCAGACATAATTAATAAAAATAAATTAAAAGCAAACGTATAAATAATAAATATTGAAACGAAAAAGTTCATTAAAAAGTTCAATTTACATCTCTGATCTTTGCCTTGTATATGATTTCTCCTTTTCCTACTTCTACAATACAACAATATTAGTATAAAAGATTATTTACCTGATTTACCTTGTATCTTCCCGTTATGTTAACAATACAATTAAAGACAGCTTCTCTACCTGCAGTCACAGTAATGTTTCCGATCGATAAGGTGGCATTGGGCCGGTTGGAGATCATCCAATCCACTGAAAAAAGAAAATAGAGAATAATAATATAATGTTGCACTTGATGGAGACTCATTCGATAGTTTCCGTATTGTTTTTATTTTGCCGAAGGGCTTCACTCCGGTTTTCGATCGGACGGAAAACTTTATTTTATTTTTTCGAGAGGCAAATAAGCTTCGAAACCGACGGTATTGTGCCGATGGATGGTATTGTAAAAGAACTGCAACTTTCAAAGTAAACGTAGGAGCGAAGATAATCATACTTTTCCTTTATCGACATTTTGTTTTTTCTGCATTAACACTTATTTAATGTAACTCAAACTATAGATGAAAACGGGGTTGAGAAAAAATTAATTATCCATTATTTTATATATATATATATATATATATATATATATATATATATATATATATATATATATATATATATATATATATATATATATATTATATATTTATATATATATATATATATATATATATATATATATATATATATATATATATATATATATATATATATATATATATATATATATATATATATATATATATATATATACATTTATTTTATGTGAAATAACATTGAATGCCACGGCTACTTCTGACAAAGTGTATTCTGTCAATTTAATTTTCGATCACTTTTTCAAGCAATTGACATCGTACGGACAGTTGCTGACTGTCCGTGTTATGTTGGCATCCAAGGCGTCAATAGTTACTGGTTTATCAAACTTATAAATAATCATTGATCATCGCTCTGTAATGATCTCCATTAACGGTAACGTGCTTTGCTTTCCAGCTTGATTTTTTAAAAAATACGACCCAACGGTACCACCGGCGTACAATCTGCACCATACGGTGTATTTTTCTGGACACAGCGGTAACTGTTATAATGTAACTGGATAATTTACGGAATGTTTTCACTCCAAATGCGGCAATTTTGTTTATTAACGTAACCATTTAGCGAAAAATAAACATCGTCGCTAAACAAAATGTTATGGATAAATTCTGGATCAAGTTGCAACTGATGGTATTGCGCAAATGATGGTATTGCGGGTTAAGTTCTTGGACAAGCTGGATCTTGTAAGGTACCAGACCAAAATCTTTACGCAAAATTTCTCACGTAGTCGAATAATAAAGCCCAACTTCTTGCGAGTGGCGATAAATTAACAAATTCGGTATTCGATATCGAATCGATAAACTCGATTCGATATTTTCTTTGGAACGCACAGTTTTTTTTCTTGTTTTTGTTTTAATATAGAGTAGCGAATAAATTGCTTGGTTAAGTAATTATGTATTTTTCAAATTCATTCAAATTCACTTTTTTTGTGGCATATTTTAAATCCATGTCTAACTTGATTTTTTTTTAATAGCAACAATACTTGAATTATTGATGGATATGCTATCCGTTACCTTGTGATAGTTCATTTTTAAACCGAATGGAGCAATTTTTACTACATTGCTACATTACTATGTTACTCGATGTTCATGTACAAAATTTCATTAAGAAATCTCAAAGCGTTCTCAAGATATTTGACCATTTCCACACAAAATAGCGATCCTGTGTAAGCAATTGTTAGAAGTGCAATTTAAATAATAATTTCACTCATTAAAATTTAAACTAAGTTAATTAAGTGATTCAAAATCAGAAATTGTACAATGATGCAATACTCTTCATGATACTTGCCGACCAACCTACTAAAAGAGTTTCTAAAATATCTTGATTACCTTTTTGTTTATTCGATTCATAATTATTTGTTAATTTTATAAACTGGTTTTTAAGATATGAGTATTAACAATAATTTTAAACAAGCTCTCCGAGGATACTTTGAAAAAGAAGAATATTTTGTCATATTCATAAAGTTTCTAAAATTGACTAAGAAGGAATTATATCTCACCTAGAGTTGCATTATCAACTAATGGTATTATTGAATTAATTAGAGATTATAGGTTTTACCGAGATAGAAGCAAAGAATTTTGTACATGATGCGGTCTCATTCCAGAGTTTCGACTTTGTTTTTATTTTGCCGGAGGGCTTTTTTCCACTTTTCGATCACTCGAAAAACTTTCTTTTATTTTTCCGAGAAGGGAATAAGTTTCGGAACCGGTAATATTATGCCAATGGATGGTGATGTAACAAACCAACTACTTTTAGAACGAGCATTAGGCTATTGATGATTATTCTTTTGTTTTCTGGGTTTTAATAGATTTAATATAATAATGGATTAAAATTTTATATAATGATATTTTTAACTTTGTAATTCAAATTATTATGGATACAATATATATATATATATATATATATATATATATATATATATATATAATAACAGATTTCCTGTAGAAAATCATTACAGTCATTCAGTATGTGTTCCATCATGGACAAATACTAATCGTAGACTAATATCCACAATAAACTATAGATGAAAATATGAGTAGGTGTGCTCTAGAATCCCATGAGAATAGACAGAAACCTAGTCAACTATTATTGCCGGACTTATTTAATGACTACTAATGTATTGAGCGATACAGCTTTTACAACAACATTGGAAGAAAATTAATTTATAACCTAACAAAGGCCAAGGACATATTGCTAAAAGAGCTCAAGATGCGGTCTGCAGATTCCATCTCAATATAAACAATTATGGTCTCTACTTCATCACATTGCTTTACACTAAAAAACAAAAAGTATTCAAGGAGAACGGAAAAATCATACCGTAATTTTTCAATTTCGATATATTTTTTCTTCGGAGTATTGGCCAATTGCGCCAATAACGATACACAGTTTACACCATTGGTATTTATATAATAAAAAAGTGAGTTATAACTATGAATATGAACTTAGGTTGCAGAAGTTATAAATTCGAAGAAGTGAAAACATTTAAATACCTGGGAGTTATAATCGATATAAAAAATGGAGGACTTAACAAAGACGAAAATATATAGAAATGAGCATTCCACAGCAACAAAAAAATGAGTGAAAGACAAAAGACTGAGCAAAAAGTATAACCTAAAAATACATAAGACAATATTAAATCAAATGTCGCAGAAACTATAACACTCGCGGTAAAAGGAGCAGACAAATTAAATATTTTTGAACGCAAAATAATAAGAACAATAATGGAAGCAAATAAAGTGAGGAAAAAAGTAGGAGTTAAAACCCTCCTGAACTTTGAACTTGATAAGCCATTAAGAAAGAGAAACATAGTGAGAACAATTAAACCACAAAGAATAAAATGGTACGAACATATAATAAGAATAGAAAATAATACAGCAATAAGGGAGATAACAACATGGAAACCAGTACAGAACAGACTAAGAGGGAGACCCAGAGTCAGATAGAAACATTAGGAGGAAAAAAACTTAAGTACACTGAATGTAGAGATATGGTGAGAATAGATCGCAGGTAGGAGAAGATGGAGGGAAATAGTTGAAAAAGTAAAAACCACCAATAAGCATGAGAAAGATAAGAAGAAATTTCAACCGATCTACCACACTAAAAGGATTTGAAGACTTTCTTATATATGAAACAGCTAAAATTTCACTAAGAAATGTATTAGGGTATATAATATAATGGAGGAAATAAAAATCAGTGGTACATACTTAAGCCATCTTAAATTCGCAGATGCTATCCTCCTCATTTCACAAGACCCAGATGAGCTACAAAACACATACAAGAACTGCAAAGGTCGGAAAACCATTTAGCTTGAAAATAAACATGAAAAAGAGTTTGCTTATGTTCAATAAATTTGCTGGGTATAGAAGAATTTCTGTTTAGGGAGGCATTTGGATATTATGGATCACTAGATTTATTTTGAGCAGAGGCCGTTAATGAAGGGTGATACCGCCCTTTTTGCAGCATTTTGGCAGGCTCGACATATTGTTAAGCTCCAAAAAACTCCCACTTTGTATGAAGAGAAACATATTTGATCAGTGCGTCCTATCCGTAATAACATACGGAAGTAAAACATGGACACTCACATTAGAATCAGTTCAAAAACTTCGCGTGACATACAAGGAAATAGAAAGGTGTATGCTTGGCAATACAAAGCGGAACATAAAGACTGTCACATAGATCCGAGAACAAACGAAAGTCAAAAAGAAATAACATAATTGAAACAGTAAAGGAACTGAAATGGAGATGGACAGGCCATATAACAAAGAGATGTGACGATAGATAGACCTAAGAAACTCCTGGATGAATACCGATGGATCATAAACGTACACTACGAAGACCAAAAACACGATGTATTGATGCCATCATCAAGTATACTGGAACCGATTGGCAGAGGACAACTCAGAACAGCGCGATTTAGAAGCATGCTGAAGAAGCCTTCCTCCTGCAATGGATGTACAATGACTGAGTGATGATGATGGCAAAAATTCGGCCAAATTTAAAACAGAAAATTATCGTTAACAAAACCAGGCACGGGCGTAGCCAGGATTTAGTTTTGGAGGGGGGGGGGGGGGAAGGGGTGTTAGTTTGAAGTAAATAAAACAACAAAAATATACTTACATGAAATTTAATATCTATATATTCATCGGAAAAATGACGACATATTTATAAAATTTTTAACTTTAAATAAAATGGTTAAATTAATTTCGTTCCTCTGCGCTAAATCCATTAAAGAAGAAATATTCGGCTTTTTCTTTTAAATATATCCACTACTTCATCTGCATGAATTTCTATTCCATAGTGAATGTTCATGAGAGCCAAACCATTAAGTCTGTTTTGACTTGTACTGTTTCGTAAATAGTTTTTCAGTCTCCTTAGGCTCGAGAAAGACCTTTCTGGGGTGGCAGTGGATACAGGAATGGTAGCCAAGATTTGTAGTAATGCGTAAATATTATGATAAATGTTTTTATCGCACATATCTAGGCATTCCAAACTAGATTTCGGGGTAGGCAAGATACTTGTCATCACTGTTTTCCATACTTCAAGTTCTGCTTTAACCACTGATATGTTGCTTTCGGGAAGCAGTGACGAGTACATGGAAATTGCTTCTTCAATTTCAGAACTGGCAGTAAAATTTGAAGATAGCACACCAGATAATGCTGATACTACTTTACGATGTTTGGTAAACCTTTCAACCAATTGTTGAATTGTATGATCAAGAAATGGAATGAACAAATTAATTTTGTAATACGTGCATACATCCAAAGCAGGAATGTGCGGTCTATTTAATTGTCTTCCGACGACGCGTGGCATTCGCAGTATACCACCATTTTCTTCCAGTAAAACCTTTGCGTCTTCATAGAGTTGAAGATATTCGACCTCAGTGTTGTTTCTCAGGAGTTGTAAGACATTAATAACATCATCTACATGTTTGAATGCCGTGATAAGATCGATGTCAATTGTCTGTAATTGTTTTGATAGCGACAATGTATAGCTCATAACTTTTTGAAGAATCACTAAACACATCACAAAATCCGAAGATCGAAGCGTACTTTGTAATTGGGCGGCTTGTTGCGATGTTTCCTTATTGTGATTAAATTGGAGTTCTTCGAGAGCATTCACAATCGCTGAATAAATTTCCCTGAATTTTATAATAGCTTCATGTTTGTGGACCCACCGTATTTCACACATTGAGAGCAAGCTTTTTTGGTTACCGACGGGTAGTAGCTCTTGAATTTTTTTCTTTCAACAAAGCAGTGCGTTGAGCAGAATGTCGAAAGTAGAAACCAACAGACTGCACAATCCCAATGCAATTTCGGACATTTGCTAATGAACATGAATCAGCAATAGCAAGGTTGAGAGAGTGTGCACTACAGTGTACATAAAGAGCAAGAGGACATTCTTGGCGAACATAAGCTTGGGCACCGTCCAAATACCCACTCATAGCTGCAGCCCCATCGTAACCTTGACCAACCACAGAAGAACATTCAAGTCCATGCTTTTTCAGACCTGTAATAATAAGATTTGCGAGACCGGATCCTGAAACATCGACCGTTGGAATGTACTCAAGGAACATCTCTTTAAGTATATGGTGTTTATTATCTGTAAAATCAACATATCGAAGACATAACGAGACTTGTTCTACACGACCGATGTCGGTGGTTTCGTCAGCCAGAATCGCAAATAGTTTGGCTTTCTTTACTTCTTCAATTATTTTATGTTCAATTAATTCACCACAAATGTCAATTATTTCGTTTTGGATCTGAGGGCTTGTGTACAGGGCATTCTTCTGTGAAGTATTCAAATGCTCAGCCAGATCTTTATCTCTAGACTCAGCCGCAAACCGCAACAGGGCTCTAAAATTACCATCATTCTATAGTAGTTGTTCAGGTTCTGGTGATTCTGGTATAATTTGTATGCGCCCCGAATCGATTTTACCTCTCAAGGAGATGCCTTGTTTGCCGCAAAAAATTATTGCTTTTACGATAGGGATTAGTTTCTTTCGATTCTCCTCTTGTTGTCTCTTTCTTTCAGAAGACAGCTGTTCAGTGACCGAAAAAGCCTGCGAAGACATTACTTTTAGAAAGTTATCTGCCAATTCTGAATTTCGCTTGTGGTATACCGATTTCGCATGAGCTTCAAATATTTCTAGGGCATTTTTCCACTTACAAAAAGGTTCGGTTACCAACTGGCCGATACTTTGATGACCGCCTTTACCTTCATCAAGCGAACGTCCCATTACCACGCAAACTCTGCAGTATACTCCACTTTTATATTCCGAATATGACAACCAGGGGAATCTCTCCAACAATTTCAATTGAAAGCGCAAGTTTCGTTTTGTGGAAATAGGAAACTTATAATCTCTGGGTGGGTTCCATGGCGTTTTTAAAATTTGGACTTTAAAATATTCATCCAAGATTTTTTCTTGATTCGCGTAAAAACCAACATCCAACTTAGCTACAGTTCTAAAAGATGAGGTAACAGGCAAGCTGGCCTATTGCAGACTAGATGTAGATTCGGCAGTTGGAGGTATCGAACTGGGCACCAGCGACATGGCATCGATTTCGACATTCGGTATTGTGATTGAGGTCGAGGTCGAGGGCCCGCTTGTCATCACAGTCTTCTTATCAGCATGCAAGGTAGCTGAAGCTTTGATAGCTAAATCCAAATTTGTTTCTTTATTAGAAACCCCTTGACTACAGCACTTTTTCCAGTAGTCCATACCTTTAAGTTTATCACCCTTCCTTTTTTCCCCTCCATTTTACGACAGTAATAATGATTCACGTATCTATCCTTAACAAGGTCACCGAATAATACTGCACTAAAATTACTCACTTACACGGTACACTTAATTCTCTTCACTATTTGTTCACCACTTTTCACTTATATTCTGCCGTAAGCGCGGTCACACCCCGCTTATATAGCAGCCCAGTAGTAGCCGTCCAGAAACTAACACAAACTTCCACAAAGCTCCGCTCATTCCGACCAAGGGGCGTGGCGAATAATCGAGAAACAACGCAAAGTTTCCATACGATACAAAATAGTTCGACTACTCGACAAGAGATGGCGTTACTGTGCGCAACGTCCACTAGTTCGGATCTTCTGAGCCGATAGGATCGTCCACTAGTTCGGAACTGTCTTCACTCCTCATATTTTTTCGGTATAATATTAGGTAATATTTGGCTTATTTCGTGGGGGTGGGTTTGAACCCCCAAAACCCCCCCTTGGCTACGCCCGTGAAACCAAATTACTACCAAATTATACAGTTGGATCAAAGCATAATAATTGAAGATAACGATATAAAGTTTGTGCAGAATCTAAATATTTGGTGACCATTATTAGCAACAAAAGAGAATGAACATAAATTAGACTAGAACCTAACAAACCAACCAAGCCAACGGAGCCTACTGCTCTTTGCTTTCACTTTCAGATCAAGAGACGTCCATTTGAACAAGAAACTACGGATTTTTAGAACCATCCTAAAACTAATTCAAACCAATGCTTGTGAAATATGCAATATGAAATATGAAATATGCATGAAATATACATGCAATGCATGTGAAATATGCTTGTGAAATATGCATGCACAAGATCTACTGGACAACGTCCGAATATTTAATCGGAATTTTCTCAGAATAGTGCTGGACTCAAAGAATAATAATGGATAATAGAGGATTGGATACAATTTTAAGCTGTATTAAATATTCGTAGATCAACCCATCCGTATCCCTTTAAGTTTAAATTCTACAGTAGGCGTTGCACGTATGTGAGATAGACGACTAAAAAAACGTAGGAAAATCCTTAAACGGCAAAATGATTAAAACAATATCAAAAGGAGACCTTGAAAAAAGGTCAAAAGACGAGGTCACATAAGGTCCAAGAAAATCTATTGGGAAATACGATGGATAAATGATGATGAAGTTTAGAGCACATCAGAGTCCAACCTCGAGCCATCACACCAGAAGGAGAAAAAGACAGACATATACAGGGTGCAAAAAAAAGTACTTTCACAAATTTTTATAAAAGCGGTTCTTTACAGTTTTTTTAACAAAAATTTTCTTAAATATGTATCCAAAATGTAAGAATTTCCGCAGAAAACAGATCTTAAAACATGTTCAACTTTCTTAACAATAGCAAAGTCTATTTTCGTCTTGTTTATTTCGATACATCGGAATTCGTTCATTCGCCCCTTAAAGTATTATTTCAAAATAAAATATAATATTTATATAGACATATATTCTACATATTTCAGCATAAATTTGGTTTGTTTTGTTACAAAAAAAACTTATACATTATTGTCGTTTAAGGTCAAAGTTAAAAATATTAATTTTTCATACCATAACACGTTTTAAACGATTCACGACACATAAAGAAACACAATTATTTGTTTTATTAAATTTACTGTTCATTTCTACCATCCCAATGCTGGTGAAAGAAGCTTTGTCTGTTGATAAAAGATTGAACAAAAAATTTGGATTCCTTTGGATTTGGCCAATAAACAATTTACAGAGTTTTTGCCTGTATGCAAAGGATAAGAGTGTTTGTACCCTTTATACTCAATAATGTTAGAATAATTACTCTTTTAGTATTCTGTTGTCAAGCAACACTTGTATTTGTAGTAGAATCCTCTTCAACGCGATAAAAAAATTTCTTCTTCGACTTCAGGGCCGATTTCTTAGTGCCGCCCACATTTTTGAACTCTTTGGAAAACCTGGACAAATGTGTGTCGAGCTGGAAGTGGCCTATGTTGGTATCTTTGCCCGAAAATGCGCCTAACCTTTTCGAAATTTTGGAAAGCCTCTTCGTAAATATAAAGCATATCGTGATATTCGCATACAGAATACATTTTTTGTTTTAAATGGAACTTAAATGCACGCACTGACACACTGGAATAACTTTGGTCGCTATGTTCATATAAAATTATTTTCAGTTGGTTGCATCGTTGCCATATCGATATTACGTAAAATAAGGAACTTTTTTCTTTAAAATAATGTGAAGAATCGTGAAATTTACGAAAGTATTTTGCCCTACACACTGTATATGTAAATCTCAAGAAATGAAATAATTTTAAAAACTGGCATAAAATATTTGTAAGATTTTAAAACAAATACAACTGAATTGACACAGAAGTAATATGAAATATTTAATGAAAACAACATGTATGTATCTTTCTTTTTATTTTAGTTCATTAACTAAAAACAAAATAAGGTATTAATGATGGTGATGTTTCATTATGGATAATGTAAAACAAGATCAATTGAAAATTACCCAACCAACTTAAAAAAAAAACAACATTATTGCACCTGCTGCGGTCTCACTCATCAGTTTTCGCACTACTTTTATTTTGTAACTCAGCTTTACTCCAGTTTACGATCAGGCGGAAAACTTTTATTTTATTTTATTTTTCTGAGAAGCAAATAAGTTTCCAAACGAGTTGTATAATGCCGGTAGATGGTGGTATAAACGAACAACTAGTTTTAGAGTGAACATAATGATTCCATTTTACTTTTACCTTATTTTCCTTTTTATGAAAATGTTTTTTAATAATGTATGTGCATCCGAATTAAATCAATTTATGAAACTGTAATTCTAAATAATCTGGCTATAGAAAAAGATGACTACAATAAAATGAAATACATGACTTTATTTGTCTACAGTTTTCATTACCTTCTATATCAGTCAATTTGTTTTAATGTAGATTTATTGTGAGTCAATTCAACGATAAAACTGATGCTGATGATGCGATACTGATGCTGTATTTTAAAACATGGTCTCGTTTCATAGCCAATATCAACGTCAATTTTGGGAATAACAGAAATATGAATAGGTATTAGGACGTTTTCGTTTAACTTGAATTGCTATTTATGGATCTGTTCGCATTGCCTTCGCAACCATCATGAAATATTTCTAACCACTTAAAACATTTTTGTTTCATGGTGTATTATTATTATTATTATTCGGCGCTGCACATCTTGGTGTGCCCTTCCCTTTTGGTACCCTTGTACCATTAAGATATTATATTATTTATTATATATTATATATTATATATTATATATTATATATTATATATTATATATTATATATTATATATTATATATTATATATTATATATTATATATTATATATATATATATATATATATATATATATATATATATATATATATATATATATATATATATATATATATATATATATATAATTAATCACGGCCCTACGCGAAGTAGAGTTAGAGGTGTTTATAGTTGTTAGCCATCCTTTCCGCCCATACTTATTTCATTCTTTCACTATAAGCTTTTTTCCTTTCGTCAGACCAAGTTGTTCCAGCCTTCCTACATTTTTCTCTCTGCCAACATCCCAAACGTTAAAATTGCGTCTGAAACTGTTTCTATCCTGAATTTCACCTTGTGTAATATTTGCTTCTCTTAGATCCTCTTTAATTGCAGCAATCCATTTAATTGTTTCTATTTTAGCTCTACTCCCATTTTCATAAAATTTAACTATTTCTCTAGTTAGTCTACTCGAATTCATCCGTTTTATGTGTCCGAAAAACTTAAGTCTTCTTTTTCTCATATAGCTATGTATATCTGTGTATTGTTGGTATATACCAAAGTTGGTATGTTTCTTATAATTTTTCTTTCTTTCTTTTCAATCTCCCCGATGTGCTTCTTAAATATATATTTATGCATTTAAATATATGTTAAAATATGCATTTTGTGTTGTAAATATATAGTGTAAATCTGAATGCAGTTTCCATTTTTTGACATCTACCCTTATTGGCCGTTTTTTCCAACCGGTTTTCCATGATTTTTCGCCCTAATGTTACCATATTTTAGAAATGATGGACTTAGTCTGTTGCAGGTCATATATTGTGTCTTTTCAAAGGAAATTTGGAGTCCTACATTGTCTGCTGTTTCTTTTAGGATTTTAATTTGTTTTATTGTAGCAAACGCCAGACAATCTATTTTGATGTTGGTTCTCCCCACTTTAATGGGCTGATCAATATACAACAATGGGCTGTTTTTTACACCCCACTCCTTTATTACTTTTTCTAGAACACAGTTAAATAAAAGTAATGAGAGTCCATTCTCCTGTCTCACTCCAGTTTTTATTTCAAAAGGCTACTCTGAGATGTCACCCATATATTTAACTTTTGACTTTGTATTAGTTAGTGTTGCTTTAATTATTTCCAGTGTTTTCAGATCTAGTCCTTGTTCTTTCAAGATTTGGAATAAAGATTCACGGTAAATAGAATCATATGCTTTTTTGAAATCCACAAATGTACAAACGAGATGTTTATTGAATAGTTTTTGATGTCTTAAGATCAACTTTAAATTCAGGATCTGTTCCGAGCAGGATCTGTCCGGTCGAAAACCTGCTTGATATTCACCAATTTTAGGTTTTAACTGTCCCTGTGCTCTGTCTAGTATACATGGAGATAGAATTTTGTAACAAACTGGGAGAAGAGATATCTCTCTGCAGTTGTTTACATCCATTCTATCTCGTTTCTTATGTTGTGAATGGATTAGAGCATCTTTCCAATCGTCCGGAATCCGTTCTGTTCGCCAAACTTCTTGTAGAATTTTGGTTATTTACTTAATTGTACCTGAGCCACCAGATTTTAAAAGTTCAGCAGTGATTCCATGTTCACTAGAAGCCTTGTTATTTTTATTTTTAAGTTGTTTAATTTACCTAATTATTTCATCTTCATTCGATGGTAATGAATCTGGGTTTGTTTATTTAGGGTTTAGCGTTGGTAATCTGTTTAAGGGCTCAGGCTAATTTAGTAGTTGTTCAAAATATTTGGCAAGTTCTTTGCAGTTGTCTTGGTTATTTAGAGCTAATTGTCCGTTTTCCTTTCGGAAGCAAAGACGACTTCGGAGTTGATAGCCTGCTAATTTAGTTTTAAATGTTATGTAAAAATTTCGGGTGTATTTTTTGGAATTCTTTTTCTATTTTATTAAGTTGATTGTTTTTATATTTTCTTTTAGTTTGTCTAATTAGTTTTGATATTTCTTTTCTTACTTCCAAAAACATGTTATATTTTATTTTTGTTTTTTGACTGTTCCACTCTTTAAATGCTTTGTTTCGGGTTAATACTTCTTGCTCGCAAAATTCATCCCACCGCGGATGTTTTCTGCGTTTTTTTTAAGGGGACCAACTTGAGGGCTGTTTTAATAATTTTTTGTGTCTCAGTTCTTACCAGTTCTGTGTTGGTTGTGTATCAAGTTCTTCTGTTAGGGTTGGTTTTATTTTCGTAGGGTCGAACTTTGGGATTAGTAGTCCCTTTTGAATAGGATTTCGAGGTTTTAAGCTAAGTTTGATTCTAGTCAAGTAGTGATCCATTTCTATGTTAGCTCCTTTCCTAACTTGAACATTCCAAATCTCTTTATAACATTTCAATTCATTGTGGTCAATGGGTCAATTTGAAATTCACCCATGTAGGTGTTTGGGCATCTTCAGGTCTTTGGTTTTGTTATTTTTTTCTTAAAATGGGTAGACATTATTTTTAGATTAAACTGCGAACATAGTTCAACCAATCTTCTGTCATTATGGTTAGTCCATTTATGAGCGACAAATTCCCGACTGTTTTTTGTACCTTCTTTCTTTCCCTCGTCGAAATCACCCAATAGGATTTTTACATGGTTAGAAATAATTTTAGAAAGTCTTTTCCAAAATTTTCCAGGACTTAGTTATTATTTTAGGATTAGATTTATTTTCTTCGTTAACTGGGAAGTGTGCATTAATTAATGTATAGTTTTTGTTAAAATAGTGTCATAAGTCGACTATTTACTGGCTGGACACACATATATATATATATATATATATATATATATATATATATATATATATATATATATATATATATATATATATATATATATATATATATATATATATATATATATATATATATATATATATATATTCATATATATATATATATATATATATATATATATATATATATATATATATATATATATATATATATATATATATCTGTATATAATGGAATATCTCGAAGACCCAAGGCTAAGAACCAAGGAATACAGGTTATTCTCGAAAAGATACAAATGGCATTAATAGAACATGCAGAATAGTACACATGCCAGTTGAATTATTAAAGGCTGGATGTCACTTCTGCTACAACGAATATTATGTTTGCTAATAATTATTGTCGTCAGATGAAACTATCAGAAGAGTAAAAGAAGACGCAACTAGTATAGATCTAAGAGAAACAGGGCAGATCCAAATTGTTAAAGCGGTTTAACAGATATTTACACTTCAGCAGATTAATTAGAAAACAAGTTTGCGACCAGATCCGCAAAAATGTAGACGAAAAAAATAGCAAACATCAAAGCAGTTTTGGTGCCAGGTAAATTATGCACTCATAATATGTTTATCTTGAAGCAAGTAATAGAGAAGAAATAGCCAAAGTAACCTCAACAGTAACCTCAACACTGCATCAAAAGTTGTCTAGTAGTAACAGTTTCCAAATTAATACTAGCAGCTATTTATCTGAGTCTATCAATATTTCATACAGACTAAAACAATACTATAGCTTGTCGCGGAATGTTCATGAACATTTCAAGAGACTCCATTTTGGAGACTCCTTAGGTTTGCTGATGATCAGGTCCTTATATTCAATACTCCTGATTTATGATCAGAAGATTTTATCACGAATATCACATACAGCGCATTAATGTAAACTTATTTAAAACTAAATTCCTCCAATGCTAATTGTGAAATTTATATTAACAACGTGGCGATAAAACAAGTAAAGAATATACTCTCTATTATAATAATACTACTCAGTGGCAATCATAACCTTTGGAGAAACGAAAATCAGAAAAAGAATACAACAAAGCCGCAAGATGATTATATGCCTTATTCCATTTTATTGGAATCCAGGAAAAGCAAGAAAAGCTTATATATGAGTCAGAAGAATGGACTCTTAATGTTGAAAATAAAACTTACCGCTGTCAAAACTTATTAACTGAGAATTAGACACATCGATCGAGCACTTCGACGAGATCTAGAGATAAACAATACAAACGAAAGAAATTAAAGTTACTATAGATGCTCGAGAAACGGTAATGGGGCCGAAGGAGAGAAGAGGTATAAAGTGGTTTAGTAAGGTACTATGAATTGAAAACCACATATAGCCAAAGAGAATCTGTGAATTGGAAAAACCACGATGAATCTGCAATAAAGACACCAGAGAATTCGAATGGAGGACAGAGATTTAGAGGAAGAAGACACCCTCAGTCGAGAGGTTTGGAGAAGGCCAGCGTGTGCGTCACAATAAAATACATTCAATTTAAATTTCATATTTAAATTCAAATTATTATAATTTATTAATATAATATTTTAATATATTACTAAATTAAATTAATAATTAATATAAATTAATTATTGAAAACTGCACAAAAGCTGAATTTCTTTGTATCATTATTAATAACATTAATTGTTTCCCATATTTCAATTAATACACATATAAATAAATCAAAGGTTTCACGTTTTGCAGAAATCTAACACATCGCGATACTCATGCCGAGTATCTCATCGAGTAGTGAAATCCAAATTATTATTTTTTATTATATTTATCATTTAGCCTGATATTTATCGCCTTTAAATATTATCTTTAAAAAAAACGAAAAATACTTATATATACTTTATATTGGAAATCGAAATAGGAAAGACTTTAGATAATTATGTGAATAGCTGGTACCGAGACACGTATGCAAAAGTGTATCGATTATCGCGGAGATTATTTTGAAAAACAATAAAATTATTTTTAGTGAAAAATATTTGTTTTTATTTACTACTAGCTATATCCGGTCACGCGTTGCTGTCGCTCAGTCTGGTTAATTAATTAAATCAAAATGAAAATAAATCGAAATCTATGAAAATTCAATTTAACAATGCAATCAGAAACATTAAAAATGTTAAGTGACAGCAACTGTCAAGAAGCACGCTGTCCAACATGAGCAATGTTTAACATTGCGTGTGTTGCTGTTACGTTCAACAGATGGCGTTCCCATTGCCATAAAATATTTAATATAGCGTGTGTTGCTTTTACGTCCAACAGAGGGCGCTGTTTTTTTTTTAAAAAAAACATGCTTTTACTTGTCATAGATGTGACATCTATATAATAGGTATATAAAAGCATGCATGTATTCGAATACAACGTTATGCCAAAATTTGAAAGCAATCGTAAAGAACTTTCGGAGATTTAAGATTTTGAACAAACGAACCTTCACAGTTTTACTTATATAGATAGATTAATTAATGAACTAATAAATTTTACATAATGCAATTGAAATAAATCTACTGTCAATAAAAATTAATATTTTTTGAAGACAAAGCTAAAAAAAATGTTTTTTTTTAATAAAATCATCGAAACGTTTTACTTTCGTTTTACCTGTTAAATATTATTCCACTCTCTGAGAGAGCCGCCAATGAACAAAATGGTTTCTGATGCTTCTATCGAAAGTTTTTCCTGTCTCAAAGTCAGCAGTTTGGTTTATTCACATACCCTTTGAAATAGTCGACTGCTTGATCAAAGCATCAACCACGATTTCGTTAAGTAAAAGTGACAGTTTGTTCAGCTATATCAGCGAATGTTATATAATACTAATAGAACACGCTAATATCGTGAGTTGATATGTGCTTTTCAATAGAAAGGCAAGTGTTTTAAATAGGGAATATAAAAGAATTGCACATAACACCAGATGCGTTTACCGCCATAAGCATTTCATAAATCATTCAATAAACTGCATAAGGTCGATCTTTTCATTCTGAACGTACAGTTAATAAAAATGTTCAATGATCTATAAGAAATTATTTAATTGATGGGATACAGTCCATTCACTTACAAAGAATTTCAATGCGTATCATTGTTGATTTAGTTAAGAAGATTTAGTTAGAAGTTAAGTGTTAACTATTAAAGTTAAGTATTTTTAATAGATGAAACTTTTTTAACTTTTATTATTATTCACGTATACCATACCATACCATGGTGGACCACGCGAAGTACAGTTAGAGGCGTTTGTTGCTGTTAGCCTTCCTTTGCGCCCATACTGATTTCATTCTTTCGCTATGAGCTTTTTTCCTTTCGTCAGACCAAGTTGTTCCAGTCTTTCTACATTTTTCTCTCTGGCCAACCTCCCAAACGTTAACCCTGTGTCTGAAACAGCCTCTATCCTGAATTTCACTTTGTGTAATATTTGCTGATCCTAGGTCCTCTTTAATCGATTCTATCTCCTCGATGTCTCTCTTTCTATTCAAAATGAGCGTTTCCGCCTCATATAGATATTCTGGCTTAATAACTGTGTTGTAAGTTTTGTATTTTTAGATATGTACTTTCCATCCCTCCCTCGAAATTGTTGCGTTAGCTGTATAAGTAAAGCCGTCCTGTTGGAACCATATCTCTTCTAGATCAATACCATTCAAATTCGTAATTAAATAATCATTGATAACACCTATGTAATGATTTCCATTAACAGTAACGTGCTTTCATTTTGTGCCAGCTTGATTTTTAAAGAAATACGACCCAATGATAACACCGGCGTACAACCCGCATCATTCGATGCATTTTTTGGATATAATGCAAATTGTTGGATGATTTGCGTATTATTTTCACTCTAAATGCAATGCATATGTACGTTCACCGAACGTACCACGCAAAGGATGGTCTTGTGGCTTCCGGCGAATGGCGACGAATTGATAAATTTGGATCTTCATTAACAATGTCAGCAACAGAAGAGATATTTTCTTCAGAATGCACAGTTTTTGTTTTGTTTATATTTGAATTTATTTGATAATTTGGGGAATACATCGCTCGGTTGAACGATTATGTGCACCATAAAAGTGACGAAGTGCTTTATAAGTTTGGCGCACAAAACACTGATTTTGATAATAAATGTCCAAAATTTGCAATTGTCCTTGATCTGATATTAAAGGTTCCATTATGATTTGCGAGACTATACTAAATAATTTTGATACTGGAGTCGCACAAACTCAGTTCGTTTAACAGCGAACCCTATCATAAGTTCGGACACACTAAAAAAATCACCCTTTAGGTATCCTTCTCCTGTAATATGTTCATTGTTAGAACAAAAGAGTAAAAATGTATATATTGATATCAATAGGAATATTTAAATTAAGTTACATATTATATAGAACGAGAGTAAGAGAATATATCATTTAATTGTTTATGAAACGTAATTCATCGAAAAATTAATACTATATAGGCTAGGTATTACAATATCTGTTTGTTCTGTATTAGTCTAAATAAACATATGTGCGTTCAAACTTACGAATATGCAATAAAGCTAATTGAAATATTTCATTTTATTAATAGATGTTATTTTTGATTCGGACATCAAAACATATTTGAATAATATTAACCAAATTCAAAATTCTCTGTCTGTATAATATCCAATTGGAACTTTTAATAAACAAGCAATCTACCATTAACATATTCATAACGTTTATTATTCCACGTTTATCATTCAAAGTTATTATTTATAATATATTATGTATGCGTAAATATAATGCGGCTATTTACCCATTCAAAAATGTAATTACTGATTAATAAATAAATAAATAAATAAAGAATTATATATATATATATACATATATATATATATATATATATATATATATATATATATATATATATATATATATATATATATATATATATATATATAATTATTTATTAATCAGTAATTAAATTATCATATATATAATAATGCAGGATGAAGGTATCTACAGCATGCTTCCAACTCTCGCGATCCTGTCCTGTTTGGGGCGATAAAGTGGTATCCGCTCTAAGGTTTCCTTGGACCATCTTGGGACGCCATCTTGGACCACCTTGAGACGCAATCGCCTCGCGGACCTGCTCAATTCCTTTCTTCTTCCAATAATGACACATACTTTCGTTTGTTGTCTGATCCATGTGCAGGCCTTTTTCCACTCCGTTCCCTTCTATACTACCCGCAGTTTTTAAACTAATTGCGATATAAGTGTCCAGATTTTCTTCCGTACATCATAACGAACAGAACGGTCTAATGAAAGCCTTTTCATTTCAGCCAAAATGGGATTTTTTTCTTAAACACCATATTGAACCTACCAAGGACCTGCCAGCCATATTTAACACGCCGTTCTATCTCTCGGGCAGCCTCGCCTCCCTTGAATTCCTATGCCCAAGATATTGAATATTGTTTGATATTAAATACAAATTTATTGAATATGACCTCACTTTTTTCAGGTTTATTTTCAAACCAAATAGTTTACCAATCCTTTGCAACATTTTGGTTAGTTACTTGACTAGGGGCGAGCCAAAATGGGCATTTTTGTTACTTGCTTAAATGGGGACGACCCCACACATCCCTTCCATTGAAGGGTATATGTTTCGTCTCTTGATGTTCAGATTTTTCAGAAGATCGATGGAGCTCGCCCCCACACTCAAGCAATTAACAAAAATAGTCATTTTGGCGGAGAGGCAGGCTGTTGTGTATTCCACATAGTTCCCAACGGTTTGGGTGTATAACACCTAGCTATGTTATCTCACTGGAAACAGTCCAAAGAAATCGAACACTGAAGTTTCTTTCAATTCGGTCACTTCTTCATGTTTGGAAAGAGAAAAATGTCATGGAGGTCAAGTCCGGAAAATAGGGTGGATGGGGCATCATTTCGTAAAGCAAAATAACCAATCTCTTTTAAATATACTCGATATTAAACCGATTCAAAAGAAAACTTATATTAAATCCTCTAACAGAATATGAAAGTTGCAACCTATCTCCCATAAGTTTGAGCCATCGAAATAGTTGTCTATGCAAATTTCCCAAATAAATATTAATTGGTTCTATAGTTCACAATCCTCTACCGACAAGTTATTCGATCTCTTGCTCGTGCTCGTGCTAGTCCTTCTTTGAAAAGAAAAAGCTCACAGAAGTGAAGCTTATTTCGCAGTTATTGAAGCTTTCGAAGTTATTGTTATTGAAAAAAGTACCGATAAACGAATTAAGTAAATGAAGTGGTATAAAGATTAAGAATAAGATTACTTCTAGTTCTAGTAGCATTTTCTATGTTTCTCTGAAAATATTTGTTTATTTTCAGTGAAAAAGACTGATTCTGTTTAGTGCATCTTGTCATGTAGTCAATCGAGTTTCACACAAGAGATATTACCTAGAAACTAGACCGAATGTGATCATAAAGTTAACTCAAAATTCAATTCTTCTATTGGAGCCTTCAGTGTAAAACACAAAACTCGAAGAGATTTACCACTAAACACCAAATTACTTTTTTAACTTCGCGGTGAGCGTTTTGCTAACCATGTTAGCATCGTCAGGAGATAATTTAATTTTAATCCAGATTAAATTAGCGAAACGGGCATCGAGAAGTTTAAAAAAGTGATTTGGTGTTTAGTGGTAAATCCCTTCGAGTTTAACTTAAAGTATTCAAAAATAAGAAAAGTTCATCCATGATCCATGAAAAAATTGCCCATTCCTTTAGCTACTACCCAAAACGTCAACCCGAACGTTCGAAAAGCAGCTCAAGGAATAACCAAGGGGACGATCATAAACGTCATATCATATACATCAGATACATATACAGCTGAATAATACAATGCAGCTCAGGCCATCATGTGCTCGTTCAACTCGAGAGCGACTAATGAGGCCAGAAATCGGTCTCGGAATAACTTTACTGACATTTTGAGTGGCAGCTGAAGAAATGGGAAATTTCAACATGGAGCACGGATGATTTTGGCTTGTATTTAAAAATTTTAATATCCTCTACGGGCCCACTATACATTATTTATGGCTAGTAAAGTGGTTTACTTCCGCAAAATCCACCAAACGCCCAGTCAATTTTCAGAAGAATATTTCTCATTTGAAGAATATATCTCATTTAATGACTGGGTTTATTTAAGACATTAAGATATCCATATTTCATCACGAGTCACAATTTAGGAATCATTAGACCTACCTACGTATTTGAAAGCATTAAATTAGAATTTTCCCTAAATCTTATAGCACCACTCAAAAGTGTATCTTAAATTTGCCAAAAGAGTTATGATATCGTGGATAATTGAGACATACTAAGTCTAGGCCTTCTCAAAATCATAGTTTCAAATGATACCGTAATATTAAAAAATATTTTTAATAAATTAAGGCTCATACACATATGTTATCAATATTAATATTATGCATAGGAATAATAACTTTAATAAAAACTTATTTAAATGCAAGTTTAATTTAAAAAACATTTTTCTTGAAATGTTGTATTGGAAATATTCTTGAAATAAAAATTGTTATTTACCTGAGTAAAATGAACAACCATTAAACAATTTAATAAGCATAAACTGATGCACATTGTAATTGACACATGATCATCGTAAATTACTACATTACAAACAGACTATGCCCTTTTGCAGCTGCAACTCTAGGATATTCTAATTCTCCGCATTGCATATAATTATAAATAAACAACAATCTCTATTAGACAGTGTTATTTATCTAGCTATAACTACGTAAGGTAAACTGATATTACGTCATATTTGTGATGCAGATTGTTATGCAACTGTTACAAGGAATTAATGGTTTATTTGGGGTGATACAAATCGAATCGCAGGATTTAAATTAAAAATAACTGTTTACTGTTTTATTGATTTTGATTGAAAAATAAAAATTATGTCGGATAAGTAACCAGCTCGACCTCGGCTATAAATCTTGATTTTTTTCACAAAAATCTCGTTTACTATCAACTGTTAGTGGATTCTGGCATAGACATTGTATTTCAGAAAATCCCACAAACAAAACTTGCTGGACAATTGATGATAACATTTCGAGATATTACACGACCAGGAAATGTTTAGTGCGACCAGTAAATCAATTATGTTGTGAGTTGCAAGTTGTGTTGCAGGTAGCGTCATCTTGCTGGAACCGCATTTGTCCAAGATCCATAATGTCTAGCTGATGACAAAAAAGCTTGGCGATCATGTTACGGTAACGTTCATCAATCATCCACAGTTACCGCATTTCGAGGCTGATTAAAAAAAAATCGACCTATCACGCCCTGCCTGCCCAAAATTCATACCATATAGCAATTAGTTTGAAGTTAATTTACTTCTAGTAGATTACCCACAGAATTTCTGAGCTCAAAATGCGACAATTTTATTGGTTTCAATCAAATTGAAAGTCCACATTAACATGATACTCTAAAAACCAACTGGTAAACTGTTAGCGATTAGGACAGTCAGAAAGCTTTAATTGAATGTGTCAGTTCAATTTGTATGAATAAAAATGACGAAAACTGGTGGAGGAAAGAAATACAATTCACATAGAATCCAGTTTCATAACATTTTTTGATGAATTTTTGGACAGATGACTGATTTTCTAAAAATTCCAAGTTTTCAAGCTGTCTCATTATAATTTTTACCGAATTTACAATACCGTTTTAACAATAATAACACTGTAACAAATTAGCGAAATTTAAATCCGGGATTTAATTCAAGCCACCCTTTATTGTCAGATTTCAGTATCAAAAGAAAATTCTCAAACATTAAAAAAGATATTGCGAAAGTAACACTAAAATAATCAGAATAAGACAAGTTTTGAGGACAGACTTAAATAGCGGAAACATGTCAAAGGCTATGAACACCAATGCATGTTCAACACCTATTCAGTTCAGTATTTATTCGGGATAGTTAAAATACTTGCACCGTGTCGGGTGTGGCTTGTACCTGGTGTGTTCTGGTGTTGTAGGGACGGTCCTTGGAGGAAGTGCGAATGGCTTTAGGCTAAATCCATAAATAATCATTGTAAATAATTATCCCGCAAATGAGAGGCTTTTACACCTGTATCTTCGGGCCTTGAGAATTGATCGAACAATAGGAACTTTTAATAGATACTGTTTATTAACCAAAAAAGTATGTTTAAAAAACATTTGTCATCATTTTGGATAACACGATGTTTTTCTTAGTCAGAGTAAGAGACATTTATGCATAATTCTTAATTATGTTTCACACTGCATAAATACAAACATGTAACTAACACCAGATCATCGAGGCTAATAAATCATATTTCCATCTTTTGCACTTACACAAACTTAGTATTGGTACTTTTTAATTTCGGGACATTTGTTAGAACAAGTCCACTTCGATTCGTCCATATTTGTGTAGACAGAAATTATTTATCTACACAAGCTGAATGTACAGCCGACAAACTAGATTACATATAACGTTTCTATGAGTTGTCAAGATTAACTTTTAACCTCATTTTTATATGTTTTGTGTTGATGTTATGCATATTTATTTATGCATTGTTTGTTTATGAAACCAAAATTTTTCCAAAATTTGCGACAGTAAGCAGGTTTTGGAAATTGTACTTTTAAACGTATCGTGGGCAGAGGATTTCAATGCAGGGGGATACTGACCCTGCAAATGTGGAAGGTAAGCATTTGACAGGTTCAAAGTGGTTTTTAAGAACAAATTTTGGTAAGTTCGTCCTGCATGTTATGACAAACTGAAGTGAAACCTGATCAGTTCAAAAACTTCGGGTTGCACAGAGAAAAATGTAAAGATGTATGCGTAATATTACAAGGCGAGACAGAAAGCCCTGCACATGGATCAGACAACAAAGGAAAATATGTAACATTAATGGAAGAGCAAACTAATTGAAATGATGGTAGGTAGGCCATATAGCAAGGCGATGTGACAACTGGTGCAGCAAAACAATTCTGGAGTGGATATCACTTGATTACAAACGCCTACGAAGAAGACAAAAGACACGAGAGGCATCATCAAGTATATTAGCTAACAAAAGAAAAGCAGGCTATTGGTCTAACCAAAAGTAAGAAAAGAAGAAGAATAATCTTCCATATTTAATCGGATAAGCTCTACTTTAATACTCAATAGAAATCTTATAAATTCAATTAAAAAGTAGTTTATTTTGAAATTAGTAGTACTTCTATTTCGACACTCTACTTGAAGCACACTATAAAACAAAATTTTCAATTTGTATTCTCGAGTTTAAAAAAATAAAACGAAACAAGACCACAATGGGTATTATACAGAAGCTCTTTGTTTCGCCCGTCGAATGGATGATCTCGAATCGACCCAATTTTAGATCCGCAATAGTATTAGCTCGAATCTGGATAGAGAAAATTCGCCGGACGATACCATTAAATAGTGCTCACAAAGTAATGAAAATGTCAAAGTTGTGTAAAATATCATATTACCGATGTGTGAATTTTAAAAAGAAATGAAAATAACATGACTGATTTAAATCTATGTTTTAATCAGCATAACCCAACTTACATACTTATTTTCAGTACAATATAAACAATATTGTTCTGCAAACTCCAAAAACGCAACCAACCTGTTATCAGAAAATATAAAACGGGGAACAAACATATAAGTTATTAATCGTTCATCTCATTCAAATTTACTCAAAGAAAATTGACTGTGTTATACTTTATATCTAGATTTATCCATGTTTATTAAAAAAAATATGTTTGAGTAAAATTTTCGAAAAGAGAAACAATACACGACGTTACAGTATTCCGACAAATCGTAAGTTATTCAAATTTACATATCTCTTAGTTATACAAGGTTTGAAAAATTCTCGGCCTGAAGCAGACTCGAGCATTTAGTTGCTTCTTTGTGGCGATCGAATAAAGCTAATCTATAAGGTATGTTTCGACGTCTGCCGCAAGATGGCGCGAGTTGTATAAGATTACACTCATCATTCAACATGACCAACTGATATGCGCTGGCCCTAACCACTTTCTTCAGATAGTTTATATTACGCTTAGCTCGAGCCTGTTTGAGGGCAACTAGAAGAAACAAGCATACCTGTGTAGTTATGTATCTGTATACATAACTACGCATATATATATATATATATATATATATATATATATATATATATATATATATATATATATATATATATATATATATATACACACAGGGTGATTTGTAAATGAAGACTTTTCAACACCGTATGAATCGCAAAAAATTAAACATTTTTTTCTAATTCCATTTTTTAAATACCTCTATAATCAGGCCGCTACAACCTTTAATACATTTTAAAATATTCAAGCCCGACCCTTAAAATAATTTACACAAATTTAATCCATAGCCCACAAATTCAAAACGAACAAAAGATTATTATTATTGTTTTTATTCTATTATTGTTATATGTTT
Organism: Cosmopolites sordidus; assembly: GCA_031761425.1. Taxonomy (NCBI): domain Eukaryota; kingdom Metazoa; phylum Arthropoda; class Insecta; order Coleoptera; family Curculionidae; genus Cosmopolites; species Cosmopolites sordidus. The sequence continues at coordinate 117,739 of JARFXV010001128.1, read as the reverse complement.
TGATTCTATTATTTATTGTTTTTTTTTGGTGAATCATGCAATCCTTTTATCTTCTTATCTTGTATTTTATTATTAGTTTTAAAGTGGATTTCTATCGTGATTTTTAGAAAGATAAAATGTCCCACGTGTATGAGAATAGTGAATTGGTTGACATGGCGTTAATTTATGGAGAGTGGCTTCAAAATGTCAATGCTGCATCTCAGCCATACATTGAACGTTTTCCGTTTCGGGTTCACCAATTACCGAAATCATTTATTCGGGTTGTGTAAAGAGTCAAAGTTAGTGGTAATTGGAGAGAACATAAAGGGCACGCGGGAAGACCCAGAATATCTGAAAACGTGTAACCAGAGAAAGAAATTTTGAGTATTGAGAAAGACCCAACAACAAGTACTCGAGAAATAGCACAGCAAGTTCAACTAAACCAAAAAAAAGTTTTACTACAATGCGGGAAAATCAGTACAAATTTCATGTACAACGAGTTCAATCCATAGAGCCACAAGACCACCCTAATAGAGTTCAGTTCTGTGAGTGATTCTTATACCAACATGCGACGAATCAAAATTTTTACAGAAACATTTTGATTATGAACAAACTTTTATGCTTCTAGGCAAACACATTTTTAATGTAGATTTTGGGCCAGTAGGCGGGCGGCAATTTTCAATGGTATGCTTGTTGGGCGACCTAACTTACCGGATCATTTAACGGGCGAAAACTATCTCGAATTATTACAAAATCATCTTCCCGGTCTTCTAAAAAATGATCTTTTCAATGTCAGGCAGAACAAGCGGTTCTTATACAATGCAGCGCCAGTCCATTTTAGGAGTGAAGTGCGGGAGGTCTTAGGCATCACTTTTTCTAATTGGTAGGTCGTGGAGCGCCAGTTGCGTGGCCGCCTAGGTTACCAGATCTTAACCCTTGTGATTTATTTTTATGATTATTATGAGGTTACATGAAAAACATACTTTTTAAAATGCCAGTTAATACAAGGGAAGAACATATTGATCGCATAGAACAGCCTGGTGAGACTATTATGGGAAGACCTGTATCACTATTACGCGCATGCACCTTACTCTTGAGTACGTCACGCTAACTTTACGCAGAACGGATTGCCGATCACTTTGAACCTTTTCTTTAGGTACAAAGCGCAGGACCGGAATGAATATTGTTTTCGAAATTAATACGGTAGCTTTTTATTTTTCAGTTTTTTGAAAACAGATATTAGAAAAAAAGTGCAAAGATATAATAAGTATGAAATAAATCAGTTTTAACTAGGTATAATTAATGAACATTCAAACATCAGTTTGCTTCATTATAGCTCAGATCATTTTATCAAATAAAAATAATTTGTTAGATAATAAATTTTAAAACGAAGATAATACCTAATTGCGATACAAAAAACCAGATCGAATTAGTTGTTCGTCCACACCATCTTGCAACATAAAACTCAACTTAAACGGATTTGCATTTTCCCCATTTCTCTCTTTTTCTTCTTTATCGGCAAATGGAATAAAGATTTATACCGATCGTAAAATGCAACGGTTTCCATCCATTGTCGAAACAAATGCAGCACGAAAGAAGTGAACAGGACCACATGAGATGCCTTCCGGCTGACCTTTATTTTGCCTGTCAAGTGGATAATCTCCAATTGCCCCAATTCCCGATCCTCAACACTATTAATTTGTGCAATTGAGTTGAAATAGTTTGATGGATGACACAACAAACTAGAGATGTTTTAAATAAAATTATTAACTACAGTAAACTAACCTTACTGTTGCTCTGTGGGGATGCAGGTTTGCTGAAAAATTAGGTTGAGGGGCATTTAGAAATATGGTAATTTATTTTAGGAATCCCTATGTGTAAAGCAACATATTTAAGTTACCTCAAACCAAACAAGATCTGCTATTACAGACAATATCTTCTTTCAACAGAGCCCATACAGTACAATAAATATGCCTATCTATAGAAAATTGCAGGTTGATTCTTCTACGTCTTCTAATCGTAGCCCGATAAATATATAGTCTAGAAAAAAATTTACGGGCTGATTCTAAACAAATCCCCTTCCACACTGGATAAAACATTGTCAGCACAACTTCAGAAACTAAGTTGTGAGAGCAAACACAAGATAAGGGTCCATATGAAAAAAAACCCAAAGATCTTTACTCAACGGTATATAACTCGTATTCGAATTGACTTTTCCTACTCTGTAAATTATTGGTTCGCAATTATTCTTAGCGTGGCAAAAAGATCTCTCAAAGGAAGAAATTTAACGCAACGATTGTGATGTGCTGTAATCATTCTATGACCTCCTGTACCACTTATCCAACAGCACCTTAATAGTGTGTCTGGACTTCTTTGATCCTGATAGTAGTTTCCTGTAATTATAAGCCTAACCATAATTTCTGATATGTATATCTAACTTCTCGTAGTCTTGACATAATAAATTATCGAATTGAAGGTACTAACGCAAAACTAGTGTAGCAAATTTTTCGTCTCTCGATATTCAGACTCTTCAGGGAGCCGATATATACCCTACCATGAAGAATCCCTATTCTTTACCCTATATGCAGCCAACAATCCATGCTTTTGCCGACTATGCCATCCAGTTGAAGGGATGGGTGAGGCTCGTTCCCGGTCACGCACCCAAGAAAAATGTTCATTTAGGGAGAGACGCAGGTGTTGTGTGCTCCAGCAGGACGTAGAAGAGTGTGGAACCCAACGGTTGGGTGTATGATGACACTCAGTTGCTGTTGTGTCATTGGACGCAGTCCAAGAAACTGTAACATTACATATATAGGTTATACGATGGGAAGCCGGCAAAAACAATGGTTGTTTGCTGTGAATAGGGTCTCCCTATTCTTGATGGTCTGGTATATGTCGGATATATATGGTCTAGTGTGACCAAGTGTGACCTTGGCGAAACGTCTGCACGTTCCCAACAAACGGGTCACAAACGATCGGCTATACTCCCTGACTAATAGTCTAATATATTCTTTCATACGCGAAACATTACGAATTATATATATATATATATATATATATATATATATATATATATATATATATATATATATATATATATATATATATATAGTATATAGAACGAATCAGCAAAACACCAACCAAAAGAAATTACTGCCCCTGAAATGAATGTTTGCATCAGGGTGAGATCCTATAGAATTAGACAAAAGCACTCACAATTCTACTAATAAAATGGCTATAAAACGCAATTCTAAAATCACAAGGTGATAATTAACAAATATATATCATGACCATATATGTATAAACCCTTATAAATATTAAAACATGATGCATCGCAAGAAAAATTTTATACCGTTTGCTGTTTGTATGGTTTGGAGAGAACCTATTGACCATGTAAGTGATTGCTACTTTTGTATCACTAAAATAGAAAAAAGTAAAGTTTTGAGGTTAGAGGCGCATCAGTAACTGAGAAGGCTATTTAGCGACTGGACCTACAGCTTAACGTGGGTTCCGAACCATGGTCATCAGCTACCGAAAACCCCGGTCAGCACCCCCCTCGGGCAATCAACCCTTGGTTTTGTGCTTAACTGAAAGTATCTCAAGAAGCCTACCGACTGGCGAGTGACCAACGTAGAAAACCTCTCAGAAGGCATCCGGCCTTACCCAGCCTCGAACTGGCGTGACTGAGGGGTAATTCCTTGTCAGATTTTACGCTCTTACCTAGAAATATTCACAAGAATTTTAGAAAAACTTTTTTGCCTAGTACGGGATTCGAACCCGCTCCACATTAACTGCCGTAACGTAATGCTGACGCCTTAGACACCACAGCTAATGTGGCTCACTAAAATAGAAGGGATTTCAAAAAAGCAAAGGGACAAAATTCAGTATCCAAATTTAGCTTCTGCGCCGCGGACAACATGTCTCCTGTTGACTTTTATTCTTCATCAGGATCTGTTCCACAACTTCTTGAGAACACCAGTTTTGACCCAACATTTTTAACAATTATCAGTAAACCTCACTTAATAACTCAGAATGAATTAAATGATTTGGTACGTGACCTGAGATTATCAAAACAAAAATTGGAAATTCTTGGTTCCAGACGTCAACAGTGGAACCTCTTGGATAAAAAGTTAAATGTTTCACTTTATCAAAAATGGAATGTAACATATCAACTTTTTATAAAATGAAAGGATCGCCAAGTGTCTGTTGTGATATTGATAGTTTAATAAATGAGCTTAATATGGAACATGTACCTTCCGAGTGACGTATTTTCATGAATTCGTCGAAATACAGCCTAAAAGCTGGCTTGCTTCATAATTGAAAAAAAAACCCATCTATTCGTATAGCATATTCAGTGACAATGAAAGAAACCTATGACAACTTATTAACCATACCAAATCGCGTTAAGTATGAACAGTATGAGTGGAATATTTATGGTTATTTCAAAGTTATAGGTATATTGCTAGGGTTTCAAGTGGTTTTACGTAACATTGCTGTTTTTTGTATCTATGAGACATTAGGGTAACAAAAGAACCTTACAGTAAGAAAGATTGGCCTCATGGAACTTCAAACATAAAATATGCCCCCCTTGTTAACCCAAAAAAGGTGTTTTTTCCTTTACCTAATGCAAAACTTCTCTTATTGGACCACAAAAAGGGAAACTTCTAGGTGATATCCGTATTCAAGAAAAAAATAAATGGAAAGGAATTAGCAGCTTGGAAATATTTTGTAAGTGTAGTGGAAGGATTTCTGGGCAACAAGATTGATGAAAACTATAAGAACCTCATAGATGAACTGTTGAAAGCCCTTGAAATCCTAAGGTGTCGCATATCCTTAAAAATGCATTTTTTATACTCCCATTTGGATTTTTTTCAGGAAATTTGGGCGCAGTAAGCAAGGAGAGAGGTTTCATCAGGATATCAGGATGATGGAAACAAGATACCAGGGACGATCGATCCAATCTATATATGAACGCAAGAGGAAAAGTGAAAATTTTTATCGCTGTATGACATCTCATGTAATATATTTTTATTCACATAATCATCAGTAATGTATATGCATAGATTTATTGTTACGGACATTTTTCATGTTTTTATTAAATAAATATTGGTTACATACAAGTTGTCTTCTTTTTTCCCACCACCGAATCCCTGTAACAAAAAAACTGTACGTGTTACAGTAATTAGCTTATCATTTTCGGATTTAAGACTATAAAATATTTCAAATACGCCTATTTTCCTCAATGTTACCTCAAAAAGGTTTAAATTTGTTGACCTGTGAAATAAAAATACTTAAGAGTATCACCCATCAAAACTTCTCTACCCAAACTTAAGCAAATATTAATATACATAAAGTATTTTTGGAGAATTGGATTAAAGAATATTCACTCGATTGACGAAACAAAAAGCGACCAATCGCATCTTAAGTCGCTTTCGTTCTACTTATATTTCAATCTCGAGTGGGAAATCGTTGAAATTTACGAACGGTATCAAACTTTAAACAATTTTTCCAATAAAGAAGATAGAGGGAGAGAAGGAAAGTAAAAGATAGAGAAAGAGAGAAAGTGTAAATACAGTTGGATTTCACTTGAATTTTATTATTTTGCAGGATGCAGTGAGCGAACAACTAATTCCAAACTGGTCGTTGGATTATCGATAACTAACAGTTTCTTTGTTCTCACATTTTTTATTATTTTCAATCATTAAACTTTTAAACAAATACATTATTTTAAATGTTCCAATAAAAATAAGTTCTCAGTCCTGCAAAATTGCTATTTATTCAAGAATTTCAGATCATATAATTAAAAATATGATATTTATTTTTATGATTTATATTGTGTTGAAAAATTATGAAATTTTATATGAATTTATATAATATACTAATTTTATACAAGCGAATTGACTTCGTCGGAAGGTTTAATAATATAACGTTTTATAACTTTGTCTATTAACAATAAATAAATTTCACATACATTTGATTCAAAAATTGAATGAGCAAACCAAGATTAATATAACACTCAATCACTCTGGACAAGGAGTTATGGACCGATTTAAATAATATATGCCTTCTTGTGGCCAGATATTTCAGATTCATGTTTCAAGTTTGTTTAAAGTTGCTAGTGGTGTTCGACCAATTTGGTCGACTGGTGTTGGACCAGTGTTATTCGGCACGTTATTTTGGCAATAATTCTAGAGATATCACCAGCAAGTCAAGAATCGCGATTGCAAACTCTTTCAAAAACTGTACATGATGGTAATTAGGATTGACCTACTCCCAAGCATATTGCCCCCATATCACAGTTCCCGTAGTGAGAGCTGTGTAGTTCTTTGAAAGTTTTCACCTTTCGCCTTTCACTCCGAAAATGACTGGTCCTTTTACATCATTAATGACCACCTAAATAAAAAGCCCAATACTAAGCAAATAGAGTAAATTTCAAGTTCCCATCAATCCTAGCTCGGCACAATTCCGAGATGGTTTTTCTACTGCGCTGTAATAGGAAACACCCTATGTATATATATATATATATATATATATATATATATATATATATATATATATATATATATATATATATATATATATATATACATAAATATTATCATCATTTAGCCATTGTCGATCGACTGCAGGATGAAGGCCCCTCCAGCATGCTTCCAACTCGCGCGGTCCTGAGCTTTCCTTTACCATTCGGGTTCAATGTACTTAATGATGTTATCGATCCATCGCGCTTTAGGTCTTCTTCGTGGATACTTATGATCAAGCACCAGGAATGTCTTGGTCCATCTGTTGTCACCTCCCCTCTCTATATGGCCTGCCTACCTCCATTTCAATTCCTTTTCATTTCCTTTCACCTTTCCTTCACTCTGACCCATGTGCAAGTATTTCTGTACCGCTTTGTAATACCAAGCATACACCTTTCTATTCCCTTCTGTGCTACCCTTTTGAATTGTGACTGATCAAGAACTTTTCTCTTCAGACAAAATTATAGTTTGTCCTTAAACACCCAGTTGAGCCTGCCAGCCACACTTAATATGCCGTCCCACTTCTGGTCAATTTCACTTGTGAGTCCAGATGGACTTTTCCATTTTCATTTTATGCTGATTTGTTCTTATAAAATGGATTCATAATATCCTAATAAAGGATAAGTTCTTATCCTTTAGCAAAATCAACCAATCTGCTACCTCCATTGCCCCGCTCATCACTTCCATATGAGCGGGGCAAAAATCCTCAATTTCCTCGTCCCCATAGCTCATAGTTGGTGCATAAGCTTGAATGATTTGAACTATGAATTTTTTATTCAGCTGAATGACGCTTTGGGCAAGTCGCTCAGATATACTTTTAAATTTAACGACACCATCCTTCAGCTTTCGGTTGATGAGGAATCAAATTCCACAGCATCGACCATTCTGCCTACCACGAGTGCAGAGTACGTGATCAGTTGTATCTAATTTATCTCGACAAAGCGAGAATCAGAGAACAAATGAAAGTATGTGACATCATTAGAAGAGGAATTGGAATGGAGATGGGTAAACAATCTAGCGAGGCAATGTGACGACAGATGGGCCAAAGTAATCCTAAGATAGATCTAGGATTGATTAACTTCATCAAATATATTGGTGGATGGATGATCCGTCCATCTTGTCCCCGATCTCCTCGAAATCTCGCTCTCTGAGGCGACGTTCCACATGTATTTTGTTCCTGTTCTTCTATTCTCAATCTATGTCGGGCCCATTTGTGCCTTTCCCAGATCAGCTCTGACTTGAAGGATACGTTGGACATTCTCTCTGTGATCTTTCTAGAATATAGTCTGTATCATTCCTCTGTTAGTTTTGGGCAGAGAATTTTCCTCATAATTTAGCTTTTTTTTAATATGTTTTCTATGCCGCTTTTTGTGTGGAGTGAGTGACCCTATTTATCTTGCCGTATTTTGTGTTCAAATTTTGGACATCTAATTTTGAGCAGAAGAATTCGGTTTTTTGAAAGAAGATTTCTAGGCTGACTGAAAGAAGATTTGTAGGCCGACTTTCTCTGCACATTTTTTGAGGACTTCTAGCTATTTGGTTGCCCTTGTTTCATTATCTGGGAGTATGGCTAGGTCGTCTGCGAAGGCTAGGCATGAGATTTCTAGATTGTTTTTGTGTCGTCCGAGTCGTATTGGTTTCCAGTGTCTTTGATTTTTCAGTTCTTTTTCCCATTCCTTTATAACTTTGTCCAGAACCTGGTTGAAAAGGAGTGGGGATAACCCATCTCCATGGCGTACTCCGGTTTTGATCAGGAAAGGTTCGGAACTTTCTCCCATAAATTTCACTTCAGAAGTTGTGTCGGTCAGTGTCTGCTTGATCAATCGTAGTGTTTTGAGGTCGCATCCTTCTTCTTCTAGGATATTGAACAGAGATTTTCGGTCGATATAGTCGTATGCTTTCTTCAAGTCCACGAACGTGCAGATAATTGAGACATTTCTGATAGCTTTGTATTTCATTATTGTTTTTAAGTTAAATATTTGTTCAGTGCATGAGCGACCAGGGCGAAAGCCTGCCTGGTACTCGCCAATTTTGTGTTCTAGTTGTTCTTCTGTTCTCTGGAGAAGGCATACTGAGAGAATTTTGTAAGTGACTTGTAGGAAGGAGATTCCTCTGTAGTTGTTCATATCTGTTCTGTCTCCCATCTTGCGCAGCGGGTGGATAAGAGCACATTTCGTGATAATTTGCATGAGTTCCTGCAGTGAATTTGTTCCTAGGTTTTTCAATTATTCCGCGGTGATACCATCTTCACCGGATGTCCAGTTATTATTTAGTTTACGTATGTGCCTGTGGATTTCTTCCTGTATTGGTGGTGGTGATTCTGAGTGGATATAGATACAATTTTCCATAGGGAATCTTGTGTCGCATTCGAGGCAATTGAGGAGATCCGAGAAATATTCTGCAGCTCCTGACAATAATTGCAGAAATTCTCGTCTATAGAGTCTAGTTGTTCCTTCATGTATTTCCTTTTAGTTTGCATGATAACCTTTGCGGTCTATTTTCTAGTCACGTCAAAAAGCTGTGACTTTCTGGGGATTTTTTAGTGTTATACTCCTTAAATGCCCTTTTGCGTCGCTGCAATGCACTTTCACATTCCGAGTCCCACCAAGGGTGTTTTGTATTCTTTTTGGATCTCTCTTTCTTGTGGGTATAAGATCGCAACATGGTCTATCTGGAATTCTCCAATCTGTTGTATAGGCGATCTCCATGTCTTCTGTTTTCGTGGAGATTTTCTTAGAGATGTTGACATGATCTTCAGGTTATTATGTTGGCATAGTTCGATGAGTCTTGTGCCATTCTTGTTGGTAAATTTGTGACCGGGGAATTTGCCTACGGTTTTCTGGTGGAGTTTTTCTCTACCGATTTGTGCGTTAAAGTCACCCAATAAAATTTTGATGTCATCCTTTGGGACCTTTGCCATTACCTTTTCTAGTGTTGCCCAGAATTTCTCTGTAACTTGGGGTCTTTCTTGTTATCCCCGTTTGTGGGGGCATGTCCGTTGATTATGATGTTTTTTTTTGGCACACTGTATGCGCATTGTCATTAGTCTATTGTTTACGGGGATTATTTCCCATATTTTTTAGAGTTAAAGATTCCATTTTTAGAGTTAGAGTTAGAGAAAACTTTAGATTTTTAATAGAGTTAACTATGCCTTTGTGTACCATAAAGGCCATGCCCAGAAGCGGAGCGCCCCTGGCGACTCATTTGTCTATCCTGCTTTTAAATTTGAGATAGTTCCAGTAGTCTACCGTATCCTCATCCGTAATGTGTGTTTTTCGTAAGGCAAGCACAAGTATCTTTTGTCTGTCAAGTTCTGAAGTTAGGTTGTGAAGTTTTCCTGGTTGAATCAGCGTGTTGGTGTTGAAGGTGTCAAAGTATGTAGGTGTTTTGTGTGGAAATTTGCCGGATAGCTGCGACTTTTTTTGAGAGATATATATGAAGGATGTATATATATATATATATATATATATATATATATATATATATATATATATATATATATATATATATATATATATATATATATATATATATATATATATATATATATATATATATATATATATATATATATATATATATATATATATATATACATATGTATGTATGTATATATATATATATATATATATATATATATATATATATATATACATCCTTCATATATAACCTATATAACCATTTCGAGATAGAAAGCCCTGCACATGGATCAGCGAACAGTGTGTGACATCATTAGAAGAGTCAAGAAATTGAAATGGAGATCGGCAGGCCACATAGAGAGGCGATGAGATGGCAGATGGACCAAGGCAATCCTGTAGTGCATACCGCTTCATCGCAAACGCCCGAGAAGAACACTGAAAGTACGATGGACTGATGACATCGTTACGTATATTGGACACGAGTGGCAACTCGTGAAAGCCATGCTGAAGAAGCCTTCATCCGCCTTCAAGCATTCCACATAGCATTCAGCTAACACGGGATATGTGTATGTATATATATATATATATATATATATATATATATATATATATATATATATATATATATATATATATATATATATAGATGCAAAATTCGTAGTTATTTATTAGGTTTTACTAAACTCCTTCCTTGCAAAAGCCGCTCTATTGTATTGTTAGCAAAAAAATTGGTATTAAAAGTAAAATATCTGGTCAAAATATATACTTATTTGGTGGAAAATTGTATAGAAAAAACCTTTTTTTTTAGTTTTAATCTTTGTATAGAACATATTTTTTTGCCACAAGTACGGTCGCTTAATGAATGGCTTCACTTTATTCGCTTGCGTCCCTCCGGATATGACAGGCAACGTTTGGCAAATATAACCTGCTAGCAACCCGGTTACTCCCATTAAGCTAGTGTTACACATAATATCTTGCAAAGCTCTATTAGATACCTCAATTCCCCCTTTATCATGGTGCTTTCATACCAAACAATAAGTAAATTCACCTGTATAAAATAAGTATATAATAGACCATTCAATCTTATGATTTAAATTCTTATTTGGCATGAAGAAAATTTCATTTATAATGTGATAATTTTAATGTAAGCATAAATAAACTATATCCATTTTCAGATTGATCAGATTCAATTCATATATATATATATATATATATATATATATATATATATATATATATATATATATAGCAATATATATATATATATATATATATATATATATATATATATATATATATAGCAATATATATATATATATATATATATATATATATATATATATATAGCAATTTGCTAGACTAAGAATATTTTTGTCAAGACATTTAGACAAATATTCTTATTTAAAAATTTAAAATCGAAAGTATTAATAAATTAAAGAGCAAAAATGCTGTTAATAATGGTTATCGATAATCCAAAGGCCAAGTAGGAATTTGTTGTCCGTTCACAACATCCTGCAACATAATAAAATTCAACAAAAAGCCCTTTGTATTTGCTCCTTTTTCCCTCTGTGTTTCTCTTCCCTACTGGAAAAATTTGATACCGATCGTAAAAAGAAACGATTTTCCTCCCGAGCTCCAAATAAAAGCAGGACGAAAACGAGTGAAGACCGCATCAGGTGTAGTGTGACCGCTCTTTGTTTTGCCGAGTGGATGATCTAAAATCCTCCCAATACCGTATACGTAATAATATTAACTTGAGTTTAGGTAAAAAAAAGCTTAATTTATGACACTATTAAATAGAGATATGTTGTTTATATAATAGTATTATGTTGTCTAATATGTTACGTGTCATGCAATTTTTAAAAAGAAATTAAATTGATATATTTGATATAGAAAAATATTTAAGAATTTCTGCTAGGCCTTCTCCAGTACTAGATTGATAAATGTTTTCGACAATAACTCACTTTGTGGATTTGGACATGATTTACGATTTAAGAATAAGGTCAGCTTCACAAGAACTATCAGGTAGGACAGAATATCAGGTTCATGCAACGCCTGATATATGGTGTGTCTGTTAACCCTGTCGTATGCGCTTTTAAAATCAATAAACATGTGATGCGTCTGTATTCCGAATTCGTAAGTGTAAATATTTGCTTTCCGCTTCGAAATCCACACTGATAATTCCCATTATACTGTTAGCGTAGGGCGTCTTCAGAATCTTGTAGGCACTATTTAACAAGACAATTCCACGGTCGTTATTGCAGTCCAGGGGGTCGCCTTTTTAAAGGAGGTAATTTTTTTATTAATTCCACTAAAATATAGTCTGATCCTGGGGTTTTATTATTTTTAAGCTTTCGTGTGACCGTTTCGACTTCCTGTAGAGTTGGTACTTCCGTTTCTCATTGGTCATACTCCCTGAGTATCAATACTGCGTCATACTCCTTCCTCTCTGATGTTTGTTTTAAATCTTATCTCGAGTTTATCTACCCATCTTTCTAAAATCTCTTCTTTTTTGTTTGTTTTGTTAATATGTCTGCCTGTTGACTGGTCACGACAAGCGCTGGTAACATTTTTGGTAATATTTTTGGATATCGCTTTACTACTGAAGTGTTATCTCTCGTTTTTTTTTCGGGTAATTTTTTTGTTCTTGTCTCAAAACCTTACATTTCTCCTCTAGTCTGGTTCTCCATCTTTGTTTTTTTTTTGCTTGTTAGCTGCTTGTGATTTCAGTACACTTGTCATCGAACTCTTTTTGACTGGGTCTCTGGAGATTAAATTTACCTATAGTGTGTCAGCTGCCTTTACCACAACTTTTCTGCACTCAACATATGGCTGATTGATATTTAAGTTGGTAAGGTTCAATTCTTCTAGGTTTCGTTTGAGTTCTCGTTAATAGGTATTTGTTTTTATTTTTCGAGTCGAATCTATTTCTCATGTGTCATTTCAATGTTTTCTCGTTTGGAATTCTTACCCTTATTTTTGATTCTAATAGATAGTGGTCTAAATCCATATTAGCCCCTTTCCGATTTCTGATGTTCATTATATTAGAAAAGTACTTCCAGTCTATTAACAAATAGTCTATGCTGTTTACAGTATTGATGATTTTCACGTACCTTTGTGGATATCTCTGTATTCAAACTGGTTCCTGTAATTATCATGTTCTGAGAAGCAGCGAAGTTTAGCAGCGAAGAAGCGAGTTCCATTATTATTTGAGAAACAATGTTGTACTCATCCTACTTTAGCGTTTAAATCTCCAATAATCGATTTAATATCATGATACGGACCAATTTGAACCATTTGCTCTAAATTTTAGGAAAATTCTTCCGTTTTTGGTTTATCTTCGGTAGGTACATGTGCATTTATTATGATATTAAAAAATTACCCTTTAATTCACCTTGTATAATCGGGGTGAGTGGAGTTGAAAGTCTATTATATTCTGTCTCGAGTTTCTGCTCACTAAGAAACCTGTACCAAGCTAATGAGCTTTGAAACTGGAGGGTAACTATATCGGTCTTGTATGTATCTACTTGTTCCAGCAGGTATCTAAATGTACCTCGTCAGTATAAAAATCTAACATTCCAAAAGTATAATTTCAAATCGATATCCTTTTTCGTTTGCAATCGTCATCTAGATGCTCGATCTGGCTCTATTATCGTATGACTTCATTATCTATGAATTTCGTAGCTGTAATCTTTTCTACAGGATGGGGTAGTTAGCTCCAAGCCCAACCCCTAACCTGGAGAACCAGAGACACTTCTGTAGGGGTTGCCATTCCTTGTATACCTTCCAAACGATGTGTCAAATTTTTAAAAATAATCGATGATCTTTTTCATTTAATTTTAAGTTTCTTTTTGACCAACCATTTCTTCATGTTTGGTAAGAGAAAGAAGTCGGAAGGGTGGAGAGCGAAAGTCCGGAGAATAGGCCTAAACAATTCGTAGTGCAAATTGACTAATTTCGCTGTTAGAATGGCGGTCAAATAGGCGGGTGCTCTATGGTGACGAAACAGCACTTTTTTCTTAGACAAGAAAGCGTGTTTTTATCAACTCATTGTGAAATTTGAAAAATAATGCAGCATAAGACCAACACGCATGCTTCTGTGATCATCTTTCCCTCTTCGAAATAGTCGATGAAGATAATACCTTGCGAATCTCAGAAAACAGTGGCCATGACCATTCCCTCCAATGGAAATATATTCGCTTTATTCGGGGCCCGTTTGACTGTTTGTTCATTTCTGGTTTATATTGATGATTCCACGTTTATTTATAATCCTGAATTGCCACAGAAACGCCTTCGAACTAGGCTTGTACACGTCTAAACACCGCTGTGAAGTGGTAACTTCTGATCTTTCAGTCATTTCAACAATCTCGATAATCTAATTCTATTGTATTATAATTCCCATCTATTCCAATATATTCTAATTCATTCTACAATCAACCAATAGGATATTATGGATTTAGTTCACTATTTCCTGAGTAGTGACATAAATGGAACATGTTGAGTTCGGAGCATCACTCGTGCTAGTTAGACCTCATCGAAACTCAGTAAACTACTTATGAACTATGAAATGTAAAGGCGTCCCTGTAATACTTTTTCAACTTTTCCTTAATTTGTACGATGGTTTTTCAACGTAAAAATGAATATTTAAACACAAAAAAATCACTTTTTTCAATGATAGCTAAATTATCGACTCTATCTCTTTCAAAGACTGTCAAAACAGAATTAAATGTAATATCAGCTTAAAATTCATGAAGCACTATTAAAAATGAAGGTAATTTTCAGAAATGCAATCACCTTTGCGATTGCACCGCCATCTATCGGAAAAATATTTGGCTTTTTACTATATCCTCGTTAACCAAGCACAGAATGTATTTCGATCGCTATATAATATAATGACATCTTATATTAATAGGGAAACAAGATTACAACTATTCCGGAGTGATATAAAGAGTATATTCATTAATGGAGCGGAAACGCAAAAAAAAAATATAGCGTTTAAAAATTATCGCGAGCTACAGGTAGTAAAAGCCCTCCTGGGTACTCCGCAGTGGACGAGGAGGCAGTTGAAAAGCTCGCTGCATGTGGATCACTCGTCTCCATATCAAAAAGACCTCAATCAACACCTCATTAAAGGTATGTTGAGAGTTGTTCATTAGAGGTTTAGTTGGCCAAGCCCCGCACATGCTTTTTTTTTATATTATTTTAAAGGTTTTAGATCACGGTCATTTTAGATTCGGGACAGTTTATTTACCAGACATTTTTAATGCGGGGCATTTTTGGTACCAAACATACGACTCCGTACATGTCAGTCGGATCAGAGCTTGGTTATACACTTAACACAACTACAAGCTCCCCCACACAAGCCTTAGACTACAGTTGGAAAGAAAAAAGAAAACTAGATAGATCGATCATTACATCAAAGAGATATGTATTGAAAAAACTAAAAGTTGAATTGACGTGGAGGGAAGCAAAAATAATAGTCAAGAATAGAAAGCACTGGAGAATATTAGTATATAAAATAGGAAGTACTCAGGACAGGGCTCAAGACTAGCGATGTGGCCTCGACTATGTTATGTTAACAAAACGCCGAAATGACGCCCATTGCTCCCTCTAGCATCTGATTAATACATCATCAAAAGGTTTTTTAATAAATATGTTTGTAGTTGTCAAACCTTAGTCTGAACTGAAACCTCACTAAGAAGTTTAAAAATTATAACAAAAAAGGGACAAAGAGAGAATCATCTACTATCAATAATCCATCTGACTATCAATAATCCAGCGGCCAGGTCGGAATCGTTCACACCATCCTGAAACATAATAAAATTCAACGGAAACGATCTGTCTTTTCACTTCCTTCTCTTCCCTGCTGGAAAAATAGAATAAAGTTTGATGGCAATCGTAAAAAACAACGATTTTCCACGCGAAGTCGAAATAAAAGCAAGACGAAAACGAGTGAAGACCGCATCAGGTGCAATACGGCCGCTCTTTGTTTCGCCGGCCGAGTGAATAATATCCAATCGACCCGATTTGCTATCTACAATAGAATTAGTTTGGGTCTATGTAGATAAAATTCGCTTTATACTAAATAGAAAGATCATTTTATTTAATTAAAACTATTAAGTCTAAAATGGTCTAATAACTACTTTAAATAGTAACTCCTATGGTCAAAATGTAAGATGACTTTGTTTTAAATAAAGCACAAAGTATTTATTTATTCATCCAAATTTGTTTTATCTCCTTCGAAGCCTTGCCATCTTCAATACACTTATTCCAACGTTTTTTTTTATCTTCGAAACAGTTTTTATAATCGACTTTTATGTCATTCAAAACAACCAACAAACTCTCTTTATTGGCTTCTTCTATGAACTCAAAATAACATATATGAACAGGTTTCTTGAATTGAGAGAATAAGAAAAGTCAAGCGGAGTTATATTTGATGAATATGGTGCTTGTGTTTTTGTTGTTAATAGTTGTGTTTGTCATAAGTTGTGTTTTTGAAATATTCACGTTATATTCGAATGAACATACGCATTCATCTTTAACACTCGGTGGATTGTTGAGCTGTTTCTATATGTCCTCAACAATTTCAATACCACGATGTTTTCAAAGAAATCCAGTATTTTCGGAACAAGATGAGAAGATACACGAGAAAAGCCTAAATTGTTCTACAACATCGATTGAAATGACCTTAATGTACTTAATACTTAACCGGCGATTTCTCAGTACAAGATATTATTAATGTTTTAGTAATAATTTTAGTAATGTTTTTTCATAGGTGACATGGAACGCCTTCTTGATAAAAATTCATCTTCAACTGGTTCTCAAAACATCACTATAGTCCTTGTACCATTTATATTTTATTTTGACATAGTTTCATCACCATAACATAAGAAATGTTGGTCTTCAGGCCAAATTTATCACACATTCTTTGTTTGATAAATGTATCCGCTTTAAAAAATCACCGACAAAAAAATAGATACTATAATTTCTAACTTAACTAAAAAAATCATATGAGACTTGTACCAGTGCCAAAGACATTCATACTCAAAAAATGGTTGTACCGTTAGGTAAAAAATAATCACCTCTTGCAGCTCTACAGACGTTCACTTTTTGTCAAAATTTTGGATGACATTTTAGTATAACCGTGCCACCAATGACTCAATAGTTTTATCCATTAGGTCAGGAATCGATTATTGACTATTCTTGTAGTAGTTCTAGTAACAACACTCAAGAAATATGGCCCAATTACACCTCCTGACCATAATGTCTCGTTTAGGAAGTAAAGGTTTCTCATAAATCAATCGTGAATTTTTCGCGCCCTAAATGAAGCAATTTTGTTTATTAACATAGCCACCAATTTTAAAATGTGCTTCATCTGAAAGGATAATTTTTTGAGAAAAATCATCTGTTTTTTCTTTGATCTAATTGACAAATGGACGATGTTTTAAATGATCCAGTGGCTTTAGTTCCCGTGTAATTTGAACCTTATATGCCTTCAGAACGAAATCCTTTCATAAAACACGCTATGTTGTGGAGTGTAAATTGTTGTGAACGTCGGCTAATAGAAATTTCTAGGTCTTCAGCAACACTTTCACATACCAAATGAACATGCTCTTGTAAACGACCTCTATGATTATATATTGTTTTTCTTTTATCTTCCAGTGAACCGATTTCTTGAAATTTCAATTCCAGAAACTTAATAAAAAACTAAAATAATTCAACAATTTTAAAATGTTGTTGAATTATGGGATGCGACTCCATTTTTATTAATACATTACATTACACTCCTGAAATGAGACTAGACCTAGGCAAATTCACAACCCCATCTGTGTTTTATTAATTAACAAGAATTAAAAAAGCTGTTCAATTTGAAAATCCTGTTACTGTACTGTCCAATGAAATAAAAGTGGTAGGAAAAACTCTCAAAAACCAAGTTTTCTTTTCTAATTTATTTACCATAATAAATAATACTATATGCTAATATTAACTGACCTGTATCCATTTCATTTGCAATATAGGGTGATTCACGGTGACTGGTACATTAGACGTTCAGGGAGAACTACTTAAAATAAAGATTTGAAATTTTAGACGCTTATGTAAATAAACATTATCTCTCCATTTAAAATATTTTCTGTGCTGCAGTGTTGCCAAATCTACTCGTAGCTGATACCAATTTTGTTTTTTTTTTAATGGAATACCCTATATAATATTACATTTTTACATACTATGAGGTATTTTGAAACTTTTTTATATAACATATGCTATACCACGCCATTTCGGAAATAAACATGTTTTAAGAAACTTGCCAAGAAACATCCCTGAATATAAAAATATTTCTTTCTACAACCCTCATAGTGAATTTTGTATCAATTTTGTGAATTTTTGAATACGATTCCTTAATAGTTTGCTTTATGATCATATGACATGAGAATTAATTAATCGGATACAGGGTGTTTACAAAATAGAGCGAATTTAATAGAACTTGAAAATTCATATCATGTAGGATTTATAAATGGAACAATACATTCTGTATCTAAAAGTGTTAAGTGATGATATACCCATTTTTAGCGATTTTCGACTTATAAGCAAAAAACCAAAATAATGCAATTAATGCAAAGATCTTAGTTTATTTTAGTAGTGGGTCAAGGCCGGCTAGGATGACATTACTTCTGAACAAATTTATGAAAATATATGTATTTGACATTATCAGTTTGATAATTCATAATTAGCGTATTTAAGTAAGTAATTGTATTAATACAAAATGGCAGGAATTAACTATTCGAATGCAGTGATCATGAATTTATTTATTTTATATGGACAGTGTGACAAAATTATCAACCGAACCTGCAGACAATTTTCGCAATATATCCCAATTTAGCACAAATGAATAAAAAAAAATTAGACGGATTCAAACAAATTTTATAAATTTTAGTTTTTTGAAGGCATCCCGGGATTTGACCAAGACAGTAACATCTGATGAGAATAACGATATTAACATTCTGACTTATTTCCATGCGTATCCATAATCTTCTATTAGAAGAGCTGAAGACGAGCTGCATATAACATTCTCGTCAATACAAAGAATACTTAAATAACACGGCATGCACCCTTAAAAATTTTCTAAAGCTCAGTTTCTCAAGCCAGACGACTGCCCTCAGAGTGAAATTTTATAAAAATTTATTACTTCATTTCCAAGAAGATCCACATTTTTAAAAAAAAATAATCTGGACTGATAAGTCCAAATTTTCCAAAGAAAGAGTTTTTAACATGAAATTGTCACTTCTGGGCTAATAAAAATCCTCATTTTACCAGGAATTCCGCATTCCAAGAGAAAATTAGTTTTAATGTTTTTTTTTTAATCATGAACAAACGATGAAAATTGGATACTTTATTTACGATAAACAGTTAATTTCACGAAAGCATCTAAAAATAGTAACAACAGTAGTAGAGGATTTGATAGAAAACCTTCCACTGGCAGCGTATCGAAGCAGCTGATACGAGCTTGATGGTGCTCGGGTACAGTGTACAGAAGAAGTAAGCAGACAACTCTATGAACTATTCCAAGACCGGTGGTTTAGACGTTTGGGTCCGTGGAATTGGCCGCCAAGATAACCCGATTTAACTCCCCTTGATTTCTTTCTTTGGGGTACTGTAAAAGACAATATCTACAAAACGCCAGTAAACACTAGAGAAGAGTTAAAAAATCGGGTGAATCAAGCATGCGCAACCTTAGTTTCTATTGAAATAAGTAGAACCGTTACGGAAGGGGTCCATATTAGAATGTTAAAGTATGTGGAGGTAAACGGTCAGCGTTTCGAACATTTGCTATAAAAATAGTTTAGATAGTCTAGATAGTATTATGGTTTTAATTTTAATTTTGTGTTATTGTTTACTAAAATAAAATAAACCATTATCTTTGCTTCAATTGCATTATTTTGGTTTTTTGTTTATAAGTCGAAAATCGTTAAAAATGGGTATATCATCACTTAATAGTTTTAGATACAGAATATATTGCTCTTTTGAGCTCCACTATAAAATACAGGATGTTCCATTTGAAATTCCTATATATAATGCATTTTCAAATCCTAACAAAAGATCATTATTTTGTAAACGCCCTGCATGCGATAAATTAATTCTCATATCATATTGTCATAAAGCAACCTATTAAGAAACCGTATTCAAAAATTTAGGTATCTAGCTATGCCGGTTGTAAAAAAAATATTTTTTTATTCAAGGATGTTTGTTGCCAAATTTCTTAAAATATATTTTATATTTCCCAAACGGCTAAAGATACGTATTGTATATCTTACATAAAACAGATTCAAAATTGTTCACAGAATCTAGAGATGCGATGACATATAGGATATTCCATTTTAAAAAACGAATTTGAAATCAGCTCTGAGTAGATCTGGCAACACTGCTGCGCAGAAAATATATTAAATACAGAGTTCATGTTCATTTACATACATATCCAAAATTTAAAATCATTACCTCAAGTACTTATCCGTAAAAGTCTAATGGAGCATCCACCGTGAATCACCCTGTATAACCAATGCATTTTATTGCTGCCTATTTGTGCAATGTATATTTGTGTTTTAAAGTGTACTAATTTTATACACGTTATCGCATACGAATTCTGATAAACTATGTATTTATTTTGTTGATACAGCAAAACTTAACCCGTTTCCCGTTATATTAAACAAAACATGGGCCGCGCTAGACAATACACTGTTGAAGAAAAGCGTTTAATTTTACAATTGAGAAGATAAAATAAATCTTATTCATTTATTACGAATACAATCAAACGGTCACCATTTGATAATATCTCAAATAATCAGATGTGACATAAAAACAACCAGAAAAAAAAAGGGCGTCCAAGTAAAACGAGTAAAAAATTGATAACCATATTGTACGCGGAGCTTTAAAGGATCATTTTGCTACCTCTGTCATTATTAAAAATCTTGATCCAAAACCTACGGCTCACGTGGCGAAGCAGAGGTTCGAGAGATAACATATTAAAATATTAGAGTTACCTTTACAGTCTCCGGAACTAAATCCGATTGATAACCTTTGGAATGAGTTAAAACGGCATCTTGTTGATAAAAAAAATAGCAAACAACAAAACATTGTGGCAAAAAATGCAGATCACTTGGTGTTCAATACCTGTAGAAGTACTAACCTCGAGAGGAAACATATTAATATATTAGAGTGGCCTTTACAGTCTCCAGATCTAAATCCGATCGATAACCTTTGGAACGAGTTAAAACAAACAACAAGACATTGTGGCAAAAAATTCAAGTCACTTAGTGTTCAATAAATGTAGAACTACTAAACTTCGGTAATTATATAGACTAAGCAGTTTTGGAAAATTACACCTTCCAGTTTTTTCATAATTTCTAATAAAAACCAAAAACTCTTATCTTTTTGATCACGTATTTTTTTCTAAACTATCTTATCAGTGCTATAATTCTGAATAATATAATGGTTTGTATTCACACTAATACAATGAATGCCTTTTAAATATTCGGTAAATTCATTCCAGAAAGTTAGTTGACTTAGAGACAACGAAAAAATTAATCTAAATGAAATATATTAATAAGTCCATAAGGCCTTTTTTCCTGCCAGGTGTAATCAGTTGCTGCTACAGCTCAACCAACATAGCTTGGCCTCTGAGATGCGCAAAAGAAAGAGTGAGAGGGTCACTGTCTAACAGCGACAGAGAGCGGAAAGCTCCTTGAATGTACAGTACTTAACCAACAATAACACCACGAATGCACTACTTTGAATGAGCTCTCTGGCATTAAGCTATAGCGCATCCAAACCTCGGAGGCCAGGCTATGTTGGTTGAGCTGTAATAACAGCCAAGAGTGACCACTGATCAGATTGGCGTATGCACAATGCATGATGTCCAGCTAATCCCACCATATAAATAGCAACACCTTTTTAGATATGATAATAAGTTTTGCCATACTGGTTAATGGTTCACCAGAGTTAGCTCACGATATTAGGCTATTCCTTACGCAGGAAGTCCTTTTTCTTAAATCTGGAGAGCAACGACACAACAACATTTTCATCATCTTGAAGCATCTTCTCTTATTACCAGGTGTGAATTCAAAAATGACACGATGGCCCTAGTTTTGAATTTTTGGTAGTTTTTGTGAATGTTTCGAAATGACTTGCGGTATACGATAAGAATTTTCTTCCGGCAGGGCTTCCAATTCTTCATCCAACACTTTTTTGGCTGTAAACAACAGATCACAGTCCTCGTTATAAATATACAATTCTTAACCAATATAAGAATTTAGATAATTTATCAGGCAATAAAGTGATTGGACTTGAACAGAGCGGAATAACGAAGAAGTACCACGAAAGCATTTAGTTCAATTTCATCTGTATGTCTGTATAATGCAATTCTGTTTTAGGTTTAAAAGGTTCCGTGTATTTTTGCAACTTCACGTTAGTCCAAATAAGAATCTCCTGAATTATCGAACCATCAAAAAACTTACGCCATATGTTATATGAACACTTCGGATCAGCATCAAAGAAGTTTGAAAATGATACTGCTGATGCTGTTACAACGTTGTATAAGTGATTGCACGGCGCTGATGTTGACTCCATTTGAATCGCTTCTTACCGAAATAACACCGCGATCGATTAGCCTCATTGGGCTCGATTTCTTGATCCTCGGACGTCATATCTTCATTTTCTTCTTCCTACTGCACTAGAATTCGGACCGATAACTTCAGAATCGGGCATGCAACCGTCTTCTAACCATCCCACCACAATTTCTTCATGCTGACTATTATGAGACCGTATATCAAATCTTCTTCTAGTGACGGGATCACTATTATTATTTGACGTTGCCAGTTTTGTGCCTGAAAAGCCTAACTAATGTATTGTGATGTTAGACTGAATATTAAAGAGAAAAAAAATCTGAAAAAAGTTGAATCCAAAAAAGTTATACAAGTACACACCTGTAATCTGGTAGACCACTCGCGATGTTATAACAGCAATAACTTACCGAAAACACGCACGCCATCAGTATCACTCCCCATGAACGCTGCGGGACAACTGCTGAAGGGGTAAAAAGAAGCGCAGGGTAATATTACCGCGCTAACATGGGTAACTCAAAATTTACAACGGTCAAAATGTCTATCAGACCACTCGTGGGTACTTAAAGATTAAATAAAAAAACATTTTATATAATTAAAAAAATGCATACTAAATCTACGTTGGACTTAATCTCACTCTTCTGGTATATTTAAAGTGTTATTCAATAAAACAACAATAGTACAGCATAGTAACAAAACGGGGATTCTGTAAAGAAGGATTTATAATTGCATAGAAATGAAATTATTATTAGAAATGAATTATGGAGTGAAATGAGTAAAGACCTCAAAATTTAACAAAGCGAATCGCAATTGAATTTCGCCTGTCCGAGAATCCTGTCTGAACGGATCATAAATCGGAGCATTATGAGCAACTATTCCGATTACATTTGACCGAAATTCCTTATTTCAAGAAAGAAATTTATCGACCCACTGGAAGCAATTTTGTTTTCTTTCGTGCTTAGTTTTGCTGAATAAGCGTTTTACAATCAAGATACGGATATAGGAAGTTCTATGCACACTGAATCCATTTTCTAGGTGTTTAATTAGATATTATTCGTAAAAGGCTAAAATTTTATTAAGGCAATGTTTACAACTCAAATATGCAGTGTTTGTCGTATAAAGTCCAATATGGAATTTAGTTATAAAACGTAGTCTGTTTATTTTTAGTAACATTATAACTCCTGGACCACCAATGCGGCAAATTTCGGCAATAGCAAGAATTTAAATACAATGGATCCCAAAAATATTCAGACAAGTATATCGCTATAAGTGTGCTTATAAAAATAAATAAAGTGTTATAAAAAATACTTTATTAAGAAAATTAATTATCAATTCTAGTACAACCATAATTTAAGTATTAAATAATTATAAATCCATATTAATAATAAATACGTCACTAAAAAAGATCAATTTATAAATTTAGTCACAAAAATGTTCGGACATTAACACGTTCACTGCCGGTAAGAACTTGTTAAATTTCGGCGGATGCCAACGGTATGCAGCGGCCAAAGCTGGCGGTAAATACCGTCGTCGGCGCCAGACTAACGGGCTTTGCCGTCGGCGGCAGTAAACATTACTGTATAAAAAAATTAGCTTAAAATTAGTATAGGCCTTTTCATAGTTAAAAAATTTTTGTGCGCATGCCTCAACTTCCGCCATGTTTTTCGGTCACTTTATCCGTTTGTAAGCTGTGATTATTATGTTTTCGATGTAATTAATAAAAAAAACATATTTAATTATTAATTCACTATCGTTGTTTTATGGCATGCCTGCATGGCTAACCTTCCAACAAGTTCTGCTTTTTTTCCATGTTAGGGACGGCTATGGCATTTTAACCATCGTTGTAATCGAATACAATTATGTGTTTCTATTTTGGGATGCACTAATAAAGCACCATCAATTAATGTTTCATTTAGTTGCACTAGTAATAACAGTAATGATCCTTGTTGTCCAGCCATATTTATAAAAAATGCCCGAAACTTTCATTTTAACGCCTCGTTAACATGGTGGCCGCGTTTGCGCGCAATTAGTCATGAAAAGGTCTATTTGGTATGACCACCTTTGACCTTAATCACATTTCCTAAACATTTTAGTATGGATACCAACATTTTTTATAATAATTTACGTCGATTTTATTCCATTCCTCTAATAACTTATTCTTTAAAGTTTCTTTATTGGTCATTTCATATTTTCTTTTATTAGTTTCCAAATAATGCCAAACGTTTTCAATGGGAATATGGTCAGGGCCTGAGACGGCGTTTAATCATTTTTTGGAAATTGTATAATAGCCATTCGCGAACTATAGTGTGGGTCTATGTTTAAGGTCATTGTCTTGGTAAAATTTAAATGAGCTGGTAATGTTCATATTTTCCATAGTTGCTCTCAGATTTTACCTTAAAATATTTAAATAAATATTTTTGTCTATTCTACAGTCAATAAACACCAAGTTACTAACCCGTTCTGACGATACACATTCCCAAACCATTATCGATACCCCACCGTGTTTAACAGTTGGACAAAGATTTTCTCTGTTGGGCTCTTCATTAACTCTTCGTCAAACCATTTGACGCCCACCTGAGCCAAAAATGTTGAATTTTGACTCATCGCAGAAAATAACATCATTCGTCCTAGATTATTTTTGATTTTAAAAACAATATTTATATTATTTGTTTTTCATAACGGTATTTTTGATGTTATTGACAGGATATCGTATATTTTTTTCTTTTATTTGGGTTTTTCGCCACTATCTAAAACTCAAAAATTATCAAAAATACCTGTTCTTATGTAAATGTTGTCAATGTAAGTATCATTGATATACACAAAAAAAAATATACTTACTTTCACTCATTACTTTATATATTACAAATTAATAAAATTTATTTTTTAATTTAGTTTTGAAAACGGGGGGAGAGTACCCTCCAAAACGTTAACGTTAAAAGTTTGTAAAATTTTTTATAAAATTTTTATATCTTTAAAATTTTGTTCGTTAGGCAAATTTATTACAAAAAAGAATCACTGAGAAATTTGTCTCCGTTTAGTTTTTTGTTTTTTACCCAGTGATTCTTTCTTTACATAAGAACAGGTATTTTGATAATTTTTGAGTTTTAGATAGTGGCGAAAAACCCAAATAAAGGAAAAAAATATATGAACGCGCCACAATCATTCAGATATTACTTAGGATATAGTATATTAAATTAAAAGTTTTATTATAGTATTTTTGTTAATATTTTATTTATAATATTTGGGTCGAATCCGTTAATCATGCGATCTGTTTAATTACATTAAATTCTTTGATATAATCACCTATTTGCATTGGGATATTTAATAATCTGTTTATAAATGAATTAAATGCTGCCACCTTTGGCAGCATTTAATTCATAAGGATGACAAGATTTCTTATGTATAATTAAACCTGTATGAGATGGTTTATTAAAAATTACAAAATCATTTCTATTGTTTTTTCGAGTAATTGTTAAATCTAAAAAGTTAATACTATTATTTTGTTCTTTTTTTTTCAGTGAATTTAATATTCTTATGTAACGAGTTTATGTAAGTTAAGAATTGATATAGAGCAAATTGAAATGTCATCAACAATACTGTACCAGTAAAATGATGATTTAAACTACTGAAGTGTTGATTTATATTATTTTCTAAGTTATCCAGAAAAATGTCAGCCAATAAACCACTTAAAGAGTTTCCCATTATCCAACCATCATTTGAAAAATAAAACGTATTATCAAATTGAAAATATTTCTGATCCAAAATAATTAAAACTAGTTCTACATTTTTTGTGATTAAATGATTAAATTAACTTTATTTTTAATAAGTAATTATTACTTCATTTGAAGATATACCCAGGAATAAATTTTGCACAACCAAGGAAATTAAATTGCTAACTTTGAATATATTGATGAAATCGTATATTGTATGAAAAATTGAAATCCTATACGAAAATTCGTATATTGTAATATGATTTTAATAATCTTAATTTGGTCAATATTAAAGAAGATTTGCGCAAGGATTAGATTTAAAATTAATGATAATCAAATAAAATAAGAAACATAAATTTAGCAGAACTCAAAATACTCGCTACTCACGACAAAGAAAATACTACAAATTCGGAAGCCGATCTGCATTTGAATAGGGGCAATCTGTGTTGGGAAGATACTTTGTAGATATAATAAACAGGAATAAACCAATCTTAAACAGATATGTTTGTCACTGCTCAGTGCAGATACATGCGATGAGTTGATGAAAATGCTACATATTACAAAATATGCATTTGGGTCTGACAGAAAATCTATAGGTAATAGAAAATCGTGTTTACAAAAAAGTGTTGGATAAATGTTTTAACTACAATTTGGCCACTTTTCCTGTATATGTAATTGTTTTGTACGCTTGATATTATTGATATAATTATCTTGATATTATTGACGGGATAAACCAAATGAATGGTTTTATTATAACTTTTTATATTAATTATTTTATTTATTATGTTTGAGTCGTATCCATTATTTACTGCGATCGGTTTGATGCCATTCAATTATTTGATATAATTATCTATTTACATTGGGATATTTAATGTATAAATTAGTCAAATGCTGCCATCTTCTATAATTAAATCTGTATCCAATGGTTTATAAGAAATTGCAAAATCATGTTTATTGTCTTTTCTAGTAATTGTTAAGTCTAAAAAGTTAATACTATTATGTTGCTCTTCTCCAACTGTGAATTTAATGTTCTTATGTAAAGAATTTATGTAAGTTAAGAATTAATTTGATTGTCTATCAGAACCTGTAATACAAATTAGAATATCATCAACATATATGTGCCAGTAAACTGAAGATTTAAACAGCTGATGTTGATTTATAATATTTTCTAAGTTATCCATAAAAATTTCCGCTAGTAAAGGATTTAACGGGTTCCCCGTTATCGAACGGTCATTCGAAACATAAAATAAATTATTAAATTCAAAATAATTCTGATCCAAAATAATTGACAGCAGCTTTATTTTTTTGGTTATAGGGAACCCTTTAAATCCTTTACAAACATGATTATGCAATTTTTTATAAACCATAACATACAGGTTTAGGTATACACAATAAATCTTGTCATCCTTATTAACAAAAGATGGCAGCATTTTATTCATTTATACATAGATTATTAAATATTCCAATATCAATATATAATTATAATATACAATTAAATGTCATCTAATACATCGCAGTAAATAAACGATATGACACAAACATTATAAATAAAATAGTTAAGATAAAAAGTTATAATAAAACAATTAATTTAATATAGCCTGTCAATAACATCAAAAAGGCAGCGTACAAAACAATTACATATACAGGATAAGTTACCAAATTTATCCAAAACAAACGATATAAATATTGGTTTCAAAACAAACAATAGTCTTGGACGCTTCATTAAAAATAATAAAAGTCTAACAAATAAACTTTATAGATCAGGAATTTATTTAATTGAGTGCGTGGTCGTGTCCAAAAGTCTGTGTTGGACAAACAGGAAGGTCTTTCTCTACTAGGCTCAATAAACATGAAAGAAGTTATACTAAACCACAAAACAATTCTCATTATGCTAATCACTTAATGTTAGAAAATTATACTTTCAATCATAATTTTAAAATGTTACATAATGAAAATAAATCCAAAAAATTAAATCTTTTAGAGAGCCTAGAAGTTAATAAAAAGAAAATTTTGAATATTTTGCTAAATGACCAGCTAGACGTGAATGGTTCACCGTTGACAAACGTGTATTGCCCTCCTAGATGTTGAAAAAATGGATTTTCATTATGCTAATCACTTAATGTTAGAAAATTATACTTTCAATCATAATTTTAAAATGTTACATAATGAAAATAAATCCAAAAAATTAAATCTTTTAGAGAGCCTAGAAGTTAATAAAAAGAAAATTTTGAATATTTTGCTAAATGACCAGCTAGACGTGAATGGTTCACCGTTGACAAACGTGTATTGCCCTCCTAGATGTTGAAAAAATGGATTTTCCCACTATCATCTTTTATGGTATTATTACGTCGGTAGACCGTTGCACGTCATCGAAGACGCTATTGATGAACAGCAGAAATACCATTACATAAATTAAATAATAAAATAATCAAATGGAATATATTTAATACATTTCAAATTTAGAGTTGTATTCGGTTGGCAGCATATGCGACGGTGTCAAGTTTAAATTTTTTCCTGTTAATATTTATTGACACGTTTGGGGTTGAATATCCCATTGGTATATGAACGTTTAACATTCGTTTTTTACCTTACGATCGAAAATAGTTCTTTTAAGAACTACCACAGTGTTATAATTGTCAACATCGCGCCTGTGAAATGCCAAATCATTTAAATGGTCTTTGTCAAGATTTTCTAGCATCTGATACAATACTTTGAATAAGAACGAGCCAATAATGGTCCATTGTTACCCCTAGTGGCTGTTAGAGAGATATGTTAAGTTAATTGTGAATAACTGGAAAGGAAAAGAAAGGGTTTACGGTTAGAGCCACATCAGCATCTTAGGCTATTTAGCGACTGGACCTACAGGTTAACGTGGGTTCGGAACCACGGTCATCAGCTACCGACAAGCCCAGGCAAGCACGCCCTCAGGCTATAAACCCTTGGATATGTGCCAAAAGTCTATCAGGAAGCCTACCGACTGACGAGTGACCACCGTAGAACGCGTCTCAGAAGGCATCCGGCCTTACCTAGCCTTTAACTGGCGTGACTGAGGGGTAAATTCGTTGTCGGATTTTACACTCTTGCCTAAAAACAATCACAGACATTTAGATGTAGATATGTGTGAGCATGTGTGTGTATATAAGTATGTGTAAAGGGTAGAAAGTAAGACGGATAGAAGAATTAAAGAAAAACACCCATCCGAGCGCTGGAATCGAACCAGATACCTTTGGATTGTAAGGCAGACGACTAACCTACCATACCACCGCGGCCGGCTGAATAATTGGATATGTTTAGTTTAAGTCATATTTTTATTAAATAATAAGATAAATAATATATTTTTTAGAGAGTTGCAGCAGCCTTAAAGTTGAGTATGTCCACTCTTAGTACTATTTCACAAAAAGTAAACAACAAGGAACTTTTAAAGTTATCTAGATAGCGTAGTTTTACTAAAAAGTTTACCAATACTGCAACTTTGGATACAAGTTCTATTCAAGACACCATTTATATCATGTATGAACACAGCAAGTATTCGTAACCTAAGAATTGCAGAAAAAAAATTAACTGAGGTAGCTGATACTTGATGGAAATTAATCTTAAATAAATAAGCAATACAATTTTCAATATAATGGAAATTTTTAGATATTAATCTTTGCTTATTTAATTGCAGAGAAGACTGTTTTTAAAGCTATATATAGGCAACCCCAGTTTAATTTTCATTTTCAGGACAGAACGTAACTTTCAATTCCTTACATGAGCAATTAAATTAGGAACAACTGTTTGATGGATGCCGTATGTCATTATGCAACATATTTGCCGTTCCAATATTCCCAAAAACTTATACATTTTTGAGAGATTATATGAAGGAAAGAAAAATAGCTTTGATCAAGAAAAAAAAATCAAGCTTACAGAAAATGAAATAATGAAATGGTATGACAGAGCAGATACTTGATTGAAAATTAATGATTATATTAATGAAAATATAAGTGCATGCAGATATTTCATTGTTTTTTCTATTTTATACTAGAATATTATATATCAATAAATGTCATTGGGGATTATATAATCTTTTTATTTTAATAACCATTCAAATATGCCGAACGAAGGATTTTACAGATACTGAATCTATCTAAAGGTACTAAATGAACGACACTTACAAGACTTTCAACATTTATTATAATTTTGTTAATTGCTTTGTAATTTGAATTTAAATTAGAGTTGATTTTTTTAATTGTTATTAAAATTAAATTATAAAAATGATTCGGTAACGTAAGGTTATGATGTTTAATCACAATCTGGCAACAAGACAGCCGAAATGTTGATTACGTGCTTAGTGACGAGCAAAGGTTTAAATTTTGTACAAGGTATACATACAACTTTAAATATAGTAGAAATTCTAGTTTTACTTATTTATTTAAAATGAATTTCCATCAAGTATCGCCTACCTCAGTTAAATGTATTAATGTATTTATCAGTAAAATTTGACAGTGAATTTACTGGAATTAACGGGGAGACAAATTTGGATGTAATTTAATATGTATATAAGGCAGTACAATGGCCTCCGAAGCCATCAGTGAAAAGGGTACAATATGAGGTTGAATTGAATGTTTATGTATTGCCAACTTTATTTTCGTAACATTTCAACTGCTTCAAGGTAAGTTTAAGCATCAGAACGCCTCTGGTAAAAAGTCAACGAGTCAACATTCAACATTTTGGTAGGGGATAATAAAATAATAATTTTATTTGATTTTTAGTTTAAAAATAAAAGTCTCAGCACATTATTCTTTTAAATGTTTTTTTTTTGGCGTGGAACGAGATAGAATGGTTACATATTTGGGTGATGATAAATACTAACACTCCATCGGTACCAATTAACCACTTTGCAACTGATGACCTTCTAAAGTTCATTTAGCATTTACACTACGTGTACCTTTGAAATTTCCAATCTGCGATTTAATTATATTTGCATGCCGCAGTTTGGAGTTTCCCCTGGAAAATTGCCAGTCGATCTCAAATTACGAATCAGTGCATTGTTTTTAAATTGCATTTTCCTCATATGTAGTGATATAAATGTATGACATTGGAATCAATTTAAACAATGTAATTAATTTATTAATCGAAATAATAATTTTCTCTCAAAATCAATCTTGTAGACAAATTAGGTTAATATACAAGTTCAAACCATTAATTTCTAAAATATACATGGTTTTCATTTTGTGTAAAATCATTCAATTCAGAGACATAGTCCAATGTTATTTTTCTTTTTTGAACCTATGAGGTTGATCTGAAAAGATCGTGTCATGACGGATAGATGGGACTGTTTCGGATTACTGCATTAATTAGCCCCATTTTGACACCTGTTTAAATAAGAGCATGTTTAGAGTTTTTTACACGATGGATATTATTGAAATTCCCGCCATTGCATGTCTGAAAATAGATGACCAGACATTTTCAACAGACAATGATGTTACGTTTGCTAATTTTGAAGAACTTATATATTTCATCAAGATGTTTTAGGTGATAGTTCAACCATACGATTCGAAGCGACAGAGAATTTTCGTTAAAAAATAAACCGAAAATTTGAGTTTTTATTTTCATTCTGAGGGCATTTTATCCCATCCCCTCATTTCTGATACGTCATAGAGCTGAATAACCAGTAATAAAACGTTCCTTTTATAGCCATTTTGGGTTTCGAGAAATGGAAATAATCCTACGGAGATAAATCGGGCAAATACGGAGGATACTGAAGCAAGCACACTTGTTTTTTCGTCAAAACTTTACGAACAATGCCGGTTCTCTGAGATAAGGCAAACAACTCACTCAAACGATTATGTTCCAATTACTCTTGATTTGTTAAAATGAGATATCATGTTTCGAGGCATTATTAAATGGATTGATTGAAAATTTAAAAAGAACTGAAATAATGTGTAAATGCCAATATCAACGGAATGGCCAAAAATCGAAAAACCTGTGTTATCAGGAAACAATGCCTTTGTTATTTCCATATAAAAACGGTCTAAAATAAATGTCCATTTCAATTTTTAGAGTATTGTAGGCGTATATATTCTATTTGTAAATATTCCAAACTTTTGGACATATGTGTATATATCTAGTCTTATCCGTGGACAGGTTCACATCACATTTTGTCAAGAAAATCATGTTTTTTTTGATAAGTTTTCTTACCCCCTTATAGAGAGACGTAGAACGGTAATATGGACTCGGTCATTAATTACCGTTCTCGCTTGCACACCTTCTAAGTAAACAAGCGCCACCGGAGACATCATTGAATGTGATTCTCTATCTTTCCTCCGACAAAGACATGACCTGCCACAAGAATTATTATCCACATTGTCTCGTAATCATATCAATCAACTTCCCCATTTGCCTTTTTAAAGGATGCGATCATCTCTCCTCTAAAGAATATGGCTTCTTAATTCACAAAAACGTCTTACCTCTATATATTGTTTAAATATACCATATTGTTTAAACAGTGTGCTTTCTTTCTATTATAAGCTATCTAGATGTGTTACGTTCCGAAGCACAAAATGGATAACCCTTTAGTTACTATAGAATTAAATTGTATTAATATCAAACTTAATTTTATTTTGGTTCTAATTATTTGTCTTTTAATTGAAATTCAAAAGTCCATACTGAAACAAGAAACTGATGGAATATGTATTTTTTTCTTTAATAAAACAGAAATCCAATGGAAAAGGGGTTTGAAAACAAGCGAGGAAAAAGCAATTTAGAAATAATTCCTCGTAGTGTAATTTGACATCGATTGGCAATTTTCTGAGCGAAAAATTGAAATTGCAATCTAACTGACATGCAACTATTATAAGGGCTCAGTTATAAAAGAACCACTTTAAATATTAAAATGGCTTATATATTTTGACCTGGTTTTATTTTCTGCACCCATACAAATATATTTCTATTAAGTTCATTTAATTTATATTGTTATGCTCTTATAAATGTAAGAAATTTGTATTAGTTAAAATAAATTTGAAATTAACTTTTATAAAGTTTTATTAACTTTAAATTTATTTTAATAAATATATAAATGCGAATTTCTCGCATTTATAAGAGTCGTCACCTTCATCATCAGCCCGTGTCGATCCACTGCAGGATGCAGGCCTCTTCAGAATTCTTCCAATTTTCACGGTCCTGGGCTTTCCACTGCCACTCAAGTGCAATATTCTTAACGATGTCATTAGTCCATCATGCTCTCGGTCTTCTGCGCGGACGTTTTTAATCAAGCGGTATCCACTCCAGGATTACCTCGGTCCATCTATTGTTCCATCGCCTCGCTATATGGCCTGCGCATCTCTCACTTCACTTGCTTTACTCTTCCAATGATGCCACACACTTTTGTTTATTCCCTGATCCATGTACAGGGCTTGCTGTCTCGTCCTAAATCGGTCGGGCTATCTGTCTCGTCATATATCAATTCTAAGAGGTTTACATATGCTCTGTCTACCCCCTGTCTAAGCAATGCATTTATTATGGCCTGCTTTGAAATTAAGTCAAATGCTTTTTCGTAGTCGATAAAAGCCAAGCATAGTGGCATGGTGTATTCGTTGTGCCTCTCTATGGCCTGCTGTACGACCTGGATGTGATGCAATGTACCATTGTACTGAATCTACTGAATATATATATATATATATATATATATATATATATATATATATATATATATATATATATATATATATATATATATATACATATATATATATATATATATATATATATATATATATATATATATATATATATATATATATATATATATATACACCACGTTGAAACCTACTTGCTGGTTCCGATATGTAGATGGCACTTTCGTCATTGGGCCACACGGACCACAATCTTTAAATCTCTTCCTTTCGCATTTGAACAGTATACATCCCCAGGTCGAATTTACAATGGAGACTGAAAACAATTCTGCTCTGCATTTTCTTGACATTCTATATCCAAAAGGCCAGACCAAAGGTTCTCCTATCCTGTCTATCGTAAA
This sequence comes from Cosmopolites sordidus, assembly GCA_031761425.1. NCBI lineage: Eukaryota > Metazoa > Arthropoda > Insecta > Coleoptera > Curculionidae > Cosmopolites > Cosmopolites sordidus. The sequence continues at coordinate 83,485 of JARFXV010001128.1, read as the reverse complement.
CCCACCCACACAAACCGTTATCTAAATGCGAACTCAGATCATCATCCATCCCAATTAAATTCGGTAGTCAAAACTTTAGTCACGAGATCACTAAGATTGTCGGATAGGGAACATAGGCAAACATAACTTAATTCCATAGAAACGGCACTAATTCAAAACGGCTATGACATGCATTAAATAAAAAGTCCCAATCATGTATATTGGTTAATTGGCACTATTCAATCTTGTTTAATCTATATTTATATAGATAATTATATCTTATAATTATATATTTATATAGATAATTATAATCCTTCATTCGAGGTTCTTTTTGTTTTTTTATTTCGGTGATTTGTTGCAGACAGCAACCCCCCTCCCCCCCCCCCCCCAAATATTGCAGCATCCACAGTTTCTCATAATTTACCTCAAAAGAGGTATCAACTGAAAGAAAAAGGGTTTAAAATATTTATTCAGGTTAATCTTCCAAAATAAGTTCAACGAGAAGTTATCCTCCAAACAAGACACAGAGTTCATAAAGCTACACGAGATAATCCTTGAATCCATAGAAGCCTCCACTCCGAAAAAGTGGAGAAATGTTACAAAAGGAAAAGGAAACCTGTGGTGGGACGAAGATTGCAAGGCAGCCCTTCATCAACGGAAAATTGCAATTAAACAATTTAATATCACTCCAAATTTGGAGAACTTCATATCCGCTAAACAAGTCATCGCTCAATCTAAGAGATTGTTTAAAAAAAAAAGAGAGTTTTTGTAAATTTTGTGAATCTCTAAACAGAAACTCCGACATTACTTACAAATGGTAAAAAATTAAAAATTCAACAATCCCAGGTTTTCAAAAGATTCTCCCCCACTGCATAACGATCTCCTTCTTAAACGCCTCAAAAGTGGGATATCACCGAACCGGGATCCCGAGATATCTCTCCCCCCAATTATTTCTCTCTTGGAAGAATTCTCCGAAAAGGAATACAACTTCGCTCTAAAAAACAAAAACAATTCGGCCCCAGGCATGGATGGCATAGTGTTCTCAGTTTTGAAATATCCTCAAAAATATCCCTCACCAAGGTAAAAACCCCTGATCAACCTATATAATTCAATTTTGCGCGGTTGCCCTGTTCCTAAATTGTGGAGGAACTATAATTTAGTATACCTTAAAAAACCCTCCAAACCTGCCTTATTAATGGAATCCTATAGACCTATTTCGCTGCCCTGCTATCTTGAAATTTTAGAAATTATGATTCGTAACAGAGTCGACTGGGTTTTGGAGAGCAGAAGGTTTTTTCCTGTTCACCAAACGGGATTTAGAAAGGGAAATGATGTTTTCTTGCCTTTCTGGTTAACAAGATCCAGCTCGCATTTGCCAATAACAAAAAAGTATTAGCAGTATTTTTTGATATTAGGTCAGCATATGACTCTGTAAACCTGACCTTTCTTTATCGCCACCTCATTGAGGCGGACATTCCAGTCGATTTGAGTAATCTCATTTACCAGATCATCTCTAACAAATGCATTTCTAAAGAAATTTGGATAGGGAGTTTATGGGTAATAATAACATTGCGGTTGGCAACACACAAGGCTCACCCCTAAGCCCCCTGCTCTTTAATATATATATATATATATATATATATATATATATATATATATATATATATATATATATATATATATATATATATATATTAGAGACATTTTTTACACTGATCTTAAGGAATTAACTTTTCTTGGTTATGCCGATGATATTGTCTTACTCCTGGAGGGGGAGAAAATTGATGAAGTGACATCTAAAATAAATGGTCACTTGGACAACATTTTGTCTGCCCCAAACAATTTTAATTTCTCAATATCCTATAACAAATGCACCTCGGTATGTTTCACAAGGGGTTTAAAGAGACTCATTCCAAGTATCCGAATCGGAGGCAATGTAATTCCTTGCAGGGATCAGGTCAGGTACTTGAGGCGCTGCTAGAGTTTGGTGGGGCTCTGACCCTTCGACTATGCTAATGACCTTCTAAACAGTATCCAAATCACATTTAGATTTTGGTTCCTTCCTTTTTGGGAATGCAACCAAGAAGTTAAAAAAATCGAGATTATACACCGCCGCGGAATAAGACTATATTTTGGGTTCATGAATTCAAAACCAAATCATGGTATCAGAGCCGAATCATGTGAGTTGGATATGGATAGTCGTAAACTAGTTTTGGCAGCCAAATTTCTATGTGGCGTCCTTCCATTTGCTGATCACCCGTTAATAATTCTGCTTTCTCAAATGTATCGATGGTTTACACATAATACAATAAACCTAAACGCAAATCTGAATACACATAATACAATACACATAATACAATAAACCTAAACGCAGATTTGAACAATTTTATGGAACTACATAAAAACTTCTCTTTTATTTTCACTAACGCTTCAAAGTTAAAGAGAGGTCTGGATACGGAATTCATTTAAATAAAGAAAGCATCAATTACTCCTCGAGATTACCTAACTACATCGACATTTGTTCTGCTAAAATTGTTGCCATAAACGAGAGTCTAAGGATGGCTCTTACGAAGAATATTGACAACTTTTTCATACTATCGGACTCGAGTGCCATTCAAAAGATCAACCGAGCCGACATCAATCCTATATTGGAGTTTATTTCCTTAACTACCAAAAGGACACTTCATCAATTACAACAGAACAATACGCAAGTTTTTTTGGCCTGGATTCCGGATCACTCGGGCATTAAAGGTAACGAAATTGCAAACAGTTTGGCCCTTATTGGAAGAAAATTGAATATTCCTGCACAGATCGATCTGGTCGTCAAGTCCATTTTTCCTCTCTTAAAAAATGAGATCGTTTTGGATCACCACCGGGAGTGGGAGGATATAAATTTAAATAGTAAGTATTCTTATTCAAAAATAGTGACAACATTTCCTAATAAGCCTTGGTTCAGTAATTTTAAAAAGCTAAAAAGAGAAGTCATTTCTACCACCTCAAGAATGAGGTCAGGTCACCTATGTATTAAGTCTCATCTCTATAAGATCAACATTGTCAACGATCCTTACTGCGATTGCGAGCAATACGAGAACCTGGAATACGTGATTTTCGAATATCCTAAATACTATCACCTTAACATTTATCAATATCTGCTTAATCATGGTCTTCCCCCTCCTATCAATATGCAGATGATACTGAGTAATCTTATAAACAAAATTGTTGATATTCTGAGTAAATTTTTAATCACCAACAAATTAAAACTGTAGATATTACTAGATGATGTAGTCGGCAAATTCAAGGCAGTGTTGATCTTTCCAATGTATATTGTGTTGGTATTTCGACCCTTTGTGTCCCTTGGTCAAATAACTCACTCTTTCAGATACTAACAAACCTCGGATAAAAATTACAAGGAAATACATATAACAGTAATATAGAACCTTTAATATTAATCGATTGCAAGAAGTTTCCATGTTTTAACATTATAGTCCCACTGCCACGCCGTCTCCCAACATTCCATACTAGCGAATTCTGTGACGAAGTTATGGCCTCGAGCCAGACCAACCATTCCTAATGTATTGGCTAATTGCCCACTGTTTGGGGCAGAGGCCAAGATAAAAAAGGAAAAAGATCAAAGTTCAGGCAACTAGTCATACCAACCAATCTACTAGAGAATTATCCCAAAACCCCAAAGTTCTTCTACCATACATCAAGGGAGTTACTGATAAAATTTGCCACGTATTCAGAGCCCGTAATATCGAAACAATATTTACAACAAAAAGAAATATATCCAGTTTCCTTAGACCAGTAAAGGATAATATTGCACAAGAGTCACATGGTGTCTATAAGATTTCTTGTTCTGGCTGCTCCCAATCATATATCGGCCAAACTAATAGACGTAAAAAAGAAGAAAGTTCAGGCAACTGGTCATACCAACCAATCTACTAGAGAATTGTCCCTAAACCCCAAAGTTCTTCTACCATACATCAAGGGAGTTACTGATAAAATTTGCCACGTATTCGGAGCCCGTAATATCCAAACAATATTTACAACAGAAAGAAATATATCCAGTTTCCTTAGACCAATAAAGGATAATATTCCACAAGAGTCACATGGTGTCTATAAGATTTCTTGTTCTGGCTGCTCCCAGTCATATATCGGCCAAACTAATAGACGTATCCAAAATCGCATATACGAGTATTCTCTCGCCGTCTGAAAATCGGATCTCTCCTCGACTGTAGCAGAACATCATATCCAAATGGGTCCATAGCCAAATATCCACCTATATATTCCTACAAACCCCGCATAATTCGTGAAGCAATTGAGATCGAAAAACGTCCAGACTGCTTAAACAAGAGGGACGACGGTCTTAGAGTTCCAAATGCATTGAAACCCCTTATTTCCAAATTGCACGTCCGAAACCCTTCTAATCAAACGTCTACCTATCGTCTCCCCCCGAACATCACACCCACAACCTTACCTATTAATACAGAGGTCGCGCCGTCGACGTTCTTTTCTACTTGTGAACTCTGAGGAGTAGGCAGATTGAGGCCTCGGAGTAAATCAACAAAATTTTCTTAAAAATGGCTTCAAAGTGAAAGCCGAAACGTCGAGATTTTACAAATCTAAGACGCGATTTCAAAAAATCTAAAAGGGGCGTTCAGTGAAAAATATTTTTAGAAAATTACGTGATATTTACGGTTTGCCCAATCGTTCATCTGAAAGCACTATCAATCGAATTGTTCAATAATTTCAAGAAACTGGTTCGGTGGAAGATAAAAGAAGAACAATATATAGTCACAAGAGCATATTTCACGTTTCACGTCACAGAAATTTCACGTTCACAATAATTTGGACTCGGTGAATCCACAACATGGCGTATTTTGCCAAAGGATTTAACTCTGAAGGCATATAAGGTTCAAATAACTCAGGAACTAGACCCACTGGATCATTCAAAACGTTGTGTATTTGTCAATTGGATTAAATAAATTATTTTTCTCCTCTTTTGATAACAACATTCCGAAATCATCGGCTGAGTTCTCAAATTTTAAGAAAAAAACAAATATTTTTTTAAATATACCTCAAACAAATTCGGGCCCGAAAACAAAAAAATACGTCTGGATGAATCATGTTAACTTAATCTTCGAGTTTTGTTTAATACAAATGGTAATTGGCAGATTGGTGTCGAAGGAACATCTTAAAATGGGTCGTAAATCAAATTATAAAAAACCTGTGTTCTGAAAATAGACAATTAGTGCTATTTTATTATCAAAAGGGAAATTCCTACTGAAAAATTGGGCAAATGCTTCAGTTAAGTAAAAGTACGGTTGGAGATATCGTGCAACAGTACAAAAATGAGGACAGAATTTTTCCGAAGAAGCATACATCCGTCCGAAATTATTAAATGAAAGAGACGCTTTATTTAAAAAAAAACCTAAAAACCCTAAAAATAGTGCACCGAAGCTCAAAACATGTGAGTGGTGGGAAACTATACCAAAAAGTAGTCAGCACCGAAACAATACCCCGTTGTATCAGAAAACATGGATATCGTCGACGTATTGCCCGGAAAAAAACTTGGTTAAGTAAGAAAAATATTAAAAGTCGACTGGATTTTGCTAAGGAGTACATTTTGAAGCCTAAAAATTATTGGAACGAGGTTAATTTCTGAAATAGTACTAACTGCCTATTTTTAAAACTGATGTTTTTTTTTATTTGGTACATTTTAACGTTTTAAGATGTTCCTTCGATAGCAGTCCGCCAATTACTATTTGTAGTAAACAAAATTCGACGATTATCTTAATTAGATTAATATGACTGATCCAGATTTATTTTTTGTTTGCCAGTCAGAATATTTTTGGGGTATATAAAAACAATATTTATGTATTTTTTTTTTAATTTTAGAATTAAACCGATGATTTCGGAATTTTGTTATACAAGAAGTTAAAAGGAGACAAGAACGGTAAAACATACAGGAAGAATTTTTTTTGCGTATATCGGAACTACTAGAATGATTTTTTAAATAGAGTGTTCGAATATTTTTGGAATCAACTGTAAATTTACAGTAAGTAAATCGACAACATTTACTGTACTATGGGGTTATGTCGCCCGCTTCGCCAAAACACATAATGATTGGAGAACTTTGTAGTACACATTTACAAACCACAAAAGAGCTAGAAACTATTTAGATTTGAAACAGCATTAGAAAGCATTGAATATAAAGGCACCAAAATAATTTGTATACCTGCTTTAATTAGGACCTGGTTAAACAGGAACCGCTTTGATATACAAATTTACTAATGCAGTTTAATTAATGTTTTCATCTGCATTTTCATACTCAAAATTTATACAATTAACTGAATGTTTATTTTAATTAATCTAAAATTATATGATTTTCATAAGAAAAAAAATGCTTGTATACTAATCGACTTAGAAATCCCTGTTTTTTTTTTGGTAAATATAGGCACTATGGTCAATGCATAACTAGTTACCTAAAACCACACTTTTTGTTCGATGCAAAGCAATAATTCAGTCGGCTTTTGGCGTTTCCTTCGAATTTTAAATCGTTCGATCTGGTAACGCTGTTGCATTTCCCTTTGGAGCAGGAGTAAGCCAATATCTGATGTGTCTTCAGTACGAGTTTGAACGCCCTAGAGTCACCTGGTTGTAAGTAGCAATTCTTTTCGTGAATCGGATGTTTCAAAGCACAGTCTGAAAATGAGTGACACCAATCGGTCGAGCAACGGTGCACTATCAAATTTTGGACCAGACTTGAACACAGTGTGACGAAAACTTTTGCAAAACTTCAGCAGGCAACAGGAGTTTTGTCAATGAGACAGGTTCAATAGGACCTGAAAACGAAGCGCCAGAGCTAAAAATGGCACATTCCAACTTCACCAGAGCCAAAAAAACAGAATGAGCAAATGAAAGGTTAAAAACATACTGATTTGCTTTTCTGAAAGACAATAAAGAATTTGTTCTTCAAACTCAGAGCGTCAACCAGCATTTTCACCGAGAAGTTCTTGACAGACTTTGAAAAAGGGTCATTCCTGTGAGACCGAACATCAAGAGCATCTAGGTGCTCGACACTGCGCCTTACCACACAGCAATTACAAATAACGAATTTTTACAATACGCACCCCCATAGTCACTAGACTTGAATCCCTGTGACTTTTTCCTTTCCCCAGATTGAAAATTCACCTCAAAGGACACCATTTTTGGATATTGGAGAACATTAAATAGGCAGTGACCGACTAGAAAAATCCGATTTACGAAAAAAATTGCTACGGACCACCAAGTGACTTTAGGGAGTTCAAACTAGTACTGAAGATGCATCAGATAATGATCTGCCATCCCTATAATGGGGAATCTACAAATTTGCACACCTTGTAATATTCTAACTAAAATGCACCCGAATTAATGATCTATGAGAGGATAGCTTTTCATTTAAAAGACGCCAATCCCACTAACAGAAATTAGACTAATCTAACCACTGAGTTCAACTTCTAACCAGTGAAAATCGACATTAGTGGTATAGTCGCAAGGGGAACAGCATCAAGTTTTTTAAACGTACGAAACTACGTTGTATTTAATTCGAGATCATAGCCGATCAAAAGTATGACAATGCAGAGAAAGATGTTTCCCTATATTAGCCGGTAGATCCAAATACTGTTTTTTTCAGAGTTCCTTTAAAATTTTTGTAGAATATACCTGATATCAATTTGGTGTCACGACCAGACAAAAATCTTCTAACCTTGCACAAAATTAGCCTATTTGAGATCATCATCATCATGATTTATACTCGTTTACCGGCCATTGCCAGTATTGAGTTAAAGTGTCTTAATCGCCTGACACTCTCTTCCTCCACTCCCCTCTATCCCTCGCAAGTTCCTCGGCCCCCCTCGGGTCCAGTCCCACTTCTCTAAGATACTTGTCAATCTCATCGTTCCATTTATATCGTGGTCTACTCCTCGTGTTCCTTCCAGTTGTTCCCATTTTCCACACTCTCTTGGTTAGTCTCCGGCAAGGCATTCTGCATACATGTCCAAACCATCACAGTGCATTTTCCCTTGCCCTTTCTTCTACAAATTTTCCCCCCAAGCTCCTCCTAATTTCCTTGTTTGATACGCGATCCCTCTGAGTTAGTCCTATAATTCTCAATATTCTCATCTCAAAGGGCTGTATTCTTTCTGTCTGATTTTCATTTAACTTCAATATTTCGGAGCTATATGTCAAAGATGCATAGTGCATTATGTACTCTAATATTAGTCTCTGTTTTCATTTATCTCTTATTAAATAGTTTCTTAATTAGCCAACACCAGGGCTTTTAATCTTTCTTCTATTTCTACATCTACATTTTTTTTTACATTTTCCGCTATTGCTATTCCTAAGTATTTAAATTATTTAACTTGTTCCAGCTCTGTTTTTTCTAATCTACTTCCTATGTTTTTGTGTTTTCTCGAAACCACCATTATTTTTGTTTTACTTCAGTTTATTACCAGTTGATTGTTGCTCAGCCCTTCTTACCATACATTTAAGTTATACTGTAGGTCTTTTTCCATTTTCGCTAACAGTACTATATCATCCGCAAAAGCCAATTGATTAAATTCTACCCTTTCTAGATTAAAATATCCGCATGTTATTTTCTTTATTCTTTTGTTGCACTTCTTAATTGTCGGGTCCATTACTATGTTAAACAGATAGGGACTTAGGTTCCTCCCTGTCTCACTTCAGATGCAGTTTTTTTTAATCTAGTTTTTTTTAATCTATTGTTTCCGAGTACCGATTTGAAATACTTCTAATTATTTTCTTATTTAAATTATATTTATCCAGTATTGTCCAAATCTGCCTTCGATTTACTGAGTCGAATGCCTTTGAAATATTTATCAAACATACGTATATGATTTCGTCTGTCTCTATTGTTCTCGCAATTAATTGCTGAAATACAAATATTGTATCGTTTACTCCTCTGCCTGGCCTAAATTCGTTCTGTGCCACGTCCAAGTCCCTCTCGATCTTTGCTTTTAATCTTTCGGTTAATATACTTTCATATATATATTTTCGGTTGAACTCAGTAAGGATATGCCTTTATAGTTTTCACAATCTCTTGTGTCTTCCTTCTTGAATATCGGAAATATTACCGCTAATTGCCCAGTCCGCCAGTATTTTATTGCCTCTCACTATTTTATTCACTAACTGAGGTAAAATTACTTTTCCTGTTTCTCCCATATATTTTATCATTTCATTAGTTACTTCGTCATGTCCTGGCACTTTCTGCATCTTTGCCCTCCCCATTTCTCTCTCCAATTCATCCATCTCTAGAGGTGCTGTGCTCATAATTTCATTGTTCATTTCTATATTACTCTCCTCAAACTCCATTCACCCTCCCGTTTTAATTCCAACAATTCCTCGAAGTGTTCTTTCCATATTTTGCATTATTTTCTCGTCGTTGATCAGCAGTTCCTTATTTTTATTTCTAATGTAGGTAATATCGTTCGTATTATTCTTTCTATTATTTTTTAGTACTCTTCGGAGTGCGTCTTCGGACCACCACGCTGATTGCATTATATTATCTCTCATTGTTAATGTTCCACATACCTCCCTTGCACTGTCCAAAAATACTATTCTGAAGTATTTCCCGCAATGTTTCAAGATTATGCTCCCCTTCATCAGTCACAAGGGTTTCTAACTTTTGTTCTAACTTTTCTCTATATCTTTGTTGTATCCCACATTCTCTCAATCTAGACTCTCTTATTCTTTTCACTACTTTTTCTTTGTTCTTTTTTGCTATATTTTTCCGTTTCCTTAATTACCATTCTTGTCTCGACCAGGTAGGTAGTGATCACTTCCCATTTCATATTCTCTCTTAACTCTTGTATCCCTTATTCTTCCAAATAACATTTTTGACACTATAACATAGTATATTATAGATTTTTCTTTTCTACTCGGCATTATCCTAGTAAATTTGCGCACATCTCTGTGTTTAAATGTTGTATTTGTAATAACTAATTCATTTTCCATACAGAATTCTAGAAGTTTCCTTTCATTTCTCGTAATAGCTTCCTATCCATACTTCCCTATTTTTGGCTTATATCTATTTACCTCCATATCCACCCTTACATTTAGGTCTCCCAATAATATAATTGCATTACCTGTCTTTTCTACTATAGTTTCTGATGCTCTATAGAATTCATCCAATCATTCCACTCGTTCAGCTTCATTTGAACTATATACTATAATGAAGTATATTTTCTCTAGCCTATTTGCTTGTATTTCTACCTTTAGTATTCTAGAGCTTATATATTCCCACTTCACTATCTTTTGCCTCCATTCTTTATGTATTATCACTGCTACATTTTTTTAGCCCTTTTTGTCATCTTTACACCACAATAAATTAACACGTGGCCATTCAACATCTTTATGTCTTCTCGCCTCATTTTTGTTTCTGTAAAGTTTGACTTTGTTAATAAGTTTGACTTAAGTTGGCTTAAGTTTGACTTTTCAAATTCGCTTCTCAATTCCTCCTCCTTACCATTCAAACTTTGCACATTTCATGTCCAAACCCTCACTACCTATTTGAGATATGATGAATAAAAGACTAGTAATTCACCTCAGTCTCTATAAGTAGAGAACGTATCGTCTCTAGTAGAAGAAATCAGTCTCTAGTAGAAGAAATTAATTGTCAAGATCGGAGGTATGTTGGGCAAACTAAAAGATCCATGTTAAGCAGATTTAAAAAACATATTGCCCATATTAAATATGGAAGAAATGAGAAATCTTGTATGCCGCAACATGCACTCGACCGTGGCCATAATATAACTATTAGACTCGTTAACTTTAGACTCGTTAAAATTGTAAATAATAATACAGCTGGATGCATATGAAAGCATACAAATAGTAAAATGTAAGAAAACTTGTGTAAAAATGTAAAATGTAAAAAACACGAACTAGGATAAAACACCTATTCCATCCAGCTAACTTTTTGAATTATTAATGTAACGATTGGTTAACTCCACGGTACATGATTTTCTACATGCTTCATTAGGTACGCTTGTTATCTAAATAAAACATAATTTAATTTTTGTATTTAATTCTACCGTACTGATGATATTAACTTGGTCAACGAAAAGCGCATTGAGAATTAAAAAATAATGATATGGTGTTTAGTGGTAAATCTCTTTAAAATTAATATGAATTTATACAAGAATATTCAGGTGTAATTACCTCACTATCTCATAGTCAAGAGTTCCTTACTGTTCATATTCAATATCCGTACTTTATACATAACTTAAACCTTAAGCATCATATTGAAGGTATGTAAAATACAAAAGAACACCTCTAAAAACTTTTATCGTAAAGAAAACTTACACTGGCTTGATTTCCTTCAGTCCCTAACTTTACAATTGAACTTTTTCTAAAAAAGAATAGTTGAAAAGATATGGAAATAAAATTTTAAAGCAAATAGAAAAAGAAGTGGAAAATTGATCCGCGGATAGATAGTTCGATACTTATTTATTTCCTATCAGATTCCGCTGATACTATTTGAATATTTTTTAAAAAGAATGAGTGAGTATTTACCAGCGTATATGAGAGGGTGGGCGTATAGAATGAGTGAATACCATCCCGCTTATTAAACCAGTTCACACATGGAAATACAAAAAAAAATATTGCCAACAATATAACTAATTTAGTACATTCAGTGGGGGACAAAAAAATGGAACACCGAATATACATTTTTCTATTAAACTAATAATATATTCCCTGTACAAATCTAACACAAAAAATTATACACTTTTTGATTGTATAGCATAATTTTTCTGAATGTAACTGTTGGAAATGTTGCAAAGGAAACAGTTTAAAAATGGAAGCCCATTTTAGGACGTTTTTAATGAAGTTTATAAAATACTGTGTATCCAACATATAACAGATCTATTACATTGGCCTTAACTATGTTGTGATATTGTTTATTGTTTGCTTAAAGAGATTACAATAAAATAAAAGATGTTAAAACAATTGTAACTAAATGTAATTTACATTAATACTGTATCTAACTACCTTCTCGTAAAGGCTTTTATTTAAATTGAGTGCTAAAGACCTTTCAACTATATATTCCCCTACTATTTACTCCTTCAATCAACCTCTTCCTTGGCCTTCCTCTATAATTTTATCTCATTTGCTTTCATTTCGTACACCGCTTTCACTAGACAAACATTCTGCACATGAGTCCGGACCATCTAAGCTGTCCCCCTGTTAATTTTTCGCCTATTGACTTTATTTGTGGATTCTATTTGTGCGTTTAATTTCTTATTCTGTCTCTTCTTGTTAATTCGTCGTATTCATAATTCATTAATTCTCGATTTTACGCAAGAATCGCATTGCAAACACGAATCGTTGCAATTATGATTCGTGTTTTATATTTTTCTTTCCATATTTTGCTACTATGCAATAACGTTGGTATTAGTATTTTTTCACTACTTCTGTTTTTAATTCATTTCATATTTCCCTCTTGTATAAAAATATGTTCTTCATCGTATTAAACATTTTTCTTGCTTTTCCTGTCCTCTCATTTATTTTTCATTTTATTTTACCATTATATTCAACTATCGTTCGTAAAAACTTTAGGAATAGGTTAAACGGTTTTTAACCTATTGTATTTCAATCTTATTTTATATGTATTCTGTTCTCTTGATATAATCCTGTTTTTTGTTTTATTCGTATTTATTTTCATATTATTTTTTTCGAACGCTATATATATTAAAGGCTTCTATATTAAATTTCTTTCTGAGCCTGGACGCTTGTGCCACAATAATTCGTCAGCTGAATGTCTTCCAATTTTCAATATCCCAAAATTTCTTAATAAACAGCAATCTGTTATTATGAGTTATACAATTTTAAAATGTATTTGTTAATTTAGCTTCCTGTGGATTAAAAAACGATTTTAGAACATTTAAATTAAAACTTTAAGTACGTTTTATCTTTAAGAACTTTTTTTTAATTTAGTAACCAAATATTCTGTTATCAAATATTTGTAATGGTTCTAAATTTAATACATTCAAGATATTAGTGATATGTCTGAGAATTACTATGTATACACAAGACAAACCATATAATTTCCACCTAGTATACATAAAATGAACCTTATGAAAATCACCCTATGCATACCCTGGAAGGTATTAGATAGATAAACACAGTTCAAAAGCTTCCCAACATTACCAGCAGGGTAAACTCTGCCGCCATCTACATTTTATCTCTTTGATGAACACTTAAGTTTCATGATTCTCTTTACCCCTTGCCTTCACCAAAATACATGAGGTCAACAAATATTTAAATTTTCTAACATTCTAAATATAAAAACATAAAAATTTAAAAGTTATTTAATTCTAATTAATCTTTCGCCATAAAGAAAAGGTATAAATACAATTCAACTAATATAAAATTAAAATAACGTCTGAAAGCGACCTTTACAACGAATATCGCAACCAAGCGGTTGCTAATTATAAACATTCTGAACTAATTAATAATTATGTTTAATTTTAAATGAGTTTTTAAATCGTCATAGTAATCATTTAGTTATTTTTAAATTTTTAAAAAAGAATAAATGTATTTTGATCTATAAATCTTTAATTAATTACCATATTTAAGTATAGTGGAATGAAATATTCTTTTTAATTAAATTCTTAATGTAATTTGGAAATAAATATTTCATCAAAGTAATTCTATCTATTATTAGGTTCTCAACGTCATTCTCGGACCCAACGTTTAATCGAATGCAGAACCTATTCGACTCAGTTTTCCTTCCGTATTATTAGCGCCATCTCTCAGCTTCAAAAGGTATAATATACGGACAGAACGTTCGAAGAGCAACATTTCCAACTTTTGCCTTCTTTTCTCCTTTCAACTGAAAAAAAATGCTGCAGAAGCTAAGTAAAGGGTCTACCAATAAAAATGATGGAACTTAAATAAAACACACATTTTTTGCTCAAAATCGGTTTCGATTGCTTTATTTAAGAGATTCAGACATGCAATTTATGATTTGAACAAGATTTCAGCCAAATGTTCATCACGGATCTTTTTGCAGACACGCATCCGCTCGCGCCAATTTTCGATGACCCTGGTGCACATTTCGTGGCTTGACAAATTTTAGTTTCTAAGTCGCCAATAGTCGCCAATAGTCGCGGGTTTATTGCTCTAAACCTGAGTTTTCACATGTCCCCTAAGAAAATAATATAAAGGAGTTAAATCGCATGATCTCGGAGGCCAAGAAATGGGACCATTTCGTGAAATTAAAGAGTTGCCGAACTTGACTCGCAATAAGCCCATGTTTACTCAGGAAATATGCGGTGGTACGCCATTCTGTTGATAATAAAGGTCATCCGTATCGATTCCATCAAATTCCGGGAAAAAAAATCATCCAGAATTGTCTTGTAGTATTCGGTATTGATGGTAACGGTGGCGTTTTTTTAAGATTTTTAAAGAAATAAGGAACAATGACTCCTCCATGCCAAAATCAACACCAAACTGTGATCTTTTATGGATGCAGGGGGCTTTCATATATCACGTGTTGTTTAGATTCGTATTAATACCAAAAATTTTGTTGATTGATAAAGTCATCGAGCCAGAAATTAGCATCATCGGAGAGGATGATTTTGCGATAAAATTTCTAGTCGGCTTCCATAATTTCGATGGATTTTCGATTCCCAATCGGCAAATTTGATCGTCGGCTGGGTTCAATTATTATGCCAGTACCATCTTATACGGATGCAAGCCTAAGTCCAACCTCAAAATTTGCCAGTTTGTCACTGGCGAGAGGCCTAATTCTTGCGAGTGGCGAGCAACTAACAGTTGTCATTTTCGGCTACACTTGCTTGAACGGCGGCAATATTCTTAACACACATTCTTGTCATTCAGGCACCACACTATCGTGGATAGTAAACTCACTTTCAAATTTCTTAGTAACACGATCAATAGCCTATTCAGAAGGACAACCACGATGAATCTGAATTGATCGTTGCGTATCACGAGGGGACCGCGAATTTGCATAATAAAACAGGTCAATTTCCAAACGTTCTTCTAACGTGAAACGAACCATGATTTATCAGCAACATTTGGGAAAACAAGTGGCTAGATATATCAAAAATCGGTAAACAAATATGATCGCCAGAAGCTGTCAAAGTTCCATCATCCGTAATTCTTTACATGATTTGTGCGACTTTAGGAAGTAATGTTGTTTCGTACAATATTTGTAAAAAGTAGTTTCGATTATTAAAGGGGACGATGAGGAATTAGAAGCACTGCTGGAAGAAAGTCATTATCGTTCATTCCAAGAACTTGGCCAGAAACTTGGCTACCGCAAGCCATTTCTAAAAGTTTACACAATGTAGGAAAAATTGAAAAGGTGAGTTGTTGGGCCCCATATTTACTCGGAGCTGAAAATAAGAGTAAATTTTTTGATGTTGATGTGTCATTGCTCCCCACATTCAAGAAAAATAACTTACTGGATAAGATTGTGACCTGTGACAAGAACTGAATCCTCTACAATTATCGAAAGAGGCGAAATTAAATATTTATTTGAGAACAAACTAAAGCTTATTAATTAGCAAAATATCCCCCGTTTGCATCGACCACCTTTTTTTATCTTTCATCTTTCTTCATCACATCTTCAGCTTGTGACTTTCCTAGTGATACAAGCCATAGTGATACACCCTAGTGATAATATACATTTTCGTAGCCACAAAAATGTATATCAAAAAGCGAGTCTACTTAGTGCTATGTCTGCGGAAGAAGCTCACAGCCTAACACAAATACAGGGTGTTCCATAACAAAGTTTCTATTTCATTGACTCACTGCGCAAACGTAACAACTGTGAGGAATGCGATGCATATGTCAATCGATAACTTGATGTTTAGGAACTTAGTCGGCATGGAGTTGTGTGTGCGAGAATTTTACAAAAACAATGATTTGAGGCTCATTTTCATCTCAACGGTCATGTAACTAGTAAAACTGTCGTGACTGGAGTGCAACGGACCTGAAGCACAAGCATTAAAAACCCCTACTTTCGCCTAAAGTCACTGTATGGGCTGCAATGTCAGCAGGAGGAATAATCCGCCCGTACCTTTTTGAAGACGGTATGGACGCGCAGGAACCATCAATTCAAAGCATTATGTGGAAATTTTGGACAATTTTTTGATACCTAAATTATAAAATTTTGCTGGTTATATAAATAAATAAAGGTTTTTGAAGTTATACTTATGGCGCGTTTGGGAAAACAGGTCAGACGTGGCCTGTGACAGCGTGGATTTTTAGCTTGAGACGAAGTTACGCGCGCCGATGTAACACATAATTTATTTTCTTCTTATAGCGCGTCTGAGAAAACAGGTCAGAGTGTATTTTCAGCGTGAGACAAGGTTGCGCGCCAATGTAACTGATGATGTATTATTATTATTATTATTATTCACAATCCTGGTGAATCACGCGAAGGACAGTTAGAGGCGTTTGTTGTTGTTAGCCTTCCTTTGCGCCCATACTGATTTCATTATTTCACTATGAGCTTTTTCCCCCTCATCAGATCAAGTTGTTCCGGTCTTCCTACATCTTTCTGTCTGGCCAACCTCTCAAACGTTAACCTTGTATCTGAAACAGTTTCTATCCTGAATTTCACCTTGTGTAATATTTGCTGTTCTTAGCTCCTCTTTAACTACAGCAATCCATTTAATTGTTTCTATTTTAGCTCTACTCCTATTTTTATAAAATTCAACTATTTGTCTAGTTAGCCTACTCGGATTCATCCGTTTTATGTGTCCGAAAAACTTATATCTTCTTTTTCTCATATCGCTATGTATATCTATGTATTGTTTGATTTCTTCGTTTTCTCGAAGTCGGTATGTTGTGCTATTTATTTGTTTGTTGCCTAAGACTTTTCTTATGATTTTTGTTTCTTCCTTTTCAATCTCCTCAATGTCCTTCTTTCTATTCAAAATGAGCGTTTCTGCACCGTTGTCTCAGTTTTGTGTTTTTTGATATGCATTTTTTGTTGTAAAGATTTTGTGTAAGTCCCAATGCAGTTTCCATTTTTTGACATCTACCCTTATTGGCCGCGTTATCCAATCCGTTTTCCATAACTATTTCACCCAATAGACAATCTATTTTGATGTTGGTTCTCCCCAGTGCTGGTTAATATTCAGGGCTGATTTTTTACACGCCACTCCTGTATTACTTTTTCTAGGACACAGTTAAATAAGAGTGGCGAGAGTCCATCACCTTGTCTCACTCCAGTTTTAATTTCGAAAGGCTCTGAGATTTCACTTATGAATTTAACTTTTGACCTTGTGTTAGTTAGTGTTGCTTTAATAATTACCAGAGTTTTCAGATGTAGTATTTGTTCTTTCAAGATTTGAAATAAAAATTCGCGGTCAGTAGAATCATATGCTTTTTTGATATCCACAAATATATAGACGAGATTTTTATTGTATAGTTTTTGATGTCTTAGATACCAACTTTGGTTCAGGATTTATTCCAGGCAGGATCTGCGTGGTCGAAAACCTGCTTGATATTCACCAATTTTAGATTCTAACTGTCCCTGTGCTCTGTCTAGTAGACATTGAGATAGAATTTTGTAACAAACTGGAAGAAGAGATATCTCCCTGTAGTTGTTTACATCCATTTTATCTCATTTCTCATGTAGTGGATGGATTAGATATCTTTCCAATCGTCCGGAATCCATTCGGTTCACCAAACTTATTATAGAATTTTG
The DNA here is from genome assembly GCA_031761425.1 of Cosmopolites sordidus. Classification (NCBI taxonomy): domain Eukaryota; kingdom Metazoa; phylum Arthropoda; class Insecta; order Coleoptera; family Curculionidae; genus Cosmopolites; species Cosmopolites sordidus. Next base: position 65,763 of record JARFXV010001128.1, on the reverse strand, counting down.
GTTATTTCCTTGATTATACCTGGACCAACGGATTTCAGCCAAAGAAGTATAACTTCTTACGTGTGTACATAAGTACGCATACATAAATACACACACGCTTTTTTTGATAGTCTCTCTCTCGTAATAGAGCCTCTTTTTTATTTATATAACAATATCAAAAAGATGCTTTCTTTTGGGATACCTGTTATATGATCTTAGTTCGCTTTCACAACATGTGATCGGACATTGTCCTGTAAAAGGTTTTCTTTACGACATCGTTGACTAGTATATGGCTTCTTTTCTTGTAATGCATCAGTCAAACTGATTATATTTTTAATAGTAATGTAATGTAATTGCTTTAACGATTCGTAATACAACACACCTTTCTAATTCCTTCCAAATGCAAAGAAAACCTTTCTTAGCATGAATATTGGACTTATGCGTTGATCTTAAAGGTATACTAAGGTCAACCCATAATTATTTTACACTTGGAGCTATGCCTATTATGATTTTATATAAGAGATCCTTTTTTCGATCTGTAAAACGAAAAAAAGTACGGGGTCACACTATTTATTTTGGTTTTCTTCAATTACATTGAAACGTGAAGAAATACGTGAAGAATGCTAGGTAACTTCAAGTCATTCTGCAATCTCCTTTTCAGTTTCCGTCCTACAATGCTTACAATTCACAGTCTTTGGCGAAATTTCATTTCTACCACCTTTTACATATAGCATACTTAAAACATTATCTCCATATAAACCACACATCATTTTAATGGTCTCAATAACACTTTTATTCAATCTTTTTGGGAGACAGGGATACTCACAATAGCCTCATGTCATCCTATGGCGGATGTTCACAGTATAAACCACGAAAAACAAATCATCATCATCATCACTCAGTCATTATCAATCCACTACAGGATGAATGGCTCTTCATCATGCTTCCAACTGGCGCGATCCTGAATTTTCCTCTTCCATTCGTGTCCAATATACTTGATGATGTCATCAGTCAATCGTGTTTTCGGTCTTCTTTGTGGACGTTCAGGATTGTTTTGGTCCATCTGTCATCACATTGTCTCGCTATATAGCCAGACCACCTCTATTTCAATTCCCTTCTGTGCTACCCGAAACTTCTGAACTGATTGTTAATGTGAATGTCCATGTTTTACTTCCGTATATAATAAGAGACGGGGAGTACTGACCAAAGACTTTTCTCTTTAGACAAAGTGGGAGTTTGTTTTTAAACATTATGCTGAGCCTTCCAAATGCCTGCCAGTCACATTCAATACGCCGTTCCACCTCCTAGACGGTATAACCCTCCATTGAAACCATCTGTCTAAGATATATATATATATATATATATATATATATATATATATATATATATATATATATATATATATATATATATATATATATATATATATATATATATTGAAGCTGCCGTTTTTAGTACTCGTCGAAAAATAAATATTTGCATTCCTAAGGATGGAAGGTATTTTGAACATTTAGAAAGGCGTTAAAGTTCAGATTCTGTTAATTATTAGACTGTTGTGCTGTTAATTTTATTTGACTGTTGTTATTATTATTATCTTCGTTGTTGGCACGTTGGCCTTTAAACACGCTCCAAATTAATATGGCACGAAGAATTTGGACGAGGTCCTAAGCCTGGGTAAAGTGTGAAGGAAGGCAAACATTAGGTTAATATTTTTTTAACCTAATGCAGGTAGTAGTGAAATAATAACTGATTTTTTCAGAAAAATCGAAATATCTCTTGACATGTCAGAGATATCCATTTCGGGTTTTCACTGGATGATTCCTCTTTAAATTACCTTTCTTGCCATGTAGTAGAAGCTGTACCATTCCATTTGAAGAAACTGAACAAAACTTCAAAAAACTATTGTTGAATGTAACGCCACCTCGCGGTTTCATTTATAAACGAAATAATTTATCTCCCAGATTATCTGATTGTCCCATCAATTGCCTTTTAAATTAATCCAAATTGAGGAAAATCGGTTAAGACAAACGGACATTAGACGACTTTTTTCTCAATAGGTAAAACTCCCCCCCACCACCCACCCCCCCCATTCGTGAAATTACGACAAAATGTCATAAAACAAAGTTGTAGGAGACAGTTTGCTAATTATAACTGAGAATTTTTCTTACTCGGTTAACACTTGAAAATACACAAAAAAAAAAGATTTTTAAAAATGTTTTAGTACAATTTTTTTTTTCCCAAAGCTGTGGGATAAATAGTTTTCAAGATACGGCCGCAATCCATCCTTAATGGGACACCTGCTATATATATATATATATATATATATATATATATATATATATATATATATATATATATATATATATATATATATATATGTATATATATATATATATATATATATATATATATATATATATATATATATATATATATATATATATATATATATATATCTCCCGTCTTGCTATATATATATATATATATATATATATATATATATATATATATATATATATATATATATATATATATATATATATATATATATGTATATATATATATATATATATATATATATATATATATATATATATATATATATATATATATATATATATAGCAGGGTCAAAAAGACAACAGGAAGGAAACATGTCTTGACTTTTTGGGACGGATTAAAATTGAATTTGATTGAGCGCCGTTGCCTATTTGCAATGTTTCATTACTGGTGACGAGTCTTCAATTTTTAAATACGACTTGAAAACGAAGCTCCAGATCTAATAATAGTACACTCCAACCTGCTAATATGTTTTCTTTTTTGATAGATAGAGGATCGTCTGTGAGACTATTTCTATCTTAACGCCAAACAGTAAATCACCATTGTTACCAAGAAATTAATAAAATACTTCGAAAAATGGGTGACGTATCACGACAATGCACTTTACCACACAGCGATTTAAATTAACAAGTTTTTTGGCAGGTAAAAACGTCACTCTGCCTCCACACCCCCTATTCGGCAGACTTGAGTTCTTGTGGCTTTTTCCTTTTCCCAAAATTGAAAATCCACCTCAAGGGATACCATTTTAGTACCTTGGAGAACTTTGACAAGGCCGTAACCGACCAGCTGAAGGCGATTCCAGTATCTGAGTTGCAGCACTCTATGAAGAATGGACTGGCGCTTTGTGACTTCCCAAGGGAACTACTTTGAAGGAGACAATGATTTTTTTTAATTAATTCATGCACTTCCTATTAATTTTGTGATGTTATCACAATAAGGAAAAAAACACATTTTTGTAAGAAACATACTGTTTTGTAATTCCTAAAATGTTGTATTATCATCTTTTAAAAAATTTGCTGTTTCTTTTCATACCACTTCTGCTCTAATTTAAAAGGAAACATTTCCTTATAATAATTGTTTACCCTTTCCAACAACTCCGAATGCCCGCGGATTCAATATTACATTTATTCAAGATCTCTTAGCCTCATATCCCAGGATTATCACGTAAACAACAACCGAGCAATATAATTTCGGCATAATATTGATAAAATAAACTTTAGTTATTCTATGCACACTCTCCGAGGTGCTGGATAGATAAATTGGGTTCAATATATTCCAGAACACTGCTAAAGGGGCAAATTTGTTTTAGTACAGCATCCAAATTTTATTTAATTATATATTCTCCAAAATATAATTCACATAACTAATTTATATAATTATCAATCCTAATAGATACTTAAACACCAGCAATTTATATTTTATTCTGGATCAAAAAAACAGTGTCAGTTAAAAAAACTATTTAATAATAGCACATCAAAATGCAATCAGATAACATTGATTTGTAATTATCCTAAAAGAAAATTTCAACTATAGCTATAGATATTTATTAAAACTTGGTTTCTTCTTCTTCCTATGGTGCTACCTCGTTAGTGAGCCGTGACATCCTTCAATCTTTGTCTCTAACCAGATCTATATACTGCATCACTCAAATCTGAGGCTGTGTACGATGCATGTTTATAAATAGAGTAGTGATACTGATGGCGTAGCGCTTAATCGGGCAATATTGTTGAGGACCCTCTGGAGGGGTGACATTCTAACATCTGATACGTATTCAGTACTAGTTTGAATTAGTTTTGAAAAACAAGCCTATGAAAACAATATTTTGTCAAGAGCTCAAGTTGAAAACCTTGGTTTGGGAAAATCTAGGAGAACCGGGGAAAACCTGGGAGAACCCAGGTTTTCAGGTGGTTTAAGTCATTCTCAAAAAGCCGAAACTCGATTGAAGACGAATCTCGCAGTAAAAGGTCTTCCACTTCAAGAAGTGATGAAAATGTCCACAGAATCCTGAATCTTGTGTGCTCTGTTCTTCGTTGACGGTCGGAATGATCGGAAGAAAGTTGAATTTACCTCATATAACCGTTAATCTGATTTTTACCTATGAATTAGATGTATAATATAATAATGATTGGATGTTAAAAATAATTCGCATTTTCTGGTACATGTTACTACTGGTGACGAGTCTTAAATTTTTAAATACGACTAATAATTTGTAACTAAGTAAAAACATCACTATAGCTTCACAGTCCCCTTTTCCCCAGACTTTTTCTCCAAGATCAAAAATCGGCCTTAGAAGACACAATTTTAGGACAATGGAGAACATTGAAAAGGCCAAACCGACCAGCTGTACCGACTGATTCTAGAATCTGAGTTCCAGCACTGCTATGAAGAGTAGTCAAATGGCCTCCATGACAACTACTTTGACGGGGGCAATGTAGAATTGTACTTTTAATTGAATAAAAAAAAAATATAAGAAATCAGTCTCATTACTCTAACAACACTCTCACAACTTCTTAACAACAATTGTTTTCCGGGATGGGACTGCTAAACGAACGTCAGAATGAACGATCTGAGGTTATAACGTGACACTTCAAAATTAGCCAGTTCCCACCAAACTATTTCAGCTATTTCTTGATTTCTTGGATTACATCTTTTGCCCGTAGAATTATCATAGAGTACCCATTTCCATATTTTATTTCCATTCAGTTTCTTTCTTTTAACTCGTTTTTCTGTAGAGAATATCAATAGCACGAAAAGTAAAATGGAGGAAGGGGAAAGCAAAAAAAAATCTGCAGCAGAAGTATTTTCTTCTACGCCCTCCCACTTTAAAAATCCACGAGCCGCCACTGGCCATTCTGAATTTAGGAAATCCCTGAAGGAAAAACATTCAGCATTCACGAACATCTGGATTAATATCACAGTTAATGTTCATATCTGTCATGGCATTGGTTACCTTTCAAAAATCATTCAGCATACAATATCGAATAAAGAAACACGTGAAATCTTCTTCTTCTTCTTCTTGTGGTGCTATAGCTCGTTAGAAAGCCATGACCTCCTTCAGTCTTCATTTCTAACCGAATCGATATATTGAATCAGTCCGATCTGAAATCGTACATAGCTCAGAACAAATAAAATAATGCGACTGGTGGGGTAGCATTCAATCTGACAACACTGTTGGCTTTCCTTAGTGAATAGTGATTTTGAATTGGGAATGAAGAAAGCCAAAATGGTTCCGAAGAACCTTCTGCAGGATCTACAACAGTAAGGAAACGTCCTGGGTTTTTGAATTCTCAGAAGGCCAAAGCTCGCCCAAATACGGCCTGGAAACGAATTGCCAGCGTCAAGAAAGACACACTATAAATTCACTGTGGCCAAAAAGGCCGCATATCAAAATATAAAGAGATAAAAAGATAAAAATGTGCATATTAAAGATATAAAGCATGCTGATTTGCTTCTTTAATAGCCAGGGAATCGCTTATAAGGAATTTGTGCTTCAATGTGTAACAAAAAACCTGCATTTTGACCGAGATGTTTTTGGAATACTTCGAAAAAGGGTCATTCGTGTGCGACCGAACATTAAGAACACCTGGGTGATGCGTCTCGATAATGCGTCTTGACAGTCAGTAACTTCAATTAACGAGTTTTTGGCAAGTTAATACGTAAGTGTGGCTCCGCAGGGTCCTTATTCACCACACTTGAGTCCTTTCCTTTTCCCAGGATTAAAAATTCATCTCAAAGAACACCATTTTGTGAGACCAGCCGAAAACAGGAGATAGACCGGGAGAAGGCGATACTCGCTATCTGCGTAACAACACCTCTATGAAAACTGGACAGATCAATTCTAGTAGTGCGTGGGCAAAAAAATTAAAAAATCCGTCTAATTATTTTATTTACATGTTTCGTATATGACTAAAGAACAAAAAGAAGAAAATATTCAGCAATCGTTGGCGGCTCCGCAGGTCTCTTATTTAATAAATTTCTTTCTTTACCCAAAATTGAAAATTTATCTCACAGAACCCAATTTTGATACATTGGTGAACATTAAAGAGGCAGTAACCGACAAGCTGAAAATGATTCCAATATATGAGTATTAACACTGCGGTGAAGAGTAAACAAACTGTCTTCAGCGCTGTGTAGTTTCCTAAGAGAACTACTTTGAAGGAGCCATTATAAAATATTATTTTCAATCGAATAAAAAAATTATATAAAAATCAGTCCTATTACTTTATTTATACACTTTGCATCAGGTTTCGTAGCAGCAATTGCTTACCGGAATGGGACTGCTATGCCCCCACCAATCATTTACTTGATATGATCTGTCATATTCAATATCCAAAACCAAACGAGCAAAATATCCATAAGTGTTCCTTAGGCCCTAACAAGCAAATTTTAATCAAAAAAAAAAAGTTCATAATTTTCAATGGATTTGGTCACAAACAATTATAGACCACCCAAAAACTACGCATAATGGGTCCGCAAAGAGAAATATTAATAAGGAAAGAATTTTCACCTCTACTCCACATGAGTGATCTGCCCGTTCCTTCAGCTGTTGATATTATGGTGGCGACTGGAAGAAGGGGCAGAGATGTAGGTATACATAAGATACAAATACAATGGAAAGACAGGTACACGTCTCAATGATGCTATTTTTTTACTTTTAACCTTTAGCTATTGCATTTTTCATAATACAACTACTGACGTGCGGCCTCACAGGCTGTTTAGGTATGAACTGTGATGAAAAATTGGGACAAATGTTGATAATTATATTATCAAATGTTAGAGTAGGGTCTATAATAAATTAAAAAAATTAATATAAATCAATTTTTCAATTTATATCAATAAATATAAATCAGAATTTTTTTTTGCATTTATTGTAAGAAATCGTTATTTCGACCAAACCATATAAACAATCATAAAAATAAAGAAAAATCACATTTCTTCATGCACTTTGATAACAAATAAACTAAACAAAAAAACATAACATATCAAACTTTAAGGTAACTTACATTAAAACTTTCTGTTAAGAAACTTTCTGTTTCTGTTTTAGGAACATTAAAACTGTTCCTAAGACTCTTAACAAACTCATTCTTAATTATCTTCCAACATGCGGTAAAATATAGCCATTGGCCAACGTCTTGTGTAGCCACCAACTAGTGTAAATGATAGTTTTTATGAATTTCATCAACTCCACCTTTTGTGGAATTAGAATATGCTATAATTTGTGGTTTATCAGTGCGTTGATCGGTTTCTTCAGTGTGATGCATAGAAGATGCTAAAATAACGGCCTTAGATTTCTTGAGAACATGAGAAAACAGTGTTATTTGGCTCGTGAAACCATGTGTGTTGTACCTTCCACTCATTGTTTTGAAGGAATAAATTGATTAGGCACTCCTTTTTTATTATTTCGAACTTTAACAACACCGATCAAGCCCCTCTTCTTCAAACAATCAATCAATTCTATAAACGTGAACCAGTTATCACAGGTCACGTTTCTATTGATGCTAAACAAGGGCTTTATCAAACGTGTCACACACTGAGCAGGAACTATAAGTTTCTTTTCCTCTTCCACTAAAGTTTCGCCATCTAACCCTCCTCCTGAATAAATATAACCATTATAGAAATAACCATTTGGTACATCATACAAACACATTATCTTGAGTCTATACTTAAATAGTTAAGATGGCTTGTAAATAATCAAATATGATCGACCTCTGAATGCATTTCATCTACAGTAGTGCTCTCTGATACATTATAAACAGCTTGACAATTGCAAATAAATTTGTTGAATATGTAGAGCACACCTGCTAATTTGTCAGTTTCCTTTCTTATTACTCTGTCAGTAGAGTTATCAAATGGCAAGCAATGAATACTGCACATTAATCTAATCTTCGACATTACACATCTAAAAATATCTCCTCCTGTACCATGTGTGGCAAAAACATAGTCAGCAATGTCATGATTGAATTTAAAAACTGCACTATACATGAGAAGTCCGAGAAAAGCTCGGAGATCAGTTATATCAACATCGTGTAATTCTGGTCAATTTTCTGTCTGTAGTCTGCTTCAATACCTCGTCCAAAAAATATCACAGTCAAAAAAAACGCTTCCATATAGAGTATCCACCCTTTTCATCATTTGCTGTGAATTTTGAGGTAGACTGCCGCGAAATTATATTATGTTAGGGAGTTTACACAGATCTATTTAGCGGATGCTTCATCCATTTATATCTATTCTTTCCACAATACGAGTAAAAATTAGACAAAAAAAACCTCGTCTACGCTTGATGACATTTGGCTTTGTTTCTGGACATCTTCAGAATCGGAGGCTCCTTCAACAGTATCGGTACCATGATCACTCCGTTCGGTTACATAGTTATCTCCAATATTATCAGCTTCAGAATCTTCTAGAACCTTCAGATCCAGCAAGGACGTGATGAGACAGCATGGACCTTCAAAATTACTACTTGAAGTTCCAACTAACCTTCCTGACTTCGCCGTATGACAATTTTCCTCTAAATTTGATTTGCATTTCTTACTCGATGTACTCTGAGGATCCATTTCCATATTTTTTTTATATTAACAAGTAACTGTACAACGTTAATAAAAAAATAATAACGTAAACACTGACGTGCGGCCTCACAGGCCGCTTTGAAATTTCAAATCGATTATGCGCACCGAATTCGATGTGACCAACATTAATATCCCACTCAATGATATGAGCGAAACTAAACTCGAAGGTACTTAGAAACCCAACACACCCCGTGCGGAAAAATGAAGAATTTCTAAGAATTGCGAATAACGCTCGGCCCCACAGACCGCACGTCAATAGTTATTAAATATTTACCTTCAAATAGTCAGTAGTTATATTTTAAATGTATTTTCAAAAGTACAAAAATTAATGGTACAGGTGGCATTAATTTTGTTTGGTTTGCATAGTCGAGATTATGGCTGGATATATTGACCGTGCATATTGAACATATTTCGGAAAAAACCAGTCCCGTGTTTACGGAAATGATGTAACAGAACGTGGATACAAAAAGTCGCTTGCTAAGTTTCGTTATGGAGATTTTAAAGTTATCAATGAATCCCGTTAGGATCGAGAGCAATTTAAGTGTTTTCAAAGATGTCAGTGGTAAAAATCAATCCCAATCAGTACACAAGATTGCTACAATACTTAATTCATCCCATATAAGCATAATTTATTCTTGCTAAGATATTTAACTCTACTTTACTGATAATAACCATTTTCAGGTTTCAATGACACTGTGTATATAGCTATTAGATATTAAATTTAAGATTTCCTAGCCGCATACTCAAGGATTATCATGTAGCAGCAAGCAAACGATATAATTTTAATCTAATATATATAAAATAAACTTTAATAACCCTATGTATACCCCGGATAGTGTTAGATCAACACAGCTCAATATCTTCCATAACGTTTACCGTTACAATCTTTGCTTAAGTACACATTTTACCTCTTCGAAATTAAGTTTGTTTAATGGTATTTTCAACTGCGTATCCCTGCACAATCGATATTTAGGCACAAGGGTAATAAGTGTAATCTTTAAAGCCAAAAAATCAGATATAATTTATAAAAGACAATTTCAATTTAAAATGAATGCATCTAAAAGCAATTTGAAATCAATTTATAATTTTTCAATAAAAATATTATAATTTATAATTATTTATAATAATAAGAGTGTCAGAATTTTAGAACGTAATAGCGGCAACACTAAAATGTAAATGTCACTCATAGACTGTTATATTCTGTACACAGTGACAATTCACTATGGAAAGATACAGGATACACGAATTAGGCTCCAGAGCGGTTGAAACTTTGAGAAGAAAATAATATTTTCCGACGAATCGCACTTCTGACTTAATGGGTATGTGGACAAAGGTAACTATAGGATTTAAGCCGATGAAAATTCTCAAGTGATTCCGGAATTACGTTTTCATCCCCACAACGTTACTGTTTGGAGTGGTTTTTAGGCTGAACGAATAACTGAACCTTATTTTTTTGAAGACGATAATGCAAATCGTATTATTGGTTATGGTGAACGCTACAGGTATATCTAACAGAATACCTTTGAACTAAAATGATAAATGTGTTTTACTTAAACAAGACTGTGCAACATTGTGTGTAACTGTGTAACATTTCTGGTCAGATAATTCGATGTATTGTAAGAAGTTTTCTCGACGCGTTATTTTGCGAAATAATATCTAAACTGGCCACCAAGATCATGCGATCTCTCGCTCTTGGTTTATTTTTGTGGAGTTATGTAAAATATTTGGTTTCAGAAATAAACCCCGAACAATCCTTAACCTAAACGAAATATTTAGGACACCATTGAAAATATATCATATGATATGTGTAAATGAATAATCGAATATTAGAACCCAAAAATGTATTCCATCAAACAAAAATGAGAGGGGGCATTTTAACGACTTTATTTTCGGAACATAATAGCATTAAAAGAATTAAAATTAGAATTTAGAATTAGAAACAATAGCATTATTTTCATGCCGGATTATCACGTGCAGGTATCATTGTGCCTCATTTTAAGGTTCTGGCACCTTTATTGGACAACACCTTATATGCATAGAAAAGAACTATTAAATTCAACTAACCGTTATAGATTATTATTATTTAATATAATTTTCAAGTTAAATTAATTTAATTTTAAATGAATAATTTAGTTACCAGATAATGTTGCTAAAGCAGCTGCAGGAAAGACACATTGATAGAAAGGAACTACTAAAAGCAATGAAGGAACTGGGAGTTAATAGAAAATTAATAGCTTTAAGAAAAATGACTATAGAAAATACAGTAATCTTAGTTAAAGTAAATGGCCAACATTCAAAACCCTTCAAAGTAAGATAGGACTTCAGACAAGGAAATCCGTTGGTTGCTTGCTTGTTTAATCTAATGTTGGAAGCTATGCTGAAGAGAAGTCAGATACATCAAACAGGACTAATATATGACAAAATATACCAATGTCTAACTTGGGAGAAAGGGTTCTAGAATTGGGAGAAATAAAAAATGTAACTCACAGATTAATGAGAGAAGCAGGAAGGTTCGGGCTCCGAATAAATACAAATGACGGAATATGCAAGGAAGGACTAAAAATTAAAGTAGGAGAAGAAACACTACACTTTGAAATGGTTGATTGTTTTTGTTACCTTGGCTCAACTATCACAGACAAACATGGAATGGAAGCGGAGGTTAAGGCCAGTATAGCAAAGGATATAGATGTATAGCGATGCTGCAGAGACTCCTGAGAAACAAAAATATATCAAGAAAAGCCAAAGTAAGAGTTTATAAGACCACAATGAGACCAGTTGTAATACATGCCGCGGAGTCCTGAACCTTAAACAAAAGCAGTGAAATAATGTTGGGTGTGTGGGAAAGTAGAGTTCTGAGAAGAATATACGGTGGTATCAAGGAGAAAAATCAGTGAAGAAGGACCAATGAATAAATAATAATGGTGTTTGGAAAACCCTCAATAACGCCAATCATCAGAGCAAGGCGAATAGCCTGGGTATATATATATATATATATATATATATATATATATATATATATATATATATATATATATATATATATATATATATATAGAAAGTCTACCAGAAACCAGACTAACAAAACAGGTTGTGTAAATGAGGAGAGGCGAGGAAAGAATGAAGAGGGGGAGACCGAAGAGAAAGTGACTACAGGAGGTGGAGGAGGATTTGGCCAGAATGAGTTTGACACAGTGGAAAAGAAGAGCAAGGAACAGAGTGGTTTGGCGGCAGATTGTAAACCAAGCCAAAGGCCTTAAAGGCTTATAGAGCTGTACATATATAATACTTTAGTTATTTGTTACATCAACGCATCTTTAATATATTTTTCAAAAATGTTAATAACAAAAAATCATCTTAAGTTCATGGCCAAATGTCAGGACTGTATAACTAATAAGGTATGTCCGCACTTGTTCAACTTTTGGCAGTCAAGACGATGCATCTATTGAAAGGTCAAACGCACGCGATATTAAACGAGAACGAAAGGACGAAAAAACGGAAAAAGGAGAATAGATGACGCACGAGTCGCAAAGTTGCGCTTTCGCGTTCAAGTTCTTGATATAAATTGCAAGTTTTTGTAATAGTTTACAAATTTGATTTAAAGTAAAGTAGCTTAATTTTATTAAATTAATTAAATATATTAAATTACATATGTAATATCAAAAAATAAATATATATTTTTGAAAGTAATAGTTTTTTTTTCGAAACTACCAGGCAAGACGAAATCATAGCAGAAATGCTGAAATATATGGGAGAAAAGCAAAGAAAAAAATGTTGTCAGTATTAAAAGATACCATAATAGAAAAAAAGTACCAACAGACTGGAATATAGGTATAATATTGCCCTTGTTTAAAAAAGGAGATATCAAAGAATGTAAAAACTAGGAGAGAGATTATAATAAGCAACATTAGAGAAACCTCAGCATGGTTTATAAGGGGTAGAAGCATATAAGCTCACATATTTCAAATTCGATAACTAATAAAAACTATTAAGAAAAGAAACCGAAATCCATATTTGGTTCATTAGACCAATGAACCAGACCAGAGTAGAACCAGAGTAAAAAGAAGGGATATCTGGAAAAGTCTAATAAGATGATTAGAAGAGGCAGTAATCGAAACACATAACGATGAATCCACAGAATTTCAGGCAGAAATAGGCCTAAGACATGGCTGCGTATACTGAGTTCACTGAGTTATTTTCATTGACGATGTTGTAAAAAACAGCAAAGCAAAATGCTAGAATACAAAAATAGGTTTTAGAAAAATGGAAACAGTGACAACAGACTCTTTGCTGATGATATGGTCCTAATGACAGATTCTGAAGAAAAACTACAACGTATCATAAAGTACCATCAATGATATATGGCAGCGAATCTTGAACTTTAACAAAGCGAGACAAAAAAAGAGATAGAGTGAGAAATACGACAGTAATGGATCAACTGAAAACAAAACCAATAGGAAGAGCTATAGAAGAAAGACAACTGAGCTAGCTAGAACATGTCCACAGAATAAATGAAGAGTTATGAAGCAAAAACACGAGGAAAAAATAAACTAGGTCGTCCAAATCTGAGATGAGAAGAACAATTGGCATAAGGCTAGAAAATTTGACAGGACCTCATGGAGGATAAAAATTAATGAAATACCATCATGTTGAAATGTAGACCATCAGTTCTACACCTAACGGTACAACGGACTTTTAGATTAAATAAAATAAAACAGCAGCACTCATACCGGCTAATGCGACAATATCAGATGTACTCATGAGACTGAAATTGCACAGTTAACAGTAGGTGCTTACAAAATAAAGTGTTTTTCACGTTTTTAAAAACACGTGTTTACTGAACATGCCAAAAATGTTGAATAAAACTGAGGCAAATATGTGGACCGGAAGGAGGCATGCATCTTACCCTGAGCTAGGATTCAAGCGCTGACGCAAGTTGAAAGACACGTTGAAACGCATGTTGAGAGGAAAAGTTGAACAGGTGTGGATATACCCGTAGATGTCAACTACTTTCAAATTCCATAGACAATTTTATTTAAGATGTACAATTTTAAACATCGCCAGGTTTAAATATTGCAAGAAAGTTCGTAGAGATTTTTTAAGAGAAAAAGAAACGCAAATAATGTATGTAAATACTTATTTATTTTACTATGTAATTACCACAATATTCATAACTTTTTATCAACATAGTTGTAGGTTCATAATACATTTTTGCGAAAAATTAGCCTCTTTATTGCCAAAATATATCAGCAGGTTGTTTCCTCAATTTCAAAAGGTTTCCCATTTAAACAATTTTCGGCGGAGCGGAACAGATGACAGTCCGAGTGTACGACATCCGATGAATAAAGTGGTTGGAGCTAGACATTCCAGTTGAAGCTCAAAAATGTTTGCCGGGGACTGATGGAAACGAATACTCGTGCATTGTTGTGATGAAACGCGACGCATATCATGTTTGTTATTCTGGGTGGTTTTCTTCAATTGCTACCTTCAGCCGATCTAATTGCTGATAGTTTGGTTGGGTTGAAGAAGCTCGAAGTGTATGGATTCCTTCCACTCTCACCAAATACAAAGCATAATTCTTTTTGGGTGGAGACCATCTTTCGGAAATGGAGACTCAGATTTTTTTTCAGAGATTCAGTCCAACAGATTTTCTTCACCAAGTTCGTGACGTGAGTAACCCACTCTTCGTAACAGCAGACTTACCTATTTTTTTTTCAGATGCCCAAAGACGGCCGATTTTCCAATATTTAACTTTATAGCCTTTATTTAGTATATCAAGGACCTTAGTGAGTGGATTTTCAGCTGTTATAGTTTTAATTTTCTCCACACCAGTGCTTGAAAAACTGCTAGAGCGATGCAGATCTGCCAGGTTAACATATTCGCCTCTGTACCGACCAAATCACTTTTACAGCGTGGTCTCCTCAACAGAACCCTATCCATAAACGGCACAAATCTTGCGTTTTGTTGGGCAGCGTTCTTGCAGTTTTTAAAACAAAAATTCATAATGTGGCATAAAAGCAAGTTATGGACCAACATTTTCAATTTGAATGAATTTAACTAACTGAAGGCAAATCAAAACGAATCTTAAAGAAATCATTGGAAATGCCTCAAGAATTAATAACATATAAACAAGCATTACTAATCCAACACATATTTTTTTAAAAGCATTTAATATGCAACTAATAGAATATACCAAGCAATTTTTTGGACGATGCATTTATATTATTTAAGTTATAGTAAAAATAGGCACTTCTAAAAAAATCCATTGCATTTTTGTTTTGTTACGTATTTGATCAAAGCGGTCTTCAAATCAAAAAATAAAGAAGAAAGTGGTTAAATTATTGAAAAGCCAAACAGCATACCGAAAACTGCATTAATAAATATAAACATTACTGCTGTAAGTGGATGTGATAAAAATGGACCGACAAAATCAGTTTTACGCCAGTCGCAAGAATTAGGCTCTATAGAGAAATTTACATAAAGATTTGCATTTACATGCAAACTTCAAGTAACCCCGGAATTGAAAAAAAGACCATTAACAAGGTCGTAATTCCGCTAGGAGGATTATTGAGCAACGAAGAACAAATTCATTGCTTTCAAGCAAAAACTTGTCTGGGAATGAAGCTTATTTCACGATAAATGGATTCGTTAATAAACATGACTTCTGTATCTAGGGTGACGAAAACCTTCGTGATATGTTATTTTCCCGTTCGTTCTTCTTTTCCCTTTTAAAAAAGGTACTATTTGGTGTATATTTAGTGTAAATTAAATTATAGGACTATTTCTCTTTTAAGACGATACAGGAAATGTTATTCTGAATTCTGAGCGGTAACAATGAATGATTTCTTAAATTGAATCATATTAATTTTTCTTTTGTCTACTTTTCAGTAACGCGTGCCATACGTCACCCAAATCAAAAACGTTCAGTTTTCAGTGAACAAAATTCTATCAATTTGTAATTACACGAAATTCAGATTTCAACTGAATTTGATTACCTTCAAATTTATGCGATTTAATAGAGTAATTTTTTTGCGAAATATTTTCAAAAGTTGAGTTAACGGTATGAGTGCTGCTGATTTATTTTATTTAATCTAAAAGTCCGTTGAACCGTTAGGTGTAGAACCGACAGTTTATATTTCAGCATCATGGTATTTCATTAATTTTCTAATTCTGTCCAATTTTCTAGCCTTATTCCAATTGTTCTTCTCATATCAGTCTTGGACGTCCTTCTTTATTTTTTTCTCGTGCTTTTGTTTCATAACTCTTTATTCATTCTGTGGATGTGTCCTAGCTAGCTCAGTTGTATTTATTCTACAGCTCTTTCTATTGGTTTTGTTTTCAGTTGATCCATTACTGTCGTATTTCTCACTCTATCTCTTTTTGTAATTCCCTCTAATTTTCTGCAGGTGTAATTCTACTTTTGTCTCTATTTGTTAAAGTTCAAGATTCGCTGCCGTATATCATTGATGGTCTCACTACTTTCTGATACGTTGTAGTTTTTCTTCAGAATCTGTCATTGGGACCATATCATCTGAAAAGAGTGTGTTGTCACTGTTTTCATTTTCCTAAAACCTATTTTTATATTCTTGCATTTTGCTTTGCTATTTTTGACAACATCGTCGATGAAAATAACTCAGTGGACTCAGTGTACGCAGCCATGTCTTAAATAAAAATAAATTAAAATATATTAAAATTCTTTAAAAAAAATCAGACTATATCATTCTCAATCAATATCCTCCCTATTCACCTGATTTATCTCCGTGTGATTATTTTTTGTACTTGAAACTTAAACTGGGTATAAAAGGAACGTTTTATGACAATGTTACACAAGTGCAAGAAGCTGTAACGAGGCTCATTGAGGCGATTCCAAAAATGACAAAAATATATGCTAGCATTGGTTGAACGTGTCCAGCAGTGTATTAATGCAGAAAGGGTGTATTTTGAATAAAAATAAAATAATTTTGCCAAAACAACCAATTGTTCTTTTTCGAATTTAAAGTTCCGTTATTTTCCTGACATACTGTATATAGAAAAAGCAGGAAATGCTATTAAATTAATTAAAATAAAGTATCGTTTCGCAAGGTTACACACCAGATTAAATATTCAAAGTTGATGAGGTACATTTTTCTATTCTGCAGCAATACAAGTGTCAATTTTAGGTACAAAGCTATTCTTATATACACTTCTGGAAAATCTGGAAAATCTGGATCTATTCGAAAATATCCGCAAATCTTCTTTATCTGTGCATTGGAGATCTCACAAGAATGCCTGCGCGCGCTTTTATCCACAGGTGATAAAAAGCAATATTTTAGGACAAGTCATCCTGCAAATTTACAATATCTCGGCGAAGGTATAAAGGTGTTGGTAGTACCGTCGAATGCCACCACTCCAATTCTGTGAAAAGGGCATATTTTTTACATTGAAGTAGACATTTGATGACGTAAAAAAGATGAAAACTTTATGGAATAAAACGAGAGAGATCAGTTGTTTTTTCGTACAATATTAAGCAAAAGTGGTTCGGATGCTCTCAGGGTTATTCTTCATCAACGTTGTTCTGAACATTTGGTGGAGAGGTTGCTGTGTAAGATGCGATACCGCAATTGGGAAAGCTTCTGGACTCAAATGTTTGCAGACTTGGATCAACAAGATGCAGAAGACGTGATTATCGCACATTTGAACATGAATCAGTTTTTCATTAATGCGTTAATGTATACAATGTTTAGGAATCGATCGAAGAGTTGTTTTCTAGACATTAATAAACTTCAGTGGTAATGCAAGAGGAGTTAGAGGAAATCGAGATCTGTAATGAAGACAGATTGACAATAAAAAAGTATTTCCAAAGTTTTTAAAGTTTTGGACAAACTAATCGAAAAATTTAACTGTAACATGGACGATTATTGGGAACAAACTTCCAACTTCCGATCACTCTTAGAATCTTTGCTTGCTCCTTATAAGATTTTACTTGACAAAAAACAAAATTAAGGTAAACAACTTAAGATTATAAATTTGTTTAAGTCATATATACAACAAATTTATAAACTCAAAAAAATACCACTAAAAGCCAAATCACTTTTTTTTTAACTTCTCGAAGCGCTTTTCGCCAACCATGTCAGCATAATCAGGAGATGATTTAATCTGAATCATTTCCTGCTGATTCAGATTGAATCATCAACATATATATATATATATATATATATATATATATATATATATATATATATATATATATATATATATATATATATATATATTATATTTATATATATATATATAATATATATATATATATATATATATATATATATATATATATATATATATATATATATATATATATATATATATATATTTATATATATATATATTTATATATATATATATAGATATATATATATATATATATATATATATATATATATATATATATATATATATATATATATATATTTAATATATATATATATATATATATATATATATATATATATATATATATATATTTATATATATATATATATATATATATATATATATATATATATATATATATATATATATATATTTATATATATATATATATATATATATATATATATATATATATATATATATATATATATATATATATATATATTACAGAAATCTTTCACCCTTTCTCCACGTGGTGCCACCGATCGCCTTCGCCGAACTGTCAACCATGCGACGTCACGTGTCTCTCGGGACCGGTCCTAGCCTTTCAGTCGTCATCAGCCGAGCTCTAGACGAACGCAAGGAAAGCAATTCGGAGAGACGATCGGGGCCAGACCAGATTAACTAGCAATTTTAATGACGGGTCGTGATCGCACACAACTCACGCCATCATACGGCGAATGCTCGTAGCAGTCAGGACCGCTCGTAACATTCTGCCTGGAACCTCGGGTATAGTACCAGGTATGCCCACAAGGTAGCGTAACGGAACCGTGGAGGGAAATATTACAGAAATCTTTCACCCTTTCTCCACGTGCTGCCACCGATCGCCTTCGCCGAACTGTCAACCATGCGACGTCACGTGTCTCTCGGGACCGGTTTCTAGCCTTTCAGCCGTCATCAGCCGAGCTCTAGACGAACGCAAGGAAAGCAGTTCGGAGAGACGATCGGGGCCAGACCAGATTAACTGGCCATTTTAATGACGGGTCGTCATCGCACACAACTCACGCCATCATACGGCGAATGCTCGTAGCAGTCAGGACCGCTTGTAACATTCTGCCTGGAACCTCGGGTATAGTACCAGGTATACCCACAAGGTAGCGTAACGGAACCGTGGAGGGAAATATTACAGAAATCTTTCGCCCTTTCTCCACGTGGTGCCACCGATCGCCTTCGCCAAACTGTCAACCATGCGACGTCACGTGTCCTCTCGGGATCGGTTTCTAGCCTTTCAGCCGTATGATGGCGTGAGTTGTGTGCGATCACGACCCGTCATTAAAATGGCCAGTTAATCTGGTCTGGCCCCGATCGTCTCTCCGAACTGCTTTCCATTGCGTTCGTCTAGAGCTCGGCTGATGACGACTGAAAGGCTAAAACCGGTCCCGAGAGACACGTGACATCGCATGGTTGACAGCTCGGCGAAGGCGATCGGTGACACCATGTGGAGAAAGGGTGAAAGATTTCTGTAATATTTCCCTCCACGTTTCCGTTACGCTACCTTGTGGGCATATATATATATATATATATATATATATATATATATATATATATATATATATATATATATATATATATATATATAATTTGATATGTTTCTCGACCGTGCAATTTATTATTTTTTTTTTTCCCTGGGGAAATTGGTTGTTATCGGGCTGGCGGTCTGCAGTAAAACAAGTGTTTAATCGTCTCAATATTTCGTCATTGTTTTTATGACTTCATCAGGAGACTCTAAAATTATTTTTTTCTTTTTATTATTTAATAAACAATGAAATAGTATAGAACACCAACATGTTAAAATACAAATTCACACAACAATAAATATACAAACTTACAATTAATGACTATAGTCTAAAACATGTGTATCAAATTAACGTTCTTGAACAATACGGGCCCAACCGGGAATTAACAATCTTTTTTAAACACTAAGGTATTTCAACCTACAACCATCGAGGTTGAAAAGACTGGAGCACTTTCAACACGAACATCCATTGTTTGGTGTTATTTGAGAATATGGCAGTAAATACTGCTAAGACCACTCGTATCTGATTTAAAATTCATCGTGGTCTTATTTTGTCTTATATGACACAACTACAAGAAAAGACTGTTTTTAGAGATGTGTCATATAAGACAAAATAAGACCACGATGAATTTTAAATCAGATACGAGTATTTACTGCCATATTCTCAAATAACACCAAACAATGGATGTTCGTGTTGAAAGTGCTCCAGTCTTTTCAACCTCGATGGTTGTAGGTTGAAATACCTTAGTGTTTAAAAAAGATTGTTAATTCCCGGTTGGGCCCGTATCGTTCAAGAACGTTATTTAGATACACATGTTTTAGACTATAGTCATTAATTGTAAGTTTGTATATTTATTGTTGTGTGAATTTGTATTTTAACATGTTGGTGTTCTATACTATTTCATTGTTTATTAAATAATAAAAAGAAAAAAATAATTTTAGAGTCTCCTGATGAAGTCATCAAAACAATGACGAAATATTGAGACGATTAAACACTTGTTTTACTGCAGACCGCCAGCCCGATAACAACCAATTTCCCCAGGGAAAAAAAAAAAACTATAAATTGCACGGTCGAGAAACATATCAAATTATATATATATATATATATATATATATATATATATATATATATATATATATATATATATATATATATATATATATATATATATATGCCCACAAGACCCTAAACAAATAAATAGCACAACATACCGACTTCGAGAAAACCAAGAAATCAAACAATACACAGATATACATAGCGATATGAGAAAAAGAAGACTTAAGTTTTACGGACACATAAAACGGATGAATCCGAGTAGGCTAACTAGACAAATAGTCGAATTTTATGAAAATAGGAGTAGAGCTAAAGTAGAAATAATTAAATGGATTGCTGCAATTAAAGAGGACCTAAGATCAGCAAATATTTACACAAAGTGAAATTCAGGATAGAGGCTGTTTCAGACACAAGGTTAACGTTTGAAAGGTTGGGCAGAGAGAAAAATGTAGGAAGACTGGAACAACTTGGTCTAACGAAAGGAAAAAAGCTCATAGCGAAAGAATTAAATTAGTATGGGCGCAAAGGAAGGCTAACAACAAACGCCTCTAATTGTACTTCGCGTGGTCCACCAGGGCCCATACGTAAACAATATATATATATATATATATATATATATATATATATATATATATATATATATATATATATATATATATATATATATATATATATATATATATATATATATATATATATATATATATGTATATAGGCTGATTCACGGTGGATGGTACATTAGACGTTTACGGAAAACTGCTTGGAGTAATGAATTAACATTTTGAATACTTAAATAAATGTAAAAAATAAACTCTTTATTAATAAATTGTCTGCGCTGCAGTGTTGCCAGATCTACTCACAACTGATTCCAACTTCGTTTTTTTTTAATGGAGTATCATGAATCCGGTTCGAAAGTAAAAAATATTTTTTAAGAAATTTGGCAACAAACATCTCTGAATAAAAAAATATATTTTTTTAACCTAAAAATAGCTAGAAACCTAAATTTTTGAATACGGTTTCTTAATAGGTTGCTTTATGACAGTGTGATATGAAAAATAATTAATCGCATACAGACCGTTTACAAAATAGTGACCTTTTGATAGAACTTCATGTTATGTAGGAATTTTAAATGGAACACCCTACATTTTATAGTGGAGCTCAAAAGAGCAATACATTCTGTATCTAAAAGTATTAAGTGGTGATATATTTTTAACGGTTTTCGATTTATAAACATAATGCAACTAAAGCAAAGATAAAGGTTTATTTTATTTTAGTAAACAATAACACACAATTAAAATTATAAACATAATAGTATCTAAAAAATTATTGTTATAGTAAATGTTCGGAACGCTGACCTTCTATCTCCGAACACTTCAACATTCTAATATGGACCCCTTCTGTGGCGGCTCTTCTTATCTCAGTAGGATCTAAGGTTGCGAATGCTTGATTCACCCAATGTTTTAACTCCTCTCTAGTGTTTACTGGCATTTTGTAAATATTGTCTTTTAAGTACCACAAAGATAGAAATCAAGGGGAGTTAAATCGGGTAATCTCGACGGCCAATTCCACGGACCCAAACGTCTAAACTGCGACTTCCTGGTAAAAATGAGGATTTTTATTGGCACAGAAATTGCAATTTCGTCTGTTAATAACCCCTTCTCTCGAAAATTTGAACTCATCACACTAGATTATATTTTGCAAAAAATGTGGATCTTCCTGGAAATGAACTAATAAATTTTCACAAGATTTCACTCTTTGGGGGCACTCGTTTGGCTTGAGAAACTGAGCTTTAGAAAATTTGTAAGGGTGCATGCCGTGATTTTTCAGTATTCTTTGTATTGAGGAAAATATTATATGCAGCTCGTCTTCAGCTCTTCTAACAGAAGATTGTGAGTACGCATGGAAATAAGCTATATGTCAATAAGCTATATATATATATATAAGCTATATGTCAAATACATATATGCATTTTTATAATATTTGTTTTGAAGTAACCCCAGCCGGCTATGGCCTATTACTAAAATAAACCAATATCTTTGCATTAAATATATTATTTTGGTTTTTTGTTTATAAGTCGAAAACCACTAAAAATAAATATATCATCATTTAACACTTTTAGATACAGAATTTATTGCTTTTTTTATACTCCACTATAACATACAGGCTGTTCCATTTAACATTCTTACATAACTTGAATTTTTAAGTTCAATAAAATGAGTACTATTTTGTAAACTTCCTGTAAGAGCCGCGGCCTGCCGCTACTGTACCGAAACCACACTGGAGCGGTAGTTGGTTCGATTCCAGTGCTCGGATGGTTGTTTTTCTTTCTTTCTTCTGTCTGTTTACTTCCTAAATGTTTGTGATTGTTTCTAGGCAAGAGTGTAAAATCCGACTACGAATTATCCCTCAGTCACGCCAGTTAAAGGCTGGGTAAGGCCGGATGCCTTCTGAGAAATATTCTACGTCGGTCACTCGCCAGTCGGTAAGTTTCCTGATAGACTTATGCGTAGGCACATAACCAAGGGTTTATAGCCCGAGGGGGGTACTGGCCTGGAAGCTGATGACCGTGGTTCGGAACCCACGTTAAGCTGTAGGTCCAGTCGCTAAATAGCCTAGTTGCTGATGCGCCTCTAACCATAACACTTTACCTTTTTTATCATAAAACAAAGGGACTGCATTTAAAAATTCAGTTATTTAGCAATACTGGTTCTAAAAAGAAATATTTTTATATTGAGATATTGCCAAATTTTTTACAAAATATTTATTATTATATTTTTTCCGAAATGGCTCAAGAGGGTTTTATCATATGTTATATAAAAAAGTTTCAAAATACCTTATAGAATTTAAAAATGTAATATTATATAGGGTATTTTATTTAAAAAAAACAAACTTGGTATCAGCTACGAGTAGATTTGGCAACACCGCAGCATCGAAAATATTTTAAATGGAGAGCTCAATTTTATTTACAGTGTCTACAATTTAAATAAATATATATATATATATATATATATATATATATATATATATATATATATATATATATATATATATATATATATATATGTTGATGATTCAATTTGAATCAGCAGGAAATGATTAAGAATAAATCATCTCCTGATTATGCTGACATGGTTGGCGAAAAGCGCTTCGAGAAGTTAAAAAAAAAAGTGATTTGGTTTTTAGTGGTAAATCTCTTTGAGTTTATAAATTTGTTGTATATACGTACCTATGTGAATAACATTTATGTACTTTATGACTTATTTTTTATGACAAATTTATAATCTTAAGTTGTTTACCTTAATTTTGTTTTTTGTCAAGTAAAATCTTATAAGGAGCAAGCAAAGATTCTAAGAGTGATCGGAAGTTGGACGTTTGTTCCCAATAATCGTCCATGTTACAGTTAAATTTTTCGATTAGTTTCTCCAAAGCTTTAAAAACGTTGGAAATACTTCTTTATTGTCAATCTGTCTTCGTTACAGATCTCGATTTCCTCTTACTCCTCTTGCATTACCACTGAAGTTAATTAATGTCTAGAAAACAATTCTTCGATCGATTCCTAAACATTGTATGGATTAACGCATTAATGAAAAACTGATTCATGTTCATATGTGCGATAATCACGTCTTCTGCATCTTGTTGATCCAAGTCTGCAAACATTTGAGAGTCCAGAAGCTTTCCCAGTTGCGGTATCGCATTTTACACAGCAACCTCTCCACCAAATGTTCAGAACAACGTTGATGAAGAATAACCCTGAGAACATCCGGACCACTTTTGCTTAATATTGTATGAAAAAACAACTGATCTCTCTCGTTTCATTCCATAAAGTTTTCATCTTTTTTACGTCATCGAATATCTACTTCAATGTAAAAAATATGCCCTTTTCACAGAATTGGAGTGGTGGTATTCGACGGTACTACCAACACCTTTATACCTTCGCCGAGATATTGTAAATTTGCAGGATGACTAGTCCTAAAATATTGCTTTTTATCACTTGTGGATAAAAGCGCGCGCAGGCATTCTTGTGAGATCTCCAATGCACAGCTAAAGAAGATTTGCCGATATTTTCGAGTAGATCCAGATTTTCGGAACTGTATAAAAGAATAGCTTTGTACCTAAAATTGACACTTGTATTGCTGCAGAATAGAAAAATGTACCTCATTAACTTTGAATATTTGATCTGGTGTGTAACCTTGCGAATCGATACTTTATTTTAATTAATTTAATAGCATTTCCTGCTTTTTCTATATACAGTATGTCAGGAAAATAACGGAACTTTAAATCCGAAAAAGAACAATTGGTTATTTTGGCAAAATTATTTTATTTTTATTCAAAATACATCCTTTCCGCCTTAATACACTGCTGGACACGTTCAACCAATGCTAACATAGATTTTTATGTCATTTTTGGAATCGCCTCAATAAGCCTCGTCACAGCTTCTTGCACTTATGTAACATTGTCATAAAACGTTCCTTTTATACCCAGTTTAAGTTTCATGTACAGAAAATAATCACATGGAGATAAATCAAGTGAATAGGGAGCATATTGAAGCACACAAACTTGTTTGTATGCCAAAAATATAGAGGATATATTGGTTCAATAGATTAAGCTAGTAGTTTGTCATAAATTTAAAAAAGTTCCGTTATTTTTCCAACTTTGTTCATTTTAGATACTGCAGTTTATATCTTTGTTTAAACCTATCCAAATCTCCTCAACTTGGATAAAAGTTTTCTCCCCTGATAGGCTTTTTACGATCTTGCAAGTGGACATACAAAATATTTGCTTTAATTCCGATAGAGTATCTATTCCAATTCATGTTTGATGATTGACTTCTATTTATTCCGAAATGGTTTTCTCTAACTATTCAATTACTAAGTCACCAAAATTTTTTTAATTATAGTCAAGTACATTTTTATGCTTTCTATTTTAACCTTTATACTTCGAAAAGTATATATTAATGCCCAATACGCCACCTGCAGGCTATACAATTCCACCACATTCAAGGCATGAAATAACTTTTAACTTTGTGCCTAGGTCCAAGACTTCTTCTTCTTATTTATCTTGGTTTTTAGGTTAGTCTTCAGACTCTTACCTGTTCCTACTGAATTATCGCAAAGCGGTTATTAGCTTGCTTACGCGAGCTCGTGATCTATGTTCGAGGGGCTTCTAGCTAGCCCGGTTGTGACAATTAGTAAACCTTTCGGTTAACATAATCGTCCTTATTCAAGTTGATGAAAATATTTTCTTTACTGCATCGGAATCGGACCGCAAGGTCCGATTCCGCGAATGATACGAATGAAAAACGCGTATCTTGATTACTGTCCGTGTGGGCGTGGTCGAGAGCGGGCAAAGTTCACAACTTTGCAGCTGCTTCGTCGATTTAATTCGATGATTTTCTTTGAGAATTCGCATCTTGATTCGGTTGAATCGCGATTAGAATTCTCTGGAGGTTGAGTACAATTTCCGATAGCGTCGAAAATTGTTGGCTTATTGGAACTGACTGAGATTCAGTTCCGGTTTGGTTAGAGCGATGTGCATCTCTACTTGCCTGATGTTGAGGTTTCTTTGATTGATTCTGTTGATTGATTGACTTCTTGGTTCTCTGTTTTTCCACTTTGACGGGTTGGTGGCAGAGTTCCGTGATCTTCATGATTTTTCTCCCTTCGCTTGGCACAATAACTTGTACTATAGCGATGGGTTTCTTGTCTTTAGTTAGCCATCTCGTTACTTTGGTTGGTTGGATCCCCATTTTCTGGAGTTCTTCAGAGATTACTTCGGTTTTGATTGTTTCTAGTACGCCTTTCAACAAGACTCGTAGAAATTTCTTACTGGATTTAGGTGTGTCGTATGCAAAGCTCTTGTCGTCGAACAGTTTGCAAACGGCTTCTCGGTCCTTTTCGGTCTTCGGGGGTATTAAAACCCCGTTAGGCCTGGTAATGGCTGGCCCGACCGCCACTTTATTTTCTTTTAGAAGCTTCATTACTTCTAAATATTTAGCTTTATCCGTCAGGATAATAGCTATTGGTTTTTTGTTGTCAGTTTTTGGTTCTGACGCTCTTACTGGTGGTATTTCCGTAGTGGACGGTGCTTTTTGCTTTTCGGTCGTTACCTTCTTGGTTTCGGCCTTTGAAGAGGAAGGAGCAGTCGGCGCTGTCTGAGGATGGCTTGCTTCAGGAGCCCGTGCTGCTGGTTGACCTTTCTTCTTCTTTGTTTTGGAGGAAACCTGTTGGAATCCTTCTTTGTCTGCGGTGGCTTTTTTGGAGCCTCCTTCTAGTCCACTTTGGTCCGTCTGGGCCTTAGTGGTTTGGTGTGAGACTAAGTTTTGTGGACCTTTGTCTTTCGAAACCGTAGGAAATGAGATCGTGCCATCCGCACTTACCCTTCCGCCGGCTTTTTTAATTTCAGTCTTCATATAGTCGACTGCTACTTGAAGCACTGTTTTCTCCGTAAGGAGCACTAAATTGGTTGCGGTAACTTCCGCTAATTGTTTATTGACACTAGATAGAGCATCTCTATGATACTCCAAACACTCAGCATGGCAGCGTACTAAATCGTCATACGTATAGCACGCTTCTTTTACCTGCTTTAGGTAATTGTTTCTGTGGTTTTTGCTCATCGCGAAGGCACTTATTCACAAATTTCACAAAAAACACACTAAACGTTTACTAAACGTTTTTTGCACTTAACCTCACTTTTCGGGAGCTAGAGAACACGTGTGTACTCTCCAACGTCTCGATGGGTAGTCCGGTCCAAGACTTTCGGTGATCTTTTATGAAAGAGGATATAATCTGCATAAAAATGCGTACATACAGAATATACACGCGGGCCTAAAACGCAATGAAACTCACTGACTTGTCACTCTAACTTCAACGATATTAAAACCCCATCTGTACCCTCCCTTCTTTCCTGGCGCTTGTTTTCAGACAGTCCTGAATAAGCGAATCATTCGATCGAGTCATTGAAATTGCGAATTCCAAAAGAACAATGTATGGTTATATTATCAATCATAATGCTATTTAATAATCTACTGAAAGTCTCGGAGCCTCAAGCCTCATTATCCTACTGCACTATATTCGTTAACTATAAGCCAGTCCCTTGTAACATACAATATACATCCGATGTTGCAGTTCGGAACGAGACTCTGAGGTGATCGGACGTGTTTGTCTGGTCACCATGGGGACAGATAGCAGTGTCCGTTGGTAGTCTCGGTCGCCGACGTACAGATCTGGCCAAGGGAGCGGACAACCCCGAAGTGTCGTCTCCGCCAGTCGGCACTTCAAACCTAACCCAGAGAATAAGTCTTAGCCCCGAAGTTGGTGAAGAACGAAGCACCGGGACCGGCAGCAACACCAAATCCTTCTTGCCCGGACTCGCTAACATGGAATAAACAGTGTAATACTGTAAGCAGAGGATGGACTCTGTGATGGTCGGATGCGTTGCGAGCGCGCTGGCCATCGTGGGGGCAGACGTCCATGGCTGTTGACCGTTCCAGCAGCGGGAGTCCGAACTGGATTAGGGAGCGGGCACCCCCGAGGTTCGTCACGCAGACGCGCGGCGACCTCAAACCTAACCAAGAGAATAAGCCTTAGCCCCGAAGACGGTGAAGATGTAACGCACTGGGACCGACAACAACATCCAGTCCGTCCATTCTGTGCTATCAACAACATCGAAATAAAACCACTAACACCGGTATAAAGTCAAGAAAACAAAAAAGAGAACATCAAGAAAACAAAAAAGAGAATAACAAAACAAAATAGAACAGAATAACACCCAAGAAAACAAAAAAGGGAACATCAAGAAAACAAAAAAGAGAATAACAAAACAAAATAGAACAGAATAACATCAAGAAAACAAAAAAGAATAGGCCAAAACACCACAGCCACGAAAAAGAACCGAACAGTACATCAGTTCATTCAAAAATCCAGCGACAACGACCAGCGTACCAACCAATCGATCCACGAATAAACTTCCACCGGACTCGACCCTCGCGGGTCGTTTCCGGAGCAGTAATCACTTCACTTCGGTCGATTAATCTCGACCAGTACTGTATGGTATTAACCGCGCCAAAAGGACGGCGCATAAAATCCAGATTGCGACTGACGCGAAACAGTCGTAATCGTAATAAGAGAACAAAAGTAAGGGCCTCAGGGTCAACTTGACACACAGGATATGAAGAAGAAGAAGACATCCGATGTTGAAAGGTTGCTCAGTTCTAACTTAACATCTTATTAATGCCCAAGTTCCTCATCCTTCTACTACATATTACATTGCAAATGAATAGGGTATGTTCGACTGTTTACAATCCTTTTCAAATAACGTTCCGGTAAGATCCCTTTTATGCAGCACCTTTTGAAAATTTCATATAATATTTTCCAGAATCTCTGGTAAATATTACACTGTAATAATGAATATTAATATTAATATTAAGAATAATTAATATTTAATACCAACAGTTATATTGTATAAATAACGGGTTATATACAGGGTGGAAGTGAAAGTACTTCCGAAATTTTACCCATCGATTATACACATTATTTTAAAGACAAAAATCCTTACGACAAAGGTCAAAAACCTAATGGTTCTCGAAGACAAAGATTACAAAATTATTAAATCACTAATTGAAAAGCTATGATAATGATTAACAATAGTAATTCGTTAACAAATAATCTACAAATAAATTAACGAACATTGTTAGAACATATTTTTTAATTAATAAACACATCCTATATCAGCCCTGAAGGATGTGGCAACGTCGCAATATCGCCACGACAAAAATTGTTATTTCGAAATTGCGAAAAAAAAATATTCCTATGTTTCATTACATGCGTTCAAGTTGTATTTATAATTAAAAATATATTCTAGTGTGTCCCAGATAATAATTCACTCTACAGAGATTATGAACTCTACAGAAACCATAAGAGATACAGAGATGATTAAATTAAAAAAAGTTGCACCTCACTGAACTCTGCAACGGCACGTTTTGAAATTTTAAAAATTCTAAATATTTCCAAATATATGTGGGAAAAAAGAGAATTTTTTCGATTCGGATTTTATTCGTATCTAATTCTATTTGAAGAGATATATCAAAATAAATTTATCATTTTGACTGCCACTTTTTCTCCCCTACAAGGTGGTGTAATTAGATTTTTGATCCGATGTTTTGGCCTTTGTTGACCATCATCAAGATGGATCAACGCTCGAGAAAAGCCGAAATGTCAGATCAAAAATCTAATTACACCACCATGTGGAGGAGAAAAAGTGGCCATTCAAATATCAAATTTATTTTGACATATATCTTCAAATAGAATCACAAACGGATAAAATCCAAATCGCGAAAAGTCGGTTTTTCCCGGATATATTCAGAATTTTTAAAATTTGAAAACGTGGCGTTGCAGATTTTAGTGAGATGCAACTTTTTGCTAATTTAATCATCTCTATATCTCTTATGGTTTTCGAGATCCCTGTAGAGTGTATTCTTATCTGAGACACCGCGTATATGCAAATACTAGTATAAAATGATTCCTGCTTCTTATTTACGGAAAAATTCCCCAAAGTTCCCAAGTTCCAGCTCGGCAAACACTTGTCCAGGTTTCTCAAAGACTTTTGGATACGGGTAGTGTGTTTCCAAAATTTCAAGAATAAGGGCGACAGCGTGAAATCGGTCCTAAATTCACAAAACAAAGTTTACATTTTGCAGAAGAGGATTTCACCAGAAGCATTTAAAAATTGCGCGAAAATTTGAAGTTTCCCATTGATTATGCACAAAACCCAAAAAGCAATTAGTATACTCTTATCATATGCAATGGCTACAGGCACTTTAACCCAGTAATTTTTCGCACATGCAAAAATATAGTGAATTACTTATGGACCAAAACCAAAGGAATCCAAATTTGTCATCAACCGACGAAGCTTCTTTCATGAGGAATGGAATGGTGAACATTTTAAACAGTTAATTTAAAAAAAACAATTAATCATGTGTTTCTTATTGTGACGTGAATTGTTTATAGCATATTATAATGTGAATACTTAGTGCCAGTAATTTCAACTTTGACATTAAACAACAATAATATGTAAGTTTTCCTTTTGTTGTAAAAAAAATCAAACCAAATGTATGTAGAAACGTATGGAATAAATGATTATAAAAAAATTAGATTTTATTTTCAAATAATACTTGCTTATTGCGGTCCCAACAACAAAAACTGAATTCCTATAGATCGAAATAAGCAAGAAAATGGGACGGTTGACATTGCTAATAATATTAAAATTAACCTTCTGACCTGTTATCTACGGCAATGTCTGCATTTTGGATAAATATCATAAGGGAACTTTTGCTCAAAAAAATTAATCGTTAGTTAAATTTACGAAAGTTCCTGTTTAAATACTTAATGTACCTGTATGAAGTACCTGTATATTCCTCAAATGCGAAGAAGGACAAAAAAGTATATCTCTCAAATATGTTCTGTATTAGCATTCAAAAAATATTTCTGTTTAAAACTCGTTATGTTAAATTTACATACTCTAAATTAAGGGTATTTGATCAGTTTAAAACTTCTGTAAACGTACAATCCTTTCGAAATTGGCATTTAAAATAATTTTCTATTTCGCTCTGCAGTAATAATTATTTATGAGGGTATATATTCAATGTATTCAAGATTTTAAATCGACAAAACCGAGGATTATCATATAAGGAAAAAGTAGACGAATAATTTTCGATTTACCGTACAGAAAATAATTCTTTATGAAGCCTGAAAAGAAAACCTAACTTTGGATTTCCAATCAATTTTAGTTTTCTCAGGCAATGCATGACTATTAGATCTATACTGTTTATCAGTATAGCATTACAAAATATGCCTACACGTAATACGCCTAATAATATTTAAAGGCTCTATCAAATTGATCGGTTTTTTTAACACTTGATTAAAACACTAAATTTGCGATTATTTCAAAAATTAACAAAATTAGCAATTTTATTGATAATTGAATGACATGACTCTTAAACACGCAAGACAATATATGTCAAATGACTATCTCTTGCATCTCCACAGACACTTTTGTCAAAATTTTGACTTGATTAATTTCATCCTTTAGTTCAGGAATGGACTGTGGATAGTTCTTATAAATCTAGCTTTTTTCGTAACCCCAAAGAAAATAGTCAGAAAACCTTGTCAAATCACATGATCTTGGTGGCCAAATGACATAATGGTTTCTTGCAATAACTTGTCCTGGAAATTTTTCTCTCAATAAACCAATTGTTTCATTGGCAGAGTGAGGTGTAACACCATCCTGAACCCTCATATCCTCCAAATCAATATTATTCAATTCAGCCCACAAAAATTCAGTTATCATCTAGCAATTTCGAACACCATTCACAGTTACAGCTTCACCACTAGCATTCTAAAAGAAATATGGTCCAATTACACTGCCTGACCATAATGCAAACCAAACAGTGGCTCGTTTAGGATGTAAAGGTTTGTCATGAATCAATAGTGCATTTTCCTCACCCCAAATGCGGAAATATTGTTTATTAACATAACCACCAATTTCAAAATGTGCTTCATCTGAAAAGATGATTTTTTGAGAAAAATCACGACGTTTTGAATAATCCAGTGACTTTAGTTCCAGTGATAAATGAACTTTATATGCCTTCAAAGCTAAGTCCTTTCGTAAAATACGCCATGTTGTGACTTCACTAGTCCAAATTGTTGTGAACGTTGGCTAATAGCAATTTCTAGGTCTTCAGCAATACTTTCGCATACCAAATCAATATGCTTTTGTGAACGAGCACTGCTACGATATATTGCTTCTTTTTTATCTTCCACCGACCCCGTTTCTTGAAATATTTGAACAATTTGATTGATAGTGCTTTCAGAGGGACGATTGTGCAAACCACAAATATCACGCAATTTTCTAAAAACATTTTTCATCGAACGTCCATTTTCATAAAATAATTCAATAATTTTAAAGAGTTGTTATATTGTGTACTACTCCGTTTTTATAAATGTCATACATTACAGTTCTCAAATAAGACTAGATCTACTCAAATTTACTACACCATCTGTGTTTCATTAAAAAAATTAAAAACCGCTCATTTTAAAAGACCGTTTCTCCGGTTTTGTCCATCTCTTCAGGCAATTTATGGGTGTCATCCCCAAATAACAGTTTCTCTTTTGAGCTAAACCATTCATCGAGCCATTTTTTAACTTCTTCGAAATCTCTACAAGCGCGTGCCCTACCTATGTGAAAAGATGGTAGTCGGATGAAGCCAGGTCTGGAGAGTACGGCGAGTGCGATAAAACTTCCCATCCAAGTGATTTCAACACTTCTTTGACTGGTTTTGCTGTATGAGACGACACATTGTCGTGCTGCAAAATCAATTTATCATGTCTTTGAGCGCATTGTGGACGCTTTTCGATCAATACACAGTTCAAATTGATCATTTGTTGTCGGTAGCGATCAGTATTAACTGTTTTCCAGGTTTCAACAGTTCATAATATACGACACCAACCTGGTCCGACCAGACACAAAGCACGGTCTTGCGACCAAAGCGATTTGGCCTTGCAGTCGATGGGCCGGCTTCGCCAGGTGATAACCATGATTTTTTCGTGTAAGATTTTCGAGCTAAATCCATTTTTCAACACCCGTTACTATTCGATGCAGAAACGACTTTCCTTCATACCTTTGAAGCAGCATTTCACTGACGATTTTTCGATTTTCTAATTACCTGTCATTCAATTCATGTGGCATACCATCTGTTGGATTTTTTTCCATCGCTTGTACCCGTTCACAAATTGTCACTCGGCCCACATTCAACTTTTCTGCCAATTGTTTTTTGAGTTTGTGTTGTGTCTTTATCAAATAACTCCTGCAATTCCGCATCTTCAAACGTTTTCGGCCTACCAGGACGTTATTTGTCTTGAACGTTGAAATCACCACATTTGAATTGTCGAAACAAAGTTTCACATGTTCTTATGGTTATGTTAGGTTAGGTGCTCACCGTAAGTCTCTAGCAGCAAACAGTGACTTTCAGCGGCTTTTTTCTTTTGATGAAACAAGAAAAGTAATGCGCGCTGTAAATGCACGTTTTCAGGCACAAAACTCGACATTTTCAAAAAATTATAAATATATAAGGCTGTTATTTTGGCGGAACGTAACTTGTGCAGTTTTGAGGGTAATGTCAGTAGAATAAAATGACATATTTATCAAATCATAGCATTGCATACGTATGGCTAGTAGAATCTGTTACAAAAACCGAAAAGAAATTATCAACACACCATATATATATATATATATATATATATATATATATATATATATATATATATATATATATATATATATATATATATATATATATATATAACTTTCAATGGCGCTAACTACTTAGATTTTCTCCAAAACGATTTGTAGACTTTGTTGGAAGATGAACCACTCAATATCTACAGAGAAATGTGGTTTCAACAAGATGGTTGGCCAGCGCGTTATGCTCGTCCTGTATAGGATTATTTAAACAGAGATTGAGTGGTCTCTTCGTTTCCCGGACCTAAACCCCTTGATTTTTTTTACTGGAGCTGCATAAAAGAAAAAGTGTATTCAAAACCAATACAAAATCTAACCGAACTGCGTCACATAATTGTTGAAACAGCAGAAGAAATAAATGCAAGGAGATTCGAACCTCGCGTGAAAAGATCTTTTCTGAGGCGATACAGAGCATGTATTCGTGCTGAAGACAAAAAAATTGAGCATTTGCTTTAATTTTAAAGAAAAATATTGCGATAAAGAAAAACATTACAATAATTCCGTTCATTTCATTTTGATTAGGTTTTATCTTAATATAATAATAGACCAATTATTAATTTGACTCACACACATTGCTTTTGGGTTGAGTTTTTTTGAAATAAGGTTGTTTTGCAAAAAAAGACATTTTTTTGTGGAAAGAAAAATGGCAATTTTTGTATCATTTTGAAATCTTCACTAAATGGGCCATCTTAAAGATGAACGTTAATCTGTCTCTCTCCAATTCATCTTCGAACAGCGTCACTATCTATCTCACTCTATCACATCTGTCCATCTCACTTACTCCATTACTTACGTCAATTTTTGAATCCATTTTGCACAAAAATATTTTTTATCATTGCATACGTTTTTTGAAATGTAATCCTTTTACAACAAAGGATAAGCAATAATATTTTTTTGTTGAAAGAAAAGTGCCAATTTTTGTACCATTTTGAAATCTTGATTAAATGGGATGTGTTGGGATCTGTTGAAATAACTCAGACCAGAGTAATGTAATATATATTTTATTTAAAGATAAAATGTCAAAGTTAGCTGACATAATTTTTTAAACCACGACTCAATGAAACTTTTTTTTACTAAATTAACAACTTTCATTGTTTGATTTGTGACTGCAATTAACAGTATGGATTACGTTATAAAAATAACAATAAAAAATTGGGAAATTTGTGATCAGTCTACCTAAAGATATAGCCTAGGGTGTCGAATTTCAAGATTTTCAAAAATATGCCTATATTGCCACATAAAACAATGCCATGGATGTTTTTCTTATCTTTGATATAATCTGGGCTTTAGCCCGGCACCCACTTAACGTTGAGTTTCGGCACACCCTCTGTATATATTATTATATACTCAACAAACATTCAACAATAAATTATTCAATTCTTCTGTTGGAACGTTTGGTGTGAAATACTAAACTTGAAGAGATTTACCACTAAACACCAAAACGCTTTTTTGAACTGCTCGACGCACGTTTCGCTAACCATGTTAGCATCATACGGAGATGATTTAATATAATTCTAAAACTAAGCTATGTTATATTTATATGAAAACCATACCTAACGAAGCGTGTAAAAATCATGAACCGTGAAGTGTACTAAGCCTTACATTAATTATTGAAAAAGTTGACTGAAAGGAATCGGTCCTTTATCTCGCTTCATGATTTTCTTACATTTTTCTATTTGAATGCTTTCATATGCATCCAAAGCCCTATCATTATAAATACTTTTAATTAACCTTAAATTACTAATATCTATACTGTGGTCATGTTCGATTGCATGTTGGGCAACACAAGTTTTTTCATTTCTCCCATATCTAATGCGGGCAATATGTTCTTTATATCTTGTCAATATGGATCTTTTTGTTTGCCCAATATACCTTCGATCACAGTCTTAACAGCTAATTTCGTAAATCCCCGACTTTTCATATTGCTCTACTTTATCCTTTGGATTACCCAGAACTTCTCTTAATTTATTATATGGTTTGTACACAACCTTAATGTCCACTTTTTTCAAAATTTTATCTAGTCCTCTTGTTAATTGGGCATCAAATGGTATTACCATGCATTTCTATGTGTTCTAATTCCTTTTGAAAAGTCGAAGATTCTTTCAATAATTTTCTGAACTTGTTTCTGAATGTTTTATAATTAGTTTATCTGCAATGTTCTTATTATAACCATTCCCTTCAGATACCTTCATAATTAATTTTAATTCTTTGTTATAATTATCTTTACTTAAAGGAAAATTAATTAATCTATTTACCTTAAAATTTAAACTAGCCATCTTATTTTGCAAGCTATGATTTGAATCATTAGGAATGTATCTCGAAGTGGTGGTGGTTTTTCTGAAAATATCAAAATCTAACCTATTTTTAATATTTCTACTGACTAACACGTCCAGAAATGGTAACTACTATCGTACAAACAACTATCGTTGTTTTCGACTTCATGCGTGAATATTATATTTTAGGATTTACTATTTAACCATACCTTCGGAAAGTAACTGAATTCATCTTTTGCGTCGGTTTCAAATTTACTCATAACTTAGTACACTTCACGGTTCATGATTTTTACACGCTTCGTTAGGTATGGTTTTCATATAAATAGAACATAGCTTAGTTTTAGAATTAGATTTTAATCATCTCCTGATGATGCTAACATGGTTAGCAAAACGTGCGTCGAGCAGTTCAAAAAAGCGTTTTGGTGTTTAATGGTAAATCTCTTCAAGTTTAATAAATTATTCAACAAGACAAAAAAACATATAAATTCAATTAGACAATGTTACTCTGACGCAACATTGAAACCTCTCCGTTATCTAGCAATGTTGCCTGAGAGTAACCAACTCAAATTATCTTTTTTCATTAATTTACGGGATACTTATTTATTTTAAGCGACATTAACAACTAAACTACCGGCCGGGTTGGTGCAATATTTAAAATAGTGGCTCGATAGTACGGTAGTTAACGCAGTAGCGAGTTTGGCTCTCAACTATCAATATAGTTGTTTGTGGCTTTGTTAAATGTTTCTAGGAAAAAATGTAAAATCTAACAAGGAATCACCCCTCAGTTACGCCAGTTCAAAGGTGGGTAAGGTCATATACCTTCTGAGACGTATTCTACATTAGTCTCCCTTCAGTCGGTAGGCGTTTCGAGAGATTTATGATTAAACACAAAACTAAGGTTTGATTACCCTGAAGGCATTACTGCTCGGGTTGACCATTGATTCAGAACCCACGTTAAGCTATAGGTCCAGTCACTAAATAGCGTTAGTTGCCGATACGATTCTGATACCAAATCTTTACTTACCATACCCTTTAACAACTGAACTTAATTTCCGATTTTTTTTATGTTCTTGAGATATTACCAGATAGAGGGTCAAAAATAGAGGGTGTAAACAATCTTGAAACGAAAATTTTCCCTTGGTAATTTCACATAATTACAACATTAATGCTCTTAAGAAATATCACACTTAACGCTTAAACCTTCATGGAATTTTAGCTAAGATCCACATAACTCCAATATAATTTACATATTCAAGACTTTTGGGTCACATTGCAGATGGTTATCGTAATAAATACCTAATTATCATATGTATAGGTGAATATTAATCATCAAATACGTATCCTGAAAAAATATTGGATAGATAAGCCCAACTAAACTCAGCACCAGTTTCTACTACGTTGACAACATCGTAAACTTTAACGCCATGTAATTTACATGTTTGTAGTAAATGTAAGTTTACACCATTCACTCGAGTTTTTATTTTCGAACGTTCATAAACAATATGTAATAACACCAACAATTTCTTCTATTTTACAGCATCGGAAATCGTTCAAACCTACGTGGGGAAAAAGCAAATTTGAAAATAATGCATCGAAATGCAATTTGACATCGATTGGCGATTTTCCGATGAGAAATCTGAAACTGTAACCGAACCGGCATGCAAATATAATTAGCGTTCAAATAGGAAAGGACTATTTTGAATTTCAAATCGACGGGTTAAATTTTTCTTTTGCAATTTTTTTTCTGAATCATTATTGTAGCAGACAACGGGAAAATGAGAATTAATTACTGGGAAACTGGCCCGAGATTTTTTTTTTTTAGATTTTCTTCTTGGCTATTTGTGGCAATTAACATCAACAATGATAATTAACTAACGAAAATATCATTACTTTTTTTATACTACGACATAGATAATTGACAGACGTTCGGCAATATAAAAAATTGATAATTGCATTATCATATTTTTATAATCTACGAGAGTTAATCGAAATGTTTCTAGCTAAATAATAAAAGATCATATTTCAATTTGGAAATCAACTTTTTTCAATCCGATTAAATTGAGGCTCAAGAAAATCTATGCAGAAATGATTCCGAAAATCTTCTATCTTAGCTTTTTGTAGCGGATTGAAAATGACCCTTGTGAACTTATAATTACTGCTAACAAGTCTTGGATTTTTAAATACGACCGAGTAACGGGTCAGGGTTCAGAGAGAATAAAATGCGCCAGAGACAGGAATGGCAGCCTTCAACCTCACTGTGGCCAAAAAAAAACAGAACGGGCAAATCAAAAAGTACGTCGATTTACTTTACTGGGTACTGCAACACGGCAAATGCCTTGCCTCACAGCGATTTTAATTAATGAGTTTTTGGCTAATAAAGTCATCATTGTGGCTTCGCAACACCCTTATTTACCAGACTTGTTACTTTTTCTTTTCCCAAAATTCGGAAAACTTTGAAGGAAACAATGTAAAATTACTTAAGCCTCATTACTTATTTACACACCTCGTAAATGGCACTAAATTATAACATTTTGGAAATAAATGTCAACCATATTTTAACAATGTGTAGCCATGACGAGATAAATCAAAGAAGTGATTCACTTATTGAAACGCAAATATTATTCGTATGAGTGATTTAAACAGATCTAAATGGTTACCTCTGTATAAAACATTATTACTACTACTTGTAGATATATATTTTTATATTTGCAAACACTAATTCATTGAATAATTCTATAACAGCCTTGAGTTCTAAATGGTCGAGCGATGGTAGGCGGGCTAACTATACCTCCAACAACTATACAACTGTAATATCTAACCTGTTCATGAAGGAAAAGATGATTGATACCAGATCAGCAAAATGACAATACCACAAATTATTATTTAAATTGTATACTGGGGCAGTGGCGGTTAGTGGGTTTTTAAAGTGGGAGGGCGTGGAAGAAAACAGTGTTGCTGAAGATTTTTTTACTTTCCCCTTCCTCTTTTTTACTTTCCGTGCTATTGAAACCCTATACCTAACCTATCCAAGAAAATGAGTTAAAGGAAAGAAACAGAATGGAAATAAAATATGGTGTTTTGCTCTGAAAAAATGTTTACTGTGATAAATGCTGGAGGAGCGGTGCCCCAACGCCCTTCCTTACGAGCCGCCACTGTAGAAAAAACACACAGTATAAATATTTGAATCTAACTAAAAATATGCTAGAAAAAGTTACAATTGGGCCCATGGAAAAATATTCAAAAACAAGGAAAAACGGAGAATGGGCACTATTTTCGTAGAGCATCGATAAATTTTCGCTGTTTTCAAAAATGTATTAATTTTTCTTGGATATCTTGAAAATAAAAACTGATCATTTTTGCTTGATTCCCTTTATATGCGATTGTTGACATCACATGTGGCAGTGCAAAAGATTTTAAGAAATTTGTTTCTATCATATTGTGAAGTATTTTTCGTATGGTACTAAGGTACTAATGTAAACGGCATTCTTGCATTTCGTTTAAACGAATTAGAACATCACGAGTTCGTACACCATACTGTTTCAAACAATTATCCAGTGATAAGAGGCGAGCTATAATTTAAAAGTAGGTTAAGTTTGAGATAAGATTTGGTTTCTAAAATATTTAGTGTCGCGACCCACTATATAGCCACAAAGTTAAGTAAACAACGTTACGACCTCCTCACTACAATACTTTAATTTGATGTTTATCAGAGTTTTACATCGGCCGATTAACACGGCGATGATTCATTCTTTTTCAGTATCATGATTCATAAAGAATCGTTACTTCAAATCACGCTTACTAAGTGTAAAAAAACCAATCATCTATTTGTCTTTGTATTAAATAACGAATCGTCAATGACGGATGTAAGTATGTCACACAGCCACAAATACCAAACTACAAGACTTGTATAACCCCTTGTTCTTATATTACTTTTACCAGTTCGAACCTGTGCCCTGCACTTGCCCGTACTTGTAAAATGACCCGCCCACGAACCTGACGCCAGTCACCTGCACATGCGAAACGAATTATTCGTCCCGAGCGCACTTAAGCTTGTTCGTACAAGCTAAGCACTTTGGTAACAAAAACAAAGGAACGAGACACGAAGAGTTTCATTGTTAATTACGTTTTTATGAAAACCTGTGTTACGATTTATTCTCTCACCCAGTGTTAAATACTATGATTTCTTCTCTCACTGAGTGTTAAATAAATTAGTAACAGTGTGTAATAAAATAAATTAATGATATTAAATAAAATGGACAAATTTGTGACAAAACAAAATGCACCTTCTATATATGATGACACAGTAAAGAAAAAGACCAGATTATACAATGAAACATATCTAAAATAGGGATTCATTGCCTTGGATGACAAACCGCAATGTATTGTTTGTTGTCAAGTTATGTCCGTAGAAAGCATGAAGCCTTTAAAATTAGTACGGCATCTGAAAACAAAACAAAAGCATTTTTTTTACAAAACAAAGCATTAATATATTTCGAACGTAAATCACTTGTCTTGGAAAATCAACAAATTGCTAGCAAACGGTAATGAGACCGCAGTACCTCAAGCATCCTATTTAGTAGCATTGAGTGGCCAGGGCGTCAAGCCCCACATGATTGCGGAAGAGCTTATTTTAAGAGCTCATTGCGGAAAAGCTCATCATAAGTCTAGAAGATGATGTTAAGTTCGGAACAAAAAAGTTGAAAACTATACCACTTTCAAATGACACAATATCGAGACGTATTAACGAAATGGCCAATAATGTTCACAATCACATAATTGAAAAGGTTAAATCAAGTGATTTTTTGCTATTCAGTTCGACGAGTCAACAGGCGTATCGAACTTGGCGAATTTTTGTGTATTGTCCGATACGAATGCGTGGGGTCAATTAAAGAAAATATGCTATTTTGCAAATCTAGAGAAGTACAACTAGAGAAGGAATCATTAAGGTTTTTATTGATGCAAAACAAACGAAAACTTGAACTTTAATAAATAGAATGCGGTATGTACTAATGGCGTGAGAGCAATAACGAAGAAGAACACTGGTGTGATAGTAAAATTAAAAGACATGCCCCATGGAATGGAATGAAGACACTGTTTTTTTTTCACAGAAATGCGTTTCCTACAAAAAGATTCCAGATAATTGACAAAATTTTCTATCTGCAACCGTAAAAATTGTTAATTTTATTAAAAGCCGAACTTTGTAGTCTAGATTGCTTTCCGCATTGTCCGAAGATGTGGGTGCCAAATACGACTCACTGCTTTTCCATACTGAAGTCAGGTGACTGTCACGAGGAAAAGTTCTAATGAGGCTTTTTGAATTGCGAGATATATTGAAAATATTTCTTACAGATAAAAATAAATCATTTTCGGGGTTTATAACGAGATGGAGAAACTTTATTACTGTTGGCTTACTTGCGTGATATATTTTCACATACAACAAACAAAAAGAAATATATATATATATATATATATATATATATATATATATATATATATATATATATATATATATATATATATCATATAGAATATAATGGCAAATACTTCCGTAAATTTAACCAACTTACTTAACTGACTTAACGAATAAACTACAAATATACTAATGAACATAGTTAAAACAATTCTTTAAAAATTGAGATTAAAGTCATATATTAGCCAATATCTAATATTAACGCAAAGAATGTTATTTCAACATTGCAACAAAAATTATTTCACTCTCCCATTGCATATATTTAACTTCAATTTAAAAAAACCAATGCATTTTGTATGTTAATATAGCAATACGGTTGCTATTTGTGTATCCGAAATAATAAATAAAAAGAAATATTTACCATCAAAAACGGTTTTATTGCTTTTCAAAATATTCTCCGCGATGATCGATACATTTCTGTACACGTTTGAACCAATTTTTTTAGCACTTTTTCCATTCCGATTGAGTTATCTCCAAAAAATGCATTTTGAACGCATCAACCGCTTCTTCAAGCGTCTAAAATCGTTGGCCACGTAATCTATTAAGAAATCATTGGGTGCCAAATTAGGACTGTACGGCGGATAACCCATCAATTCGATGTTTTGACCGGTGAAATATTGAGTTGTTAGGTCCGATGTGTGAGAGCTCATGTTGTGGTGGTAAAAAAAGAGCCGCTGGTTGTTTTTTCTTATTTTTTCAAAAAATGCTGGCAAACAAATGGTTGTGTACCATTCAGAATTGTCAGTTCTACGATTCTCTAACGACACTGTAGCCACATGACTATTTATCCCAAAAAAACTTTGCGGCCATAATTGAATTCACTAAACCAGTGATACACAGTAGTTTTAGATAATGCTTCATCACCAAGAGTCGAAGTAAGTTGATCGATGTACTGTTGTTGACATAATCCATGTCGAAAGTCGTAGTAAATCATCGCAAAAAGCAAGTTTGACTGAGGTGAAATTTTATAGTCACTAAACAACACAAATAGCGTTCGTATCACAAAACGTTCAGAGTACGTATATAATCAATAATGTCAAACTTTACGATGTATATGTCAGATGGCGCCTAGCAACATCAAGCTAGCAACACAAGGAAGTCCGGACATCCATACAACCCTAATCCTTAAACTGTATTATTAATATCACCATGACGATAGAAGCAACAATGTCCAATCAATGTCTATATATTCACAATACGGTTGCTATTTGTGTATCCGAAATAATAAATAAAAAGAAATATTTATCATTGAAAATGGATTTATTGTTTTTCAAAATATTCTCCGCGATGATCGATACACTTTTGCATACATTGTAGTACAGTATCTCCAGTACATGTATTTTAAACGCATCAACCGCTTCTTCTGGCGTCGAAAATCATTGACCACGTAGTTTATTCTTCACGGACTGGAACAGAAATATGTCATTGGATGCCAAATCATGACTGTAAGGCGGATGACCCATCAATTCGATGTTTTGACCGGTCAAATGTTGAGTTATTCGGTCAAATGTTTGAGAGCACGCGTTGTCATGGCGAAGAAAGTTCTTCGTCGCTGGTTTTTTTCGTATTTCTTCAAATACTTCTAGTAAACAAATGGTTGTGTACCATTCAGAAATGACCATTCTACGATTCTCTAGTGGCACTTTACTTCGAAGAGCTTCTTGCGCGAATAACTTTTGGGTTGGGTTTGGCTCATTTTGAAACGCCCATACACTTGACTGCTATTTACTTTCGGGCTTATACGCATAGATCCAAGATTGGTCATTAGTCTGTGCAGATGTTATACGCAGCTTTTGACGCACTACAACTGTATTTTTGAGTGTTTCTTTGCACCAATCGACACGAGCCTTTTTTGAGCTATTGTTAAATTACGCGGAATTCAACACCCACAAATCTTTTTCACGGCTAAATGTCCATATAAAATCTTGTGTATGCTTGACATACTAATGCCCAGAGATGCCTCAATTCCACGGTATATCACATAACAATCCTTCTGTATCAGTTCGGGCACAGTTTATCAGTTTTCTGGCACAACAACCGATTTTGAACAACCGTTGTCAGTCAATAGATTGTCAGTCCAAATTTGTCTTACCTCTTCTCTCATCCTCTATTTTTGTCCTCATTATTTTATCCACCATGCCCATTATTCTTGCCGACTGTCTTTTTCCTTCCAGAAGCAGAACGCCGATGTTGTGCTCAGTAGCCATAGCAGCAGCAGTAGCCATCCAAAGCGGTTCCTATTTCGGGCAGTGAAAGATTGTGTGGTCCCTTGTATCCACCATCCCACAGTAGCGACAATCCTTGTCCTCTA
Organism: Cosmopolites sordidus; assembly: GCA_031761425.1. NCBI lineage: Eukaryota > Metazoa > Arthropoda > Insecta > Coleoptera > Curculionidae > Cosmopolites > Cosmopolites sordidus. Next base: position 21,777 of record JARFXV010001128.1, on the reverse strand, counting down.
ACTTTCCAATTCTGTATAAATAGTATCTGAAGGATCCATGGCCCGTTATTGCTTGTGTCGTGTAGAAATTTGTCTCCCCTAATTTTCTATTGTGCCACTCTCTCACGTCTCGGATAAATGTTTTTGCCTTTCCCTCATAGTCGTTTCATTCTTTGTGCCAGGTTTCCAGTAATTTCTGTCTTGCTTGAGTTTTTGACTCCTTTCTCCTTTCAAATATTGATATGCTTTCCATGATTCGGAGCCTTATTAGTGATAGACCAGCAACGGCTAGGATGACGTTTGTGGGCACGGTTCTGTATGCACTTGTAATGCGTATTGCTATTTTTCTGTTTATTCTTTCAAGCACTGCCTCGTTGTGCTTATACATTTGCCCAAATAGGCGCCCCATACAAAAATAGTTGATATAGTGGCCTCTTCCAGGCCCTTGGACCTCCTGTTTTTGGGGTTATTTTAGTTAGTATCATCAATGTTTTATTTGCTTTTTCGCATATCATTTTGACGTGAGTAGTCATTTTGGCATCTTTGTATATGAGAATCTCCATATATTTAGTTGCTCTTGTACTGTTTATTGTGGCGCCCTGAATATTGATTTGGAGGTTATATATATATATATATATATATATATATATATACATATATATATATATATATATATATATATATATATATATATATATATATATATATATATATATATATATATATATATATATATATATATATAATATAGAATGTATATCATATAGAATGTAATGGCAAATACTTCCGTAAATTAAACAACACTTCTTTACATAATTTTAAAGAAAAAAGTTTCTTACAACAAGGGTCAACAACCTATGGGTTCCTAAGAAAAAATTATTAAATGCAAAATGCCATTATAATTCAAAAAAATTAAATAGCTATAAAAAGTTATGATAAGAATTCGCATTCACAGAGTACAATTTTAACTTTAAAGAACAATAATGTGTGAGTTTTCCTTTTTCTTTGTAACGAAACAAACCAATTTATAATAAATATAAAATAATAAAAAATCAGTTTGACGGACATATATACCACTATAAGCCACTTTAGTATTAAAGTGAATATTATTTGAAATTGGAAGAGATGTAGTATTACATTTCTTCCAAGTTCAAATAATTACTGCAAACGAAGGTGAAACATGTGCTCATAGCATTTCCACATTTTTAATAGAATCACAAGAATGCTGCGTAGCATTAGTAATGCCGCACATAATAAAAACAAAAATATTTAAATCGCTTACTTTACCACATTTTTAAGAATCGCACACAAAAACAACGATAAACAAGCAAAAAGTGTACCAGTTTTTACCAAGATAGGCGGTTGGGTGAGAATATTTTTAATTTGATCTAAACATGTATACTGGATATTACACTTTTTATATAGAGTATAAAAGAATATAAGAAGAATGATTTTAATTTTCTTTAAATAAATACTTTTTGGGACGAAAGGATATGTCTTTTGACTTTAAATTTGCGGGCATTTCGAATTTCATTTTCAATATAACAACAATTTTTCACACTTCCAATAAATTTATAATTAAATGGATTATACGATTAATATATTCACTATTTCAGAGCTACATACTCGAGGATATTCACGAAAGGGGAAGTAAACAATATAAGTTTCAACTAATTTGCATAAAATAAACCTTAATCATCTTATACATACCCTGGAAGGTGTTTGATAGATAAACACAGCTCAACAGCCTCCACAACGTTGCCAAAATCGTAAACTTTGACTCCATCCACATTTTACTTCCTCGACGTAATTAAGTTTACACCATTCCCATCAGTCTTTACTTTCACGAACAGAATAAAATTTCAACAATAGTTTTTTTGTCTCTACAACATGTATAAACTGGTCAAAACGGCCCAAGTCAAAAGCAATTTAAAATAAATGCATCGAAATACAATTTGACATCGATTGGCAATTTTCCGACGAAAATTTGAAACTAGAACCGAACCGGCATGAAACTATAATTAAAACTCGAATAGAAAAGGACTAGTTTGAATTTCAAATTCCTCGATTACTTTTTTCTTTTTGATATCCCCAATGTTTTAATTTATAAGCAGGTAGAAAAAATGGAATTACTGTTTTATCGCTTTGATCATGCAGTGAAAAAAACAACAAAGTTTTTCAAAATAACGCGTGTTCCGTGATGGTCACTGACGGATTGTCGCGTAGTGTCTTTCTTCCACGTACTTGATATAGACTGACGGATTTTCCAGACGCGTCTCTCGACAAACGTTCGGCAGTGATTTTGAGCCATGCGCCCCACATAGCCACCCCTAAGAGCGCGCATTTGTGTAATTTTTTATGGCGGCATGCATTATTCAACCGAGCTCGCTCTGATGAAGGTACAAATGAAGAAATCGTCCGTTAAAAAATAGTTGTAAATGGAAGTTTACCCCTAAAAGCAATGAAATATACTAGATTTAACTGGAGCTTTATTTAAATAGTGTGGCAGGAAGATAATGTTAGTTCTGGTACACGAAAAATATAATTTGCATACTAATAAAATACCATATAATAACCAGTACAGCAAAAAATTTCCATTTTTGACTTCGACTTACTTAGCCAGGTTTTTTAGTTAGCCCGGAGGCTTCTACTAGTTTACAATGAAATTCAAACCCTAAGATGGGCGCTTTTTACATTTGGAGGTCTCTAGCTGACCTTTACCATTTTTGAACAACTTAAATTTAGTTTATTTCCTCTTTCTCTCCCTCTTCTTTGCTCTATCAGTTCATCATTATGGAAAATGTTTAATTTCTCTGAAATAAAACAGCTTCGTTTGAGAAGAATAGTATATGGTTATTTGCAAAAAGTGACGAAAAGAACTGTGTACTAAAATATACCACACTTATTATGAACACGTATGGATCAATTATTCTATTGGAACCCTTGGTGTGAAACACTAAATTCATACAGATTTACCAGAAACACCAAATCACTTGTTTTTCATTGCTCGACGCGCTTTTCGCTAGATTGGATCATAATCATGAGAATGCTAACATAGTTAGCGAAAAGCGCGTCGAGTAATTAAAAACAAATGTTTTGGTGTTTAGTGATAAACAGAGCCGTAGGGTGGGTGGTGCGAGCGGTGACGCGGTACCAGGCGCCGAATTATAAAGGCGACGAATGATAAAGGCGCCAAAGGATAAAGATGTCGTACCATAAAGGTGCCGAACGATAAAAGCGGTGAACAATAGAGATGCCGTTTTAACCATGAAAACATTTTTAGTAATGCAGTGATGCATTTAATTTTTGTATAATTCTATAATTATCCGATATATTTCATAGATGATTTTTCTGTTGAACCTAGTACTCGTAGTTACGCATATGAGAATACAATTTTCTTACATTTTACATTCCTTTTTTGAGAATATTTAAGTGCGTGTAAGTTAGAGTGAGTGGTTAAAGTGTAAAAGTAATATTTTCGTAGGTGTAAACTTACAATGTATTATAAACAAAAAAAGAATACCGTGTCGTTTAATATATTTTCTAATTTGTTGGTATGTAATTTCAAATTAGTTAAAAGATAATTTAATTCTTTTAATTCTTAAAGTTAGTAAATGCATCTTATTATACATAATATATAATATTTACATTTGTTATCTTCTTTCTATTTAACACAAATAATTAAAATATCAAAACATAATATTTTTTTTTAAAGAAAATGGATCCAAAAAAATAGAGCCAAATAAAGAGAAAATAAATACTAATACTGAAAATGAGAATAATATAATACAAATAGATGACGGAGAGATGAAATTAACGTGAAAACTTGTTTGAAGAAAAAGGTTGGTCTTGAAATGAAACAAGAAAAACAAAACGATATTGTTGAAGTTGCAACAAATAAAAATACAGAAGTTAACGATGAGGGTGTCTCATCTGTCTCAGATAAACCGGCCGCGATGGTCTGGTGGGTTAATCGCCTGCCTGGCAATCCAAAGGTAGCTGGTTCGATTCCAGCGCTCGGATGGGTGTTTTTCTTTAATTCTTCTAACCGTCTTACTTCCTACCCTACCCACACTTATACACACACACACGCCCACACATATTCACACCTAAATGTCTGTAATTGTTTCTAGGTAAGAAAGTAAAATCCGACAACGAATTACCCTTCAATCATGCCAGTTAAAGGCTGGGTAAGGCCGGATGCATTCTGAGAAGCGTTCTACGATGGTCACTCGCCAGTGGGTAGGCTTCCTGATAGACTTATGGGTAGGCACATAACCAAGGGTTGATAGCCTGAGGGGGTGCTGGCCTGGGTTTGTCGGTAGCTGATGACCGTGGTTCGGAACCCACGTTAAGCTGTAGGTCCAGTCGCTAAATAGCCTTAGATGTTCATGCGCCTCTAACCGTAAATATTTTCCTTTGTCTCAGATAAAATAAAATGCGTGTTAGTTACACATGATCCTGTGCAAAATGTGCAGAATAATTATCCCGTTTTAAATAAAAGAAGCTTTAATAATAAATGATATTTCAAAAATTTACCCAATGGGGAAAAAGTTAAATGTACAGTATATCAAAAGAAGCTTTATTTTGTTTTTGTTGTTTATTATTTTCCAAAGATTGCAAAACCAATTTTGCAAATAGAAATGTAGGGTTCACTAGTTGCCGACGTTTAAGTCCACGAATTCAAGAACATGAGAATAGCCAGGAGCATAAAAGATGTTATTTTCTTTAAAAAGAGTTGGAGAAAAGATTACTTAATAACAAGACAATAGATGATAGTAACCAAAATTTTGATTAAAATGGAAACAGAAAAATGGTTTCAAATCATTAAAGTTATTCTTGATACTATTTTATTTTGCGCAAAAAAATAATTTCATTAAAAAAGGAATAAAACAATTTTTTACTTTGTTATCTATCACTTTTATTTTTAATCAAAATTTGTGTGACTATAGTTTCGTAAAACGACTTTACATTCTCAAACACTACTTTAAAACTAAGGTTTTACAGCTGTTTATATATTATATGTACCTAATTTTATACCTTTATTGGGGTTAATTTTTTGCAATATTTTAAATAGTGGGGAATTTCGGAAATCCGTATGATCGTTTAATATCTGTCTATACGGATCTTTATTCATATCTAAACCAAAACAATATATTTTTTGCTTTATTCGTTTTTAAAAAAATATTTTCCAAGTTTGACATAAACAGTTCTGATAATAAAGGGCTTAGGGAAGAACCCATTGCTAGACCATCCTTTTGTTTGTAAAAAACGTTATTAAATTGAAAATAATTTTCATTAATGCATAAGTTAAAGAGTTCTAAAGTATCTTGCTTAATATTTTAACATAATTAATTATTTAAACATAATTTGTAAATAGCGTTTAAAACCACCCAGTCAACCAGTAGATTAATTTTTAATGCCAAAGATAAAACATCAACAAATACAAAATCTGGAGTGTATATGTTAAGTTGCAACGAGTGCAGTAGCTGCTATGTTGGACAAATCGGCAGAAATTTTCAGACCAGATACAAAGAACATAAATCTGCATATATATTAAAGAAACAACACTCTAATTTTGCGAACCATTTCATAGATACCGCACATATATTTCCTGAGATTACAAATTTGAAAATTTTAGATACTGCACCCAAAAACAAAAAATTAAACATTTTCGAAGCTATTGAAATTTATAAATATAATAAAAAATCCGTCTAGACAGCTATTAAACGATCAGACGGATTTCCGAAATTCCCCACTATTTAAAATAGTGTAAAAAATTAACCCCAATAAAAGTATAAATTAGGCACATAGAATATATAAACAGCTGTAAAACCTTATGAGAATGTAAAGTCGTTTTACGAAACTATAGTCACACAAATTTTGTTTAAAAATAAAAGTGATAGATAACAAAGTAAAAAATTGTTTTATTCCTTTTTAAAAAATGAACTATCACAAAGTAACGGACAAATGAATCAATAATAATTATTGATCATTCTTCGAGATACAACAGAAAAAATAGAGATACAATAGAAAGAATAGGAAAATAATCCATCTTGTGGAATTATTGTGGATACAATTGTATTAATTAGCCACTATAATCCCATTATTGCAGAAATATAAAAAAAATGTTCAAAACGAAAAGAACACCATTTCTTATTTTTCGCCACAAATACAGAACGAAATACTTAATATAATCGGAAATAAGGTAAGGAAAGTCATACTTGAGACAATAGAAGATGCAAAGTATTATTCTATATTATTTGACTGTACACCTGATATTTCTCGGAAAGAACAAATGTCACAAATAACATGATATGTGAAAAGAATGGATGGAAATTGTTCAAGAGAAGAAAGTTTTATAGATTTTATTGAAACTATAGAAAAATCTAGAATTGGATTGAACAATGAAATTATTTAACGATAACATCATATGGATTAGATATTAAAAACTGCAGATGTTAAAGATACGACAACGGTGTTAACATGGCAGGGAAATGCCAAGGTGTTCAAGTACATATTTAGAATATGAACAAATTTGTAAGGTATACTCCATATACAGTACACACTTAAACCTCGTTGGCATACAGTTGGCGTACTCGCAGCCGTAGTATCGCCATTAATAGTAACATTTTTTGGAACTGTGGAGAGATTTTTTTTTAAGTTCTGCTGTGCGGTAGTATAAGTTAAGTTTGGTTTCAAATAAAACTTTAAAAGAGCATTGCAAAACTAGATGGTCTTCTAAAAAAAAATGACAGTAAAGTCTCTTAATTTTTGTTAATGTTTATACAGAAACTGGTGCAGAAGCATTATTAAATCAAATTGATTATCAATTTATCTGTATTTTAATTTTTTGGACTGACATTTTAGTCTATATTGACAGCGTAAACGTTTGTCTACAAAAAAAATATATCTTTAGACAATGCATCCGAATATTATGCGCCAAATTTATCCCTTTCGCACCGAGCATCGTAAAATCACGCTATGGCTCTGGTGGTAAATCTCTTGGAGTTTAACACAGTTTCACTTTATTATGTCAACAACTGTTTACAGTAAACGAGTTTTGTGTGTATGTTATAATGGAAAAATTTATAAATAGGTTCCTTCTTTAAAAACAGTTTGTCCGGTAAGAAAACTTACAGCATGATAAATAAGAGGCTTCTCGGTCTTATGCAACAGAAAGAAATCGGGTTATTAAATTTAATTACCCGCCGCTCTTCATGGATATATCACAAGCTTTTGACAAGGTTTGTCACAAAGGTTTACACTATAAATCAAACAAAAATTTACCTTATCTACACTACTAGCTCATAAAATCTTATCTAACAAACAAATATTTCTTCATACCATAAAATAATGAATATTCAAACCTCAATTCTATTCAGTCTGGCGTTGTTAATGAAAGTTTTCTTGGACCTGTTAGTTGGATCCTTTATCTTCTGTACACGAACGTCTTGTCAACGAACAAGTCTACAATGATGGCGACGTTCGTTGATGACACGGTGATATTGTCATCAAACACCAATCCGGCAGATTCAATTAGAATCAAATTCTTCTACTGAATCCTTGTATGAAACAGAAAACTCGAAGAGATTTACAACTAAACACCAAATCGCTTTAGTAGCTTCTCGACGGGCGTTTTGCTTACCATGTTGCATCATCAGGAGATGATTCAGTTCGTCATCTCCAGATGACGTTCACCTGATTAGTAAAATACGTGTCGAGCAGTTCACAAACCACACCACAAAAAGTGATTTGGTGTTTAGTGATAAATCTCGTCCAGTTTACCAATCCAGTAATTGCATCAAACAATCTCCTTTCTAACTTAAATAACATCCAAGTATGGATGTAATATATAAAATATAGTATAAAAAATGTCGACTTAGAGCCAAGGAATCTAAATCTAGACATGTCACCTTCACAAACGGCAGAAAATCTTTCCCACTAGCCATTAATGACCGCCAAGTCCTACAAACCGAAGACGCTAAATATCTTGGCATACACACAGGCAGAAGGCTAATGTGGATCCCCTGTGTTTCTAATTGTGTGTTTTGTCATTGTTGCACAAGTCTCTGCACCATATGTGAGAACTGGGAGGACACTCTGGTCTGGTTTTTCTCCTCAAACAAACCGGCAATGTATATATCTTACATTTCCGAAAACAGCCCACGCAAGTCCAATTCTTCTAGAGATTTCACGAGTCTCATTGTCCCTGCTAAATATTTTGTCCCAAGTTCTTAAAACATGTAGTTTGCTGTATTCTGATGTTATCGCTGTAGACGGTCCCATGGAAGGTTTGTAATAATATGGGTTCTTATAAAGTTTATTTTGAGTCCCACCTCCTTGGAGATGGTCCCACCTCCTCTAGATCTTTTAACATCATAATAGCATCATCCAGACCATCAGCTGTTAGGACTAGGTCGTCGGCGATTCTCGCTCAAGTGGTTTTGTTTTTTACCGTTTATGTTCACTCCCAAACAGTCCCATCGTGTGTGTTTGCACATATGTATATTGAAGTAAAGTATTGAAAAGTTTTGGTAAAATGGTGTCGTATTAACGAACATCTCTTCCTACATTAAATTTGTCTGTGTTGTCGTGAAGTAGGACATTTGTAGTGGCGTTTTCATAAATATGTTTGATGAGTGCAGTGTAGTGGAAGTCAATTCTGTAATTTAGTAGAGCTATTTAAATCGTACTGGTCCACTGTGTCAAATACTTTCTCGTAATCTATAAAGATAAGCACTAAAGTGCGCTATACTTCATCGACATTTCTGTGAGTTTTTTCAATACTTGGAGGTGATCATTAGTGCGTTAGCCTGTACTGAAGCCAGCTTGTTCTCGTGGCTGTTATGAGTGCAGCTTATTGCATCGTCGATTTGTGATGATCCTGATAAGCATCTTATATAAGTGTAATCGGAGACTGATAGGTCGATAGTTTTCGATATTAGTTATGTCTCCCCTCGTATGTAATGATATTATCACATCATTGTGGTATTCGGATAGTGTTCCCTTTAAAAGACATTCTTTAAAGAGAATTTTCAATGCTTGTAATAGTTTGTTTCCTCCCATGTTGATAGCGTCTGAGACAATTCCATCATCTCCGTCCGGGATATTTGTTTTTCTTCATCTCACATAGCGCTCGTTTTACTTTGCCCCTTGTGATATCTGGGGTATCCTCTGATCATTGATTTAAAATTCTGATAATTTAGTTATATAAGCGTCCTTCTGTGTCTTTTATATAGTTCGGCATTTTAAAATTTATTCTCTGATAGTTTTGACATTGCACTGTGTGTCCACCAACTTACAAATGTTTTTCTTGCCTTGAGAAAGTTTTCGTCTGAAAACTTTTAGGCTCTTATTCTTCTCTATAATATTATTTACGTTTTAGGAGTTAAATTTTCTTATATCCTTTCTCACAGCTTTCGAAATTTCTTTATGTAACAGTCGAAGTCATCGTTTATTCCATATTTCTTCTTTAAATCATTCCTCTGCTTCATAAGCTGTTTGGTGTTTTGGCTTATATTTTCGTCTTTCTTCTTGCAGCAGATTTGTTAGAGGTGCATTTAGTTCTTCTAACTTTCATTTTACATGTCTCATTCCTTCCAAGTTCTCTTCTATTTTATTTTGGTAAAACTCCACGTTCTCAGATGATACCCACTTTCTGTACTTGGTCTTGGCTGAGTTCCGTTCTTTCTTTCTTTATGTTTATGTCTAACTTAGCTCTCATCATTCAGTGATCACTACCAGTTGTAAATGTATTAAGTACCGAGACTACATGGACTACTTTTTTCATATTTATGATCATAAAATCAATGTCATTCTTCTATTTGCCATCAAGGCTTATCTGCGTCTATTTATTTTGTGGTTTCTTGTTAAAGAAATAATTCAAAAATCTACCACATCTCTCATTTCTCTCTCCATAACTATAATAACTGAGTAAACTTTCCACTTCATGTCGAGAACTCGCCCATCATCAGAGTGTTTGGTTTGGGTTCTCTTGTAAAACTGTATCAAAGTCGTCATAGAAAAACTCCACATCTTCCTCGTCGGACTCTAATGTTAGGGTGTGAGTCTAAATAATTTTTAAACTGTATCTTGTGTTTAGTTTAAATATTAAATAGATGGTTCTTGGGTTGATGCTCTTTATCTCTTTTATATTTCCAAGGTCCCTCTTCTGAACGATGCAACCTACATTGCTCCAAGATTGGCTTTCGTCTACCTTGTAGTAGAATAGGTTTCCAGGTTGTACAGCAATTTGGCCTTCTCCTCTCCTAACCTCACTAGACTTATGACGTCCGATTTTATTTTTCTCAGTTCTTCGTCCTTCCTCCAATTCTGTCCTTCTCTCATCCCATAACATAGTGCTAGCTTGTAGCGTATTGATTTATGTTTTGGTTTAGCAAGCGAATTTCTACCTCCCCCCCCCCCAATCTCGTGGTCCGCTTTCCTTGGAGGAGTGGGACTTATGCAGCTGGGGATCAAATCCATTATTTTCGATATTTGCCATTTGCTGTAAGTGGAGTTTTTAGCCTTAATCTACCTCGCTGGCCAAACAGATTGGAAGATGGTAGGAATATGGGTAGGGTAAAATATAGTGTACATATGGGATGTGGGGTTAGGACATATTTTCTTCCTGATTTTAACAAGTAGAAGAGAGACATAGAAGGGTGTCTACTGCCTACCTTTTTATAAAGAATACTCCTTCAAACTTAATGAAGACATGCACAGAATAATGTATGCATGTTATCAAATTATTGTTTTTTTTTTCTTCTCACAGTTATTTTTTAATTTGTTTTACCTGGAGCTCGTATTGCCAACAAGATACTAAATCACCAAGGTTTTGCGAATAATATTACAAATACCTAGTATCACCGCTTTTTGGGCTAGAGTAGTTCCGATTGTATTAAATATCCCTAAAGATTTCAGTGATCCTTGGAGTGTTTTCTCTATGAGACCATTAATCAATATGATTAAAAGTAAAATGTCTATTTTTGTAATCCATATATGTCTTTCAGTTCGTGATAGAATTCTTTTTTATTGTTTATTTTGTAATTTCCAGCCTTTTCTTGGTCATATCGTCATCTAGCGCTATTACATCAATGACTGTCTCTTTATTAACTTTTTTATTAATCACAATTATATCAGAACGATTAGAAATTATTTTTTAACAGTTATGATGTCAGTATCCCAGTGCATCCTGACATTGTTTCCCATGACAGAATCAGGCATGTATTTAAAATAAGCTTAGAACGTTTTAGTTAAGCAATGTTTAATACATAATTCGTGATGAATAATACTTGCTTGGAACTTTAAGAACTAAGTAACTGCACCCCGAAGATAAGGGTTCGATAAGAGTTTGAGATAGCTGCACATATTCTACAACGGTCCTTTGGAATTTGTTCTTTTGATAATATATTTCCTATAATTTCTTGTTAGTATAACCTGACCTGAGATTATTAATAATATGTGGTTTCAGGTAATATTGTTTTAGGGTGGGAGCTCCTGATATAGTTGAGTTTGTAGGGATCTCATATCGATCGAGTTCAAATTTGAACTAAGGAATTTTGTAATAAAAAAATTCTATGTAATATAGGAGCAGCAATATTTTTTCGGAACAAAAAGGCATCCAAATGCAAATTTATTGAATGGTAGAATTGCTTGAACATTGATATTAGCAACTGACTATATACATTGTGTTATAATTATGAAACAATTAATTATTTATCGAATATTGATCAACCAGTGCTCCATGGAATTGCTATAAAAAGGCAAAAAAGGCCAGAGTAAATATTTTGTAGAATGGATAAAGAATTTTGATGTTTTATTTTCTTGAGAAAAGCAAAACGATAACCGGAGAATACTAAGAAAGTTTGTTGAAGCAGCTAGATGAAAAATTCGTGAGGGAAGACCCACTTGTAATCATCACAATTTATACAGGGTCATGTTTTTAGGTTTGTGTCCTTTAGGCAGCATACGATCAGCTTATATATAATGTTACACAAGCAAGATTCCAAGGAAATATGAAAGAACTATAGATCCGTTGCTCTAATTAGTTATGCCAGTAAGGTCATCTTACGACTTCTTTCGGCAATGCAACAATGTATATATTCAGCTAAAAAAGTCAGCTGTAAACAAAAAAGAGGACGATCACTAAATAAATACATTGAACAACTGAAGACCCTCACCAACTAATCAGTTACAAAAATTGTGAGAACCACAGAAAGCACGGACCAGTGGCGGAGTGAAACTTCCGATAGAGTGTACATATGATCACGACGGACTACGATAAGAGGGGGAAAGTTTCACGGACATGGACACAAAAACTAACATCTTTTTTGGATTGGTATATTTTGGTGCAGGTTTCTTGAACAACGCCCTAATAACTGATATTAGAAGAATATTAGAATTTACAAAATATGATTCCAAGGAATGACGCAACAATAGAGAATTGGAAATTATTATTGTAAGTTAAATTCGTTTTTATTCTCTTTTTCAAGTTTCTGATATTTTTCGAACTAATTTAACTGATTTTTATTGAACTTTTAACTGATTGGATATATACTTGTGAACAATGTATTACCACAGAATTCTTTTGTTCTATAGCGTGATAAATCCTCAGAACCATTTCTCTTTAGAAAGTGCAGATAGAAATAATCGTTGGGAGCTAGATTAGAAGAATAAGGAGTATATTTAAACATTTCGAAACCAGTGTCGTAGATGGCACTCTGAAACACAACTCTTATGAAGCAAGGCATTCCTCATGAAACAAATCGTCTCAAGTTAATTTTTTTTTAAGCTTTCGGTATAATTTCCAACATAATATATTGTCATTATATGCCATCGGTATAGTTGTGGGGAAACATCAAAAAATTCCTGAAAGTGATAAGCATTTATGCTGCGATTCCATATTTTAACATCTGACTTTGAAGTAAACACGAAGAGATTTACCACCAAACACCAAATCACTTTTTTAACCTTCTCGGCGCGAGTTTTACTAACCATATTAGTATCATCAGGCGAGAATTTAATATGATATTTTAATGAATTCTTTGAATTAGCTCTTCAAGTTTAGTGTTGCATACCGAAGGTTCCTATAGAAGAATTGATCTGACTTTGAATCAAATTAATTGATAGAACTCACCGTCACGGATATTTCCAAAAGCCTGGCCTAGTCTGAAGTAATTATCGATAACTTTGTATAGGCGGTGGATTTGCCTAACGCGTTTTTGATCAGCGGTTAACGTCCTAGACAACCTACGAACAGATACTTTTTAAGACACAGTTCATGATAAAAAAAATATTTTGTACACAATTCATGAATCAAATCACCACGAATGACTTTTGAAAATATACCCTCTTTGCAGGGATATGTTATAATAACTCTCATTTCAATTTAATCGATTCCTGAATAAATATATTGAAATTAATAAATAAATCACTTCAAATTATTGTTAATAAATATCGAGTATTATAAGACAAACACTTACAACTCTGTGTGCAGAGTACTACTAAATTATAACTCAATACTGAATTAAATAATTGATTTCGCATCTCTAAATATCATTACAAATCTACTAGTTCCCTTTTGAAGAGATTATAAACACATTATTATTGTTCAATATATTCTGGCTATTACTGAATGCAAGACATGAATACTTACCGCATTATAAGGTTTAGAAAAAAACCATAAACTATGTAAATGTTTAACCTTCATAGAAAATTTGATTAAAAAATATATTGACTAAATACTACTTTTAAGTAAGTAATTAAGTAATTAAGTAATACTACTTTACTAAAGTTTTAGGCATTTAAAATATTTATTATTTATTTTTCTTCTTTTTTTTCTTCTTCTTCCTGTAGTGCTACTGTCCGTTAGTCAACCTTGTCCTCCATCATTGTTCTGTGTACGAGGCGTTTCTTTAAACTATTTCTGATAGTGTCTAAATCCATCTGATGACATGGCTAGTAATATATTCCGATATTATGACCATAAACCATGCATGACATATAATAAACAAAGTAATGGACTAACTATAATGTCATTTCTCTACCCCACATCATTGTTATCCTTCTGCATTGATGGTGTGTTTGGATACATTTACGAGACTTTTTTTTACCTTATTGATTGTTTTAATTATACCTTTATCCACCAAACACTATATTTTTAGTTATTTTCTATTTGTACTTTGCTGTATAATTGTTTGTTTACATACATATACTTATAATATAATATGCTAATATCAATTGAAAAACAATTCTTAAAGAATTTATTTCCTCCTAATAGTCCTAGATGTTTTGTTAATATAGCAAAAATTAGTACGTTTTTCCCTATATTAAATTAAACGGTTTCCGTGAAAATTTTTTTTCCATCATAACTTCGCAAAACTCATCTCTATCAAAATCATCTTCAGTTAATTCTTGTTATACTTGTATTTTGAAATAATAAAAGTCTTTTTATTATATTTTTTGTATTGAGAGTCTACACAACTTATGTTTTATAACTAATTGTTGCAACGAAACCTTACCAATCAATTAAAACATTCACCGAATTTTAGTGGTTAGTTTCTGTTTTTTGTATTCCTAATTTTGGACAACTTTTAATGCTGCCCAAATCATTGAATCTTTTAACCGTTTTCGAAACTCTTGGCTTAATCATGTTTTTATTCGGATGTACTTCATTAAATACTAGACAAACATTAGCATAAGTACGTTTTCTGTCACAGGATCCAACAATTATTAGTATTTCAACTATTTCCCTTTCACTTAAATACATATTAATTCCATATAAAAATTAAAGAAAAATTTAAAAGTCAAAAATTGACTTTAACAATTAAGTATAATCAAATACTTCATCTGTCATCCATTGTTTCATAGCCTACTAAAGTAAAAATATATTTTCCTTAAAATAGACCGAAACACATTTTAGCCATTTTTTAAAATATATTTTAAAATAAAAACCATACAATATTTACCTCGCTGAATTCAGAAAAAATGATCTTTCCAACAATGCAAAATTCAAGTACTGTTGTCATTAAAAAAATCAAGTTAACCTTGGATATACGATAAGAAAAAAATAAAAATATACCCAAAAAGCGGCAAACATTTCCTGATGTTTGTGTACACAATTTCATTAATAAATCTCGAAGCGTTCTTGAGATATGTGACATAATAGCGACCCTGTATATACACTTACATTTTTCTCTATGTTTATATTTCAAGTCAATCTGAATGTACCTTTGGCTGTAACAATATTTACATCATAGTTACCTTGCCTGTTGGGGTGTTTCTTTATCTTATTCGACTCCTCTTATAGTAATTCTGATTTTACTCATATATATACATTTTGCATTTAATTTATATTTTGCATTTAAAATAATTTTTACCTTGTACCGTTCAAGTCTCAGTTAAATGTATTTCCATAAGTTATCCATGCATACGCAGTCAATGATTAAGAAAAATTATTGTGATTATTTTACTCTTCAATTAGTCACATAAATAACACCTAGTGCGTTGACGTGAAAATAATAAAAACAAACAAAATGGAAATTTTTGAAAATTTGCATCAGCATCACAGGCTTGAGAGGTTGTACATGAAGTACATGTAGCTTAAAATATTATAACGGAGAGGAAATGAATCGCTTCATTTCTCACACACACATAACATAAACACATCATTACCAATTCTAAAATGTCCTCTATTTTATATTTTTATTCCATTTTATCACAAAAATTTAACCATTTACTCCTTATTTTAGTAACTACCATATATTTTACCAAATAATGATATATCCTCTTCTGGATGTTACAATTTATATGTATATGTATTATATATTCATAAAAACAAATAAATAGCTAGGATATAATATTTTCAATTTTACCCGAGCTTCTCTAGAATTTTACCATCCGGTTTTATTTTACGTTATTTTAGTAATTTTTCATAAATAAATTTTTTAAACGAAATTTCACTAGCCTTTAATATAATCCTATTTTACAACAGAACCATTTCTTAAATTCCAAATATGATTTAAAATAATAGTAAAATCATTCGTATGGGTTTCGAACTACGCAAATGTAACTCATTACTTGTGTTTTCATTTTAAACTAAAGTTTATAACAATTTAATTCAATAAACTTTTTATTAATAATTTCATTTTTTGGTTTTATTACGTCATGGCCTATTTTACTGTTCGCTAGATATGTCCACATGGAAAATGATCAACAAAAAGAAGTTCTTTAAAATTCAAAAAAAATCTTGCCGAAAATTTCGGTGATGGAAATGATCCCACCAATCCATATTTTGTACTAGTGACTGGCCAAATTTGACTTAACAGTGATTTGCCACATATCCTTGTTCAACTATTTGTCAGCTAACATTCTAGGTATCCAAGAGTTTTTTAATGACCCAATTCATAGTACAATGTTTCTTGCCAGCCAAAAAACCATATATTTACCGTAAAGATTCCATCATTAAGTACCATATTACGACCTATTTTCTTTAATCGTAGTGAGATTGCATATGGTGCATGTTTTTACACTCTCTTACAAAATAATATGCTCGAGACATGTTTAAATTTACTTGAAATTAATTTAGCAGAAAATATGATTTTTTAATAAATCGGCTATATTGTAAAATATTTTTGATAGAACTTATAATTTTTAAAATAAATACAAACACTATTAACAGATCATAATTAATAATTGTTTATCGAACAAAAAGACACCTGAAAATGTGTCTGCAGTAAAGACAATTCGACAATATACGGTTTTTATTTGTCAATCAAGAGCTGGCATCTTAAGAACAACAGTTTGTTGTAACTTGTTCTCCTTTGTGTTCTCCTTACCTGCTTAACTTATTTTGCATGTTTTCTTGTATGTGCTAATAAATACGCACAACCATCTCCTAAGTTTCCAATTCCGTAAAAGTGACTATATTATTTATTTATTTTTTTAATTTTCAGTATAGTATATATATGTATATATATATATATATATATATATATATATATATATATATATATATATATATATATATATATATATATATATATATATATATACATATATATATATATACATATATATATATACATATATATATACATATATATATACATATATATATACATATATACATATATATACATATATATATATATATATATACATATATATATATAGGTGCTGGACTCTCCTCTTCACTCGGGTCCAATATAATTAACGATGTCATCAGTCCATCGTGCTTTCGGTCTTCTTCGCGGGCGTTTGCGATCAAGTATCCATTCCAGGATTGCCTTGGTCTATCTTTCGTCCCATCGCCTCGCTATATGGCCTGCCAATCTCCATTTCAATTGCTTTCCATTGATGTCACAGACTTGGCAGTAGCTGTGGCCACTGCCAAGTCTGTGACCAGATGGCAGGCCAAATGCCTGCCATCTGCCATAAACTCGAAGAAGTTGTTAAACCAGTTTTTGAGGTCTTTATCTTTATCTACATCTTTATCGAAGGTTACAATGCCCCCCATATGATTGCTCAGCGAGCAGAAGGGGTGATAATCACTTGGTGCAAGATCTGGAGAGCACGGTGGATGCAAAATAACCCCACATTCGAGATCACTCAGGGCCTCCTTAACGATGTTTACTATGTGAGGTCATGCATGATCGTGGAGCAAAATGACGACCTTAAGATGTCGGTAGATTGTTGCAAGGCCGCAGTAAGATGTAAAAAGACGGGCCTCGTCGAAGTCCAAAAGTCGAACAGAACGGATCGAATCATCCAAATCAAAATTTCCATTTTTGAACTTGGCAAACCAATCTCAACAAGTCCGATCAGCTATAACTTCCTCTTTACATACTACACAAATATTTCGAACTACTTCTGTAGCTTTTTGACCACGACGAAAAACAACATATAGCAAGGGACGAAAATGAAGTTTTCTGTCGCTTGAAATTTCCATTTCAAAAGCCTAGAAGTTAACTAAACCATTGTTTTCAGAAAAACGATGCCAACAGTTTTGTAGAGTAAAAAAAGGGAAAACCAAAAAACGAACAAACAGACAAATTCGAAATGAACCCATTTTATATCATCATCATCATCATCATCATTCAGCCATTGTCGATCCACTCCAGAATGAAGACATCCCCAGCATACTTGCAACTCGTGCGGTCGTGAGCTTTCCTCTGCCATTCGGGTCCAATATACTTGATGATGTTATCGATCCATTGTGTTTTAGGTCTTCTTCGTGGGCGTTTATAATCAAGCGGTATCCACCCCAGGATTGCTTTGGTCCATCTGTCGTCACATCGCCTCGCTACACGTCGAAAACCTTCTTGCTTTCAAATATATTTTTTTAATACTTCCTATTTCCACCAGAGTTCTAACAGTGTTTGCTGCATTATATAATATCTATGTTTCTCAATCATACATAACAGCTGGTCTTACAACTGTTCTCAGCCATCATTCTGACTTATATTTCATGATTTGCCTCAGGTTTCCTTACACAATACAACCCACAGATACTGGATACTCGCCATAGAAGTTATCTGTTCATATTGTAATAGTGGATAATTTCATCATTTAACTAAAATATTAAGAAAGACTTAAGAACTGCATTCCGCAGAATCGGGTAACTGGGGTTTTGCTTTGTAATTGCCTTGTAAATAAAGTGGATCTCACGAAAAATAGGACGAAAAATAATTTATATTTATTTGGCCTTGCGCGACAATATAACATTTTGCACGGTCAATTAGATTGACGAATTCATTTTTGAACTCGGACAAAAATATGTCCTTCAGTCTGGCGATCGACGCCTTTTGAATGGCTTCAATGTCGGCATAACGCTGTCATTTCATCGGCAAATGAAATTTTTCGAAGAAGTAGAAGTCGCAGTATGGTGAATAATTGGTTAAAATGGTTAAATCAACGTTGTCTTGATTTTTGAATTCTCGAGACGTCTTTTCTTCGGATTAGGATCGCTCGGGCGCTTACATTCGGCACTTTGACGCTTGTATTCTAGATCATATTGAAAACATCACGTCTCATTACTCGGGACAGTAGTTCGTGCTTTTTCGACTCTTTAATCAAGTCCTTGGAATGTTGGATTCGGAGCAATTTTTGGTCGTCAGTCAATTTGAGTGGAACAAAGCGTTACAAACCTTCCGAAGTCCCAAATGATCGGTCAAAATGCGATGAATTGAATTTTTCAATTCATCGCATTTTGGCCGATCAGATTGAAGTCCGTTTCCATGTATACCA
Organism: Cosmopolites sordidus; assembly: GCA_031761425.1. Classification (NCBI taxonomy): domain Eukaryota; kingdom Metazoa; phylum Arthropoda; class Insecta; order Coleoptera; family Curculionidae; genus Cosmopolites; species Cosmopolites sordidus. The sequence goes on along the minus strand of JARFXV010001128.1, from coordinate 2,547 downwards.
ACAAAGAATTTCTTACCGTACTCTTCCAAGGTGCGTATCATCCCAGTATACCTAATTTGAAAACACGTAAATCTAATATTTAAAAAACAGAAATAAGAAATGATATATGCTGTGTAAAAAACGATAGGGCCCCAGGTCTAAATGGAGCGGAGAAGTAATTAAAGCAATGTGTTAAATAGGGATGAACAGGTTTCACATCTGCCAGAAAATGTGGGACACTGGATGGTAGGCAGAAGATTGGTCTACCTCAGCATTTATATCTCTAGACAAAAAAGAGTCCAGACAGAAATGCCAAAATTACTGCCTTATCGCTCTCATTCCACATGCGAGTAAAATCCTCCGTCACATCATCAACGAACATCATGACAACTCTTATCATGACAGATTCCCCCAGAGCGAGCTGTCTTCATTTCAGGAAGAGGTACATGTGTACAGATATTCAACATTTGACAATTAATCGAAAGCCAGAGAAGTCAACCACCCTGCATAACTCTGTTTCTTTTATTATCGAAGGCTTTTGACAGCCTAAAATGGGAGAAATGATTGCACATTTTGCAGGAAATGGGCGCATCAGATCATTTGATTGGCTTAATTTGTGCAGTGGTAAAAAGTGAAGATATATGAATATCCGATGAGTTTTGCATCAATAAAGGAACCAGACAAGATGCATCCTATCGCCAATTTTATTCAATATTTATGGTGAATATCATGCGTAGAGCTCTCGAGGATTAGACGGGCGGTGCCTGCACTGGCGGCATTAAAATACAACCCTTGCGAGATCCGTGTCTATGGACAAACAATAAACGAAGAGAAAACGAAAATAATGATTGACCATCAAAACAATAACATGCCCTACATCAGTCAAATAGGACAACTAAAGATAGTAAGCAAATTCGCCTATTTGGGACTTTGATATCGAACGAAAGGAGTAACATTCATGAGAACCGAATAAGATGCGAAATGGAGAGAACTGCAATGTGAAATTTACAGAAAATCTGGGGGGATAAAGACATAATACAAAACACAACGAAACAGAGAGTAAAAACTGTAGTTTTTCCACTGTGTCTATACCCTGCTGGAACATGGGCCATTAAAAAACCAGACCTCATGCGCATTGATTCTTTTGAATTTTGGTGCTCGAGATGGGTCCTTCGCATACCATGGAGTACCAAACGAACAACCGCGTCCGTTATTCAAGAAATTAATGAACTCACAAGGCAATCCCAAATTAATCATGAACAAATACTAAGATTCTTCTATCACAATGAACGCAAGGACAGCAGATCTAATCTAAATATAATCTAGAAAGACCTGCACTTCATGGACAGATGGGGGGTTCTAGATCACAAGGCAGGGCTCCAAAGAGAGGGATTGGTCAAATGAAAGATTTAACTGGTTCATCTCTCTAATATGCAACCAAGGGAACCCGAAATAGAGAACGCTGTTTCCATAGGTCACGACTCTTGAAGGATAAAAAGGCCATTGGATAAATGAACGAATGTTGCTTTAATCTTTAAAGAATTTTAAAAATCTTAAGACTTCTAGTTCATAAAGCCTTTCTACAATAAAACTCTAATTTGGTATTCGGATTAGTTTTATTCATCAGAAGATTAGATTTTATTCATCATCATACCATCATTAATAAACGATGGTAAAATGACGATGTGGAGACGAAACGGCGAAAGATTGTAATTGAGTGATAATAATGATGAGTGAGCGTATCGAGTGATGCAAAATATCATTTAATAAAACAAACAAAATTTCATCATCTGGTTTAATTTGCCGTAGTTATGCGTGATGGTATTTATAAATATTTTCAAAGAAATACTGTAATGTATCATTTCACCGTAGGTTATAAGAAAAGCAATCTTTAGATAGATACTATATAAACTATAGATAGATACTATATAAACTATAGATAGATACTATATAATATAATAGTATAATATAATATAATATATATATACTATATAAACTTAATTACAATAATTAAATATTCCTTTAATTCAACAAAAAATACATGTGCTTTAATCATCTTATGGGTAGGTTAAATACAATTTATATTACATGCTAGAATTATTAACAAACGAATATTTTATATTAACATCGTTCCAATGTAATGATTGATGCATTAGTCTGATTGCGTGATGGAATAGTATTTATTTTTAGTATTCCAATAAGGGATGAAGTAGGTTTCAAAAAATAGTTAAGCAGATAGTGCTTAATGAATACACACGCAAGCTTCATCAAGAATTAGTAAAAACAAATATGTTTTCCTAGAAAATTGGATAATATTTAAAATCATATTAGACTATATATATATATATATATATATATATATATATATATATATATATATATATATATATATATATATATATATATATATATATATATATACATATATATATATATATATATATATATATATATATATATATATATATATATATATATATATATATATGTATGTATATATATATATATATATAGTTATATATATATATATATATACTATATATATATATATATATATATATATATAGT